>JAUIMM010000228.1:2302500-3502500 GCA_031769625.1 Taudactylus pleione | reverse complement strand
TGATAACAGGCATATTACTAAATGGGGCCCTTAGTTAGAAATATATTCTGCCTCCAACTCTGCTTTTGGCCTCGTCATTAAGCATGAAACAGAGAAACTTAAGCATGAGCTTCCCCCACACCCGCAACCTCCTCTTTCTTACATGCCCCGCAAACCTTGGCCACAACTTTCCAGTATTCTACCATTCCATATAATTGTACTTGTACTTAGCCATTGTCTTTACTCATTCTAAGGATCCAATTATCCCAGTCATTCCCTACCCTATTCACAGCCTACCCTGTGTCATACTCAGTCCTTGTTTACCATATGTGTTATTTTATACCTCAAATACCATGTGCAAACACCTTCGATGGCTTCTCTAGTACTTCATGCTACTGCAAGCACCGCCGGTCCTACACCTACCATTTGTGAAGGTAATTCCCCTATGCCGCACATTTCCTTCTAATCCACATATTCCTCTTAACTTTTCACAAGGTCCCCTTCCTAGCACCTCTTACCTCAATTCAACACTGCCAAATAAGAATGAGAGTCATAATGTCTCCTCCTCCAGGCAAGTTATGCAAGTAGATGTACATTTTTGGCGACCTGACCTCTGTCCATTGACTGATATGCAGACCTCTAAATGAATTTGTTGGGACATTGGGGGCTGGATGTTCCCATTCCCTGATGCCGACACTAACGTCTCATTATTTGTGTTTCAGGCAGTTTCTTGACTCTGACACACCTAGGTATTTTATTTTTATCATTCCTCAACCCGGCTATATAACTTACCCATTTTTACCCTCAACCTGTTTTTTTCTGTAACTTGACTACCTCCTGTCTCTTAGCTGCTTTCCATTTACTATTTCATCATTTGTTTTATCATGTTTTATTTAATAACTACACATTTACTGGGGCTTTACTGTTATTACCGCTCCTCATGTCTCAGACTTCCTGTACCCTCTTCACCAATCTGGTCCTTAAACCGGCAGACACTTTATAACCCTCCACCAGTAATGCATGCAGCATGGAGAAAGAGAATCCAGAATTTTCATTTCAAATAGATAAAGGGGCAAATGTAATAGAGTACAAGATTTGCGACATCCCGAGATTACAGCTATTTAGCACTAAGATTTAAAGCGGCAATTTATTACTATGCAAAAGCAGGTTGGCTTTGCGTTGCAAAAAAAAAAATTGTAGCTTTAAATCTCACTGCTGACTCGCCGTAATCTCAGCTCTTTGTAAATCTGGCACTTTATTACATTTGGGCCTATGTCCTGTAAAGTTTAACATTTTATAGTGGATGGAGCACTGTGTTTTTGTGACATCATTAGTAAAAATATACTTTAATTGAAAAGACTTATTCCACTGAAAGTTCAGGTCTGGATTAAGTTACGATTCTATGTAATTTTATTTCCCATGGTTGTGACAAATAGTTCTCGGCACTTGTCTCTTGTCCTTGTCTCTTTGTATTTAGCTATTTAGGCAAAAAATAAAATACAAAGTACTGCACGTACATTTTAGCTGTAAGAACATACAATTTTCACACACTGCTTCTTAGTAGTAATGTGCAGGCTCGGATTAGTTCAGATTTTCCCGCCCAATTCTGATTTTTTTTTCCCGCCAAAAATTGGGTCTCAGAAAGAGGCAAAACGTCATCTTTCATGGACAAACATCATCATTCCTGGGCAAAGTCCATGAAAGATGATGTTTGTCCATGAAAGATGACGTTTTGCCTCTTTCTTAGTCCCGATTTTTGGCGGGAAAAAAAACCACAAACAAATTTGGCGGGAAAATCCGCACACTATTCCGAGCCTGCACATCCTTACTTTTTAGTATGCAAGTCTGCGGTATTATACGAGTAATAAAAAGTAGGCAAATGTAGACAATTACCATTATCATTTTCGGCTGTGCCTGCCAGGCAGGGAGACTGTGGTATAGGGCCTGATTCAGAGATGATACAATGCAGATATTTACATCGCAGTTGAGCGATTATCAGTAATCTGCACATGCGTCTGAGTCGCATTGCGCATGTGTCGTTAAATTTTTGTTGTTGCTCGCTGCGAGGATTTATTTGCAAAGTGATTGACAGGCAGTCTGTGAGAAGCAACAGAGTGGCGCCACCGTTTTCAGGGTGTGTTTCAGACTGCGACTGAGATGCCGCAGTAAAAATGGCTCCGACGTTTCAGTTCCTGTGGTCATTCTGCGGGACCATAGGCATAGGGTTACTCAGAAGTCTTATAATAGACTGGTCTGCGACCGATGCTTCGCCTTTGTACACAGTTCCTTGGATTTGTGAAGCCGGCAGTAGGCGTCTCAATACAAATCTAGATGGCTGCGATGTAGCTGCTGTGTACAAATTGGCAGCTGTGGTGGCATTTAGCGTACATCTGAATCAGGCCCATAGTGAGAGGGAGCGCAGTAGCACAACTCCACTTTTGAAGCGTTTTTCATCAATAAGGGCTCATTCACACCTACCCACCATACAAATTCAGCTTGGTGTTGCCTTTAAAATGATTGCCGCTTTAAAAATACAGGAAGACTCGGCGGAGTTCCCGCAATGGCTGCAGTTCGCTACCTATTACATAAGCCCCTAAGTATTTAGACTTTGCAGCCTCTTTAGGAGGGTGAGTAGAGATTACAGCACGGTCCTAGAAATGGTCAGATGACTCTCGATTCCTCTCCCTCCATGCACTACATTATTTCATCACTCCCTGTGTTTGGGTTACCCACCATACTTTGTCTTGTATTGCCCCAATGCACTCACACTCTCTCACTCTGTATATTTGGGGCTCCCACCTTCAGCAGCAAATCCGGGCGGGGCACCAGGTACTCATTTCTGTTATTCTGCCCTCTTATCTCCTTGTCTGTCTCTTTCTCCATGTCTTAGTGCTTCTACTCTGCCCTCTGTGCCACTCTCTTCCAAATTCATGTCTTCTTTCCCCATAATGGCCCAAATGTTATATCCTGTGAGTTGGGGACAGCGGCATCATTTTGGTGGCTTAGCCACTTAGTTCATAGCAGCATTTTTTTAGAAAAAAGGCAAAATGAACCTGGTTTGGAATTTTTAAAAATTGCCGCTTGTAATCCAGCCACTAAATCACAGAAATCTCGCTGCTGCCTGTGACTCGCAGTCTATTACATTTGGGCCAATGTCTCTATTCGCTGTATACATTTTTTTCTGGTTTAGAAATAGTTTTGTCAACATATATTTAATATATAATATAACATATAGTATAACATATTTGTCTTTTCCCTTTCCTATTATATTACTTTGGATTGGTGTCATGCTTGTAATAGCATGTGCCGGTCACTTAGATGTCCCATTATTGTTCTGCAAATGGATAACCCTTTTTCTCTTCCACTCCTAATAATACCCTCATGCAGATACACTGATCTCATTTACCGTTATCCCAATTCCCATTGTCTAGTTTTCTACTTTTATAAATATTCCCTAATTTCCCTCCTGCTCCTGTTACCTCTCCCCTGCTGTGTCCTGCTCTTCTGTCACCTCATCTATCTCATTATCTCTTCTGCCTTGTAAATAATATTACCATGATCCTGCTCCTTTATCATTGGGTTACCTGTGCTTCTGTATCATTTTCATATTTTCCTTTCTCACCTGCCATCTCTATTGTTAATGAACTGGTTACTGTGTAAAACTGTGGGGACATTTCTTATATAAGAGTATATTGATACACATTCAGTGCAGTCTGTGGTTCTATGAACATTAGGAGAACTTTAGGTAAGTACCAACATCTATGTTTACCTGGTTCCAAACTAATTTCCTTTTATTCAGTTAACTAATGCAGGTAGACTAAATTAATCCAATAATAAAAACAATAGGTGTATAGGGATCCCCACATAACAATTACCATATGCATTCACTAGTAAGATTAGACTGTAATCAAGTCTCAAACTACAAACCATTGCTTTATGTCACCATACCAAACACCACTGTAACTAGTGTTTGCTATTGTTATGGTTGGGTCCCATTTTGTGTTTCATTGCACTGGCATACACATATCCTGCTGACTAATGTGATTAATACAGATATTTGCATGCGGGAAGTCTACAGTGATCTCCATTCGCTAGCAAAAATGCTAATGTCAATGACAAGTACATATCAAAGGCAGGCACGTGTTTCACTCACGTTTTTAGTAGCATTAAAAAATGTAACCTGGCCATAAATCCCCTATACTGTGCTTTGTCTTGGCTGTTCATTGCAGAGACGACTAAAGCAGCAAATAAGGGTCTAGACCAGAGGTCCTAGAATCTGTTATCCTGTGTATCACTCTCATTCTAAGATATGCATTAATTATTTAGGTCTCCAATAAAATGGCACACTGTCATCTGGGATACCTGTATACAGACCTGGTGTGTGTGTGTGGGGGGGTCTACTTATTAACAAAAAGTTCAGCAGCACTGGTCTAGATGGCAGTGTGCTATAGGCTAGGCATAATGAAATCACTTGTAGCTATTGTATATTAGCTGCCATTACAGTGCATCTTTGCCTAGATACAGTCGAGGCAGATATTTTGTGATCTGAAGCAAGGCTCACAAGAATGGCTGGCACCTTATCTCCGTCAACTTTATCCCCATCCAAGGCTTAGTAAATAGACTCCTTAGTCTTTTGAGCTCTATCTGTCATCTAATTTCTCTTTGTTTTATTAAATTGGAAGTTTAGAGTTAGCAAGCCCACAATGTTCTAATACAGCAGCCAAGTCTCATGCTATTGTTCTGGTTACCTAGAATAGACTAACTCTAAACGTGAGTGAAACTCTGATAGGCATTTGTCATTGTCACATAGCAAAATAATGGCAGGCCACCCAGACTAAATGACAGTAAGAAAAAGACTGCAACTCCGCAATTAAACAGTCAAAATAAAGACTTTTTGTGCAAACTATTATCCACACAAACCAGTCATGGACCATACAATTTCAGGTTTATAGTGTGCCTTTACATATACACATATAATTTTCAGGTTTATAGTGTGCTTTACATATACACATATCATTTTCAGGTTTATAGTGTGCCTTTACATATACACATATCATTTTCATGTTTATAGTGTGCCTTTACATATACACATATCATTTTCAAGTTTATAGTGTGCCTTTACTTATACACATATCATTTTCAAGTTTATAGTGTGCCTTTACATATACACATATCATTTTCAGGTTTATAGTGTGCCTTTACATATACACATATCATTTTCAGGTTTATAGTGTGCCTTTACATATACACATATCATTTTCATGTTTATAGTGTGCCTTTACATATACACATATCATTTTCATGTTTATAGTGTGCCTTTACATATACACATATCATTTTCAGGTTTATAGTGTGCCTTTACATATACACATATCATTTTCAGGTTTATAGTGTGCTTTACATATACACATATCATTTTCAGGTTTATAGTGTGCCTTTACTTATACACATATCATTTTCAAGTTTATAGTGTGCCTTTACATATACACATATCATTTTCAGGTTTATAGTGTGCCTTTACATATACACATATCATTTTCAGGTTTATAGTGTGCCTTTACATATACATATATCATTTTCAGGTTTATAGTGTGCCTTTACTTATACACATATCATTTTCAGGTTTATAGTGTGCCTTTACATATACACATATCATTTTCAGGTTTATAGTGTGCTTTACATATACACATATCATTTTCAAGTTTATAGTGTGCCTTTACATATACACATATCATTTTCAGGTTTATAGTGTGCCTTTACATATACATATATCATTTTCAGGTTTATAGTGTGCTTTACATATACACATATCATTTTTCCAAAATAAAACACAGACTGCTTTTAATTTGTGTATTAATATACATGTATATTATCTGTCAGTATCTGATTTCATGTATTTTGTTTGGTAATAAAATAACATAGTGTATTCACAAGACTCTATTTGCTATGGGTATGTTGGTCCAATTTAAATCAATCCATCACAATGGTGGTTGTCAATCTCTTTGGGATAGTAGAGTGCCCAGCATGTGAAATCACTTCACTGGTTAAAAATGTATGCTGGTGCACATAGTAATCTGGTAAAATCTATAGGTAAATGGGAGTACCACAGCTCTCAGACTATCCCTTTTACAAGGGTAAGCTGGAAGTTCCTGACATTAACGTTACATGATGAGGAGGAACCACTAAACTTCTTTCCCCAGATAAACACTTTGTGCCGGTACATTCAGGGGTAATTAAAAGTGGAGCTGTTTAAAATTATAACTAGAATCCGGTTGCTATGGGCAACAACTCTACTTTTCCTTTTTTGGAAGTCTTGGTAAATCTACACCTCAGTGTGTAGATGTGTTATTTATACACACCTTGGTGAATAGAGTCTATAGTGTGTGTGTGTGTGTGTGTGTCACCCAGTGTACTGTAGTGTCTATGTGTGTGTACGGTATTGCTATATGTGTGTGTGCAGCTTGCATTAAATCCCTTCTTGTCGTGGCAGGACATTTTATCACTTTGACGTGGCATGGGACAGCTCTATGCACAACTCCCTACTGCTGAATCGTGTCACTCCATACAGAGAGAAGATCTACATGACGCTGTCTGCCTATGTAGAGGTGAGACACGTATATAGTTGCCAGATGTAACTCATTTCAAGGGACAGTCCCAGGTTTTAAAGAGTTGTCCCTGTAAATGTTCCTGTGTATCAGTATTAACCACCTGCAAAATAAAGTGTTTGCATTTCTACACTTTAGCTGAAAACCTAACCATGTATTCTTAGCGGCTGAAGCACAGAGAGCATGCACGGCGCCATTTGCATTGCGCATGCCCAGAAATTAGACCGATCATATATCATTGTCCCGTAATGCATAAAACCAGATAGTACATTGCATTTTCAAAGCTCACATCTGATTGGCTGCTTAGAAATACGGCACATGTTATTAGACTGACCGATGTTTTCTTTTACACATAGTTTAAATATCCTTACGTTTCCCTAACAATACAAGCTTGAAATAAAATTAACTCTGTTAGGTGCTGTGGTCACATAAGACACCATTCATCCGATAGCGTGAAACTGCCAACCTGGTCAGCTTTAAATACTATTAATGAGTATCAATAAAAAAAGTATTTCTAAGGTATAGATTACCATGTGCACCTCCACCCAATATTATTCCATTACACCGAGGAAAACTATGACTTCTGATTAAACTTCCATGCTGGACTGAAAGTATATTGTTGGGACACAATAATCATAGTAATACGCCTTTCAGACTTAAAATCCTGGCTTCAACCTGGCTCAGACCCAGGACACTGAGCACGGATTGAGGCCGGTTTACCCCTTTCACACATCGGTGACGACCTGGGTATTCACACCCGACCTTGGTCATCCAGTGACCCTGGCATTGAGTGGATGCTTGGAGATGATGTAATCTTCAAGCGCTACTGTCCCTGGCCAATCATTTTCTTTAGGTGTGACCCAGGTCATCAGAACCTGGGCCGCACCTTTCAGACTTGAGCCAGGTTGCAAGTCCCGGGAAAAACCCTAAGAGCGACCAGGGTCACAGACCCTGAACTGTCAACTTGAGTCAGACCTTTCAGACATATGCCAAACTCGGGTCGATGCACGTTCACCTGGGTTTTTGCCATTTACTGTATATCAGTAATTTAAATGACTAAGGGAAAAAATAAACTGAAACTGTTTGTTCCCAAAGATGGAGAATTGTACACAGCCAGCGGTGATCACCAAAGACTTCTGCATGGTCTTTTATTCTCGGGATGCCAAATTGCCTGCCTGCCGCTCCATCCGAAACCTGTTTGGTACAGGCAGCCTGCGCGCATCCGAAAGGTTAGTTCATGATAACAGCGCATAAGGATAGCAATATACCTGACTCAATCCAAAGTGCAGGAGCTGAGTGGAGTAAATGCTCTTGTCTGGTCGTAACATTACCTGTGTGTTAATTCGAGGACATATATTTATAATATAAACAAGAACTATGTCAAGGATCCACAGAAGTAGATCATGGATTAATAGTGATGCACCCTGGCACTGCTGTCTGTGGGCATATGTGGAACATATGTCTTCAGTATCTTTACAAATACGAATATACAAAAAAAACTCGTATGCACAAAACTTCTCACTCATGCTTTTCGAAGCAATGATGACAAGGGCTATCATCATAACAAACTCCTATATTAAGTTATGGGCCCATACATTATCAATCAATTGGGGCAATTCTGCATTTTGCAGATGATGGTGTAAACAATTTGGAAATATGTGGGGTTCACCGATTGCCAATTCCGACCAAAAAGGTGTATGGAATCAGTTGTCCGACATGCTGGATTTCGCCAACCATTTGGGGCTGCAATTTGCCAGTGTATGGGGTCAGTCATTTTAAAGACCGTTTCGTTAATAGAACAATTCTCTTTAAATGTGACTAGTAAAATTATGACCCTTAGAGATGACTTATGGGCACTTTCATGATTTGCAGATCTGATCTTTGGGTGAAACAGATCTAGAAGTCACTGAAAAATATCGGCAGTGTATGGGAGCATATTGGTGGATTGGAGAATCGCTAAATCAGGGGAAAAAATGCAGAGTCAGCTTTTTTTTGTGATTGCTGATGTATGGGCCCCTTTAGACCATTACTGGGAGTAAGTTCTATGGATATATTATATATAATGTTCTACCACTGCAATTTACCATGACGAGGCTCTTCAGTGAGGGCATCTCCTGGTCACCGGAAGCCTAACTGCAGCTTCATAAATAGACCCCTTGGTGTAAATGTTTCACATATGGTGCTCCATATGAAGCTACATTTCTTTCTGTTATAAAGCAAGATAAAACAACTGAGAGGAGGCTACACCAATAGGGGCTTATGACTCTACTGAAAAGTTATATCCACTTGTATTTGTACATTAGATCAATGATTCTCTTTTCCACAGTAACCGTGTAACTGGAGTATATGAGCTCAGTCTTTGCCGGGTTGCAGAAGCCAGCAGTCCAGGTGAGTGACTTTCTTCTACTTTCAGTCAATTCTTCCCATCCATCGCCTTAGTTGCTGTACCAGTCTTGCCAGATGTCTCATCTGATGCCGTGGCTTTCAACCATTATCTTACAATAACAGTAAATAGTCTAGGCAATGTCCTACAATGATCCATTGTCTTTTAGCTTCAGTCATAAACATGGCTGAGAGCTTGCACTGTTTGACTGTATCAAATATATGAATATAATGAAGAATAGATAGTTATATATTGAAGTAGACATAGAAGTTTTCCTGAAATCATCACAACCATGCTAATGCACTTTACTGCGTTGTTATGTCCATCTAGGCATGCAGAGGAGACGCAGGCGTGTTCTAGACACCTCTGTGGCATACGTGAGGGGTGAGGAGAACCTTGCAGGCTGGCGGCCACGAAGTGACAGCTTAATCCTTGACCATCAATGGGAGTTGGAGAAACTCAGCCTACTTCAGGAGGTATTTCCCATTTCATCGTATTTTTCCTTTAAAAAAAACCCAAAACACAACATTTGAAATGTTAGTCAGGTACATTCACCGTCATCAATGGTGGCATTTTTACGGGAATTTGAGGAATCTTCAGTTACATACCAGATATTGATTTGAAAGTCACTAATGGATATTTTGTTCAGAATTTTGAGACTGATTGCGGAATGTGAAGAGACTTTTTGCAATGAGTGCTTGTCCAATAGAATGTGACTCAGATTTATTATTGGAGCTTTATTTAGTAAAACATAGCACCTCACTCATAGTATTTTACAAGATAGGCTTCTTGGTTAGCATCTAGGATTTACAATGACCATAATAAATTGCATCTTCACCACCATTTTGGTCCCTGAGGTGGTTTCGCAGAATGTAGTTGAAAGTTAGAGGTTTAGACTATGTCTTCCCGTTATTGTATTTGTTCAGGTTGAGAGGACCCGGCATTACCTGCTGCTACGGGAGAAACTGGAAGCCACACTCAGGGGAGCCACAGACGCGTTTACTCCTTCTCCTAGTGATGAGATGCCGCCACTCAGCCCTACGTGTCAGTTGGTGCAACTCACAGAGCAGGGGTCCCCACACGTGGAGGAAAACCCACTGGAGACCGCCAGTGAGAGACAGAAAGAGCTGGCTGCCAAGGTACGGAGCTTACTCCGCATTACTATTCATTGGGCACGATTCTATTCAACGCGATGTAAATAGCGCCGGGAGATAGCTCCCGGAGCTATTCAATTCATCGCGATGTTAGGTCGGGGAAGGCTCGTTCTCGCGCATTGAACAGGGTGTTTAGGCGCGATAACGGGCATTCCCCGACCTAACTTCCCGGCGCGAGGCTGTTTTCCAAGCGCGAAGGGCAGAGAACAGCCTCGCGCCGGGACTTTTGTCGGATTTCTGCTCTCATCCCCGGAGGGATGAGAGAAGAAATCATTAGTCGGACTTGGCAGCACGGTGTATTGAATAGCTCCGGGAGCTCACTCCGGCGCTATTTACATTGCGTTGAATAGAATCGTGCCCATTGAAAACAGCCATCCTGCGTAATCCCACCTCACTCATATACAGTCACATTATGTATATGATTTTAAATCTGCTTTATTTAAAAATGTCAAAAATAACTAAATATATGCTGACTTATCGTATTACTACAGTCTTGATGTTATGTATTATCTCTATCAATTTGATGTAACAGCACCTAAGCTTCTGCTATAGTGATTTGCAATTTAGAACAGACACTGTTCATTTACACAGGGCAGGTGGTTGTTATCCAGAATTGTGCTATTTTTTTCTGGTCAAAGTAAGATCTTATGTGTCACAGGACTGTAGAAAATAAACATAACGGCACAAAAATACAACTTCAATGTCCTCTTCATGCTTTTGTCACGTAACTGAAATAAACATATTCCCAACACCAGAAAATCAATTGTTATAAATCATGTACACTTGCTTCTTTATATGGACCAGTGCCCCTGGTTGCTTGCTCACTTCCATATCTTTGGAAGTATTACTGTATTAGCTCCCGAAAATGCGCTGGGTGTAAACAGCACTTATCAATGTCCAACCTACTGTACTTCCACTTTGGGAACACAGCCTCTATTCATTTACACTCTTACTTTCTTTTCCTCTAAAAATATTGCTAAGTTATTATGAGAATGAGGGGCTGTTGGGAATGTCTTCATATGTCACTGTTGTGTGTTTGAATAACTATATTATATTGGTTGAAGTGCGCCGAGTACTTGAGATCTTCTTGTGATGTCATGCAGCTTATTGATGGCAGCATTTCTCTCTGGTGCAGTGGGGAAGGAGGGGGAATCGGGGCTTCCCTCTCTGAATGCAGACTACCCACAGAAAGGGATGTAATCATAATGACAGCTTTTACAGTGTCAACATTCATAATGTCAACAACACAATGTTGACAGTTATGATGTTGACATTGTTTAAATGTTGACATTAAACATGTCGGCATCTGCAGAATGTCGACATGTTCATATGTGCACCCCTACTGCAGCCTAATGGTGCATACACACGGACAGATTTGTCAGATCTGTCAGATGAGCGATTTGAACGATTTTACCAAAGATTTGAACGATTTGAACAATTGAATGATTTTTGACTGCATTAAAATGAATGGAATCGTCCAAGTCTGACTGCAAACACATCAGATGTGAGATATCGTTATCTGACCATCGGGAACGCGCATTGTTCATCGTCCATTGTTCAGGCATGTCAGATATGTCAGATTTTCCTTCAGATATGAAAGATTGAACGATTTTTTAAATCGTTATCATTCAGATCTGAAGAAAAATCTGACCGTGTGTATGCACCATAACCCTAAACATTTCCCTAGTGCCTAAACCTCCTCTCCTGCAGCCTAACCTTTTCCCTAGTGCCTAACCATCCCCTCCTGCAGCCTAACCTTTTCCCTAGTGCCTAACCCTAACCCTCCCCTCCTGCAGCCTAACCTTTGCCCTAGTGCCTAAACCTCCTCTCCTGCAGCCTAACCTTTTCCCTAGTGCTTAACCCTAACCCTCCCCTCCTGCACCCTAACATTTTCCCTAGTGCCTAACCCTAACCCTCCCCTCCTGCAGCCTAACCTGTTCCCTAGTGCCTAACCATAATCCTCCCCTCCTGCAGCCTAACCTTTTCCCTAGTGCGTAACCCTCCCCTCCTGCAGCCTAACCTTTTCCCTAGTGCCTAACCCTCCCCTCCTGCAGCCTAACCATTTCCCCAGTGCCTAACCCTAACCCTCCCCTCCTGCAGCCTAACCATAACCTTTCCCTAGTGCCTAACCCTCCCCTCCTGCAGCCTAACCTTTTCCCTAGTGCCTAACCCTAACCCTCCCCTCCTGCAGCCTAACCCTAACCTTTCCCTAGTGCCTAACCCTCCCCTCCTGCAGCCTAACCTTTGCCTAGTGCCTAACCCTCCCCTCCTGCAGCCTAATCGTTTCCCTAGTGCCTAACTCTAACCCTCCCCTCCTGCAGCCTAACCTTTTCCCTGATGCCTAACCCTAACCTCCTCTCCTGCAGCCTAACCTTTTCCCTAGTGCCTAACCCTAACCCTCCTGCAGCCTAACCCTAACCTTTCCCTAGTGCCTAACCCTCCCCTCCTGCAGCCTAACCTTTTCCCTAGTGCCTAACCCTCCCCTCCTGCAGCCTAACCTTTTCCCTAGTGCCTAACTCTAACCCTCCCCTCCTGCAGCCTAACCTTTTCCCTAGTGCCTAACCCTCCCCTCCTGCAGCTTAGCCTCTTCCCTAGTGCCTAACCCTAACCCTCCTGCAGCCTAACCTTTTCCCTAGTGCCTAACCCTAACCCTCCCCTCCTGCAGAATAACCCTAACCTTTCCCTAGTGCCTAACCCTAACCCTCCCGTTAGTCTAACCCTCCACAACTAGTCCATGCAGAATGTCAACATCTCATGTGTCAACATTGTGAACATGTCAACGTTCTGCAGATGCCGACATGTTGAAAACTCAACATTTAAACTATGTCAACATCAGAAATGTCAACATTGTGGTATTATGAATGTTCCTTTCTGTGAGTAGTCTGCATTCAGAAAGGGAAGCCCTGATTCCCCCCCCCCCCCTGCACTAATTGATTGCCCCCTAAAAAGCTTCTATTTATTCTTGTTTATGTTTGATGCATAATTATTCTCCTGTCTTATATGTGGTAACTTTCTATGTGTGGAACACATGACACATTCTATTCTATGGCCCGTGTCATTTCTGTCCATTGGAACACACTCCCACAAAAAGGTCGTCTTGCGTGTGTTGGCTAGGTGGCTGTCCAGTTGACACCCAGAAACGTTTATTATACGGACAGAGAGAGCAGTATGTGCAGTTTGCTACAAATCGCTAGATCTTCTACTTGCTTCCAACTTAGAATCAGACCTTATATTTGACAACAGCTTCTGCTCCTTTCTTCCCCCTTCCCTACACGTTACACACATAGGAGGTGACCACATGTAAGGCAGGAGAATAATTATGCATTAAACATCAACAAGAATAAACAGGAGCTTTTTAGTTCCCAATTTGATTAATTATTTCCATCAACTAAACACATTTCTATTCTACTATTTGTTACAAATACATTAATAAATAATTTCAAATAAGAAATATTACAATAAAATTAAGGGAAATTGCAATAAATGAACTTATGGCCCGATTCATTACGGATCGCAGCTGCAATTACGCACGCAGACCGACTGCAAAAATATGCTAATGTTTGAATTCGCTATACCGTCACAGCCTAACATAAGGACGCCCACTTCCCTATACTCACATCCGTAATACTTAGCAAAACAGCGAAACCATCGGTAACATCGAGTAACACACACAATTGCACAATGTCAGACCTTACTCAGAAATTGCTAACCTCATCGCATGCGGTGGGAGCTAAAGCTGCGTATACCGCAGTGGCTAATTTATGCACATCCCTGTAACAGCGTTTAAAAGCACTGACACGCCTGCATTTCACCGACCCCCCCCGTCATCACCCCCAAACGCTCACTTCCTGTCAATCACTCTGCGATGGGTTTGCGTAGTGTCTGCGATCGCAGTGTGATCGCAGTGAGGCCTTCATGCATGCGCAGAACGCAACAATCGTCTGTCTACGTGTGTAATCGCAGTTGCGATCTGTAATGAATCAGGCCCCTGGTTCCAATGGACGTACCAATGAGTTGTAAAAAATAATTGTGCATCAAATTAAATTTCACACTATCTAAAATACATTGTTTTAAATTTTCACTTTTATCTGTATTATAAAGACAACATTGTAGGGCCAATAGGTCTTCACTAGAATCTATGATGGTATAAAGACTATTTATATCTGCCACCCTGCAAAATCAATATTTTTTCATTTACTTAAACAAAAAAATCACTGGTATCTTTTATATATGTCATATGATGGATTATTTTGAACCAAAGGTTGGAGGTGGTGGTCAACCCAAGTGGATAAATTATTGGTGATTCTATTGACACCCGCAGTATATAGGATGACATGAGGGATTCTGTTTGTTTTTATAAACTTTAGGAAGAACATAAATTACGGGTTTAGATGGATTTTTATATATCTATAAATTAAAGTTCTCCTTCTGTATTTGTGCATTCTCTAAAAGCCCTATTAGTCAAATTGGTGAATTCTTCTTAATATTATCTGTTGGATGTGTTGAAAGGTTTTATATGTATTACCATAGATGTCGGAACATTTGAAAGGCGCATCAGCTATGGACGGTCAGGGGATGTGCTCTATAGCAATAGGCTGCATGGCCCCTGCACCGCACGAAGAAGGTATAATGCGCGGTCTTTAAAATAAAAAACACACATTACACCATCTCCTCTGTGTGTTGCAGGGGCTGTGCAGCCTATTGCTATAAAGCACACCCACAGACCGTCCGGGGCAGTCGCTACAGACCCCGCACGCTATGATTTTATGTTGCCCCCCCACATAAAATTGTTCCGACGCCCCTGTGTGTCACCGTTATCCAATTGTCTTTTGTTTTATTTCATTTTTATTACCTTCCAAATTCATTAACCCCCCCCCCCCCCCCCTACATTTTTACTCCCAATTTTTTCTCCTTTGGTCAAATTCAGATGTTTTTTCTTTTTCTTTTGGCCCAAATGTTCCAATTCCTCAACAACTAATTTGTTAACGGTTTCAAAAAAATACCTTTTAAATAAGATGGATGGGAAAGGTGGATTCCTTCTTAAATGTATGTTTTCCTGCACTATCTATGTCGTCAATTTTATTATTGTTAATTTACAAATAGATTTTTGAAGGGTTATAAAAGTACTGAAAGAATCCAACTCCGTGGGGAAGAGGAGAATTTTAGACCTGTACTCAACAGGGAATGTTCATCTTTTGCATATATTTTTGTACTGAGATTATAAATGTTATCATCTCTCAATATTGAATAATTTTCAATGTCTTTATTCATATCCTCATTGTTAATAGTTACCCCTATTTTATCAATATTCTCTCTATTCGTGTTTTTTTTGTTTGTTTGTTTCTTATGGTATTTTTTCTATTGCCCCTTTTTTCCCCATTTTTTTCGTGGAATTGCTTAAATCTCCTAATTTTCTGTTCCTTAAAAAAAAATATTTCTTTCTTCTCCCAATCCCTGATATGTACTTGACAGTGGGATTTTAAATTCTCTATTGATGAAAGATTCCCTTCTTTTATATGTATAGTTTTTTATATGTATGGTCTTTTTATATGGCATAATATTCAATTCTAGGTGACACCTATGAGGATTAAAGAGACACATCTGCTAATAGTGCAATTTTGTTGAACGTTTATATGGTTATATATAATTATTTATGGTTTGTTAAATACATCGCTGTCTAGTTCACTGCTATTATGTTTGTTATTAATAGAAAATAATGTTTGTAGTACTGGTCACTAATTTTGGCATATGAATATTTTACAGTGTCTTCGCCTGCTCACCCACACATTTAACAGAGAGTACACTTACAGCCATGTGTGTGTAAGCGCCAGTGAGAGCAAGGTGAGAGATCCCCATTGGAGCTAGGTCTTTGTACTGTACATATCAATCTGAAATAAACATTATCTATTCTATGAACCCGTTGATACCATGTAATAGATCCTTACCATGTAATAGACCCTTTGTTCCTTACTACAAATGGATTCCATTAAAAACTCACAATGAATCTACAATATCTGCAATGAATCTAGTCTTGGAGAGAGACAAAGTGGAGATGTTGTGCAAAGCAACCAATCAGCTTCTGTCGTTTATCTAACACTGTCGTTTATCTAACACTTATTCTGTCGTTTATCTAACACAGTCTTGGAAATGACAGTTAGATGCTGATTGGTTGCTTTGGACGAGATGTAGTGATGATGCAGCCGCCAGTCTCAATGCCAACAGCAGAAACCTGGCAAGGGATGTAACATAGGCGTCGAAATACCAACGCCTATGTTAATCCCGACACCGGAAAGCAGAGGACGCCAGCCCGAATGAAGGTAAATCCGGGGCGCTCTTAGCGTTAGCCGCGCAGGGGGGGGGGGGGAGAGGGTTAGTATTAGGGAGTCTAGGGGGTTAGCGTTAGGTGTGGGGAAGGGGGGAATTAGAGTTTGGCACCCCTAGGAGGGAGGGTTAGAGTTAAGCACCACCGGGGGGGGACGTTAGGTTTAGGCATTCCCCTGGGAGGGTTAGGTTTAGGGAGCGGGGAGGGGGTGTTACATTTAGGCACCCGTGGGGGGGAGGTTAGGCACCACTAAGGGAGGGTTAGGGGGGGGACAAGGGAGGGTTAGTATACTTACCTATCCCAATCGGGATCTCCTCATGTCGAGCATCCGCTGTCGGGATTTGAACCGGTGGCTAAACAGCTGCCGGCATTTCAATCCCATTCTGCTTTGGGCAACTACTCCACTTTATCTCTCGCCAAGGCTTGATACATCTCCCCTAATGTGTCATCATTTGTATTTTCAGCTTTCTGAGATGTCAGTCACACTTCTACGTGACCCCTCTCTTCCTGGCCTTGGGGTGTCGTCTCTCACGCCATCTAGCACCTGTCCCTCCCTTGTAGAAGGACGATACTGCAGCCCTGAGTCCAGGTCAGATATGAGCATCAGTCAGTAAAAGTTCTGCATGGACAACCTGTGTAAAAACATTGCTGCTTCCTTCATTTATGTGTTCTTTGTAGAGATGTGCAGGTTCGGTTTACTCGGTTCTTTTCGCCACATTAGCGCAAGTTCGGATTTATCTTATTGGCTATCCAGCTGTCACATGTTTTGGATGGCCAATAAGATAATTCCGAGCTAATCCGAACTTGCACTAATGTGGCGAAAAGAACCGAGTAAAACCGAACACACACATCTCTAGTTCTTTGTAGCTTCAGGGATGTATGACAAAGGCTGATAATGGTCTAACTATAGCAAGCAGCGAGACGGGTGCTTTACTTGTGTAACTTATACTGGATCAGAGTAATGTAATTGCTTCCTAGTTACAGCACATTTGTTCCCAGGTGAATATAACGAGTAACATATGTGTTAGGCTTTGGTGTAGTTCCACAGCTTAGACTACTTAGATTACAGGTAAGAAGTCAGAATTGGATGAGGGCCCAAAATTTATTTATTTAATTATTATTTATTACCAGTTATTTATATAGCGCACACAGAGAATATATTCGGCCATTCACATCAGTCCCTGCCCCAGTGGAGCTTACAATCTATATTCCCTACCACATGCACACGCACTAGGGGTAATTTTTGTTAGGAGCCAATTAACCTACCAGTATATTTTTGGAGTGTGGGAGGAAACTGGAGTACCCGGAGGAAACCCACGCAAGCATAGAATATACAAACTCCACACAGTTAGGGCCGTAGTGGGTATCGAACCAACGACCTCAGTGCTGTGAGGCAGTAATGCTACCATTACACCATCTGTGCTGCCCAAAATAATATTAGGACACAAGGGAAGAGCTAAGTGCCCTTATGTATATTCCATTACTCGGAAACCTAATGGTGACCCCAAAGCAATACATCAGTTCTGCTCTTGCCTCTTTATGAAACCAGCATTCAAATGAATTCTGTGAATGGCGTCATCCTAAAAGGAATTTGCAGCAATTTATGAAAAAGACACACGTATAAAAACAAACTGTAAGGGTATGTTAATGCAGATTAAACTTAATTTGGATAAAGCTTTAAATGGTTTATACACTCCACCGAATCATTGAATTGAAGTAAAGTACACAGAGGTGTGACAACATAGATCTGCAGTACATTATAGTGTTCTAATTACCATGTCCTTTTCTCCCGTCTGCCTTAAACTTCCACAGTCCCCAGCCTCTCTCATGCGCATTTACCTCTGAGAGGGACCCTCCGAGCCCCTTGGGGGAGCTGCAGAAGTCACCCAGTACAGGACTCAAGACCCCTCTTAGCTTGTTTGTTCCTGACATACAAGAAATCCGAGTTAGGTAAGTAGACAAATTGATTGAAGTTACCATTCTGTATCTAATGCCTGGGAAATATTTATGATTTAATATAAGATGATTTAAACATATATTAATACCAGTCAAAAAAGCTTCCAAATGGGTTAGTCTGAGCAATAGCCATCTAAGATGGTGATCCCCCCCCTTCCCCAGCCTCCCCAAAAAACAGAATGTGAATGAAATTACATTTTTCATGAGGTAGACTGTGAGCACGCACTAGAGATTCTGTACATTTACCTTCCCCCTTCTCTCTGGTTACCACCTTAATAGATGATTGAAGGAGGAAGCATATGTGACACACACGAATCGCCTGCACTTCCTCTTGCACATACTATATTAGCAGTATTAGTGACCTATAGCATTAATAGAACATGTACAGTGCAGGGGGACACTCTATTTTCATCTTTTTCTCCTGTCACTCACCACACTGCTAATACAGTGACAGCGCGAGATAGTGCTTTCATTGGGGCCTTTGTCACTCTGAGCTTCAGTGATGTAGAAGCAATGTACCTAGTGAGGCAGGGAAAGCAGAGGGCAGTGCTGCAAATGATGCCACAGGTGGCATAGCACTGAGGAGCAAATAACGTTACATTTTCATTTTTCGATGATCACATCCCTGGGAATGTGGGAATGAATTTCTATGTGTAAGTATTCTGAATTAAACAGCTCCAGTGGGAGGATAAAACATAACTGGTCAAGGAAATCCAGGCCATTTGTAAGCCATAGTCATACCCTGTCACCACAAATGTAGGGTACAGTAGCGTGGAGTCCTGCATGTATTATAACAGCATAACAGCTGGGGCTAATACATTTAGGAAGATCCTCTCATTGCACATTGGTATATGGCTTTACACAGGTGGTACGTTTTAGATGTGACAATAGTGATTACCAGTTCAATTGATTTTACACTCAAAGCTTTTCTTTTTGCACATTCCTCACAGCCCTATTGTTTCTAAGAAGGGGTACCTACACTTCCTGGAGCCTCACACAGGGGGCTGGGTAAAGAGGTATGTGGTGGTCAGACGTCCCTATGTCTACATCTACAATAGTGATCGGGACTCAGTGGAGAGAGCCATCCTTAATCTCTCACAGGCCCAAGTGGAATACAGTGAGGATCAACAGGCCATGCTGAAGGTAAAGCCATGCTGTGTTCCCATACTACTGTATTCATGGAGGGAAGTTCTGTACCAATGCTTGGTTGGATGAGATTCAGGGTTCCCCAATTTAAAGAAACCAACCACTCCTGTGAACAGAACTCAGGATGTAGAATGCACCCTTCCTTTCTTTTAGGTTCCAAATAGGCTAAAACATTTGTACAGACTTATTCTTGCATATACTGTTATGCTGGGTGCAACTGGAGTTCCATTATTGGACAATAAGCATTGTGGGATAAAGATTGTGGGTGGAAAAAAGAGACTGGTCTGAAAAAATATGGACACATGGGAGGTAACATGTGTAATTTAACATTTTGTTAGACCAGCAGATTAATTTGGGCTCTACCACCAATCATGAGATACAGGTAATGGGAAGAATCAGTTGTTACACTGTGAGAAGGAATTCCCTGGTGAGACTTCTATTGTACTAGTACACGTCTTGTTCTTACTTCTGCAGACCCCCAACACGTTCGCTGTGTGCACACAACACCGCGGCATTCTGCTGCAGGCCAGCAATGATAAGGACATGCATGACTGGCTCTACGCCTTCAACCCTCTTCTGGCCGGCTCCATTCGGTGAGGCTGTGTGATGGACTGCAGGGGAAGACAGGTCCCCTACATGGCTGGGCTGGAAGATATATACTATAGTAGCTGGCATTGTGTTTTTGCATGAGACTAAAAAAGGATGCAGTCTGACTGTACAGAAGACACAGCACTGCCAATGATCACGACACACAATTTGTAGATATGATGTAAAACAATATTTAGGATAGTTCTATGTCAGTAATTGAGTATAATGCAATAATTCTCTTTTGTAAATGCAATCGGTGAGGGAAATTAGTTCTTTAAAGCATTTGTTGAGAGCACTAGACTGTCACAAACAGCATTTTTGGCGTGTATGGTTCACACTCGGAGAGTCTGCAATGAATGTGTCTGGTGTGGGTCCTGTGTGGAATGAAATTCACGGCTCCTTCATTGACTCTCTGTCTCTATCTTTCTTGTCTCTCTGCTCCTCTCTTAGGTCCAAACTGTCTCGACGCAGAACAGCCCAAATGAGAATTTAATGGGATGCAAACACTTTTCCCTGCTTTTATCAACATGTTACGCCATTAATTCACCCCCCAAACCTGCACATGACAGCTCCTCTAAGCTCCATGCTCACGCTTTCTCCTACTGCTCCACTGTAGATCTCCTGTACCCTTCTTAATGCCTAGGAGATAACATGCGGCTTTCCAGTTGTTCTTGAAATACATCTCTCAGCGATCTGAGAGTTCTGCATTAACAGCTGGAGACTCTCATGTTGCCTACACTTGGTGCAGGGAATCTCACTGTGTTCCACCCTTTGCTCTATATTTCTCCTTTCTTCAATGCACTACACTATGGGCAGGCAGCAATGACCCTTTGCATGCAGGAAGACGTAGTAGGTGGTTTCAGGAAATGATATTTTGCTGGTCTCAGTGGTCACAATACAATGCCTGTAAACCGGTTTGAAGTTGATCACCTGAATAGTGAGTTCCATTTTTAGGCAGGAAGTTAAGGAAATAATAAAGAGAGGATTCTGAATAATGTAGATCCCTAGTAAGAGACGTTATGGAGTAATAATTTGTAGAAGAAACATGTGATAACAAAACTTTTATGTCCTCTCCTATTATGTGAAGTCTTCTAAAACATGAAACACACACCTGAAAATGTACATACCATCTACACACAGTGCAGGCAGCCATTTTGTGGTCTTGAGAACTGGTGACATCACTGTGGCATGAAGGGGCAGTCACGTTCCTTGGTAACGTCACTGGCTCCTAGTATATGATAGTCGGCTTTTTCACCAATTTTAGTTCAGCTCACAAAATGGCTCTATCCACGGCTGCTCACTATTTTATACATTCTCTTACCAATGTTGGCCACGCGATCTTCATTCAAACACATGCACTTCCTTAGTTACAATTCTTATGAATATAACAAGCTGACACTAATCTGTCTAGGGTGGGTCATGCTGTCACATAATAAGTCTGTC
The DNA here is from genome assembly GCA_031769625.1 of Taudactylus pleione. Lineage (NCBI taxonomy): Eukaryota > Metazoa > Chordata > Amphibia > Anura > Myobatrachidae > Taudactylus > Taudactylus pleione. Next base: position 3,480,924 of record JAUIMM010000228.1, on the reverse strand, counting down.
TATAAGAGGCACAAGAAATGTGACACTTTGTAGTCTGATTACATGATACTAAGACCTTGCTGGTTACTTTGAACAATGCCATGTTATACTGGTTGTATTTGTCATATGTATGTACTTATAATTTCACATGTAGGATCATGTTTTTGAGACTACAGTTCCGTGAGAACTTACGTCAACCCAAAAGAAGTCTGTGCACATATACACCAAAGAGAGGGGAACCGGGAATCGGATATACTTAACATAATTTCTCCATTACTACTCTATGCACTTTAATAATGAATCTTTAAGAAGCAGCATCTTATAGCTCACTCACTACCTACACTCGTTAATGAGAAGGCAATGTATAATAGCATTTTACTTCTTCACCCCACTGTGAAATTGCCTTCAAGAAAACACAAAGATATATTAACATAAATAAGATGTAAAGAAAACCGGAAGAGATTGGAGACATCATCTATAGATGCTAATCAAAACACCATTGAATGCACTTGAGGCTGATCTTGCTCTTGGTTGGGAAGTGTTAGCACTGGGTTATCGCATGTTGTTGGGATGCCATAGTATGGGTTTCTAGGACCTCCATTCTCATGGTCAGCCAGCCTGAGACTATGAGGTCCGATCATCTCAGACTTGGACTGCTGTATGTCTGAGGCCAGCTAACCTACGGAGCATACAGTCCCAAATGAAACAGACCCAGTTATAGGAATTATTGAACAAGAGTGAGAAGTATGTTATCAAATGCCTTCACTGACCATGTATCAAGCTATATTTAGTGTCCACTTCACTTCTGGCCTCCATATCTACAACAGAAAATAGTGTCTGTGATAAAGTCTACAGAATCACTTAGAAGAGTCCATCATGGTGCTGACTGGACCTTTACCAGATATGTTTGCAGGTAGTGTAACCTTTAGGAATCAGGAAAGGAATGATCCAAACATGTCCTGGATTCTATAACTGTATTATTACATATTGATTTGCATCTTGGGTAGTGAATTTGTTGCTTTGAAAGTTAAAAATGACTGTCTTACTCTTGTACAGTATAATATGTCAATGTCACATTAATGAGCTGTGGAGAGATTGCATAACAGGCTACACAATTTTGTATGTTAGAATGAGTGTTGCATGCTACAGCAGTCAGCAGCTTTATTTAACTAAATTATACATTTCTCATTGTACATAACTACAATACTTTATGGGGAAAATAAATGTAATTTAATTTTTTTTTATAAATTTGTCATTTGCCATCACAATTCAAAAAATTCCAAGATATTACCAAAATTATACCCAGTTTATGTTACCATATTTAAAATAATTATTTGCAATTGTGACCTATTCTGTTAAAAATGTTTTCTATATCTTAACTTTGGTGTATACTGCTCTGCTCTCTGTCACAAACATTAAAGGTGTCGGTAGCTGATTTGGAGGGGGGGTGTTGGGGGGAGATTCCCCAGGGCATGTGCCTCCCTTTGTCATTTCCGGCAAGTGGCGCAATAATTAGGTAAATTGACGTAAATACAAGATGTGGCTATTAAATAATGAGACTGATGCTATCATTTATTTAATTATATTAAGTATATTTTAACTCCCCTTCTATATACTCCCTTCCTGCATCCACACACCGCTGCATTCTTATTTTCCATTGGTCACAGCCGTACTGTAGCTCATTATCTGTCAGCTGTCTCAACAGCTCCGTTGTTTTCTTCTTTACCTCAGTAACTGATGCAAAACGGGTTCCCTTTGGTACAGATATGACTTTAGGGAAAAGAAAGAAGTCACACGGTGCTAGGTCTGGTAAGTATGGAGGGTGTTCTAGCACTGTAATCTGTTTCTCGGGCAGACACTGTGTGGGCTGGTGCGTTGTCCTGATAGAGCAGGGGTGGGGAACTTTGTCTGCCGAGGGCCATTTTGATATATATATAACATTATTCGCGGGCCCGGTGCAGGCCACACCCCCTGAGTGTGATGTCACACAGGGCGGGGCTACAATCGCCGGTGATAACAGCAATGCCTGGAGGATACTCCTGGGAGCTGTAAGGGCAGTGGTGTGACTGTCTGAAGAGTCCTGAGAACATTTGTTTAGTAATGTTGATTTACTGTTGCGCCTTCTGGTACCCAGTCTAAAATAACACCCTTGATATCAAAGAAAACAATTAACCTGGCTTTGAATTTGGATTTGCTTTTGCCGTACTTTCTTCATTCTTGGTGATGATGGTGTTTCCAGTGCATGGACTGGCGTTTTGTCTCAGGATCCATGGGAGATCCATGTTTCATCACAGGTAATAACTTTATCTAAAAAATGCAAATCCTCTTAAATTTGTTCCAAAATGTCTGTACAAATTCGCTTTTGATTTTCTTTTTGCTCAGCAGTGAGAAGCCTTGGAACTTAGCACAAACTTTTGTCATGTTAAGATCTTGATGCAAAACTTGCCTAAGAGTTTTTTTGTCGATGTTCACCATTTCTGCTGTCATTTGGGTGATGAGTCGACGGTCAATTCGAACAATTTTCAAAAATGTTTCCACATTTCCATTTGTTTTTGAAGTACAAGGCCTTCCAGGATGTTCATCATCTTCAACATCCCCACGACCGTCACTAAATCTTTTTTGCCACTCAAACACACGTGCCCCTTAAGCCTCGGATAACATACGGAAAGACTCAGTGGGCGTTTTGTTCAGTTTAAACATTTTAAGTTACCACGTTGCTCTTTTGAACTTTTTTTTTGCTCTTTTGAATTTTTTAACTAAGGGCCCGATTCAGACCCGGTCGCTAAGCCGCGAACGCGCGCTGTGGCCAATAGTCGCCCGTCTGTGCATGCGTATGCCTCAATATGTGCATGCGCGAGTCACTCACTGCGATCGGGAATTGTGTGCTCGTAGTACACAGACTGGACGCTACTTTGAGTGACAGAATGTGCCGTTTGTGGGTGGTAATGGGAAGATGCTTGTCGAGTGATGCTGCGAGGCGTTTCTGGGCGTCAAAACGGAGTTTAATGGGTGTGCATAATTAGCATGGAAGCGCCATTGTACACGTCACTTGGTTGTATTTCAGCCTGCAGTGATCGCAGTGCTTGCGGCGGGGTAGGGTCTACCTCAAGCGCTGCGTGCAGCTACGATGGCTCTCGATGGTTCTCATTAACGATACACTTCCTGGAGATGACGTGTGTTAAGAGAGAAAAATGGGCATCTTTATACCGGCGTGCGCTCACTCTGCCGTCGCTCTCTAAGACATAGAGGGCATCCTTACACCTGCCAATGCGATCGAGGAATTTGCATCCTCGGCCCATTTTGGCTGCGAGAGAATGCAGCTTAGCGTCCGGGTCTGACTCGACCCCTAAGTGTTTTTACAATCTTTGCTCTTTTGAACTAAGTGTTTTTACAATGCACGGGAAAAACACAACTTCTCAAACGCTGTGTGACAACAAACTATCTGTGCGAGAGGGGTGAAACTTGCAAAGCCGTTTTGGGATAGTCCAAAGTCAATGTTCCCCCACTCTCTTTTAGCTCATGGAGTACAGTCTCGTTATTTAATAGGCACACCTCATACAGCATATATGCGCAGAAGAGTAGCAAAGACTCCGGCACTCTTTGCTATCTTTTGCTCCTGTGGTGGGGCACACAGGTGCCCTTTCTTTTGGGGGGGGGGGCATCCACTGATTGATATTATCTACCTTTACATGACTATTTTATATACAATTTTAAAAACAACAGTGTCTTGTAGTTTGCTTCTGTACTGTTCAGCAATTCTTTATTCAGGCAGCCTTCTTCATGTGGTGCACCCTTGAGATGTGGCTCAAAACCGCACTGTGAATACAACCATATCCCAAGGCAGGGAAGATCATATCTGCCTTAAGACACACAAGGAAGCAAGACACGTAATAGTAAAAGTTGCACAAGGGCATATACCAACCAATCAATGAAAGTCATCTGGAAGTGGACAACCACTAGACAGCAGATAATATGGAAGGACAGCAATGCACAATGGGTAGATGTGCAGCAAATGCTTTGTCCAAGTACAGGAGATGTGTCATTCATTATACTGAAGTTATCTGAGGGCCATCTGATACATATATGCATACTGCAGACTAGTGAAATGATGTATATACTATAAGTATAATGGCACAGTCATGTACACTAACTTATTATTTTATGTAAAATAGGGAAGTTTGTTTTAAAACTATACAGAACAAAAGTTACTTAAGGAGATAGACACAACCGCATGCTGTATGGGGATTTGATATGTGAGGCAATTTGCAGTCCTACCAGTGAACTCTGTGTTACTTTATGTATATGAAATATAACTAACTAAAATAATATATGGTTAAATTACTGTTGGAGCAGATAGAGATCCCAATGATTTTGTAAATCCCATTATTTTGGCCAGAAAACTGATCATCTATGGAAGTGCTTATTCTGCATAGCATAACCTTGTCTGTATAACTGAACATGTATAAAGTGTTTCATACATACTGTATCATGTCTTGTGCCTCTTATACAGTTTTCTGTTTAATTGTAATTTATTACACTGTGTTGGTACAGTATAGTTGGTTTTTTGACTATGTAATATAATGGTTTAGAAAAAAAAAAAAAATGTTAATCTGGAATGTGCTACTATTACAAACATTATAATGCAGTATACAATAAAACTTGGCTTTGAAGATTTTCCAGTGATAAAACGAACGGCTACCCAACACGCATTAATTACAGCGCCACAAGTCCGCTGCCTTGCCTGGAAAAGCGGGACAGAAAGAGTGGCTGTAGAGTGCGGGAGCTGCCTCTTCTGCCTCCCCCTGTCCCGATCAGGCATCCCTATCTGTGCCATGATTAGGCAACCTGTGGCTTTGCGGCATTATAAGAATGCTGTGACTTGTAGTTCTGCACAAGATGGAGAGCCATAGTTGTCCTACCTCAAATCTAGATGGAAATACTATATAGTAAAACCGTTTTGATATTCCCAAGGCTGCAAATATGAATAATAATTGAAAATAACAAGGAGGACCAAGACGTGGCCATGTTGATGGTGGCTAGTAAACCCTATTAGATAACACTGTTACCTTTCAGTAAAACACTTCTTTAGTAAGTGTTATGTATATAAGTGATCACTGCTCTCACAGTCCTGTCATGTAAGCTGTTGTCTGGTGCCGGGGCTGGTGCTCTCATCCCGCCCTGATTCGTGTACAATTTGTCATTCTCTGCCGCCAACGCGCGTTCCAGACCTCTAACACCATATGGAAAGATCTTCCGATAAAGTTGCTGGTCACTCTGCCTTCCATATATTAAAGTATATCAAATGACTGTCAAGCCTATTTATTTAAATATGTATGTATATTAACTACTATAGTAAAACTGTTTTATTTATGCATTGTATCATGTTATACCTGGCAATGTAATTTTAATGACTTAGATGTTAAAATACAGTGCAGCTACATGTTCAGCAAGCATTCATGTTTTCTTTCTATAGCTCTGCTTACTGGTACTTTATAACATGTTATCCTCCTGAGCAGGAGAACAGTCATTGGGCAGTAACATCACTGTCTGGGGAATGGTTTGAATTTCGTGAAATGTGTTTTTATAGCCATTTTATGGACTGAAACTACTATATGTTTATTAGAATAGAGGCCAACATTTCAGTAAAATCTAGTGACATCAGTGAGGATTGAGCACAAAAGTGCCTTATGCCTCAGTGTTTATCATTTGTTCCCCTGATATAGATTTTGACCCTCTCTGTCCGCCCACTTGTAGGTACAGGCTCATTGAGTACTGTTTGCTCCCTACTACCCCCTGTACAACCAATCAGCGGTTGCTTTTACAAGCCTTAGTAAGTCTCTCTATTCTCTTCTCCCCTAACCTCCTACTGTCTTATTATTGTGGTTTTGGTCATCCATTGTATTTTTGCAACATGCAGTATATGTAATTTTGTTATCACTGTACCTTGCTATGGACTCCTTGTGTCACCCAGAGCCGGCCCTAGACATAGGCAAACTATGCAAATGCCTAGGGGCATGCATTCCAAGCCAAGTCAACCTGTAAGGAAAAGATATTAATAATAAGTCTTGGGGGTCTATTCATCATCACTCAGGGGTCTATTTACTAAGCCTTGGATGGAGATAAAGTGGACAGAGATAAAGTCCCAACCAACCATGGCAGTTTGTAGTTCATAGATACCTTCTGCTTACCTTCCTCTTGCGTAATTGTCCGATGTCCCCATATATTAGTATGGGAACAGAGTTCATCAAGCTCCAAAAATACAATGTTTTCGGAGCTTGAGCGCTGGAGCATTCGTCATCTTCAGATGGTGGTTGCTCCCGCTCCGGGCTTGCAACCCGCTCCTTCCCTATGGGAAGGAGTCCCGGGCTGTGTAGAGGGATTCTTTAGGATCCCACCACCCCTGTCCGGCTCCTTCTGCCGGACATCGGGGCTCTTGCGCACATGCGTGACCTGTAGGTCACACATGTGCCCTAGTGTCACTGCTCTGAAGGGAGCAGTGAAAGATTCACTGCCGCTCGTGCGGACAGCTGATTTTCATATCAGCTGTCTCTGCGCCGGAGCAATGATGAATTAGAATGTAAATTAACGGGCTCTGGGGGTCATTCAGACCCGCTCGCGAGCGGACGCTCGCAAGCGGGTCGATGTTGGGCGAATGCGCATGCGCACAATGGAGGGAGCTCCGTCGTGCGCATGCACGAGACCCGGCGAGCGACGAGGAATACGTCGCTCGGGGTCTCGCACCAAAGGGGGCGTGCTGTCGATGGTGAGTGACAGCACGCCCCCTTTGGTGGGCGTGCCTGGGGCGTGGCTGCCAGACGGAGGCGTTCCCATGGGAACGCCTACCGTCTGAAGCCGGCCCCACTGACATCACTAGTGATGTCAGTGGGAGTGATTTTGGCTCTGATAGAGCCAAAATCACTCCAGGGCTTGCGGCAGCGAGCCCTACCGCAGGGTCTCCGTCGCAAGCCCAATGGTCGCGATGGTCTTGACCATCGCGACCATCATCATGGACGCTCGCATAAGCTGTGGCTGGTAACCCACAGCTATACGTGCATCCATAAGGCCGCTCCATTTTCAGGGAGGAGGGCCCTGATTCAGAGCGAGCACTCTGGTCAGAGCGTTCTGCTCTGAATCAGGCCCTCTGTTCGGACCCCGATAATTAACATCAGGAACAGACCCCCTAGTGAGTTAACTGGCTGCATTCTCATAAATATAGGTATCACGCACAAAATGTCTGCCTCCACTCAGTTGGTGATGGTTACACCTTATCAACCCTCTTGGTTACCACTTATTACTTCTCATGAGAATTTTTGTTAAATATATTCATTATTACAAGCAGGGTCGTATTAATGCCCAAGGGTGTACGTGTGCAGCAGGCCCCCTCCTATGAACAGTGGGTGACCCAGCAGCTTACCTTGTGCTCCGGGAAAGCGGGCCCTTCCTCCTACATGGTGCCATCTTCCCAGTGATATCCGGAAAGATGGCACATGCCCACAGACTGTAAGGGTTTTGGCACAGTGCCAGAGTCTTTGCTGCCTCTGCACAGAGCCATCTTCCCGAAGATGTCACTGGGAAGATTGCACCGCAGAGGGGGAGAGACCCACTGGCCGGCACATGGTTAGCATACTCTGGGTGCAGTCCCCACATGTGCACTGCACACCCAGTACTCATTATAAACCAGGGGTGGGGAACCTTTTTCTGTCGAGGGCCATTTTGATATACATAACATTATTCGCGGGTCCGGTGCAGGCCACGCTCCCTCCATGTGATGTCTCACGGAGACGGGGCCACAATCGCCAGTGATTACAGCAATGCCTGGAGCATCCTGAGGATGCTTCGGGGAGCTGAGGGCAGCGGTGTGACCGTCTGAAGCATCCTAAGGACGCTCCAGGTGGCACTGCTGCATAGATTTTGGCTGCAGGGTGCCATTATAGGCACCATACTAACCAGATGAGGCTAGCAGAAAAAAAGTTCAGAGGGCCAGACCAAATTATTCCGGGGCCCTTATATGGCCCCGGGCCTGAGGTTCCCCATCCCTGTTATAAACACACCTAACATTGCAAGGTAGTTGCTTTGTAGCAACACAATACCTAACACCTCCATAGCGTGTCATATATTTGGCAATAGAAGTGTTCTCATTTTTGACAACATAAGGGAGGTAATGTACTGCAGGGTAATAGTGTGACACGTATAACAGAACGGCTTTGCCTATAAACCAGTTTTCATCCATCTACTGTACTGACACAAATGTTTCTGTTCAAACTTTGCCTATGCTAAGAATCCTACTACTAGGGCCCATAGGGGGAGATTTATCAAAGCTTGGAGAGGGATAAAGTGGAGATAAAGGCCCTCATTCAGAGCCGTACGCTCTGAGCAGAGCGCACGCTCTGAATGAGGGCCGCCCTCCATAAAAATGGAGCGTCCTCCTGGACGCTCGTATAGCTGTGGGTCACCACCCACAGCCTATATGAGCGTGCAGTTTGATGGCCGCGATGGTCGTGACCATCGCGACCATCGAAACTGCGAGCCGGAGCCTGCGGTTGAGGTTTTCAACCGCAAGGCCCGGAGTGATTTTGGCTCTATCAGAGCCAAAATCACTCCCACTGACATCACTAGTGATGTCAGTGGGCCGGCTTCTGACGGGAGGCGTTCCCTTAGGAACACCCCCGTCAGGGAGGCACGCCCACCAAAGGGGGCGTGCTGTCAATCAACATCGACAGCACGCTCCCTTTGATCAGACACAACGAGCGAAGGAAAGTCCTTCGCTCGTCGCGTCTGGCGCATGCGCACGACGGAGCTCCCTCCGTCGTGCGCATGCTCAGTGCAGAACATCGACCCACTTGCGAGCGGACAGCCGCTCGCGAGTGGGTCTGAATCAGGGCCAAAGTACCAACCAATAAGCTCCTAACAGCTGATTTGGTTGATACATTATCTCTCTCCACTTAATCTCTCTACAAGCTTTGATAAATCTCTGCATTAGAAGAGTTCTTATAACTTAACTATTGTTCAACACATTTGTGATATTAGTAGTATCTGAAAACCCTGGCTTGTGTGCAGGGCGTCTTAAGAGAGGAGGGGGCCCGTGTGCATTCCCCGTCCGGGGTCCCTTCCTCTCTCCCCAGCAGCCAACTGACACAGCTGGCCAGCCACCGCAGTATCAGTAGACTCTGGAAACTAGAGAGTGTGCCCAGAGTCTCCTGCGCATGTGCAGATCTCCAGGAAAATGGCGTAGCCACCATTTTCCCGGTGATTTCCTTACATTGCATGCGCAAAACACAGGTTAAAAATGTCTGCAGTGGCCATTTTCTGGCATTTTGAGCAGCGCTGAGACACCCGACGCTGGACCTCGGAGAGGTAAGTTTTAGATAATATGGGTTTATAGATAAGCCCCTGCTTGTGTACAGCCACTCAAATTCAGTGGGGATGCACTATTGTGGTTTTTGCGGTCAAACCTCCAAAAACGCCGTATTCGAATGTTTGTCCGCTTACCGCATATGCACCAAGCCCGGGAATGTGATACTTGGATGCGGTGGCAATGCCATCTTTAGATGGCATTGCCCAATAGAAGCATATGGGCTTCTAATCAAGACACCCCCCCCACCCCTGAGATCCCTCCCAGCAACACCCCACAGCACACATACCAGTGGGACTTCTGGGTCATAAGTCCCTTTATCGCAAATGTCAGTTCTTACTGAATGAGCTGTTCATTGTGATTTTATTTGTGCATACTGGTCAAGACCATCGCGACCATCAGGCTTGCGACGAGACCCTTGTGGTAGGGTCTCGTCTGCTGCAAGCCCTGGAGTGCTTTTGGCTCTATCAGAGCCAAAAGCACTCCCACTGACATCATTTGTGATGTCAGTGGGGCCGGCCCCTGACGGTAGGCGTTCCCATGGGAACGCCTCCGTCTGGGCAGCAACGCCCCCGGCATACCCACCAAAGGGGGCGTGCTGTCACTCAACATCGACAGCACGCCCCCTTTGTAGCGAGACCCATAGCGACGGCTTGCCCGTCGCTATGCGGGTCTCGCGCATGCGCACGACGGAGCCGGCTCCCTCGTGCGCATGCGCACTTGGTAAACATCGACCTGCTTGCGAGCACTCAGTGCTCGCAAGCGGGTCTGAATCAGGCCCTCTGTTCCAAGATACCTAACAGTAAGCACTACCTGAACAGTCTGCCAGTACTCTGGCCTTCATTCAGAGGCGGTCGCAAGAAGCGAGTGCTCGCTCTGAATGAGGGCGGCCGCTTGACTTTTCAAGTGCGGCCTCCTGGTCACTAGCTAAGCTGTGGGTTACCACCCACAGCTTTAGCGACCGACCAGGTTGATGGTCGCGATGGTCAAGGCCATCGGGGCTTGCGACGAGAACCTAAGGTTGGGTCTCGGCAACCGCAAGCCCCAGGGAGCTTCCTGCTATGATCGAGCAGGAAGCTCCCCACTGACATCACTGCTGATGTCAGTGCGCCGCCCACAAAACGGCAGGCGTTCCTTAAGGAACGCCTCCGTTTTGGAAACCACCCCCCCGCAACGTCTACAAAATGGGTCGAGCTGTCGATCAACATCGATAGCCGCCCTTTTGTAGTGAGCTCCGGAGCAAGAGAATTTCTCTCTCGCTCCGGGGCTTGCGCACACGCAGTGCAGCCGCTGCGCATGCGCAGGGCCTAAACATCGACCCGGTTGCGAGCGCTCAGCGCTTGTGACCGGGTCTGAATGAGGTCCTCTGTTCCAAGATACCTAACAGTAAGCACTACATGAACAGTGTGCCAGTGCTCTGTACTAAGATATCTACTAGTATGAGCAGTCTCTGTACTGAAATATCTAACAGTAAGCACTACTGAACAGTCTGGAAGTACTCAGTCCATGGCCATAAGGAGGACGGTGTGGCTGGTGCCATTCCAAAGGGTGGCATTCCCTGGTGATGGAACCCGACCAGGGGCAAACACAGGATTTTTATGCTGGGGTTTCCATGTTATATACATGTATATAATATGTGAATACACATACATACATTTATACATATATCATACTTGCCGACATTCCTGGGCAGCTTTCCGGGAACGGCAGGAGGGGACCTGCTGCTCTCCTCTTTGGGGGGCGGGGCCAGATGATAGATGACATTAGGCCCCGTCCCCTTTACAGAAAACCCACGTGATTTGTGGGTCTGTGAGAAGGGGGAGGGGCTAAATTATGCGATTTGCACCATTTAACCCCCCCCCCTACGGACCCAAAAATTCCAGGTAAAATCTCCCCATCCTGCCCACTTCACTAGGAAGTGGACGGGATGCGGGAGGTATGCCTACTCTTCCGGGATGCAGGGGGTTACCCGAAAAATCGTGAGCCTCCTGCGATTCCCAGGAGAGTAGACATGTATGACATACACACACACATATATACACACACACATACCTTACATGCACATATATACAGTACACACACCTATGTCACATATACACAAACAAACTTACCTTGCAGCAGATCTGCCCGGGACAGGACCTAGCAGACTGGCACATTGTTCTTAAGCCGAACCCCCTCGCAGCAAATTGCCACAATTCGCAGGTCAATCGGGAGGGGGGTGGGGCCAATTTACTTGATTTTAATAAAATTACGTCATATTAACTCCGCCTTCTCCATATTGACAAGGTGAATTGTGGCAATTTACCGAAAAGGGACAGGGATTAAGAACATGGTTCCTGCACTTCAGTCTGTTAGGAGGGGTTTCTGGGTACTCAGAAACTCCCCTGCATGCGCTAATGCCGCCATGGTCACCTGCTGCCGCAACCCACCCTCCTCCAGCTTCTGCACTGTATGGTGAGAGACGTCATGACGTCCCTCCTGTTCAAGGAGCTGTAGGACCTGTACAGCTGCTCGGAGCATCCACAGGACACTCCTGGCAGTTTTGTAGGTACCCAAGCATGGCGGTATGCCTTCAGGGTGACGGCAGCAGCACAGGGCACACTGCTGCCCTGTTATGGGGCAAACTCAGAGCCTGATTCTGAGCGCTCGCAAGCGGGTCGATGGTGCGCATGTGCATGACGGAGGCGGCTCCGTCGTGCGCATGCGCGAGACCCGAATAACGACGGCCAAGCCGTCGTCATGGGTCTCGCACCAAAGGGGGCGTGCTGTCGATGGTGATTGACAGCACGCCCCCTTTGGTGGGTGTGCCGGGGGCGCGGCTGCCCAGACGCCTAGGGTCTACCGTCTGGGTCCGGCCCCACTGACATCACTAGTGATGTCAGTGGGAGTGCTTTTGGCTCTGATAGAGCCAAAAGCACTCCTGGGCTTGCGGCAGCGAGACCCTACCGCAGGGTCTCGTCGCAAGCCCGATGATCTTGACCATCGCAATCATCATTTTGGCCGCTCGCTATAGCTGTGGGTGGTCACCCACAGCTATGCAAGCGGCCAGGAGGCCGCTCCAAAAGGGAGCAGGTATGGCCCTGATTCAGAGCGAGCGCTCTGTCAGAGCGTCCGGTTCTGAATCAGGGCCTCAGGACCTAATTCAGAGTCGGTCGTTGCGGCCGCACGGTCGTACGCCACCGATGTTCGCTAAACTGCGCATGCGTAAAGTTCGCAATGCGCGTGCGCAAACTAGCTGCTACGATCAGAAATTGCTCTCTCCTTGAACACAGCCAGGTCGGTAGTTTGAGTGACAGAATGAGGCGTTTGTGGGTGGTAACAGGGGAAGGTGCTTGAAAACGGGGGAGTGGAGATCCGAACACAGGCGTGCCTAATAATGCGAACGGCGTTTTATGGGAGTGCATAATTAACAAAGTAGTGTCATGGCACACGTGACATGGGTGCTTTGTACACTGACCTGATCGTAGTGCTTAAGAGAGGGTATGGTCAACCTTAAGCTCTACGACCAGTTCCGATGGTTACCGATGGTCTCGATTAATCCTTATATGTCCGGAGATGACGTGTAATGCGTACGAGAAGGGGGCGTATTTTTTGTCTTACGGCCGCATCCTCCCCTTGGTCGGCCAGCTAACGATCCGATCTTAAGGACGCAACTTGCGAGTGCATCATTTGCATATCCGGCCCCTTTTCCCTTACGACCGTGCGGCCGCAACGACCGACTCTGAATGAGGTCCTCAGTCTTTAAGTATCTAACAGTAAACACACTACTGAACAGTCTATCAGTACTTTGGTATCTAACAGCAACCACTGCTGAACAGTCTGTTAGTACTTTGGGCCTGATTCAGAGCTGAACGCTCTGACCAGAGCGCTCGCTCTGAATCAGGGCCCTCCTACCTTTTTTTGGAGCGTCCTCATGGACGCTCGCATAGCTGTGGGTTACCACCCACAGCTTATGCGAGCGTCCATGATGATGGTCGCGATGGTCAAGACCATCGCGACCATCGGGCTTGCGACGGAGACCCTGCGGTAGGGTCTCGCTGCTGCAAGCCCTGCAGTGATTTTGGCTCTATCAGAGCCAAAATCACTCCCACTGACATCACTAGTGATGTCAGTGGGGCCGGCTTCAGACGGTAGGCGTTCCCATGGGAACGCCTCCGTCTGGCAGCCACGCCCCTGGCACGCCCACCAAAGGGGGTGTGCTGTCAATCAACATCGACAGCACGCCCCCTCTGGTGCGAGACGCAGAGCGACGGAGAGCCCGTCGCTAGCCGGGTCTCGCGCATGCGCACAACGGAGCTCCCTCCGTCGTGCGCATGCGCAGTGGGGCAACATTGACCCACTTGCGAGCGTCCTGCGCTCGCGAGCGGGTCTGAATGACCCCCTCTGTACAAAGATATCTAGCAGTAAGCACTGAACAGCGTGTCAGTAGTACTAAGGTATAAAACAGCAAGCATTACTAAACAGTCTATCAGTATTAGAACAAATACAAGTTATTGGAAAGTATGAGATGTAATCTATCTGCAATAGTATTCATTTTGCTTCTGTAATGCAATGAAATATAAATGACACCAAATATTTTTAAATCCTACAGTACATGGAAAACCTCCAGTTACAAATGTGAAAGATAAATATTTTGAATAAGAAAGCCTTCAGTCCCCTAATATCCCTACAGATTCAGCTTTCCTAGGCTCTTTATATGGGTCAGATTCAGCAAGGAATGCAGTAGCTTATACGCATGCAGTCAGTTGATTAATTTGCACTGCGCACATGTCGTATGCTAGGCGCTACGTTAGGAATTGCGATCACAGAGGGTACGCAGACCCATGGCAGAGTGATTGACAGGAAGTGTCATTTGTGGGCTGTGACGGGGGGGGGGGGTTGGGGAACGCAGGCGTAAGAGTGCATTTCAATGCCGTTGCAGGGGCGTGCATAAATTATCCACTGCGATACCAGATGCCACCTGAGGCATCATAGCGTGCGCAAAAGTAAGCAATTCCTGATTAAGATCTGAGTTTCCCTAACTGTCCGATGTTACCGATTGTTTCACTATGTTGGTCAAGTATACAGATGTGAGTAAGAGGAAGTGGGTGTCTTTATGTTAGGCTGCGATCACAATGCGAATGGAAACATTTACATGTCAACGCTGATATTAGCAACTACGTTGCATGCGTATAAGCAGAATAGCGATCTGTAGTGAATCAGGCCCAGTGTCATCTGTCACTCTTGTAATGTGCATTTTTCTCCTTGCCTTGTTTCATTGTGGTCCTAACCACAAGCACAGCGCTGTGTCTCTTATTACTGTGATATGTGTCTTCTGAGTGTTTGGGGTGTGGGTTTTTGTGCCCATCAAGGCTCTATGATTTTTACTTTCAGATCACTCTGCAGCGCACTGCACTGAGGGCCTGATTCAGACCCGGTCGCAAGCGCTGAGCGCTCGCAACCGGGTCGATCAGTCGTGCGCATGCGTGAGACCCATCTAGCGACCGGTGCTCCGTCGCTCCGGGTCTCGCACCAAAGGGGACGAGCTGGTGATTGACAGCTCGCCCCGTTTAGTAGGCGTGCAGGGGGGGGTGGCCGGCCAAACGGAGGCGTTCCCGAAGGAACGCCTGCCATTTGGGGGCGGCCCCACTGACATCACCAGTGATGTCAGTGGGAGAGCTTCCGGCTCTATTAGACCCAGAAGCTCTCTGGAGCTTGCGGCCACGAGACCCTACCACAAGGGTCTCGTCGCAAGCCCGATGGTCGCGATGGTTTTGACCATCGCAACCATCAACCTGGCTGCTCGCAATAGCTGTGGGTGGCGGCCAGGAAAAAAAAAAAAAACGCCCTGAGTCAGAGCGAGCGCTCGTTCAGAGCGTCCGTCTCTGAATCAGGCCCTTATGTCCTCCTGATAAAGAAAGGGTTACAGGTCTAAAGAGTGATTCCGGGCTGTGAAACAATTAATACATTAATAAATGTGACAGTTATGCAAATAACAACTCAACTGTGATTACTTTTTTTTTTTTCACAATATTGTTACAATGAACAAATGGGAAAAACATGTTTGTTTTGTGGCACTTATAATATAAACAGCTCATATATATGCAGTCGGACCTGGTTATTTAGGATAATCAGTGAATATCAATATACAGTATATAGCAGATCGATCAGTCGCATTTGACAATGCGCCTGTCTGTTTGTTCAAAAACCGATCAAACCGATTTTCATGAAAGCTGCATCATTTTGAGGTGGAAACTCAGAAATATCCTGCACTTTGTTTCATCTTGATCCGTCACGTTAAAGCTGAGCAATAACAAAAACAAAATTTATTGACATCATCAATGCAAGAGATAGGTGTGGCACCATGCATGTGGCCGGTAAGTGGTGGAGGGAGAGGTGCTTTGGGCCTGCGTTCACATGAATAGGATAGGCTACATAGCAGTCTGTGCACAGGGCACACAGTGGTATTGGTGGGCAGGGGCGCTGACAGCCGAGCCTGGGTGAAAGGGGGCATGGCCTAATAGCGGGAGGCTTGGCCACGCCCAGGGCCGGCAACAGAAATCATGGGACCGGGTACACATTTTTTTAGGGCCCCCCACCATCTAGCAGGTGTAGTGCTCAGGGGGGGGGTCTGGGAAAGGAGAGAGAGAGTACAAAATAGTTATTACACTATGCCACAGGGATACAGAATGTTCTATTACCAATCATTTATTAAACTACACCCTCTGTACAATCCAATCCAAAACCATGTCCCCCCTGCACTCTACCAGCAAAAGGCTTCTTTGACTTATTCTTGTAATTGATATCCGTAGTGTGTATGCATCTGAGCATAAAAATCTCCTTGGGACTGGAAGCAGCCATATCATAGATGGGATTGGTGAATTGTTAATGGAATAATCATTAATATAGTAAATTAATTGCATTATGGGCAAAACATCCCTGTATAGGTTTATAAAGGGATGTTTTGCACATAATGCACATGTGTAGGAGAGAGAAGGAGAAGAGAGAGAGAGAGAAGGAGAAGAGAGAAGGAGAGGAGAGAGGAGAGAGGAGAGAGAGAAAAAAAAAAAAAAAAAGAAACCCACACATAGAAATTGAGTCGGGAGGACACTGAACTGACCTCTCTGCAGCAGGAAACTTCCCGGACAGCAGGCAAAGTAACGGAGACCAGGACCGCATGAACAGGTGGAAACACAGGTCCTTTCACCGCTCTGTCTCAACTCTTTGCGCCGGGGCCGGTCACTAGAGTGTGACGTCAGACCCCCGGCAACTGCACTGAGGTGAAGGTAAGAGAAGGGAGGAGCCGGGAAGGGAAAAAGAGGGGAGTGGGGGTCGGATCATCCCCCTCCTATGCAACGGTTCGTGGCAGGTACTGTAATGAGTCAGGGGAAAGGGAGAATCGATGCACTGACCAGTAGTAGTGTAGGTATGACTAATCAGACATATAACCACTGTTCCCTATTCAAATTGAAAATATAACATATCGTGTAGTGGAGGTGCTCACTAGAGTAAAAACTAGGTTGAAAGGAAAAGAAGAAAAGAAACTCTTATTTTGTGAGCACTCTTATGAAATACGAATTAATTAAAACATAACCTTTAATAATACAAACTAATATATCTATGACAAGGACGAAAGATTAGACAAACAACATTTAACATGAAAGCACCCAGAATATTAGGTCAGTAGGGAGGTCTGAAGGTATATGCTAATTTAGTAAAGCATCCTGTCTCATAAATGACCCCTCTAATCGACATTTAATACAATGGGTGGAAAAATAGAAAGCGTAGTCATAAACTTCAAAAATATTGTTCATCGAACAAGCGGCGAACATTTAAAGCAACATAATAAACACATAATACTACAATGATATTTATGGAGTCACACCACTATGTATAACATACTACCTAAAGAAGATGAAGTATCAGGACGGTCAGGGTCAAGATTAATCCACCTATAATTCTACTTCCCCTCACTTAGCAGAGGCCATCAATGAGGGGTGAGAGATCATCTGGTGGCAATGTTACCCCTGGAAACAACAGCGTACCCGCAACGTTACTCACTATTTCGCTTCTGCTTTTAAGGGTCTTACATGATGCATAGGACCCTTAATGAGAGAGTTACTCTAAATGAGATTGTCATCAGTTAATAGAGCAGATAGTCAAAAAGGTGAGTAACCTATCATAGTTGAATACTATTCGAACATAATCTCAGTTGTTTAAACAAAATAACATAAAAAGGTCTCGTCCTGTATTAACTACTATAGTATGGTCTCGAGTAGTAAAAGGGATAATGAATTGGTATATTGCATCCTTTAACAACAAGGCCTTACACAAGCAGAATATATTGGAGGTATGGGTACAAAAATGACAAGCTTTGTTGTTGATTATACACCCGGACTGATAATCTATACATAAGGGTAGTTGATACCGAGAAAATGCTGACATTCAGATACACAAAATTATCTGTTTTTAGTACACTTGGACTCATAAAAAAGGTACAAAGATTTCATCATATGTAGATGTTAATCATATAATATTCACACATACAATACAACAATGGAATAGCATTTACTGCCTTCTAATTGAGGACTTGGTTAGTAACAACATTTGACCTTCATGAGGACAATCAAGTAATAAAATAAATAATGATGTCACATGAAATGCAAAATGTGAAAAGAAAATGCCTTAAATAGGGCAGTTTCCCAGTGATTGGGTGCCCTGACACATAGTAATCAACTAAATAGTGTAGCCAACGTACTAAACCAATATTGCATCAATTACAGCAGAAAAATCGAGAGAATATCATTATTCCAGTATAAATATGTGCGTGTACACAGTGTGACACACCTACACCCTGTAGAAGGTGGTGAAATCATATGTGGAGCAGTGTCCCAATCCTAACCCACTACCCGAGTAATGTCACATTTTAAACTGTACAAAGACATAATGCCAGTTGGTATATCTATAGTCCAAGTAGTTACCAATAAATACTCCACCTATGGTGTGCACTAACATCCCCCATACCTAAATGGAGCGACTCACCATGTCAAGACACATGGGATGCGGGTCACCTAGAGGGAGCAACAGCAAACATAAACAGCAAGGTATACTGACTGGTGGATGGGGTGTCCTGTGTGGCGCCAGCGCAGACACCCTCCTGCCGACGAGCGTTTCGCCAGAGGCTTGTTCACGGAGGAAGCAGCATGGCAGTCCCAGGTAAGTTAGCATAGTTATGCTCTGCACTGTCCAATCGCATCCCTGTGCCTCGTAATTGACATGGCCTCGAGCCAAGCAGCAAGTGGCCAATAGCGTCATTGTTGTGTTTGATTGTCAGAGTAGCTGACCAATGAATAAAAGGCCTCCATTATTACTATGTTCAAAGGGTAAGCATTGATGGTAAATCTCCAAAGCAACCTGCCACATATAGAAACCGACATTTATATAATACCATAACTAAATGCTTTAAACAGTAAATAAAGAATATTCCTTTCTCATTTATTAATCATGTCTAATCTATATTGTATTGATGTCAAATTCTTTACTAATCACTCACTGATATAAAGCACATATCTATAAAAAGATGGGGAGAGTAATTTGCAATCCCATTACTAATTATTAGCCTTACCTTTTAATTGCATATACTGATGTCGTTGAAAAAATTCAAAGACAGTAAATATATATGGTGAAAAAAGTGGGAGATGCCATATCATAAGTGTTGTCATTAAAAATAAAAAAGATTTAAAAATTCAATAATTTAAAAATATTTTGAAGACGGGGAGGAACGCAAATAACCAATAAAAAATGAATATATTACAGTGTAAAGTAGGTAATAAATTAATGCTGTAAAGACTAATATGTGTGTAAATAATTAATCATAATATTTAAATAGACCTGATACTCAAAGTGTAGTGAAAAGTATAATGCAAAAAGTATATTTAAATATATAATAAATAGCGTGGACATGGTGTGAGTGAAAGTGAATTGCAGAACTAAGAAAGAATATAAATCCGTGCAGATTATACATACATATACATGCATACACACATATATACACACATATACATATATATATATATATATATATATATATAACTAACTAAAAAGCAAAAACACATTACAATAGTGGTGAATCAATAAATGAATAGGTGCCGTGCTATACATATCTATCATTGTATATACTCTTGTAGAGGTGTAAGTACGTGCTGACGTGCACCTAATTAATACTATAAATGTCTATTAAGCGTGCCTAAGTTAGTTGGCAATCATGCCAATGAATACGTGACCCCTGAGTCTCATAAGTGAAAAGAAGTGAAAATAAAGAGGTGAATAAAGAGTGTCAGGACCAGAATTTATTAATAAGTCAACCGTATATTGTACCATTTCAACATTGGGACTGAACATGTCCTCCAAAGCCACAAAAAACTTACAAAAAGGGACTGTAACTATTATACTCATTCATGCCTCTTGGTGTTAACGTATCCAAATTAAAGATCCATTCTGTTTCTTTTTTAAGTAGGGCTGAGCTCAAATCCCCTCCTCTAATGCCCATTTTGACTCTTTCTAAGCAATTTACTCGTAATTCATCCGGGATACAATTATGTTTAAGTAGAAAATGTCTAGATACTGAGGTTAGTTTTTTCATCTTGGCAACATCCGACCTCGCATTTTTAATATTGTTAACATGCTCTAAGACCCTCACCTTAAGAGCTCTAGTGGTCATGCCTACATATTTATATCCACAGGTACAGATTAAGCAATAGATAACCCCTGTCGTATTACAATAAAAGAACTCGCGAGTCTGAATGTTTTTTCCATACTTATCCTGTAAAGGATAAGTGATACCCATATATTTGCAGGCTTTGCAAACTCCACATGAAAATGTACCCACCACCTTGGGTTTTTTTCTTGGCATATGCTCATAATGACTGTGGGTAAGTAAATCCCCCAAATTTTTCGCTCTTCTCCAGCTCATGGATACTTCCGTCTTTAAATGGGCTTGCAGATCTGTGTCTAAAAGGAGGATCGGCCAATGTTCCTGAATGATTTTTTTGAGTTTATGCCAATCTCTGCTAAATTCTCCTACAAATCTTATCTCTTGTTCAGCTCTGATCTTAGGTTTTGGGAAAACGAGGGTATCCCTCTCGATTTTTGACACCAGATATCTGGCTTTCTTGATCGAACGTTTGCTATAGCCTCTATTTAGTAATCTGGAAGAGAGATCTTCACATTGGCTCCTCTTTGGAGCAATTCCGCCTGAGGCGTAAAAATTAGCTCTTGCGTAAATTGGAAATTGTTGGCGGAAAATGACAACTTTCTTCAAAGAGGAGACTGTTAGTTGCTGTTGCTTTCCTATAGAGACTGTAATGAGTCAGTCTGACTCATTACAGCAATGCTGTCATTGCTGCCACGGGCACCAGTTCCGTCAGTGATACAGAGTGGCTGCAGTGCACCCTGCATTGCAGCAGAGCAGCCAGCAGCTTAATGTATTTGTCGGTGGGCCCCTCGGGGCCCGGTGCGTCTGTGCCCCTAGTCCCCCCCTGTCACCGGGCCTGGCCATGCCCCCTTAGGATTAAAGAAATTAATAAATTTTGGTGCGCCACGGAGGGGGGCGCTGTGAGCCCGTTAGCCTGGCGCAAAGCCAAGGGGGGGAGCGATCACACTGACATAGGAGACTGCTGTGGCTCCCGCTCCAGCCCACTGCTGGGCTGTTGTGAAAGAAGAGGAAGGTGTGGGGCGGTGGTGCCAGATCCGTGGCCTACAAGCTGTACATTAAAACAAAAATAAATGTATCCATCCATGCAGATTAAGAGCAAATGACACTTGACTTGACTCAGAGGTGCTCACAGTTTATGGGCGGCTGCAATTTCTCACAGATTCGCAAAAATATGCAAATTGGGGCTTAAGCATTCAGTTTGTGCACTACCGTATGACGGACTTAGCAAACCCTGTGACACCCACTTTGCATATCTTAGCAATTCTCAAGTCTGCTGGTGGGTCCGATCTCTCCGCCATTGAAACACCATTGGCCGCAACATTGACTCCTTGAGCAGCCCCTGTCTAGTGCGCAGCCTCCCTTGTAACCTTAGTAAGACATGGCCACTGTCGCTGTGATGCTGTGAAAGAAATCCCATCCGCTGGCTGAATCACGCTCATGACACTCCCATAACATGCCCACGTCACCTCTTTTTGTGAAGACTTTAGGTCACCTCCCAGCATACTTGCCTACTCTACCAGAAGACCCGGGAGGCTCCCGAAAATCAAGTAGTGCTCCCGGCTGCCCAGAGGGGTGGGCAAGTGTCCAGGAGCCGGCCATCTGTCACCCCAAGCCACCCATTTACTGAGTGAAGTGGGCAGTCTTGATGACAGTTGACGCAATTTGCGCTGAATTGTGTCATCGTGTCTATGATGACACAAGCATGCCCTCACCACCTCCTATGCTGCACCATGTCCCTGAACTGCCCCAGTGCTGTACTTGCCAACATCCAGAAGTCTCTCTCCATGGGGGGGCAGCCAGGTCATCGGCAGGAGGGGGGTGATTCGGGGGGAACCACCCCCCTCCCGCCGATGACCTGGCTGCCCCCCCCCTGGAGAGACTTTTGATGTTGGCAAGTATGCCTCCCAGTCAACACCCTGACCATTCCATGGATCACAGACACCATTTGAAGTCATAGCAATGTCATATGAAAATGCATATGCCTTTGCACACTTTGGTTTGCACGTGCACAGAATTATAAAATAAAAATTATTAGAATAATACAAAAAAGATATTTATAACTTATAAACATCTTCTCTGTTTATTGTAATAATTTTTATAGTTAACACTCACCAGCTTTGTGGAGCTCCCTGGGACTGCAGGCAGACAAGAGATGAGGCAGTAACAGCTCAGCCTCGTTTCTGTATAATCAGACACTGCTTGCAGAGCTGGGGGTGGGGCCACACCACAGGCATTAAGCTGCATAGAAAAAGAGCTACTAGAGGCATGCCTCTGAGTATGGGGGGCATGCCTTGAGCACTGATGGACACATTGGATGTGTCATGTGACCAGCAAGTGCACTGCAGTGTTTAAAGATTGGAGCTCAGTCAGACAGCAGCAGCAAGAGAAGACAAAGTGATGCAGGTAGGAGAATCAATGGACACTGAAGCTTAGTATAGTGAGTGGAGAGTTACAGTGAGTAGGGGGTGAGACAGGCTCACAGCTTAGTTCAGAGATTTCTGTAAATTCGATATTTATGTAAATCTGTTTCTAGATCTGCACAGGCACAGAACCCACAATGCACATGTTTCTGCAACTTCTGTTGTAGGGCACCAAAATTTGGGGGCGGAAATGGGGTGGCAACAGGGAGTGTTCCAGAAAATGGGGGTGTGGCAAAGCAAGTGACTGCATCCTTGTATGCAGCTTCACTGGCCTCGGCAGCGCGATTTTGCTGAATATCCTGAGTAACCTGAGGGTTACTCAGATATCCGATGTTCCCGCAGTAGATCCGATGCCTCATCGGACACAGTAGCGGATCAGCAAAGCAGGGCTGAATTTACAGGGGGGCGACAAGGGCAGTTGTCCCTTGGCCCCCACACGTGAAGGGCCCCCACACCCATCAGGGTTAAAGTGGGCCGGAGATGGAACCAATTCCGCCTCCTCCGGTAACCTAACCACGGTGCCGCAGGGAGGCTCCATTTGCCAGGTGCCCGCTGAGATTTTAACCAGCAGGCCCCCGGCTCCCTCCCCGCAGCGGGAGTCGGAGACTGGAGCTCACTAGTGAGCTCCGGCCTCTGGCTCACGCAGTGCACTATTGGAGAGACATCATGACGTGTCTCCCATGGTGCAGAGGAGCAGCCGAGCAGACTGGATGTGGATGGCAGCGGACGTGGGAGCGGGGCTTAAGGTAAGTATTAGCTTTTTTTTGTGCAAGTAGCTTTTCTACTGAGCGCATTACTCGGGGGGCATTACTACTGGGGGCATTACTCGGGGGGCATTACTACTGGGGGCATTACTCGGGGGCCACTACTACAGAGCGGTATTACTATTGGAGGCACAGGTACAGGGGCATTAGTACTGGGGGCATTTATATGGAGGGTACTACTACTGGGGCCAATACCACAGAGAGCATGACTACTGGGGGCATTACTACTGGGGGCACAACTACAGGGGTATTACTACTGGGGGTATTTATACAGGAGGCATTACTACTAGGGCATTACTATTGGGAACACAAAGAGGGCATGACTACTGGGGGCACTACTAATGGGAGTATTGCATAGGGGGCACTGCATAAGGGGTACCACTCCTGGGGGTACTACTACTGGGTGCACTGCATAAAGGGCACTACTACCGTGGGCACTGCATATGGGGCATGACACTGTGGGCACTGACACTACTGGGGGCTCTGCATAAGGTCCCCATTGCGCATACCCCCAGTTAGTCACATTTAATAGGGGCCCCCATAGACCTTAATCTGGGCCTGCAGAGAAGCCAGAAGTGGGCATCTTTTTACTTTAGTCGCCTCCTGCGGCTTTTGCATATGCTGTGTATATAGATGCAAAGGCTGTGCTATAGTGCCCATCTCTGAATTAGGCCCATGGTACTGTAATGGAGTGTCATATACATAAAGCTGGCTGGGCCTTGATAGCTTTATAAAAAAATACCATGAAAAATTAATAATTAAGTTAAAATTAATACAATCATCTGGGTTGGGTCAGGGATCTCGGCGGTCAGAATCCCGACACCAGCAGGATGCCGACATTTTGAGCGTCGGCATCCCGACAGCCGGGATTATAACTACATACCCAATTATCTTTTGTCTCCTCCTATCTCTCTCTCTCTCTCTGGGTTGCCCCCTGCAGGACCTAACAATAAATCCTTAAAATTCCCATCAGATATATTAAATTCCCAATATATTCAGCAACACCTAGACAACAAGTAGATTGATTTCCTAGACAATAATATAGAACATTTAGATGACCCTACTCCATTCTAGGAAACCTCCAGGCAGTATTCGGATGACAGGTCAACGATGAATAGGTTGGCATAAAATGGTCGATATGCAATAGGTCGACGGGGACAAAAGGTTATTAAGTACAAAATGTTGACTGACAAAAGCTTGAGAGTGCAAAAGATTGACAGGTACAAAAGGTCAACACACCAATGGTCGACACAAAAATGGTCAAGAGGAGGAGGGTTAGCTTTAGGCACCAAGGAGAGGGTTAGGCTTAAAATACAAAAAAAAATAAAAAATGTGTCAAACACATGTTTGTCAACCATTTATTTCTATTGAAAACAGAAAAGAAAACAGAAAAGAAGGCCCTACATAACCCCAAGATATGATACTGCTGGGGTTTCCCTTTTACCACCTAGTGACACATGATGGTCAATCTCATAAGGTGAAAATTGCAGATCAGGACAGGCTTACACTGTTTGAGGGTTTCTGCTTGTACCATCAGCTCCTGCCTCTAGATCTGAGTCACAAGAACAACCCCCCTACCATAGTGACCCACTGCTTAGAGACTTTCTACAACAAGACCAGTCCATGGCATCTCAGAAATGTCCTTCAATTATAAAATGGATGCATTTACTTTTGCTCCCGTTTTCTTCTCCCTTGTTTGGTTTTAGGTTTCTGGATACTTGAGAATACTTTGTTTACTTTGTCTATTCCTATCTTCCACTTTCATAAGTGTTAAGTTTGGAATTGTATATACCTTTAGTTAATGCCCTCATTTCAGTAATTATGCAGTTTTTTGATGGATGGTTCTTTTTCCCTCTCCTAAGTCCATCGCTATATACAGTATCTGGCCCCTTCAGGTGTCCACCTACCTGTTTTTCCTTTTGAAATTTCAAACTATATAGTATATTTTTACATTAAAAAATTGGAATTGTTTAGACAATTATTATTTGCAATACAATGCGCTTTTCCTTAAAATATAATTGCAGCTAGAAAGGCAGCGGTCAGGGGGGCACCCTGGCTAATATATGGCATCCTTGTTTACCAGTCAGTAAGAAATGCAGTCCCCAGCCACCCAAAACTTTAGTCCATCAGCTCAGACTCTAAGATCAACGAATACACCATGGAGAAGAGGACCGACAAAAACAGCGTATAAGCACTCCAGATGAAAGGCAGGGGCATCCACCTGTCATCCCATGCCAACAGCAAAGCATCCTGAGGCCATTCATGTGTGGGGTTGCTTCTCAGCCAAGGGAGTGGGCTCACTCACAATTTTGCCTAAGAACACAGCCATGAATAAAGAATGGTACAAAAACATCCTCCAAGAGCAACTTCTCCCAACCAAACAAGTAGGGCCGTTGAGAGCCTGGCCGGGCCCGGGTAATGGAGGGGGCATGGCCTAATCGTGGGAGGCGTGGACACGCCCCCTTGAAGAAAAAAAATATATCAATTTGCACGCCGAGGAGGGGGGAGCTGTAAGACCCCCAGCCCGGCGCTAAGCAGGGGGGGGCGCGATCAGTGTGATCGTTCCCCCCCACAGCCATAGGAGACTGCTCCAGCTGCTGCAGCAGCTGTGAGCAGTCTTACACAGCAGCCCAGCACAAGCTGTGTGCTGAGCTGCTGTTAGAGGGGGGGGGGCGATGCCAGACCCGGGCCCCTCTAGCAAGCCCGGGTAAACTGTACTCGCTCCCCCCCTCTCGGCGCCCATGCATACATGAACAGTTTGGTGACAAACAATGCCTTTTCCAGCATGATGGAGCACCTTGCCATAAGGCAAAAAGTGGTAACTAAGTGGCTCGGGGAAAAAAACATCAAAATTTTGGGTCCATGGCCAGGAAACTCCCCAGACCTTAATCCCATTGAGAACTTGTGGTCATTCCTCAAGAGGCGGGTGGACAAACACAAACCCACAAACTCCAAGCATTGATTAGGCAAGAATGGGCGGCCATCAGTCAGCATGTAGCCGGGAAATTGATTGGCAGCATGCCAGGGCGAATTGCAGAGGTCTTGAAAAAGAAGGGTCAACACTGCAAATATTGACTCTTTGCATAAACTTAATGTAATCATCAATAAAAGCCTTTGACACTTATGAAATGCTTGTAATTATACTTCAGTACACCATAGTAACATCTGACAAACAGGTCTAAAAACACTGAAGCAGCAAACTTTGTGAAAACAAATACTTGTGTCATTCTCAAAACTTTTGGCCACGGCCATGTCTTTACTGCGTTGAAAGACATCCTGCATCACTGTTTAGCACAGCTTTACCCCCAGAATGTATTAAAAAGAGAGTAATTGAAGAGGTTTTATTGTGACTCACCCCTAAGTTGATCTCTGTTCCTCTCTGTCACACCAGTCTAGTGATTATGACCCAGAGGTTCCCAAACTCAGCCATCAAGGCACCCTAACGGTCCAGGTTTTAAGGATATCCATGTTTGAGCACAGATGGTTAAATCAAATTGATTTAAATACTAATTAAGTCACCTGTGCCCAAGCATGGTTAGTCAGGTTAACCCTGTCTCTTTGTCTTAGAGAGTGTCAGTAGAGTGAACGCATGCCGGTATAAAGACACCCACTTAACACACGTAATCTCCAGGAAGTGTATGATTAATCAGAACCATCGAGAGCCATCGGAGCTGCATGTAGCGCTTAAGGTAGACCCTACCCCACCACAAGCACTGTGATCACTGCAGACTGAAATACAACAAAGTTACGTGTACAATGAATCCTCCATGCTAATTATGCACACCCATAAAACGCCATTTAGATGCCCAGACATGCCTGCGTTCGCAGCACCACTCCCCCGTTCACAAGCATCTTCCCCTGTTACCACCCACAAATGGCACTGTCACCCAAAGTAGCGTCCAGTCTGTGTACTATGAGCGCACAATTCCCGAGCACAGTGAGTGACTCATTCATTCGCATATGTAACATGCGCATGCGCAGACGGGTGGCTATCGGCCATAGCGTGCGTCCGCGGCTTAGCGTCCGGGTCTGAATCGGGCCCTCAGTCCTCAGGACCCCAAACAGTTCACATTTTCCAGGTTACCCAGCAGGTGCACAGGTGTAGTCATTATGCACTAACACATTTTAAAAGATCCACAGGTGGAGCTAATTATCTCACTTGTGATTCTGTGAGGAGACCTGGAAAACATGCACTGTTTGGGGTCCTGAGGGCCGAGTTTGAGAACCTGTGTTCTGGATTATGCAATTGGTAATGGCTCCTTGGCCCCATTGTACATGCTAGAGATCAGGAAACGCCACAAGATTTCATTCTATACGAAGCAGGAATTGTTTGGACATCTTCAGATAGCACTTTGGCCCTCATTCAGAGGCAGTCGCAAGGAGTGACCGCTCGTTCTGAATGAGGGCGGCCGCTTGTATTTTTTAGTGCGGCCTCCTGGTCGCTAGCTAAGCTCTGGGTTACCACCAACAGCTTTAGCGACCGACCAGGTTGATGGTCAAGACCATCGCAAATTGCGTTGAGACCCTAAGGTTGGGTCTCGGCAACCGCAAGCCCCAGAGAGCTTTCTGCTCTGATCGAGCAGGAAGCTCCCCACTGACATCACTGCTGATGTCAGTGCCGCCGCCCACAAAACGGCAGGCGCTCCTTAAGGAACGCCTCCGTTTGTGAACTCCCCCCGCCCCACCTATAAAACGGGGCGAGCTGTCGCTCAACATCGACAGCCGCCCCTTTTGTAGTGTAGTAGAATTTATCTCTTGCTCCGGGGCTTGCGCATGTGCAGTGCGGCCGCTGCACGTGCGCAGGGCCTTGACATCAACCCAGTTGTGAGCGCTCAGCGCTTGCGACCGGGTCTGAATGAGACCCTTTGTGCAGTGATGTGAATGGATGGGGAGGCACACATGTATAAAAACAGTGCTTTTATATAAAAACTTTGGAACATGACAAGGAGTATGATAGGGGAGGGCGTATGACAGGGGAGGCTCTGCCTACCCTGCATGCACATCCCTGCTTTACATAGATTTGCACATATTAAAGAAGTAAGACTGGCACATAAAACGTGTGGCAGATATCTACCCGACTCTGGTTCCACAAACAAACACAAGAGTGACACAGTGGCATAATAAGTATTTAAACAATAATGACAAAATTGTATGTAATGTTTATTAATAAACAATATACAAGATATATGTATAATATGAAAACATTACAAGAACAGGGACAATAGTTCACCATTGTAGTAATTAAAATACTGCTCCCTGTTTAATTTGCCTCAACACTGATATTTTGCACTTCACTTGGCTCCAGTGGTGTAAATCCTCCGTCATCCTCTGGATATTCTGCAAAAAGGATGTTATATTGCGCATAGTTGAGGCTTTGCAATGATGATAGTTGTGTAGGACACAACATGCCAGCACCACCAAGTCTATTTTATCAAGGCGCAGCTTTATTGTAATGTGGAAACGCTAAAAAATGGGCCAATGCATGCCATTTCTCAGGGATGATGGTAACTGAAAAGACATAGGGGCCTATTCATCATACCTTAAACTTCGATGGAGGTAATTAGGTTTAGAACGCACATGGGGCTCTATTTATTAACATTATTTTTACTAAAATAAAGTGAAAAAGGGTGTTTTCACACCCTTTTCACATTATTTTAGTTTCACCTGTAGTTATTACAGGGCAATAGGAGTAGAATTAGTAAAATTCTACTCCAACCCCCAGTATCACTTATTTTTAGTAAAGCAGATCGCATTTCCCATAATTGTAATGGGAAATGTGATCTGTGTGCAAGTTACTAAAAATAAATTGTAAAAAAATACCGGGGAAAGCCCTGTGATAATAACGCCACCTGGAGGTGGCGTTATCGAGGGTCTCCTCCGGTTACCGGGCTCCCACTCTGCTCTAACGGGGAGAGCAGAGGCGGGAGCCGGTACCAGTAATCAGCTATGTGGTCTAATCAGACCGCAAGCTGATTGCTGTAAAAAAAAGAAAAAAAAAATTAAATATTTTTTTTTTACTTACCTGACTCCAGGGACCGGTGATCGGGCCTCCGGTGATGGCTCCTCTCCGGTCAGCTGGTCTCCCACAGTGCACTGGGGCCCGGTCATCAGGTGATCGGGCCCCAGTGCAGTATGGGAGATCACCTGATCGGGAAGCCCGGAGAAGACCACCGGAGGCCAGGAGGATGCAGGTAAGTGTAATGAAGGGAGGGGGGGTCGCGGGGGTCCGCGATCGCAGGGGGCGGGGCTTAGCGCCGGGGGGCGGGGCTTAGCGTCGGTGGGGGGGTAGTACCGGTGGTCGGTCGGCGCATGCGCGGGCTCTTAGTCGCGGTATTTTTTACGAAAATACCGCGACTAGAGTGCGGATGGGATCCGCAGGGACAGAGCTTTATCGCAAGCTCTGTCCCTGCAAGGGATTTATAGTAAATCCCTGTGATATTGCCTGAATTCGCAATGCGAATTCACTCGGTAATATCACACTACAATCCGCATTCAATATGCGGATTGTAGTAAATAGAGCCCATGGAGTTCTACCTAATTACTGGAGGAATTAATCATTCCTCCTCTCCATAACTATCTATTCCGAAAAGCTGTCATTTTTGTGATGACAGCTTTTCGGGAAATAGATAGTTATCCCTCTCTGCACTACCTTACCGCAGCTGAAATCCATGCTGCACATGCGCTGTTACAGTTGTAAACCCAGTGCATGCGCAGCACTACTTACAGCTGCGGTAATTGTGTGTACCCCCCCTCCTCTGCTCACCTCCCCCCCCATCCCGCACTTACCTGCCTGCGCAGCAGCCTCCAGCTCCGTCCTGCTGGTCTGACGTGGTCTCCCAGCAGACCACAGTACAGTTTAGAGAAAAATTTTTTTTTTTTTTTTTTAAACTTTATTGTGTTATGCTGGGAGAACACAGTTGTCCGAGCAACCACCAGAGCCAGAGGAGGGAACAGAGCGCCGGAGGGAGCTGCGGAGGACCTGTCCAGCTGGAAGCAGGTAAGTCTCACCTGCTATTCGCCATCTCACAGTGGTGGAAAGTACCTCCATCAAATTCCGAAAATGCATAATTTTCGGAATTTGATGAATACCATAATTGCCATATCCCCATACTAATGTATGGGAAGTGTGAAAATTAACACAGGGGGACTTAACCAGGAGATATCAGTGATATCTCCTGTTAAGATACTTCATGAATACTAAAACAACGTTATTTAAGGAAAATGTCGTTAAAAACTTTATTTTAGTGTTGATGAATAGGCCCCATATACATGTATTTTTAATCCATTCCGTAGTGGACATAAAACAAGACATATCTTACATGTTGCTGAACTCTGTACAATGAGCGGTCACTGCAGGACACAACTAAATAGTGTCAGTTAGCAGACAAACTGCTGGGACATATTACAATGGGATGCAGTCAACATTCAGACAGTCACAATTTAGATAATCAAAATGTCAACATGGTTAAAATGACTACAGCAAATAAGTCTACAAATTGACCATGAACACAAAAATGTCGACAATCAAAATGTCAAAATTCAAACTGCCGACAGGCTCTAAAAGTAGACAAAGGGCCTGATTCAGAGCCGCTCGTAAGCGGCCGCTCGTTCGCTCCGAGCGATGTTTGCACATCTGCGCATGCATATGGGTCGTAATGCGCATGCGCCAACCAGTCATTGCGGTCGAAAATCATGTGTTCGCAAAATAGCGAATGCCTGCTAATTTGAGTGACAGAATGAGGTGTTTGTGGGTGGTAACAGGGGAAGGTGCTTGAAAACGGGGAGTGGTGATCCGAACGCAGGCGTGCCAAAAGGTCAAAACGGGCGTTTTAAGGGTGTGCATAATTAACAAAGCAGAGTCATCGACCACGTCACTTGGTTGTTTCTTAGCCTGAACTGCTCGCAAGATTGCGGTAGGAAAATCCAACCACAAGCACTGCGAGCAGTTCAGACGCCTTTCGATGTACTCGATTAATCAAATAAATAGCGGAGATGACGTAGGATGCGAGCATCCGAGGGGCGTTTTTATCAAAATAGCGGCCGCAGGTTTTGTTCGCTCGTTCAGACTTAGAGGCGTCAACAGATCGCAAAGAGCGAGCACTTCATTTAAATAGCCGGCCCCTTTTTCAGAACAACCGTCCGCAAATAGCGTACGGCTCTGAATCAGGCCCAAAGTGTAGACACAATTATAATGTTGACAGTCATAATAATGACAACTAAAATGTCGACAGGGTCAAAATGTTGATAGTCAGACTGTCATCAGTAATAATAAAATAACACTGTTATCCGACCATCCGGCAGCTCAGATGCTACTAAAAGCTGGTGGCTGAGACCCCTGTGAGAGCGGCCAGACTAGGAGCTGTGAAATTGTTACATTGAGCCATATTCAATTAGAGGCGAAGTTTTCGCCTGTCCGACTGTTCGCTTCATTCGCCTGTTTCAGAGGCGAATTCATTCCGTGCTCGTCCCCGCTTTTCGTCTAATTCAATTGCAAAACAGGCGAACACGGAAATAGGCGAATGCGGAACAGGTGAAAAGTACTGAAAGATTTGGGGAAATCAGTCTGTACCCCAGAAAAAGATGCTCTAACATAGGGAATCAATATAGATGTGTACTAATAGCCCTAATAAGACTATTTTGGGTACTTAAGTTGTGTAAATTGTATGCTATTAGCGTTTTTGTAAAAGTGGTGAAGAATGGCATAAAGCTGTATTTTTTGGTGAAAATAAGTATTCCTGTCAAATTTGGGGTGCTTGAAAATGGGTGCAAGCATGTTTTTATGTCTCTAAAGTGAACTTTTAAAAAAACTTGAAAAATCCACCTGCTGCATGCACCTGCAATCCCAAAAACACCTGACCCATACTTGTGGACCCCCAAGAAGTCTTTTTCGCTACTTTTAATGTTTATCCCCGCACTTTTTAAATTTACACCCCAAAAATGACGTGTCTTTTTTGGTGTGTTCTTAGGTTTTAGTTACTGGTTTTTTTTGCGTATTTGTCCTTTGGGGGGCTGTCCCAAGGGGTCTGAGTTGTTTCCCACGTTTGCACCCCAAAATAAAGATTTTGCATTTCTTTTCACCAGCTATTGATTGGAGAATCATTTTTGGAGAATTGTTTTCACTTAGGCGAAATTGTCCTGGAATTGAATTTGGCGAATTTTTCACAAAAAAAACAGGCAAATATGGCTTTTCGCCTCTAAGTGAATTCCCCTCATTATGTTTTAACAAAATATCTGGGGTCCTCCCCAAATCCATAACCAGCCTGTCAGGGCTCAGCCGGGGATCGGCGCCCGCTTACCGCACCGCCGGCTTCCCCTTTCATCCTGGGTGGTCGGTCGGCCTGCACGACGGCGGGGGAGAAGCTGAGGATTCTCCCCGCTTGCTGTGGCTTCCTGGAGGGCTGGTGTCCGGCATCTCAAATCCGGACATGGGCGCTGCCATGACAGTCGGCCCGTGTGACTGGATCCTTCCTCCTGATTGGCTCGTTTCCAGCTGATGCTGTGCACCTGTCTAAGGGTTCCCCTGGGTATAAAACTGTCCCACAGGTTATGGGAAATTACCTGAACAACGGTTGTCTCCTAGCGTGCCTTAGTGAGTTCCCGGTCCAGGTTCCTATTCATCCGTACAGCAGCAGTGATACCACCTTTACCTGTGTGCCTTAACATCTCTGGTGAATACCCGTGCAGCAGTGTTACTACCTTTACCTGTGTGCCTTAACATTTCTGGTGAATACCCGTGCAGCAGTGTTACTACCTTTACCTGTGTGCCTTTACGTCTCTGTAGAATACCCGTGCAGCAGTGTTACCACCTTCACCTGTGTGCCTTTACGTCTCTGGTGAATACCCGTGCAGGAGTGTTATCATCCCCACCTGTGTGCCTCACGTCTCCCGTGGACATCCGTGCTACAACTTTTACCACCTCTACCCGTGTGCCTTCTATCTCTGGTGACGTCTCAAGTAACCGTGAGTCGCTTCCCACTTTGAAAGCCTTATTGACGTTTTTGATCCTCGTGTCAAGTTGTTGTCTATACAGTATTTTCAGGGACTGTGTTGTGCCTAACAGGCATATCCTCGCTGGGCCACGGGTGTAGTGTCTCTATCCCTGCAGGGCTTGGGTACCTGGTCAAAGGACCGCGACCTGCTCACGGGGTGCAGCTAAGCCCATATCCCAATTGGGGGGTCACTGGCGAACACCATCCTGTGGGTTAGACTCCGCACCTTTGCCCAGGTCTTGCCAACACTCAAGACCTGTGGATGAGGAGAACGTACATCCAGGCCCCTCGTCTCCATTTCTTTCCCCAACTGAGGCCCACCACGTCCTCTTCTCCAGTTTCAGACGTGACACAGCCCTGGACCTCTCAGCATAGGCTGGCATTGGAAAAAAAATCGAGGGAAAAAAACTGCGTACGGTTCCTCCTATTTTCCAAAAGCCAACACTGGGTGCATCATCCATCACCACTGCTTGCTACTTGTTGATATCATCCCAAGTGGTGACACCAGAATAGCATAGCAGCTCTGCTATACTGGTGTCACCCCATCAGACAGTGTCACCTGATGCAGCACGCTCCCCCCTGCTGATAAATCATTCAGGTCTTTAGCTGCAGACAAAATGTTATGTGATGGGATGTACTAAATGATTGATCACAGAAAAGGATGACTGGGATGAAGGACTGCACTTTCCCTAGCAGAAGTTGGCAATAATTTATCATCATTATTCTAGTTTAACAAACTACAAAAATGTACTTTTTAATTACAGAAAATATCTTACTAAAAACTAATAACAGAAATATGTTCATCACCAAATCTGCAGTAAAAGCAATATACTGTAGCTATTGTTATACATTTACATACTAAACCATTTTCCTAATATACATAATATACCTGGCCATGTCCTCTATGCATTTCTACTGACACATTTACTCATTTGTTACTATGTGGAATGTTAATCAGACACATGATGGCTGTGTAACTATACATACACATACCAGACACTATTATATGCATTTTAGTGGTAAGATGGATCCATTTTTTAAAACTTTATTCCCATCTGCCCACTAGCGATGTATAGAATGGGGTGTAGGGTGTGCAGGGCCAGCAGGAGCACTCAGAAAAGCAGGTGTTTTACTAGCAATTCTTTTACATATATAAATAACTGTGTATTTTATATTTTATTTTAATCTAAAACTAATTCCTTCATTTAAAATTAAAATCTGATATTACAAAATGGATAAATATACTGACTGGCTGATCAGATCAATTTACTGATGTTCAATTATACTGTTCCCTGGCCAGCTGCTTTTTAATACTATTAATCTTTTTTTTAATTGTATTATAATATACTTTTTTCACTTTATTTTTGAATTGCAACTTGTACTTTGTATGAGATACATAAATATACGTAAAACTAATAATACATCTTTCTTAATGTTTGCTCAATTCACAAACAATAAATATTCATTTTTAATAGACGGGGGATGTTTTAATGAACTTTCATCCAGTACCAAGTCTTATTAAAGGTTAGGAGATGACTGAAGCACATTAGAATGCATATAATTACAGTATGTTAAGCTAATATAGATCAAAATATTTACATGTACTCTAATACCATAATATAGAGCAGTGGTCTCCAACGTTAATTGAGGTGTGAGCTACTTTAGAAAAATTAAACCTCCTGAAGAGCTACTAAAACTGTAGAAAAGAAAATCTGGCTAATAACCGAACAATTTAGGTCATTTAATGAAAAAAAAAAATAGTTTCATAGAAAATAAAAATGCATTTAATTATTACAGTGATATTGTTGTAGTTTTCAAATAACATTTTACACACAGGCACATTTCACTGTTATTACCGACTCAAAGGAGATATGTGTAGTAGAGAAGCAAAAGATATAGGCAGGGCTGCTGTGTGATTTTTTTCGTCAGGGCTGGACGGGATTCACTTGCTCTGCCATAGCGTAGATCCCGTGGGTAGAACCATGGAGAAGCACATCAGGTGATTGCTGTAGAGACTGTGGTAATCGCCTGACGTGCTTCCCTGTGGTTCCACCCATGGCGTCAATGCCACGGGGGAGCACACATCAGAGGTCACTTCCTCCTAGTTGACTTGGCAGAACTGCAGCTAGGTGTGCTACCAAAGTTAAAGACCACTGATATAGAGAATATCAAATGTTTTATTAACACAGATATCACATTAATATTTAAATTTATGGGTTTCACAATTAAGAATAACATTTGTAGAGGAAATTTTGAAGCAGCCCATCTTCTCTATGTACAGGATATTCTATATATGTAACAGTATAATTTTTTTAGCTTTTAAAATTAGACTGACTAAACATAAGAGCAAATTAAGAGCTGAAATTGTTGAAATATGTTTTAAGGGTCACTTTTAAATTATGAGGGTGAAAAGCCCCCAAAAAATGTAAAAAATGATGATGACTGGCATGAAAATTATGAAAAACAAATAAAAAATAAAGTAATCCCCTTCCATCACCACCACAACCACCAAACTGATCCAAGCACCAGTGCTTGCTGCCTGGTAGGCTAATAGCTAGTAACATTACTTAGGTTAAGATAAACTTACCTGAGACTGTAAGATGTCAAATATACGGCAAGAGTTATAGTGCTAAGAAATAATCTATAGATACAACTCACACTCAGCTAATAACTCAGCGCCTGAGTCAGACCTGCTCGCGAGCGCTATGCGCTCGCAAGTGGGTCGATGATGGCCCAGTGCGCGAATGCGCGAGACCCGGATAGCGACGGGCAAACCGCCACTCCGGGTATCGTACCAAAGGGGGCGTGCTGTCGATGTTGAGTGACAGCACGCCCCCTTTGGTGGGCGTGCCTGCCCAGGAGGCGTTCCCATGGGAACGCCTACCGTCTGGGGCCGGCCCCATTGACATCACAAGTGATGTCAGTTGGAGTGCTTTCAGCACTCTAGGGCTTGCGGCAATGAGACCCTACCACAAGGGTCTTATCGCAAGCCGGATGGTCGCGATGGTCTTGACCATCTAGACCATCTTCCTGGCCGCTCGCTATAGCTGTGGGTGGGCACCCACAGCTATGCGAGCGGCCAGGAAGCCGCTCTAAAGAAAAACAAAAACAGAAGGACGGCCCTGATTCAGAGCGAGCGCTCTGTCAGAGCGTCCGGCTCTGAATCAGGTCCTCAGTGTCCTATGCCAGGCAGTGACTTTTATAAGCTTAGTGACATCACAAAAGCAGTCTGTCTCTCTCTTTGTATAACCGTACGGGGTTCGTGGTTATACAAAGAGTATTTTCTCTAATTAGCGACTGAAGGACGTATTGGAGACATATAGTGTCCTATGATTAAATGGGTAACTTCTTATATGTGCAACACACGTGTTAATTAATGTGTTTTTTCTGCTCATTAAAGTACCAATGTTAGGTGACTCTTATTAAATGATATAGGAGTACACCTTTTGTTCAATATTTAATAAATTGAGATGGTTACAGTCCTATGGTTAGATGGACTACAATCCCTAACTTATATGCATTGATTTTTATACATATTCTTTGCTGATTAATTGGTACATGACAGATGAATATCACTAATATGAATATCACTAATTTTGGCTTTATTCTTGCTGTTTTCTGTATGGTGTTATGTTCATCAGACACATTATTACTATTATGCCTGTGGTTAATTAAATCGCACAGAAAACAAGAGATATGGTAAGAACTTACCTTTGTTATCTCTGTTTCTACGAAGTCCATAGGGTCCACAGGGTTGAACTTGGGGTATAGCTTGGATCTGGATCCACGGGCACCATACAGTTAAAGCTTTAGCTCCCAGGATGCACTTGGGTCCTCCTCTATACCCCGCCCCCGAGCCACAGGCACCTCAGTTGGTAAGTAGCCTAGGCCGAAGGAGGAGACTAAACAGAGAGAAGGAAGACTGGAACACACAAGAAACCATACTCACAGAAATGGGAGATGGAAACACCGGTGACCAGTACCACAGCCCATTTGAAGCCAGGTGCGTCAGGGCGGGCGCCCTGTGGACCCTATGGACTTCGAAGAAACAGAGATAACAAAGGTAAGTTCTTACCATATCTCTTGTTTTCTACTTCAGGGTCCATAGGGGGTCCACAGGGTTGACCTTGGGGATGTCCCAAAGCAGTTCAACTAAGGGCGGGGACGCGCCTGAGCAGAAAGGAGAATCCTGCGCCCGAAGGATGCATCCTGAGAGGCAAAGGTGTCAAACGCATAAAACCTCAAAAATGTCTGAATTGAAGACCAAGTGGCTGCCTTGCACAGCTGAACAGCGGAGGCACCACGTCTAGCAGCCCAAGAAGGGCCTACAGACCGAGTGGAATGAGCCTTAACCGAGGCTGGAACAGGCAAACGTTCCTGTATATAAGCCTCCGTGCAGAGGCAGGTCTACATGCCCTAAGCATGGAACTGTTGACAGAGCCTGAAAAGCCCCGGGACCTTAAGACGGCTGTCTCAAGAGCCATGCCGTCAAAGACAGTCGACCCAGATCCGGGTAAAGGCAGGGACCCTGAGACAGCAGATCCCGACGTTGAAGCAGAAGGTACAGAGCGTCTACAGACAGGCCCCTGAGATTGAAGTACCAAGGACATCCGGGCCACGCTGGAGCCACCAGCAGAAACGTGCCTCCGTCCCGTTTGATCTTTCTGAGTACCCGAGGGAGCAGGGAGATTGGAGGAAACAGATACGCTAGGTGAAACGACCATTTCACTGACAACGCATCCACTAGGCTTGTGCCTGCGTCCCTTGTCCTTGAGCCGTATATGGGCAACTTGTAATTGTGACGAGAGGCCATCAGGTCCAATTCCGGCAGTCTCCACTTGTATACGAGAAGTTGAAACACCTCTGGTTGAAGCAACCATTCCCCGGGATGCACGTCGTGACGGCTGAGGAAGTCTGCCTCCCAATTGAGGACTCCCGGGATGAAGACTGCCGATATTGCTGGAAGGTGGCACTCCGCCCAAGTCAGGATTTGGGACACTTCTGACATCGCAGCTCAACTGCGAGTTCCTCCCTGGTGATATACGTATGCCACCGTGGTGGCGTTTTCTGATCGCATCTGAACTGCTCTTCCGAGAACGGTGCCTGACGCCAGAAGAGCACGGTACACTGCCCGTAGCTCTACAATGTTTATGGGAAGTACGGCCTCCTCCGCCGACCAACGGCCCTGAAGAGACAACGAGCCGGTCACAGCCCCTCAACTCCGGAGACTGGCATCTGTCGTGAGCAGAACCCAGCCTGGAATCCAAAAGGGGCGACCCTGGCTGAGATGAGCTGACTGCAGCCACCACGCCAAGGACCGGCGCACATCCGGGGACAATATCAGCATCTGGGATGGGATCCGGCGGGACAACCCGTTCCATTCCACAAGAATCTGCCCCTGCAGGGGTCTGGAACGGAACTGGGCGAACTCCACCATGTCGAATGCCGACACCATGGACCCCAGGACTCATTGCCGAATGTATTGACACCCTGCCACTGCTTAGGCAACCGTGTATCCTCAGTTGTAGGGAGGATACCTTTTCCAGAGTCAAGAAAATCCTTTGATGACTGGAGTCCAGAAGTGCTCCCAGAAGGACCATCCGTTGAGATGGGATCAGAGACGACTTCTTCCAATTTATTGACCACCCATGTGCTTGAAGACAAGCAATTGTCAGGTGTAGATGATGAAGAAGCACCTCCGGGGAACTCGCCAGCAGCAGCAGATCGTCCAGGTACGGCAGCAGCCGTATACCCTGACCCCGAAGGTGGGCAGCCATGACTGCCCTCACCTTGGTGAAAACCCTCGGAGCCGTGGAAAGAACGAAAGGCAACGCCCAATATTGGTAGTGATGGTTTAGGATAGCAAACCTCAGGTACCGCTGATGTGCCGGTGCCACGGGCACATGGAGATAGGCATCCTGGATAACGAGGGAGACCATGAAGTCCCCTGGTTCCATCGCCAGGATGATGGACCGCCATGTTTCCATCCTGAACCTGGGAACTCTGAGGTACTTGTTCAGAGACCTTAAATTCAGAATAGGGCGATGAGACCCATTGGGTCTCTGCACCAGAAACAGAGATGCGCAGCTTTGGACTCGTCCAGCAAAGGACTCGTGCAAAAACATTGGTGCTGCAGCCTGCACCGAAACGACAGGGCGTACCCCTGAGAGACTACTTCTCGAACCCAAGCATCCGTGGTGGTACTGAACCAACACTGGGTGAATCTGAGAAGTCGGCCTCCCACTCGGGGGTCCCCCAGGGAGAGGCCCGTCCCGTCAGGCAGCAGGTTTATCCTCCTGTTTGGAAGAGTGGCGCCAAGCATTCCACATGCTTCTTGGGTTTGGATGAGGCTTTGGTCGCTGAATGTCTTGGAAAGGACTGGCCCTTGGCCTTACCCTGAACCCGA
The DNA here is from genome assembly GCA_031769625.1 of Taudactylus pleione. Lineage (NCBI taxonomy): Eukaryota > Metazoa > Chordata > Amphibia > Anura > Myobatrachidae > Taudactylus > Taudactylus pleione. Next base: position 3,441,321 of record JAUIMM010000228.1, on the reverse strand, counting down.
AAGGACCGAACGGCAGTGCTCCTCACCCTAGCCAGCGCAGAAGCCGAAGGGAGGAAAGCCGACTTGGACTTAGCCAAGGTATCCACTATTTTGTCCAAATCCGGACCAAATTGCAAATCTCCATTAAAGGGGAGAGCCTCCAGACCCTTTTTAGAGTCCGCATCAGCCCTCCAGGACCGCAGCCACAAGGATCTCTGAGCAGACACAGCCGCAGCCGAAACTCTAGAGGTTAACATGCTTGCGTCCAATGATGCTTCCCCAATATAGGAAGCGGCATCCCTCATTTGTGCCACTAATGCTCTCTGAACATCCGGAACATCGTCCGTAAGAGAATCCTCCAAGGCATTGGCCCAGTTCTCAATGGCTTTAGCCACCCAGGAAATGGCCACGCCACCGCTCCGGAGAGCGAGTAAATGGACTTCAAACAAATCTCCACTTTCCTGTCCGTTGGATCCTTTAAAGAGGAAATAGATGGCAATGGTAGCGTAGCGGTTTTAACCAAGCGAGTGACATGTGAATCCACCGCCGGTGGAGTCTCCCATTTCCTGCAATGATCCTCAGGAAAGGGATAATGAGAAGCCAACCCTTTCTGCGGTTGGGATCTCTTGCTGGGTAATTGCCAGGCCGCCGCCATATGATCCGCCAACTGATCGGACAGAGGGAACACATTAGAAGTAACCTTTGCTTTCTTGAAGTCAGGAAACTTCGACTTAGGGACCGGTGCCTCCTCTTCTATATTGAGAATAGCCCGCACCACCCTAACTAATGCTGGAACATTAATGGAGGACCTAGGCTCAACCTCCTGTCCCACAGCACCCAAATCAGAATCCTCATGGACCTCTCCATCATCTGAAGAGGGATCCGATTCTGATACCTGCGCAGTGAGTAAACTCACAACAGGCCGCTAGGTCGCCTTCTGTGGCACATCACCCTGCAAAAATGACTGAAAAGCCGAGGATGAGGCCGCCAAACTCTGTACCGAGTTGGAGAGAACATCCACCCAAGGCGGAGGAGCCGACTGAGGGAAGCTCTGAAAAGGCACTACAGACTGTTGTGATACAGGGGGAGGCTGGACATACACAGGCAGCCTGGAATAGTCTCACAGTCTGGGCCCCGGAGGGAGACCGCAATACCTGCGGAATATCCGGGGAATGGGAGATAGAGTGCTGGGACAATGCCCCAGAAGGGGTCACTGTAGGGATCGACATCTGCAATAGATGTCAGCACTTGTGAAAACATCGCCCAAGGGGAGTCCTGCTGCATAGGGGGTATAGAGGGGCCTGGTGCCAGCTGGCACTGTGATATAAATCCCCCCCATTAACACCAGCAGAACAGCGTCTGCAGGAAAGCAACACAGGAGCCCCGAAGTGCTCAGTCTCCTCATCAGACATGATACAGTAATTCTGCAATAAATACTTATCAGCAGAGGACATACGGTGTTAACACCCCCGCACTCACCAGCATGCAACACAAACAGGCCCAAAAATATGGTACTGTGTAGCACACAACAGTATGTGACTGACCTCACAAATACATGATTTATAAAAGTGAGGTTAATAGAAAACGCCCCTCCCCCACACACCTTCGGGCTGTAGGAGAAGCAAAGGGATAGATATAAGCTGACAGCAATTAGAGAATAAGTACAGACAGCAGCACTAGCAAAGTCACATACAATGCAGGAAGATTGTACTTACTGCACCAATCGCTATCCTCAACCACCCAGATCCAGTGTCTGGGGGGAGTTAAAGCGCCGTGTACACTGTCCTTTTGGTGGGGAGAGGTACACAGGGGGACCTGACCATGCACCTGCCTGGGAGCCTGCGTTAGTCGGAGAGCTCTGAGGAGGAGTGGCCAGCAGAGGAGCAGCTCAGCGACACCAGTACACATGAGAAAAGGCGCGCTGAGCTGAGGGGAGGAGCCGCTAAACCAGGGAAGGCTGGCTCCCCTGGCTAGTATTTAACCCCAGGGATGCCGGTTCCCCTCCGGAACTTATACCCTGGTGGTCCAGCGGAGCGTGAGGTATGCCTGCATGAGGGGGAGCCCGCCGCCGCTACTAGCGCTGCCGGTCTGTCCCCAGAGACCGGCGGCAACTGACTGCATTTATCTCCGCGAGCGGCACTAAGAGCGCTGCTCGCGGCTTACCTGTTCCCCGTAGAGTCCGGCAGCAGTCAGAGGGAGGACCCGGAGTCATGCTAGAACTAACTCCGGGGTCCCGCTGCGATCCCCAGAGCAGTACTGGCGTCGCAGCGCCAGCGGGGTGTTGAAGCGGCAGCATGGACGTCCAGAAGGACAGTCCTATGCTGCCGCATTAAGTGTAAAGCCATAGAGAAAAAAAAAAAAAACTTTTCTTCTATAAAAATAAAGCTTAGGGGCTGCTCCTGCAGCCCCACTGCACAGTGCAACCGACTTCGGCCGGCACCAAACTGAAACTGAGGTGCCTGTGGCTCGGGGGCGGGGTATAGAGGAGGACCCAAGTGCATCCTGGGAGCTAAAGCTTTAACTGTATGGTGCCCGTGGATCCAGATCCAAGCTATACCCCAAGGTCAACCCTGTGGGCCCCCTATGGACCCTGAAGTAGAAAGATCACTTTACAAATAATTTGATGCCAATCAGTGTAATTGGTTTTATATAGGTGATTATTTCCTATTTTTTCCCTTAATCATAAGGGTTGAATATATGTTTTATGTATGCAAAGTCTATCGTCTTTTTTAGTAGTAATCTAATAAAAGTTATATTTTAAAAGATTAAATTATCACTAAAGTAGTGCCCCCCAAAAAGTAGTCTTTTTTTCTCCATTAGTTCGTACTGTTCCCTGACCTGCCTGAGACTTGAGCTTCCGTCTGTCTCCGAGTACCAGGTGAGGAGTGATTCTTCCTTCCCCAGCCCTCTCTGCCCACCGCAGGTGGGTAATGGGTTGGGGGGGGGGGTGTGTGTGTTAATTTTTCATGTGTGTGGGGGGTGGAGGTTGGTGTGTGTTAATTTTTTATGTGTGGGGTGGGGGCTTCTGGCTGCATTTGTGAGAAAGAGATATGTGTCTGTAGGCTGTCAGTGTGCATGTCTATATGTGTCAGTGTACTGTATATATGTCAGTGTGCATGTCTATATGTGTCAGTGTACTGTATATATGTCAGTGTGCATGTCTATATGTGTCAGTGTACTGTATATATGTCAGTGTGCATATCTATATGTGTCAGTGTACATGTCTATATGTGTCAGTGTGCATGTCTATATGTGTCAGTGTACATGTCTATATGTGTCAGTGTACTGTATATGTCAGTGTGCATGTCTATATGTGTCCAGGTACTGTATGTGTCAGTGTGCATGTCTAAATGTGTCAGTGTGCATGTCTATATGTGTCAGTGTACTCTATATGTCAGTATGCATATCTATATGTCAGTGTACTGTATGTCATAGACATGTACACTGACACATAGACATGCACACTGACACATATAGACATGCACACTATGTGTCAGTGTACTGTATATATGTCAGTGTGCATGTCTATATGTGTCAGTGTACTGTATATGTCAGTGTGCATGTCTATATGTCAGTGTACTGTATATGTGTCAGTGTACTGTATATGTCAGTGTGCATGTCTATGTGTCAGTGTGCATGTCTATATGTGTCAGTGTACTGTATATGTCAGTGTGCATGTCTATATGTGTCAGTGTACTGTATATGTGTCAGTGTACTGTACATGTCAGTGTGCATGTCTATATGTGTCAGTGTACTGTATATATGTCAGTGTGCATGTCTATATGTGTCAGTGTACATGTCTATATGTGTCAGTGTACTGTATATGTGTCAGTGTGCATGTCTATATGTGTCAGTGTACTGTATATGTCAGTGTGCATGTCTATATGTGTCAGTGTACTGTATATGTCAGTGTGCATGTCTATATGTGTCAGTGTACTGTATATGTCAGTGTGCATGTCTATATGTGTCAGTGTACTGTATATGTCAGTGTGCATGTCTATATGTGTCAGTGTACTGTATATGTCAGTGTGCATGTCTATATGTCAGTGTACTGTATATGTGTCAGTGTACCGTATATGTCAGTGTGCATGTCTATATGTGTCAGTGTACTGTATATGTGTCAGTGTGCATGTCTATGTGTGTCAGTGTACTGTATATGTCAGTGTGCATGGCTATATGTGTCAGTGTACTGTATATGTCAGTGTGCATGTCTATATGTGTCAGTGTTCTGTGTATGTGTCAGTGTGTGCATATTTATATGTCAGTGTGTATGTGTATATGTCATTGTGTGTGTATCAGTATGTGTGTGTATGTATATCAGTGTGTGTTTATGTGTCAGTATGTATGTGTGTCAGTATGTAATTATGTATGTGTATATATCAGTATGTATGTGTTTATGTCAGTATGTGTATATGTGTCAGTGTGTGTATATATATTTTGTGATGACTTGGGGTATTTAGCTCGGCAGAGGGTGGATGGGTGCAGTGTTTAGGTGCTTATTGAGGGTCCACACATGGCTTTCAAGTAAACAAATGATGCTTTTACTTCCAGCTTCTGAATTCAGGAAACAGAAAATAAGAAAACAACCTAGCCCCTGTTTGGAATGGGTTCGATTCCCGTCAGCGGCAGCCCGACAGGTGCAGAGTGCGACGCAGCGGAAGACCGACAGCGCTGGAAATCCCGATCGTGGATAGGTAAGTATCCACTAACCTAACCCCCCTAACCCTCCTTAGGGGTGCCTAACCCTAACTTCCCCCCCAAGTGCCTAACCCTAATCCCCCCTCTAAGTGCCTAACCCTAACCACCCCCTTCCCCGCTACCTAAACCTAAGTCCCCCGGGGGGGTGCCTAACCCTAACCCCCCCCCCCCCCCCGAGAGCCCTAAACCTAACCCTCCCCCCCGCGGCTGTCCGCTCGCGGCGCCCGGCATCACTACGATCGTGATGCCGGGCGCCGGTCTCCCGGCGTCGGGGAAATGCGGGCGTCTACATCTAGACGCCCGGCTTTTCACCCATGCCGGGATAAGACAGTCGGGAAGCCGGCTGCCGGTATATAGGCAGTCGGCTTCCCGATTGCTTCCCCCCTGTTTAGGGCATCTAGCTCACTTCTTGAGCCCTCTCTAGTGTGACGCAGCTAGTCTGCCAACAAAGTCCCTGCCTGCTTCTTGCAGGCCTATCGCCGGCTCCAGCCTGGCTTGGCTTGGCTGCCACAGCTACACAAAGACAGTGTATCACACAGATATAGGCCCTTACTTTCTCAGCCCGCAGCTTTACTGCTTCAGTGTACTGTATATGTGTCAGTGTACTGTATATGTCAGTGTGCATGTCTATATGTGTCAGTGTCCTGTGTATGTGTCAGTGTATGTGTGCATATATATATATGTCAGTGTGTATGTGTATATGTCATTGTGTGTGTGTGTGTGTGTCAGTATGTGTGTGTATGTATATCTCAGTGTGTATATGTCAGTGTGTGTTTGTATGTGTATGTCAGTATGTGTCAGTGTGTGTATGTATATATATATATATATATATACACTGCTCAAAAAAATACAGGGAACACTTAAACAACACAATGTAACTCCAAGTCATTCACACTTCTGTGAAATCAAACTGTCCACTTTGATTGATTGACAATCAATTTCACATGCTGTTGTGCAAATGGAATAGACAACAGGTGGAAATTAAGGGCAATTAGCAAGACACCCCCAATAAAGGAGTGGTTCTGCAGGTGGTGACAACAGACAACTTCTCAGTTCCTATGCTTTTTGGCTGTTTTGGTCACTTTTGAATGCTGGCGGTGCTTTCACTCTAGTGGTAGCATGAGATGGAGTCTACAACCCACACAAGTGGCTCAGGTAGTGCAACTCATCCAGGATGGCACATCAATGGGAGCTGTGGCAAGAAGGTTTGCTGTGTCTGTCAGTGTAGTGTCCAGAGCATGGAGGCGCTACCAAGAGACAGGCCAGTACATCAGGAGACGTGGAGGAGGCCGTAGGAGGGCAACAACCCAGCAGCAGGACAGCTACCTCCGCCTTTGTGCAAGGAGGAACAGGAGGAGCACTGCCAGAGCCCTGCAAAATGACCTCCAGCAGGCCACAAATGTGCATGTGCCTGCTCAAACAGTCAGAAACAGACTCCATGAGGGTGGTGTGAGGGCCCGACGTCCACAGGTGGGGGGTTGTGCTTACAGGTCAACACCATGCAGGACGTTTGGCATTTGCCAGAGAACACCAAGATTGGCAAATTCGCCACTGGCGCCCTGTGCTCTTCACAGATGAAATCAGGTTCACACTGAGCACATGTGACAGACGTGACAGAGTCTGGAGACGTCAAGGAGAACGTTCTGCTGCCTGCAACATCCTCCAGCATGACCGGTTTGGCATTGGATCAGTAATGGTGTGGGGTGGCATTTCTTTAGGCGGCTGCACAGCCCTCCATGTGCTCGCTAGAGGTAGCCTGACTGCCATTAGGTACCGAGATGAGATCCTCAGACCCCTTGTGAGACCATATGCTGGTGCGGTTGGCCCTGGGTTCCTCCTAATGCAAGACAATGCTAGACCTCATGTGGCTCGTGTGTGAGCAGTTCCTGCAAGACGAAGGCATTGATGCTATGGACTGGCCCGCCTGTTCCCCAGACCTGAATCAAATTGAGCACATCTGGGACGTCATGTCTCGCTCCATCCACCAACGCCACGTTGCACCACAGACTGTCCAGGAGTTAGCAGATGCTTTAGTCCATGTCTGGGAGGAGATCCCTCAGGAGTCCATCCGCCACCTCATCAGGAGCATGCCCAGGCGTTGCAGGGAGGTCATACAGGCATGTGGAGGCCACACACACTACTGAGCCACAGTTTAACTTGCTTTAAGGACATTACATCAAAGTTGGAGCAGCCTGTAGTGTGTTTTTCCACTTTAATTTTGAGTGTGGCTCCAAAACCAGACCTCCATGGGTTAATAAATTTTATTTCCAATCATAATTTTTGTGTGATTTTGGTGTCAGCACATTCAACTATGTAAAGAACAAAGTATTTAATAAGAATATTTCATTCATTCAGATCTAGGATTTGTTATTTTAGTCTTCCCTTTATTTTTTTGAGCAGTGTATATGTCAGTTTGTGTGTCAGTGTGTATATGTCAGTGTGTGTATATGTGTGTCAGTGAGTGTGTATATATATGTCAATGTATATATATGTCAGTGTGTGTGTATCTGTGTCTGTGCTGGAAGGCAACGAAGAGGAAGATTACGGTGTGACTGAGAGACGATGCAGGGGGGGAGCTGATCGCGTTACTGAGAGACGATGCAGGAGGGGAGCTGATCGCGTGACTGAGAGACAATGCAGGGGGAGAAGTTGAACGCCTGACTGAGAGACGACGCAGGAGGGGAGCTGTTCACCTGACTGAGAGGCGACGCAGGAGGGGAGCTGATCGTCTGAGAGATGATGCAGTGGGGGAGCTCATCGCCTGACTGAGAGACAATGCAGGGAGGGGTGGTGATGGTGTGCTGAGAGACGACTCAGTGGGGAGTTGATGGTGTGCTGAGAATTGACGCGGGGGGGCGGTGATGGTGTGCTGAGAGACGACACAGGAGGAGGGGATGGTGTGGCTAAGAATAGATGACACAGGAAGGGAGATGATGGTGTGTCTAAGAGATGATGCAGTGAGATGATGGTGTGGCTGAGAGACGCAGGGGGAAGGAAGTTACACAAGGGGAGCGAGTCTGGTTGAACCGCTGTTTATGATGATGACTTTTTTTTAATATTCCCACACAAACAGGCATCTTCCGGACGATGTGACCTACATGAATAGTGAATACCGACTGAAGACGCCATTGTCCCAGGGAGGATACATTTCTTCAGACGTTCCACATTGTGAGAAACCACCGGAAAGGTAAGGTGCATATGGAATGTGAAAAAAGGTGTGCATGGAGCGCTAGTCAAGGTCAGGTGAACATGGTGTGTAAATTGTATTTATTAAAAGTCTTATAAAAAATTAGAACGTGCACACAGGATACAATAGATGATAAGTGTCAAATCACAATAACAGAAAAAATGTGGGTAAAGAGCATCTGAGAACATCTGGAGATGTAATACGGAACTGCTATGAAAGTTCCTCTCCTAAGACGGAGCCTCTGCAACCTTGTATTTATTAGACAACAGCCCGGGGTTTAAGTCTCAACAGTGGTACACACAACACACGGCACCTCTGCTCTCAGTCGCAATGATACATACAAGCGGCCCCCATACCCTCCGTCAGGATTTTTACCGGCGGCAGATATTCGGGACACTCGGGAGCGATCTAAGAGCTATATAGGTGACTGTAATTTTTTTCGCCCTAACGGGCTATTCACATCGGCCTTCACTGTCTATAGGAATACTCCCCCCCCCATAGAAGCATTCACCGCTCGGACCAGGGGATCACATACAGAGTGTGGATATACTACAGGGCTTGAGACATGGACACTATTTAGGAGAGGGACTTTCATAGCAGTTCCGTATTACATCTCCAGGTGTTCTCAGATGCTCTTTACCCACGTTTTTTCTGTTATTGTGATTTGATACGTATCATTTATTGTATCCTGTGTGCACGCTCTAATTTGTTATAAGAGTTTTAATAAATACAATTTACACATTGTGGTCACCTGATCTTGACTAGTGCTCCATACACACCTTTTTTCTTGTTTATAATATTAGCAGGTGCAGATCCTGCTGTAGGAGCAGCCTGTCATAATCAGGATATACTATCTTGGTGATCAGCGCACTGAAATCTATCTAGCATATGGAATGTAAAGGAATGTGACAAAAAATGGGTAGTGTGTCATGTTGGCACGCCCCATTTTCAGTAGCCACGTCCCTTCTGGTAGGTGACCACGCCCACATTTTTGGTGCGTGCCGAAGGCGCGCAAGATATATTTGGCTGTGTAGTGGGGGGGGCGCCGATCTCAAACTTGCCCTGGGCTCCGAAGACCCTAGTTACGCCACTGCTCGGGTCGCACATGAGTAGCCGCGCCGACGGGGTGGAGGTAAGTAATGCAGTTACTTATGTAGCTGCAATCCTAACTGAGGGGCCATCCGGTCTCTGATGATGAATAGGCCCCCAAATGTTCTGTCAAGGTAAGGAGCAAACGTATTATACTGTATTATTGGAGACTCATTGCCCCATTCATAGGTAAGATCTCCTAAATGAAACAAAAAGAATTGTTCAATCCAATTATCAGTAGGAAAGAAAGATGGAGGAAAAGACAAAAGAGTGTATTTATTGGTATAGTGCCACTATATTATGTGGTTCTGTACAGAGAATAATGAACCATTCCCATCAGCATCTGTCTGAGTGAAAGTTATAACACACATTGCAGCAAATAACATTCCTGTATGGTTTTCTTTACTGTGGAAGGAAAGCACAGCACATGGATGAAACCCACACAAACTGAAGGAGATCGCTTGTTCTGCACATATATCTGTATAGTGTGTACCCACCTTAAGAATCCAAAATCTGCCTGTTCCTACACAGTACCTTCGTGGAGGACACTGGGAAAGCCAAAATGTGCAAATATTAGAACTGTCCACTAGATGTTAGGATGTTAATCCTTGGTTGCCGAAAGAGGGATGTCCCTTTTAGATGTTCATAACAAGCACAGTGTCCATATGTGTTATAATCCAAGGCAAAGATAGTGTTTGCTTAATCCCAGTTAAATTGTGTCCTTTTGAGTCCCAAAGGCTGGTTCAGGCAGTTTGATGATAATCCAAGACAAATAGGTCCAGTAAACTTTGAAAAAGCTGCACCTTGATGCAACGTAACACGGCAGAGATACCAGGGATCATCACCCAAGTTTACTGGTCCTATTTGTCTTGGATTATCGCCTGTTCAATACCATATTGGTATCCCTTTTTTTGTCTTCTGATCTCCCTGAGCAGCCATGATAAAGTTGTGATGGACAGTCACCATTATCATTCATCTGAACAGCTATCTAGGACAGCTAAAAGATAATGGATCTGGACCATACTTGCCTACTTTTGAAAAAGCATTTCATGGAGATTGTGAAAGCAACTACTATGAGCGCGGCGATAAAGTGAACGTATACTGTTACATCTGAGAGGCGCATCATAAAATTTACTTATATCCAAATATAAACGTGGCCAAAAGCAGTTAGCTGAATCAGGTCCATAGACGGTACATAGAAATCTCATGCTCAGAGTCACTGAGAGTCAGGTAGATGGGCAGAGACCTTAGATGAGACGGAGGTAACACGGAACTTAATGAAAGCTCAATGACCAAAGGCACAAGACTACAGACTATAACAGTCTTTCCCAACTCCTGTCCTCACGTACCTCTAATAATGCATGTTTTACAGATTTAAGCGGTTCACAGGTGTATTCATTACTGGCTAACATATTTAAAAAACTTGTTAGGAGTCGCTGAGGGCTGAAGTTGGGAAACATTGAGAGCCTTATTTATCAACGAGTTTATCACTCAAAACGAGTGATAAATTTCACTTTTTATGATAAATGGTGCTCCAGCCAATCAGCTCCCAACTGTCATTTTTCAAACATATGCGAGCGGCCAAAAAGATGGTCGCGATGGTCTTGACCATCGGACTTGCGACGGAGACCCTGCGGTAGGGTCTCCCTGCCACAAGCCCTGGAGTGATTTTGGCTCTATCAGAGCCAAAATCACTCCCACTGACTTCACTAGTGATGTCAGTGGGGCCGGCTTCAGACGGTAGGCGTTCCCATGGGAACGCCTCCATCTGGCAGGCAAGCCCCCGGCACGCTCACCAAAGGGGGCATGCTGTCAATCAACATCGACAGCACGCCCCCTTTGTTGCGAGACCCGGAGCGATGGAAAGCCCGTCGCTCCCCGGGTCTCGCGCATGCACACGACGGAGCTCCCTCCGTCATGCGCATGCGCATTGGGGAACATCGACCCGCTTGCGAGCGTACTGCCGATCGCAAGCGGGTCTGAATGACCCCCTTATTTATTTTAATATCCAGCGCTTGAGGTATGCAACACCAGCATTTCAAGCACTAAACATTTTTTTTTTTTTTTTTATTTAGTCTGACACTGATCTCAATGTAGCCAACTGCACTGTGATGCAATGGGCAAGGTCATAGAGCTCTCTGGGTGGTCTATTTACTAAGCTTTTTTTAGGAGATAAAGTGAACGGAGATAAGGTACCAGCCAATCAGCTCTTGTCATTTTTCAAACACGGCCTGTGACATGGCAGTTAGGAGCTGATTGGTTGGCACCTTTATCTCCGTTCACTTTATCTCCTAACAAAGCTTAGTAAATAGACCCCTAGGTCTTATTTCCCTGAGTGACTCAGCACTAGGGATGGAAATCGCTGGTTGAGGTTTGCCCACCATCAATGTTTTTCTTGTGATGATAGTGGTTTTACCATACCAATGTTTGACAGTTTTAGCTAGAGCTCAAGAGGGATCTTTTGCACATATCAAATTAAGTTTTTTTTATCAAATACGTTTGAGGTGATGGTTATTTACCATCACATCAAAAGTTTTGATGGCTTCCAGTGTCCATCCCTACTCAGCACTCTCTCCCCTACCAATCTATTGCAAAATATTAGGCTTCTTATATGTCATTTTATACCATAAACATTTAGGATTAGGGAGAGTACTACAATGTTTTTTTTTTCTTTTTGTAATATATCTCTTCCATCAAAATACCCACCATATGCCGATCACATCCACTGATTCCCATATGTCAACCATGCAACACCACATCAATCATAATCACACTGTACAACTGACAAGATAGTTTTCATATATGGAAATTATTTAGCCCACAATGCACCAATTATTGCAATGTTTGCACTCCACCCGTTGCAGCTGATACACAGGAATCAAGAAATAGTGACCAGCACATAGCGAGAGGAAATAAAAGCACATAAAAGAGGAAATACATTAGGAAAAAAGAAATTGGTTTCCCACTGGTGTGTGATTTAAACTACCACTAGTGTAATTATAATTCTTATGGAGTTCAACTTATGTGTGGGTTGGGTATGAATCTTATGGGCTGCTCTCTCCCTGTGTCTACTGAGACTCATCTAGTCTGGGGATAGCTGAAGTAGAAATTGACATCGGAAGCCTGGCATTAGTGGTATTACTATTGATGGCTACAAACTATTTAATGGATGACCATTGATGGCTTCACCAAATGATGGTCATCTCTATTTTGTGACTGACTGGCCCATGGGCCAATCAGAACCTGGTTTTGGGGCTTTGCGGGTGCCAGGGGCTATGCTCTGAGCTTCAGGACCTTGTAAAAAAAAAACCATTCAGTTATGCTTAAAGTAAACATGGATGAAGGGAAACTATCCGGTTCTCCCCCATTAATGGCAAAAGCATTTGACATTGGCCATAAACCATCCATGATTATTAATAGTGGATTGCCATCCCTACCCGGCATCAAATCCAGCAATGCGATGTTTCCTAGCCATCGCATCACAACAATGAAATAGTATATCCATTGCAATGGTTATACTATTCGGGGTGAAAAGGGGTCGGAGCCTTGTGGCTCTCCCCATCCACGTCATTGTGGGGTCAAGCCCAGCAATCTCTGAGATGCTGGGCTGCCCCTGGGCTCCCCCCTACACTGAGAACAGATGCCTTCTATTTTCTTGCTGCTCATTGCAGAACAGCGGAGTGTGCTCTCTTCACAGCCAGCCATCGGATGGGCATCAGAATGCTGCATTCGATGGCTAGCAACCATTGAATTCCAGGTATTTGATGGAAAAAGTACTAAGTTGCTAACCATCGGTTTCCGATGTCATCCCTAAGGTGAATGTTTTTTTACTGAGATAAAGATAGATGCCTTACCTAATCTTTAGGGTAGGGATGGCCATCGGTGGTGTTACCTTTGATGGTGATATAGTAAGTGACCATTGATGGTTACCAATTGTGCAATGGATGACCATCGATGCACCAACCGATGCTCATCCCTGTTCTTTGACTGACTGGCCCATTGGCCAATTAGAACCTGGGGGCGGAGCCATGTTTCATGTCCCGGCACCTTGTAAAAAAACAAAAACATTCAGTTATGCTGTGCCATCGATGGAGGAAAACCATGTGGTTCTCCCCTATCGATGGTAAAAGCGTTCAACATCAGCTATAAACCATCATCGATGTCCATCCCTACTTTAGGGTGGAAGTCAATGGTGGACTGCAAATGTAGTGTAATGCACAATTGGTTGTGGATCTGCTAATTTGCAAATATGGAAGTCGTAGGAATGGCCATCGGGGGTGTCCATTGATGGACCCGTCTCCCATCTGTTATTATAATTTATGGTGCAAAAAAACATTGAGTGAAAATTCTATGCTTTAAAAACCCCCTTGATGGTCACCTCTGCTGCATGCAAGCCGCAGACCAATCGAACATGGAGGCGGGGCTTAGTGGGCACCAGGGTTGGGGCCAAGCTCCGTCCTCTCACGAAAAAAAACCCCAATCAGCTGCCACTCATCCATCAATGGCAGAGGACCATTGGTTCTCTGTCATCGATGGCAAAACTAGTTAACATCAGCCAGCAAGCATCAATGTTTTGAAAGTGACGCTGGCTCCCCCCTACACTGAGAATAAATGCCACCAGGAAAAAAACAAAAAACTTTATTAATTCTATGTACCAGACACATACTTGCCTGCCCTCCAGATTCTGCTGAGGCCCCCCGGAAAGGCAGACAAGCCTCTCGGCAGCCGCCGCACCGCCCCCCCCCCCAACAGTAATAAGAGAATTCCCTGCAGAAGGGGGGGCGGTGTCGCAAACCGCATCATTTTGGCCCCACCCCCTGCTTCACAATGCTGGTAATCTCGGCACTGTGTAGCGGGGGAAAAATGACGCGATTGCTCGGTCACACACCCTGCTCCACCCACAAATGAAGGACGAGCCCCCTTGATTTGCCAATCTGGCTGCCCCCCTCCCGGAAAGGGCAGCCAGAAAGTTGGCAACCCTGACCAGGCAGGCGCCGGCAAGGGCCACCGGTTGCCCAGCCCTGAACATCTAGGAGCCAGGGGTGTACCCGGGACTCCAGTCCTGGCAGTCCCTTCTTGAGTCTACCCCCTGGCTGCAGACGGCACCGCAAGACACCCCCCCCAGGCCAGCGCCCCTGGAAAGTGTTATCCAGGCCAAGGGGGTATATACGCCCATGTACTCGCCATCCAGTTTCCGCAGCACAGCCGCACGCGGCAGCAGCGTCGCTACATAGTACAGTGACAGACATACTCATACCTCCCAACATGACCCTCTCCAGGAGGGACACAATGCTCTGGTCCTGGACTTCCCTGGTAAGAGGTGGGGCTGCAGCACAGTTCAAAAGTCAAATAGGGGAGTCACACCAACTGTCATTTCACACGCTGCCACACATCACTGGCTGGGACTCACTGGCAGTTGGTGCGACCCCTATTTGAATTTTGGACTGTACTGCAGCCCCACCCCTGGATCCTCCACCAATCATAAATTACCAGGGAAGTCCAGGACCAGAGCATTTTGGACCTCATTCAGATTCGGTCGTAGCGGCCGCACGGTCGTACGCCACTGATGTTCGCTAAACAGCGCATGCGTAAAGTTCGCAATGCGCGTGCGCAAACTAGCTGCTACGATCACAAAATTCTCTCTCCTTGAACACAGCCAGGTCGGTAGTTTGAGTGACAGAATGAGGCGTTTGTGGGTGGTAACAGGGGAAGGTGCTTGAAAACGGGGGAGTGGAGATCCGAACACAGGCGTGCCTAATTATGCGAACGGCGTTTTATGGGAGTGCATAATTAACAAAGTAGCGTCATGGCACATGTGACATGGGAGGTTTTTACACTGACATGATCGTAGAGCTTAAGAGAGGGTATGGCCAACCTTAAGCTCTACGACCAGTTCCGATGGTCTCGATTAATCCTTATATTCCCGGAGATTACGTGTAATGCGTACGAGAAGGGGGCGTATTTTTTGTCTTCCGGCCGCTTCCTCCCCTTGGTCGGCCAGCTACCGATCCGATCTTAGGGATGCAACATGCGAGTGCATCATTTGCATATCCG
Source organism: Taudactylus pleione (assembly GCA_031769625.1). NCBI lineage: Eukaryota > Metazoa > Chordata > Amphibia > Anura > Myobatrachidae > Taudactylus > Taudactylus pleione. The sequence goes on along the minus strand of JAUIMM010000228.1, from coordinate 3,426,314 downwards.
GCCCCTTTTCCCGTATGACCGTGCAGCCGCAACGACCGATTCTGAATGAGGTCCTGTGTCCCTCCTGGAGAGGGTCATGTTGGGAGGTATGCATACTGTATGTAATTTTGTATGTACGTTTTTTGTTGTTGGTTGGGCTCCAGGCCCCGCCCCAGATCCCGCCCCTTGCCAACTACGCTGCTGGGGATTTTGCGCATACGCACATCATATTATTAGTTTTTATCATCGAATTCTTTTGATGCGATAGTTACCATCACATCGAAAGTTCCAATGGTGGTAGCTCAGCCATCATGTGATGGGGGGCTTCGGATGTCCATCCCTTCTTCTGTGTGCTGTCCTAAAATAAGACAAAATATTTGGGTCACAAAAAAAAGAACAACGCAGTGTTCATGTTTACATTTGTGAATAAAGTTTTCTTTATTGTAAAAACAAAAAGGACGTGCGAACCCGCCTTGATTTCTTAAGTGCAATGTGATTGGCTAAATGTTCACGTTGCTTGACAACCATCCCTGATTGACAATCCTTAGCAAGCGAGCGCAAGTCCGGTGCTAGCTATTATAATCTCGCGAGAAGAGACGCGCTGGTTCCTATGGGCCAAGGTGCCTGAGATGGACCTGTATGATGAGCTGCCAGAGCCGCCCGGGGCTCCTCCTGGTGAGCACATCCCGTACTCTGTCACTAATACCGAGCAGCACAGGGAGCACAGCGTGACTGACGGGCCTGGGGGCAGTAATGATTATTGCTGGTACATGGGAGCACACATTATTAGATCTGTTGGCGGAGGTGGGGTGCACATAGGTGGGTGCACATTTGCAGCCAGCAGAGGGGAGGGCTCAGTATTGCATAATAAGAGCAAATGGTATTGTGTGCCCAGCTGTTGTGGCAACATACAACCAGCCCACCACATACAGCCCATGCCAGGTACAACCGCCTAATACCAACTACCTAAAACCCCATGCACTCCTTGCAGTTGTTCCCCCAACTATACTCAGTTATCCCCAGCATCAAGACAGTCCAGATTTAAGGATATACGTGTTTGAGCACCGATAACAAAATCAAAAAGAATGAGGTACTAAACAAATCACCTGTGTATAAGCAGGGCTAACTTTAAAATTGGACCTATTAGGTGCCTTGCTGGTCACGTTTTGGAACCACTACCTTCTACATTTCTGAACCAAACATAAACTAATGCTCATAACTATTCTATATCTATCATTACAACCTTCTGTCCACCATGTACAGCCCTATGCCCAAGAGATCAGCTTCATTCACACTGTAATTTCAACCACAAATAAACTTGCTCCCAGATTAATATCCCCACAGCCCCAGCCTGTTGCCCTCCAGAGCATACAGCCATTTCTTGGTCAAAACACCTGGTCCAGTTTTAACACCATATCTGTACACAATATTACAAACTGGAGGTAGTTGAAATCCCGGCTGTCTGGACGCCGCTGTCAGAATCCCAGTGCTGGCATCCCGACGGTAAGTAGTGTAGTTATGGTTAGGCACTAGGGGGGGAGGGTTAGGATACTTAAGCTGCCCATCTACTAGGCAATTAAACCTAGCAATTGAGCGATAACGACAGTCGTTATCGCTCCTTAGCTTGGTAATTGCCCGCAAATCGGGCAGTAAAATGTTAAAAACGACCAGCGATGCGTGCGCTTGCTGGCCGTTTTTAACATCAATCACTGCCTGAACATGATGGTCAACCTGACGACCGCCGTCAGGTTGCCATGTTAGGGGATGATAATCGTGCCGTCGTCCCCGCATCTTGTAGTGGATGGGGCAGCATTACCAACAGGTGTCTGTATCCTAACCCTGTCAGGATGCCAGGATCCCAAGCGCCGGCATCCCGTATCCAACCCTCTCTACACAAGGCTGCCTACATATATAATCCCAGGTGGCTTCAGGTTGTACAATTGGAACCTTGTCATTTTGCAATCACACCGAATCTATTTGTAGTAGCAGCAACAGTGTGACCGCCTGGCTTCATGTTGGGATGTCAGAATGGCGTTTTGCAGCATGTCACGGGCCCGTAGTTAGACCATACTGATCTATTGTATAAGCCGCTGTGTTAATACATTCATATATATATTTTTATATTGTTAGTGTTACCTTACAAATTCTTGGCTCTCGGTGAGCAAAGCAAAATATAACAGTATAGTAAATAAAAAAATGATGTGACTCAAACAGAAGGCGATTCTTTCTGTTTGAGTCACAATTGTTTTATTTATTCATTTGTATTGAAATATTGGTGAGATTTCGTATGTTTGAATCACTATAGGCTGCTTTTTGTATGCACCATTCACTTAGGATTCACTTTATTTTTTATTCTGTTATAACAGTATAGTCTCCTTTTTTTTTTTTTTTTCATCAAGCTATGGTCTAAGTTAATTATATATACTTTTTTATGTTTCTATAATGTTTTAACAGATGACAAACCATGAGCACTAATCAGTTCAACCCATGTTTTCACAGCCCTGGCAAGATCTTTACCTGATGCAGAGCCTCCAAATGGTAAATCCAGCAGAAAGCGTAGGGTGGAAACGAGCGACTCGGACAGCTGTGAGGGCAAGCACCGGGAAAAGAAAGTTTGTAAAGGTTTTCACACAACTTAAAACTGCACATGGAGTTTGTGTGTCAAACAGGCTGCTGCATCCATGTATGTCTGTGTATACCACGTTAGCTATCAATCAGGTGTTGGTCACCAGAACACTTATGATTTAATAAGTTTTGCTTCATACTTTAGAATATAGGAAACGTTTTAGTTCCCTCCTGCGAGCATTTAGCTTTTGGCATTAGCTTCAGAACTTCCAAAATGAACAACTGTTTAAATTGTTATTTGTTGGGGGGATTTTCTAAGTAGATAATGTTCTGGTCTCTTTGATGTGCTCTTCGTGTTTTCAAACCAAATGGATTTATCAGATGTCTTATAATGTAGTGGATGCAGATCTGCTTGCCAGCTGAGGGTCACACTGTCAGGGACCACCTGTTGCACAGCCCTGTTTATGTTTTGAATGCATTTTGTAGCCTTCAGTCATATGTGTATATGTACATCTCCAATATGTAACAGGCTAGCACATACCTGAAGAGCTTCTTCCACCAAGGGCCATGAGACAACACACAAATTCATTATCTAGTGCGTTCCAAAAGTTTAGAACTGTTTTTATGGAGCATAAATATATTGTCTGTTCTAAAACACAGGGAAAGTTTTATATTTTAATATATCTGTTGTTACTATTGATACTGGGTAGTGTACTCAATTCAAACAGTGGAGCTGCTGTAATTCTTCAAACCAAAGCATGGTGGCAGTAGACGCCGCACAATATTATAAAGGACACATCAACTGTACTAGTGACATATATGAAGCAATGTATGTGAGATTTGAGGTTTACGGCGCTATTCAATTAGTTTCACGTCCACAGAAAAGTTCTGCCTGCCAGACTTTCCGCCATCATCGCGTGTTTTGAAAGTGGAAACTTATCGTGTGTGTCCTCGCTATTTGCCATATTCAATTCCAAACCACCCGAAAATGGCAAGCGGCAAAGTCAGAACAGGAGGAAAGTGCTGGCAGAATAGGGGAAATCAGCCTGAACCCCCACCCAACGAGGCACTAACATTGGGGATCAATGTAGATGTGTGCGAATAGCCTTAATAAAACTGTTTGGGCTACTTAAGTCTCAATAGCGTCTTATTAGCGTCTTTGTACAAGTGGTGAAGAATGGCATTAAGCAGTATTTTCAGGGGCAAGTAAGTAGTGCTGTCATATTTGGGCTACTTAAATATGGGTGCTAGCATATTTTAAAGTCTCTAAAGTGATGTTTGTTTTTTTAAAAAGTGAAAAACGCACCTGTCGCAATCACCTGCACTCTGGAAAAACACCTGACCCATCCTTGCAGACCCCCAAGAACTCTGTTTTGCTAGTTTTATGCTTGTTCCCCCACTTTGCTTTTTCACCCCCAAAATGAAAGTACGTTTTTGGGGTGGTGGTAAATTTTTACCCGGTATTTTTTGACACAGTTGTCCTTTGGGGGGGGCTGTCCCAAGGGTTCTGAGTGGTTTCCCCATGTTTTCTCCCCAAAATAAAATTTTTTCATTTTTTTTCTCCTGCTATTCTTAGGCGAATCTTTTTTGCTTATTACATTGCATTAACTTTCCACGTAGGCGAAAACCGTCTGGAATTGAATTTGGAGATAAGTTCCGACCACGCGAAAATTCGCAATCATTGATACTTTTTTGCGGCAAACAGCTTTTTGCTTCTAATTGAATATGGCCCTTAATCTTGCCCTGCACATTCTCCCTCTCCATTAGACAGCCGAAGAGACATCCACTGAGTTTAGAACACTCAAGTAAAGGGATCTTATACTGTACCACTAAGGCAAAGCTTAGCTTATCGGTTATACTTCCCCTGCCCTGCAGTATGTTAAAACTAATGAAATCCTATAAACACTGGATTTTCTAAATATAGAAGCGGCTCCCTCCAAAGCAATGGCTGCTTTCTCTGAATGATAGAACAGGACAGACACACTTTCCCTATATAGTGATGGCAAAAAGTTGTTTTACTTGCTCTTCAAACCTCATCCTGGTTACAGTATCTATAATACCCTTTCTTTATCAATGCACAAGCTGGTAATATTCCCCTCACTGACTGAAGAGATGAGATGAAGATCGTTTTATAGTCTCTGCACTGACTATATGCCTTTTTTTTTTTTTTTTCCTCTTTGTTTAGGACTTTTGTCTTTAAAAGCTCATGTAGCAGAACGAAGGGGGGAGCGGGAGGAATTACAGGACGCTCATACTATATGTGATCTGAGCCAGGAGTGTCAGCCAATGCCTGCCAACATGTAAGTACTGGGCAAGTCTGCAGTGTTTGTACATACAGTTGTCTTGTCATTCTCCTTGTTCCTTGCAGGAGGCCGGCTCACAAAAAAAAAAAAAATGCCGCCCTGATTCAGAGCAAGCGTACTGAAAGCTCGTCCGGCTCTAAATCAGGCCCTGAGCTCTAGTGACTGTGGAGGCTATAGCGGATTGAACTCCTTTCCATATTTGTGGAACCAGTTTAGGATGACTTGTGCCTTATAACATTGCACATTATCCTTCTGTAAGTAGTCATTAGATGATGGGGAGACTGTGGCCATAAGAGATACACATGTTCCGCAACATTACCTCAGGGGAATCTGTATGAAATGCCGCCGGCCGACAAAAGCAGAGTTCCCGGCAGCGGAAGCCCGACAGCGCTGGAAATCCCGATCGTCGCCAAGGTAAGTATAAACTAACCTAACCCCCTAACCCTCCTTAGGGGTGCCTAACCCTAAACCCCCCAAAGTGCCTAACCCTAACCCCCCCCTTCCCCGCTGCCTAAACCTAAGTCCCCCCCGGGTGCCCTAAACCTAACCCTCGTCCCCCCCCCCCCCCCCGCGGCTGTCCCCTCGCTGCGCCCGGCATCCTTTCGATTGGGATGCCGGGCGCCTGTCTCCCGGCGTCGGGGAAATGACAGGCATCTAGATATAGACGCCCATCATTTCACCCTCGCCGGGATATGACAGATGACAGTCGGGAAGCCGGCTGTAGGTATTAAGGCAGCCGGTTTCCCGATTGTATACCACCTCAGGTGGGCTATATCATTTAAATGATGCTTAATTAGTATTATGGGGGTATAATGTGTGTCAAGAAAACATTCCCCACACCAATACATTACCACCAGCCTGAACCTTTGTTGTCGGGCAGCAAACAGTTCCCTCCTGTTCTATTCAGTGCTTTGCCTGAGTGTTCCCTCCACTAGGGCTGCGCTGGGACATCCCCAAGGTTACCAGTGTTCCCCAAAGTAGAAAAAAGTGAGAAGAGGATTTTTTGTACTCGTGTGAAATCAATTTGTTCGATTACATTTGGAAATAAAACATGCCCTCAAAGTTGTCTTTGTCCTTTGATGAAAAGGGACTTCTGATCCTTAGTAGGTAAGTTTTATTTTATCTGATGTTTCCTTCGTAGATCACAACTTTCATACTATGCTGTATTCGATGGTCATGGCGGGAGTCACGCAGCGCAGTTCGCAGCACACAATCTGCACCGCAATCTGGTGAAAAAGTTACCGCGAGGTAAGTAAAGGCTGTTACATAGTGTTGTAGAGTAAGTCTGTGTAACATAGTGACAGGCGCTTTTTGCAGGAGAGGGAAGCAGTGTGGACAAGGCAATAAAGAAATGTCTGCTTGATGCTTTTAAGCAAACCGATGAGGAGTTTCTGAAGAAGGCAGCCAGCCAGTGGGTATATCTTATAGAGGTCTCTTCTGTCGTACGCCGACGCGTTTTCCTGGCCTTGTCATTGCTCGCTGTTCTCTTCTGCCTGCAGGAAACCAGCATGGAAAGACGGCACAACAGCTATTTGTGTTTTAGTTGCTGATAACATCCTATATATTGCCAACCTAGGAGACAGCAAGGTGAGTACCAGCAATTACCTGCAGATTTACTTTTATTCCTGTCATTGTGTATAGCAGGGCTTTCTTTGCAAGTAAAGAGGACATAGGGGTATATTTACTAAAGTGCAGGTTTTTAGAAATGGAGATGTTGCCCATAGCAACCAATAATACACCCTCATCTAACATTGTGAAGGGCTGCTCCTTAAACTACTTTCTGACCAGAATTATTATTCAATATTGTGAATAGTGTTATCATACAAAGACAAGTGTCTTTCATTGTCTGTATATGTTTTGTACACATACCTTATTTTATTGTCCTATTTTAAAGTGAATATCAGCATCTATATAAAGAGCTATGACTTGCCCAGTCTCCATCATACACAGGGGTAGTCATTGCACGTACAATTCCCCCCCAGCAACGGCTAGCACTGCAGTTAAGGCGACTGGCTAAGTGAGGAGAAACCTGCAGCACCAGCACAGGATAAGTATAGCTGGGTGGGGGAAGACCTGGAACTGAGGTACAATGGGTCCCGAATTACTAGTCTGTATAGTCTGTCCCATCTCCATCGTGCGCCTTTCCCCGTTGCAACGGATGCACAAGATAAGTTCCTGGTGAGGAGGATGGGGAGCCCTGCTGCACCTGCTACACCGAGTAAGCATACGCATAGTAGTGCAGTCCGGGGGCTGGGCTGGGGGGGACCCAGCTGATGACTGGTCCAGATTGCTAGTAATACCATATGCCCTGATACACATTGTGACATGCAAGTATACATTTGAATGTATATGTAACTTGACAGCTGCAAAATGTATATAAATATTTTGTGAGGGGAAATAATTTCCGCTACAGTTAATTATTGTAAAGTATAATCTGACATTACGTTCACAATCAAAGCACACGGTTTTCTTGTAGCCAGTTCATAGTCCACCGCTCCTCTCTCCATAGCATCTGAATATCAAGTACCCATTGCTTACATACAGTGAAGTCATCCATTTTGAGAAGTACACAAAATGGAAGCCTAGTCTGTGTGTACGTAACTCGACCACTTTAAAGTGAATTGTACTAGTTTACAATAGTCATTCTTTTAAATATTAGCATATTTATGCTATTGCTATGTTAGATTGTAAGCTCTCACGAGCAGGGCCCTCTACCCTCTTGTACTTCCCCTTGCTTCTACCTTAATCTACTTCTCATTCCCCACTTGGGCACCTAATACTTGGATGCTTATGTCTTATTTGCTTATTTGAGTGTTATGATCGCTAATGCAGCAATGTATGTAAACCTTGTCCTGTACTGTACTGTAAGTCACTGGTTTCTGGCTCACTTATTTATGTACTGTGTAAGGCGCTGCAGAATATTTGTGGTGTCATATAAATAAAGGATAATGATGTTAGGGCTATCCATTACAGGGACAATTCTCATGCTTGAAAGTCTCTTACATTCTAGATGGCTCAGTGTTTAAGAGCAGGTAGAGTCCACGGCACATTATAAAACCAAGGTTGGTTGGCCAGCAACACCACAAGCTTAAGGTGCGTATCCACTAGACAATTAAAATGAACGATTATGACATCTTTATCGTTCAATCGCTCATTAATCGTTCATAATTCATGCAGTAAAATGTCAAACGACCAGTGATGCGCGCTCCCGCTGGTCGTTTTCGACATCTATCATCGCCTGAACATGCAGGCCAACCTGCCGATATCGACAGGTTGGGCATGTTCGGGGATGAGGGAGGTTGCCTGCCCTGAACGGCATATCGTTCAGTGTGGGCACGTTATCCACTGCACAGGATGAAGAACGATTGTATGATTACAATGTTGTAATTGTACAGTCGTTTCTCTATCGTCTAGTGTGTACGCACCTTAAGTTCTGCTGGTAGAGTCAGTTTGGGATACTAAAGATATCTGCTTTTAGCCAACACATTATAGGTGTTCTTTTCCTGTACTTAATAGTTCTCTATAAAAGTTGATTGCAAAAAAACTGATATTGGGTTGATTTCTTCAAGCTATTTGCGCATTGATTATATAACACCTTTACACCTGTGACCGATGAGCAGAGAATGGTTCAGCGATGTGAATGGCCCTAGATCTCGCTTGTGGTGTTACACAGTTGTACATGTTTATCGTCCTAGCTCTATGCATACATCGATGGCTGTGCAATCTGCATGTGAACATTAGTCACTATAGTTTTATTTCTTTCAATATCCTTGTTCCACCGTTCCTCTGTACTCTTTTCTTTGTGCTAGGCTTTACTCTGCAGGATTAATGAGGAAACTCAGAAACCCAGCGTTTTAAGTTTGAGTAGAGAACACAACCCCACGCAGTATGAAGAGCGGATGAGAATCCAGAGAGCAGGGGGCAATGTGAGGTGAGCATCTCTGCCCGTGTATGTGTCCTAATCCATCCGAACCATAAATATATGCCACAAACTACTGGTAATCTCTCATTGTAGATTCCACCATAAGTATGGGGGAACCTGGCAAATGCTTATCTGAGATGTTCTTTCTTGAGTGTAACTTAATAGTTTTCTGGTTTCTAATTCCATCACACTCTCTCATCAGGGTGGAGGAGCCCCCAGCTCTGGGGTGTGTACGGTTTACTGCAGAATCAGCAAATTCTGTGAAATGCCAGCCAGTTATCAGTATAGGCCACACTGCACAGACTGCTCTGCCCGGGGGTTATATTTACTGAAATAGTTTTACCAAGATATGAGCTCTGAGATGCCTCCCAGCTCCAAATCTCTTACAGAACACTCCAGACTAAGATATGCTGTCTCACACACACGCTGTACTCTTAATCAGTCTGCAGGGCTTTACAGGACTGTACAAGGGAACAAAATCACCACTGTAGTTATTTCACCTTCATTTAGATAATGGGTCTTCAACCTTTGGCCCTCCAGCTGCAGTGGAACTACAGATCCCAGGATACCCTGCCACAGTTTTAGCATGCTGTTATGTCAAAACAGTGGCAGGGCATGCTGGGATGTGTAGTTCCACAGCAGCTCGAAGACCAAAGGTTGAAGACCCCTGAAATTTTAGATGATCGTTACAATACATACGTTTCTTTCATTAATCTGTTTGCGCTGCGATGACATATACAAGTGGTTCCCAAACTTTTTCAAATAACGGCGCCCTAGAGTATCAGCATGTTTTCCACGGCACCCCTGGGCCAAAAGTTTCTTATTGAGAAATTCAGCAACAATTAAATGAAGTAAATTGTGCTTATGTCACCTTTAGGTTCAGTTATGTGGTGGTTGATAGGGCTGCGCTTTTATTTGTCCACATTTTATTTGGTGCTGGACCACCAACCCAAGGTACCCCCGAAAGTGCCCTCGGGCACCCCAGGGTGCCACGATGACCAGTTTGGGAACCACTGACATATAGGTTACTTGTAACTGGCAGAGTTCTCAGACAGCAGATGTTCTTCCAGCATGTCTTCCTTGAGAACATTGTGTGCTTTGTGATTCGCAGAGACGGTCGTGTTCTAGGGGTGTTGGAGGTGTCTCGCTCAATAGGAGATGGGCAGTACAAGCGCTGGGGGGTCATCAGCACACCAGATGTGAAAAGGTGTCCTCTCACTGACAGTGACAGGTAAATGAGCGTATTGTCACACTGGTTAGTACCGCATGATGACTACACAAGCACCCACAAACCTATCACGACAGCCACTGACTGTCCTGTTTTACTTTCTTGTGTTATGTAGAACCTCAATTGCTTCATTAAAGTAATGCATGTCAATGATAGCGTGAATATTCTCTGGTCTATATAGTGTTCTGTTTAAAATTAATTTATTATGAGATGACTTTTTAAAGCATTTTAAAATCTTATTTGAAGCACCACCATTGTCCATATAAGATCTCCTCCTATATGTTTTATTTTTCAAATCTCCATCTGTCTGGACTACTTTCTGTGCTGCAGATATTTAACCATTTACCTTCATTTGTGAAGTTGGTATGGAGCAGAAGGGGACCCCAGGGCATTAATCATGGTGGCCATTTTTTAAAAGTCCTTGTGGTGTTTTGTGACCTTTTCTTTCTCTGCTAATTTTATGGTGGTGCACTTGTGTTTAAGGAGAGTAACAACACCTGGATATGTGACTGAAGATGGCAGCATAGGTTGGGGCGTAACATTTTGCATCTCAACTGTAGCGTATCGGGGAGTTTCTCGCTGACAGTTCATGATGTGCCCAAGTGTGCGCTCACATGCAAAGCCCAGATTTTGTTTTGTAGTACAAAATAATTTTAATATAATTAAGAATTGCAGAGGGCACATTAATGAGAGGCACAGCATTTGTTTTCTCCAAAAAGTAGTAATTAAGGGATACTTGGGGGAGAGTCTTGTTGTATTCTTTTAATGTATGTGATGCCATTTGCACCTTCAAGGTGTTTTTTTATGGGGTAGCGCATTGTGATATAATAAAAACCTTTAAGGACAAATCAAAGTACACAATAAAGACGTGCAGTAAAAGCAAGCCCAAATGGATCGTCTGTCTCATAAATAAAGGCTGAAATAAGGCATCACTGAGCAGTATTTTAGGACCATAAAATAGAACTTAAAGTGAATATAAAGGTGCTTCTGAAGTGAGTAGAAGGAACTGCAGATTGATGTTCCAGGGCAGTCCCATGATGTGGGCCTTTATGTGAAGTAAGAACCTACAACTACTGTTTTCATGAACACTTCCCTGCACACACCACAATGAGGGAAAATGTTTTCAGGTAAAAAATGTTTTTATTTTTTTCTAATACAAATGGTCAAAATTTTCCTAAGGAATGTTTTATTATATGTTACCAGTCTCTCACTTTCATATAAACTAGTCTCCCAGTGTGTATGCAGCTGGCCCTGGGCTGTCCTGCAGAAGATGTTCATGTGTGGCACATCTCCCAACCTGTAATATAGATGCATCCTCCTCCATGTGTTTGTGGGTCACCCATTTTTCTGTACTTTTACGTTTATTTCATCTTGTGGCTGATTATTTTCCCTGACAGGTTTGTTTTATTAGCCTGTGATGGCCTATTCAAGGCCTTCTCCGCGGAAGAGGCTGTAAACTTCATCCTTGGCCATGTGCAGGTAGGTTGGCTTAGTAGTGGGGCTGTACGAGGTATAATGAGGTGTTTACAGATCTCCTCCTCTGGTCTGATATAATCTCTCCCACTGACAGGATGAAGGCTCCAAGGAAGAAGAGCGCACACTAGACACAGACACCCGATATGAGTCAGCCTGCCATCGCCTCGCCAACGAAGCCGTGCGCCGAGGTGCCGCTGACAATGTCACCGTACTCCTAGTACAGATTCAGCACTGATACTGTGGCAGGGCTATATCACAGGATGATTATTACTAGAGCAAAGGTTACTCCTTTCATCTTGCTTTATAAATAAGCCTCCCAAACTCTGCCGGATAAGATGCTATTCGCCTACAGGGCCAGTCAGAGGTCTGGAACACTAGTTCTGGGGACATTTTGGATATTCTATCATCTGTTTTAAGTTCAGACAAAGACATGTTATTTAGGTTTGATTCTTTCTGCAGGTAGCTGCTATGGTGGATCTGGGTGGTTCAATGTGACATTTTATTTTTGTGCTGGTATACTTTAGTAAAAAAGTATTTCACACCTTTTGTCTTGTACTATTTGCTTTGAGGTATTGTGCAACTCTTCTAGGTATCTATATAAGGAGCAGGACTTTCGTCTAGAGCACAGGTTCTCAAACTCTGTCCTCAGGGCCCCAAACAGTGCATGTTTTCCAGGTCTCACAGAGCCACAAGTGAAATAATTAGCACCACCGTTGGATCTTTTAAAATGTGTCAGTGAGTAATGAATACACCTGTGCACCTGCTGGGTGACCTGCAAAACGTGACCTGTGTGGGGTCCTGAGGACAGAGTTTGAGAATCTAGAATAGCCTGCGTCCAGTAATAACTGTATCCATATAATAGAAAAACATATAATTTTATATTTATTAATGATTACACAGAATGGTTTTTTTGCTAATGATAAAAGCATGAAAAATAATTAATGAGTTTTCAAAATAATCTCCTGAGATGCTCTCAGGGTTTGCCGGCCTTCTCGTTGGAATTTGGGTGAAGGTTTCCAAGTAAAGGAAGCTGATATCTGTATTACTGTGGAGGGGGACACAAAATTTGAGATCAAAGGTCAAAGTCATTGGTAGGCAAACAATTGTCACCATCTGTACCCTATCGGACTGACATCACAACTGACATCACAACCATGGAATGATTTGTTTACATGACTTTCGGGGGCGATTTCAGCATAAACTCTTCATCTTTGTGGCTCTGACAATATTTTTGTTGTAGGGCAGAGGGGGGGTTAAATAAACATGCACAGAATCCATGTGTAAAAGTTACATGTTGCATATCTAGATGTAGTCAGCATCCCGCCGTGAAATATCAGCGCCGAAATACGAACAGCGTCAGGATCACGGCACTATAATCCCAACCGCCGGCATCCCGAAGGTAAGTATCGGGTGTTAGAGGGGGAGGGTTAGGGTGTGGGGTTAGGCATAGGCACTAGGGTGGAGTCTTAGGTTTAGGCACTGGGGAGGGGTGGGAGGTTAGGTTTAGGCACAGGGGAGGGAAGGGTAAGGGTTACTTACCTTCTTATAGGTGTCAGGATGCCGCTGTCAGTATTCTGACCGGTGGCATCCCGACCACCAGGATCTCATACCCAACCCTGCATATTTGCATAATATCAGCTACAAACACACCATGTATGTGAACCAATTGCATTGCACTTGCATATTTGTCCTTCTCATTTTCTTCAATTAGTTTTCAATGCTTCTGTGAGCCCCCTACTTATACACTAACAAAACTAATACTTATAATGATGATCAATTTAGCTCCGTTTGATGAGAGACCAGTCTTTCTCAACTTCAGCTACATGTGGCTTACTGAATAACACTATGCTCCATTTATAAACTGCCATTGATATGGCTAACTGCTACATCTGTCTGATAGTTTTCCCATTTTATGGGTTCATATAAGCAGTTTATGAATTTACTGTTTGTCTAGTGCATGGATATTCGGTGCACAAATCTCTGCCTCCGTAATGTTTTGTAAGTTACAATGAACAGACACTGGAAGCACCCAAGTGTCCCTAGCCTTAGGTACTGTAACAACCTGCAACTCGTAGAAAGTGATGCGGTTTCATGTTTTTTTCTGGTCAGATTCGGGACTGGGTAAAGTTTTTACTCCTATCACAGCTATTGTGATGGTGCACATTTAAACGTGTAAAAATTACATAAGATGTAGGCTTTTCTGATTTTCACAAAATTATGTGCTAAAAATCAGGGTCAGATTTCAGGTCAAATTGTTGTGGGTCTGTTAAATTAGGCACTTGCAAATATAATTCATGTAGAAACATACGGTATTTAACAATGAATAAGTATTGTGTAAAAACTAAAATAAAACGAGATAAAAATGGAAATGAAAGCACAGAGTAGATGCAGAGAATACATGTAGCCTAGATGGTTCTGCACATCCTTATTAATGTCATTATAGAAAGTTCCTTTCCTCTGCAGGCATACAGGAAGTACTGTCTTTTAGTTTTTTCCCTGAAAGTAAAGAGTGCACAAGTATTACATGTTTTCTTGTAGACCAGTGATTACACTGCTAGATTTATGCAATTCATTTTATTGTAAGCACATTTTAAATTAGTCTTTAATTAGAGAAAAGCAAACTTCCAGCCTATATGTTTACACTGTTATTATCTGCAGCATCATACAGGTAAAATGAAACATAATGCAATGTAAAAAGTTTTGCACAGACTGTACAGGGCGAGACAATCTGAGAAATATTGAGTAACTGAAAACTAGCAGTCATTGATCCTGTGATGGGTGGACATAAAGTATCAGAACCCTTACTGTGAGCAGGAGAGCACTGGAGATGGGGATGTTGTATGGTGAGATCCGAGAGGGTGGGGGGGCCCTGCTTGTGACCTCTTGCAGCCATGGGGACACTACAAAAAGCAAGTGAAGCAAGTCTGGTTTAATTAAATAATGTTCCTCCAGGAATAATGCCACAATAATTCATTGTCCTAAGAGTACGCCGCTGAAGTCTGAGCCCTTCACCAGAACCAGCCAAGAGTCCATCCTGTTTTCTAGGAAGAGTGACACATACTGTCCCGCCTGTGGAGAATAGAACAAAGTTAGACTGGGCCACACGGGAAATTATATTCTAAACCTTTCTAATAAATGTAAGGGTAGCTGCCCTTACTGTATGTGTGTATTCATCTATTCCTCACATTGAGATACAAAGTATGTTATAGTAAAATGGTGATACAAATAGAACTGTATTATCTCTGCTATTGGATATAGACATTTACAGGAGCGTTTGCAATGCAACATGTTGAACAACACCCTGTACTGGTCTGATCACATTTTGTTTTATCACAGGACATCTGAAATTGCTCACAGGCAGTATGTAACCGCTTGTGTGTATACACATACTATACTCAGATTATTTTGACGATATGATTTTACTGGACCTTGCAGAGAAAAGGAAGATTATCTATTTGGCAGGAGACAATAAACCCTATAGATATATATTTTTTTAAAGGTATTTACCTGCACATACAATATTCCATTCAAGGTGACTGTAGCTGCAGCCTCGTTGCCTGTAAAACTGCTGATTTGTTGCAGGGACCTAGAGAAAAGTACAGAACACTATGTATATAAGGTGGCGCTAAGTAGCTTTTATAGCTAGACTGGAAGTTGCTTAGTAAGTAAGGTAGCTTGCTGCACCTTTTTGGTGTATTAATTACCATTTATAAATTTTTCGGAAGTTGTAAAACACTTACCAGTTATCCTGGCACAAAGACAGGACACAAAGCTGCACACGTAGAAAACCATAAGGAGTCCTTTCCTGCACATGGTTCTGGAAATCTTCAAACACAAAATGAAGTATAAGACTACTATTCAGAAATGCACAGTCCTTTTACATAAAATATAAGTAATAGTCAGAATACTCATCAGCATATTGGAACTGAAGATATTTCGGATAAGGGGAGCGTAAGGTTAAGAATTTCTTTCAATCTCATCAAATCTTAGTTACAGTGGCTGTTGGTAAAGTCATAGAGACAGTGACTGATTTAATGGGTAATCACGGTCACCTAAACCTTGTTGAGAGTTCTTCTATATAGTGGATGCTCTAGCTCAGTGGTTCTCAAAGTCCGTCCTCAGGACCCCAAACAGGTCACGTTTTCTAGGTAACCTTCCAGGAGCACAGGTGTTTCTACTTCAGGGTCCATAGGGTATCCACAGGATACCTTGGGGTATAGGTGTGACGTCAGTCGCAGGGCACCAAAGAGTTAAGCTTTCAGCCTCCCAGGATGCACTAGGTCCCCCTCCTATACCCCGCCCCCGAGCCAAGGCACCTCAGTTTAGTTTGGTGCCCGGCCGGAGTCGGGTGCACCTGTTGGAGGGGGTGCTAGAAGAGCCCCTGAAGCTTATTCTTCATGCAGCTGTGGCTGCACAACTGGATGAACAGCATGGACAGTCAGTCCTGACGTCCATGCTGTCTTCCCTACACCCCGCCGGTACCAGAACGCCGGTACTGATCCGGGGATGCTGGTGGGCGTCTGGGGTCACAGCTAGCGGTGACCCCAGATGCTCCGGACCATGGCCGGATTCAAGGGGGACAGAGGTAAGCAGCGGGGTCCCGCGGTGGGTCCCCGCTGATCACATGGTCCTAAGTCCCCAGGCAGGGGGCTCCCTGGGGACTGGCTGCAGCGTGGAGCCAGGCGACCAACCTGCGCTTCCACTACCCCCTGGGACAGCGGACCGCAGCAGAGCGGTAGCGCTGCGGCGTCCCAGGGGTTAAATGCATGCCAGGGGAGCGCGCCTTCCCTGTCTCACAGCCGGCGCCTCCCCCGCTGCACACAGCCCTCTCTGCATGCTGCCGACTGGTCCTGTGGCAGCGCTCCTCCCCCAGGCCAGCCTCCTCTCTGCTCCTCGGCGGCCATCTTCTCCAGAACGCATGGTGAACGCTGCTGGAAGCGCTGGAAGGAAGCATCGTGGTCTGGGTCCCCCCGCATACCTCTCCTCCGCTGTGGTCAGGTCTGTGTATGCAGCGCTGTGTCCTACCAGGCCCTGTGTCTGTGTAGTTGAGTGATCAGCGCTGTTAGTGCAGGAATTGTTATTTTTCTGCATTGTATGTGACTGTGCTAGCGCTGCTGCCTGTAATCTTTTCTCTCTAAACTGTCAGCTTTATTACTGTCCCTGTTCTTTCTGCTAAAGCCCTTGCGGTGCGGTGCTGCAGGGTGGTCTCTCGCCTATTTAATACTTAATTGGTGAGAGAGGTCACATACGTGGTGCCATCATGTCTGAAAGTGATTTTCCCCTCCGGCTACAGTGTACCACGTGCAAAGTACCGTTAGCGGAGGGGGAGGGTAGCGCGGAGGGCCTTTGCCGGCAGTGTTTGTCCATGGCGCGGCCTATTACGGTTACAGCACCGGTACAGGAGCCGCCCTGGGCTTGTTTCGCTCAGGCGTTAACAGCTTTAGTGGGCCAGTTAGCTCCGCAGCCCGCGTTTACTCCGATGGGTTTGTCCCAGCAGTCTGTGGTGTCGTCACCCATGCAGGGGTTCCCACGACAATTGGTGGTACCCCACAGTCTCCCTATTTCCCCGCTCCCGGGTTCTCAGGAGCCAGCGTGGGTTAACTCCCTGACGAGTTCTGTACAGCACTTGTCGGATGTGTTGCAAGGGGAGTCTGTGATGCGGTCTCATAAAAGGCCGGTGGCGTCTCTGTCCGCTCCTTATGAGGATGACGAAGGGACGTCTGATGATGGGGAGATTCTAGATCCTTACGATCAGGAACCTCTCCATACTAAGGACGCTGATGCTAAGTCCAAAGTATATATTCCTGGACTTATTCGGGCGGTCCGCACAGCCTTGGTGATTGAGGACGAAGTTCCCCCAGCGGCTAAATCTAAGTATGCCTTTTTCAAAGATGTGAAGGGCGATGCCACAGTCTTTCCTCTTTCGGGTCAGTTGGTGGACCATTTAGAGGAGGCGTGGAAACAACCTGGCAAAAGATACCAGCCGCAGAGACGCCTGGCGGTGGCTTATCCGTTCGCGGATAATTATTTTGCGAAGTGGGAATCCCCTCCACAGGTGGATTCTCACGTGACCCGTCTTGTCCGTAGTGCCACATTGCCGATGCCATCCATGTCCTCCCTTAAGGATGCTACGGACCGCAAGGTAGAAATCTGCCTGAAGTCCGCTTATTCCCTTGCAGGGGGGGCAGCACGGCCGGCTATGGCCATTTGCTGGGTTGCCAGAGCGATGGAGCGCTGGGCGGATTCATTAGAGGCTTCTTTTGAATCCGACTGTCCGGCCGATCAGGCGGAGTTGATTGGCAATCTCCGTGATTCGGCCACCTACATCAACGAGGCGGCTCTAGACATTAGTACTCTGGTGTCTAGAATTTCTTCAGCAGCGGTAGCTGCTCGTCGCACCTTGTGGCTGCGATCCTGGAAGGCGGACGCAGATTCCAAGAAAGGTCTGGAAGCGTTGCCGTTTACCGGAGAAGTTCTCTTCGGTCCGGATCTGGATAAGATTGTGGCCACGCTGGCGGCAGCCAAATCTGCCTGTCTCCCGTCGGCCGCTGCTCCTTCTGGTTCGGGACCATCGTCCTTTCGGTCATCTAGGGCCCAGGGCAGGCCCAAACCACAGTCGTTTCCTCGACAGGCTGGCCCTAAGAAATCGGTCAAGCCCCAGAAGCAGGCATGGAGTACCAGACGTCCGGCCCCCAAGCCAGATGGCAAGCCTGCGGCCTGACGGTCCGGGCCTCCCTTTGGGGGATCCCAGGGTGGGAGGCCGCCTGCTACAGTTCGCCCAGTGTTGGTCGACTACTACGACAGACACTTGGGTTCTGGAGGTGGTTTCCCACGGATACGCCCTCTCCTTCCGGCACAGACCCCCGGCTCGCTTCTTCACCACGGGTCTCCCATCAGACCGGAACAAGGCTACGGAGCTGCGGAAGGTATTGCACACTATGCTCCAGGCTGGAGTTATAGTGGCGGTTCCATTCTCCCAGAGGGGCCAGGGTTTCTATTCAAATCTATTTTTGGTACAGAAACCCAATGGGTCATATCGTCCGATTCTCAACCTCAAAGCACTCAACAAGTCTTTGCGGGTCCCGAAGTTTCGGATGGAGACCCTACGGTCCATCATTCTGGCGCTGGAACCTGGGGACTACTTGGTGTCATTGGACATACAGGACGCTTACCTGCATGTCCCTATTCTTTGGCGCCATCAACAGTTCCTCAGGTTTGCAATCAGCAGCGACCACTTCCAGTTTCGGGCGTTACCTTTTGGCCTGGCAACAGCACCACGTGTTTTCACCAAGGTGATGGCGGTCATGGCGGCTTCTCTGCGGCTGCAGGGAGTCCGCATGTTGCCGTATTTGGACGACCTGTTATTGGTGGCAGGATCTCCAGAGCTCCTGTTACGCCACTTGGACCTGACCATTGCACTGCTGCAACGGCACGGCTGGCTAATCAACTGGCAGAAGTCCACTCTAATCCCGTCTCGGAGGATTCTGCATCTTGGAGCCTTATTGGACTCGGGACAGCAAAGGATCTTCGTGACGGAGGACAAGATCTCTGCTTTACAGTCAAGGGTGCGCAGTTGTCTGCACAGCCGCCGGGTGTCCTTACACTCGGCGATGAGGTTACTGGGCTCCATGGTGTCGGTGTTCGACATGGTGGAATACGCCCAGTTTCACTCCAGACCTCTGCAGCACCTGATCCTGTCCAAGTGGAACGGGCTGACTCAGTCTCTGAAGTCCCAGACGATTGTGCTCACCCAGGAGGTTCGCCTGTCCCTTACGTGGTGGTTACAGACGACCCACCTCAACAAGGGACGTCCGTTCTGGGTTCCAAATTGGGTCCTGTTGACAACGGACGCCAGTCTTCGGGGCTGGGGAGCAGTTTCGGGTCCACACTTGTTCCAGGGCAGGTGGACGCCGACAGAAGCGGAGCTTCCAATAAATATCTTGGAACTCCGTGCGGTCTTCAATGCTCTCCAGCAGGCACAGCGGTTTCTCCAGGGTCGCCCGGTGCAGGTCCAGTCGGACAACGCTACCACCGTGGCCTACATAAACAGGCAAGGAGGAACTCGCAGTCGGGCGGCTCTCGTAGAGGTCTCTCGGATCCTGGTTTGGGCGGAGCGCAATCTTCCGGCCATATCAGCGGTTTTCATCCCGGGAGTGCTCAATTGGGAGGCGGACTTTCTAAGTCGCCAGGACGTTCATCCGGGGGAATGGTCCCTGCACCCGGACGTTTTTCAACTACTGGTGGACAGGTGGGGTCTTCCAGAAATCGACCTCATGGCGTCCCGGCACAACAACAAGTTGCCGGTGTACGGGTCTCGCACAAGAGACGAAGGGGCGTCTCTGGTGGATGCTCTGTCCGTCCGGTGGACGTTCCGGTTCGCATACCTGTTCCCTCCGGTCTCCCTTCTTCCACGGGTAATCCGGAAATTCAAACAGGAAGGAGGGACGCTCCTGTTGATAGCTCCCGCGTGGCCCAGACGGCACTGGTTCTCAGACCTTCAGGGTCTGTCCGTGGACATTCCTCTGCGGTTGCCGCTACGACCGGACCTTCTGTCTCAGGGTCCTTGCCTTCACCCGGACCTAACTCGGCTGTCTTTGACGGCGTGGCTGTTGAGACGGCCATGCTGAGGTCCCGGGGGTTTTCCAGCTCTGTGGTGCGTACCATGTTACGAGCTCGGAAACCGTCTTCCGCGAGGATATACCATCGCGTGTGGCATACGTTCTTCCAGTGGTGTCGACCGAGAGGTTATGCACCGCGGGAGTTTCGTCTGTCTCGGATTCTCGCCTTCCTGCAAGCGGGACTAGATCATGGGCTTCGCCTTGCTTCTTTGAAGGTACAGGTTTCGGCCCTATCTGTCTGGTTTCACCGTAGGATTGCTACAATCCCGGATGTGCGCACCTTTATGCAGGGTGTTCTCCGCATTCAGCCGCCCTTTGTTCCACCTGTGGCGCCTTGGGATTTGGCTGTGGTCCTGAGGGCTCTCCAAGGACCGCCGTTTGAACCACTGGGCTCAGTGGATCTTAAATGGCTAACAGCTAAGACTGTTTTCCTTCTGGCCATTGCTTCGGCCAGACGTGTTTCTGAGTTAGGGGCTCTTTCTTGTAGACCCCCTTTCTTGGTTTTTAATGGGAACAGGGCAGTGCTCCGCACTCGGCCCGAGTTTCTTCCCAAAGTTGTTTCCCAGTTTCATATTAACGAGGAAATAGTTGTTCCGGCCTTTAACTCACCGGGTCTTTCCGTGGGTGAGGCCTCTTTGGATGTTGTGCGGGCCTTAAGGACTTATGTTGACCGCACTTCTTCGTTTAGGAAGTCGGACGCTTTGTTTGTCCTCTTTGGCTTCCGTAAAAAGGGTTGGCCTGCTTCAAAGCAAACTTTGGCAGCCTGGATCCGTATGGCTATTTCTGAAGCTTATCTTCATGAAGGCCTACCGGTCCCTCCTTCTCTGAAGGCTCATTCCACTAGGTCTGTGGGTCCTTCGTGGGCAGCTCGACGTGGTGCCTCGGCAGTTCAGATCTGCAAGGCTGCTACGTGGTCTTCTGTCCATACCTTCGTGAGGTATTACAGGTTTGACACCTTCGCCTCTCAGGATGCTTCCTTCGGGCGGCGGATTCTCCTTTCTGCACAGGAGCGTCCCCACCCTTAAAGGATACTGCTTTGGGACATCCCCAAGGTATCCTGTGGATACCCTATGGACCCTGAAGTAGAAAATATGAGATATGGTAAGAACTTACCCTTGTTATCTCTATTTCTACGAAGTCCATAGGGTTCCACAGGACTCCCGCCCTGTCGCACCTGTGCTGCAGATGGGCTTTGCTCTGGTCACCGGTTTTCCGTCTCCCTCTGGTGAGAATGTGATTCTTGTATGTGTCCAGATCTTTGTTCTCTCTCTTCCTTCTCCTCCTCCGGCCTATGGCTTGGTAACTAACTGAGGTGCCTTGGCTCGGGGGCGGGGTATAGGAGGGGGACCTAGTGCATCCTGGGAGGCTGAAAGCTTAACTCTTTGGTGCCCTGCGACTGACGTCACACCTATACCCCAAGGTATCCTGTGGAACCCTATGGACTTCGTAGAAATAGAGATAACAAGGGTAAGTTCTTACCATATCTCATATTATTCATTACTCATTGGCACATCTTTAAAGATCCAAAGGTGGAGCTAATTATTTCACTTGTGATTATGTAAGGAGACCTGGAAAACATTCACCGTTGGGGGTCCTGCGGACCGAGTTTGAGAACCTGTGCTGTAGCTCATGTACATATTATGTTTAGTAGATGGCATCTCGCACAGAAGACAGGAAGACACTGTCGCTGGCATCTCTTTCATCCACTTGGGGGATACTAGACCATGGGTTATAGAGCTTCCTTCAGGAATTAGGCACTTTAAAATGTTCAATATGTTTTATGTTATCCCAATTTCTGTATCCTGCTTGTGAGGCTGCATTAGGTGGGGGCAGCTTACAGTGGCAGATCCCTTTGCTAGCTGCTCCTGTTCCCTTCCTTGTAGAAATGCCACTAGCTGCAGGTAAGTATATCAACAGCTGGACAGTGTGTGTGTTTTTTTTTGTCTTTTTTTTTTTTTTTTATACTCTTTACCGCTGTTTTTTTGGGGGGGATGTACTTTTTGCAGTGGCAACTTTCTCAGACTGCGCTATCTGTCTCTCCTGTATCTCATGTCTGAAAAAGGATCTGGTGCTTCAATAGTACAGTTGTGTACACGTTTAAGCTGTCACTGTAAGTTTCCCTGTGCACAAGCACCTCCATTTCTTTTGCTGTTCTTTCAATGAATGACTTGATGCCTCTTGACTGTGCTTAGCCGGAGCTCACGTGGTCCCTCAGCAATGTCCCTAGATGATTGGCTTTGGCTCAGGGCCTTGTTGAGGTTTCCTCTCCTTCACTGGCGCTATTGGTTCCATCCTGGGGAGGAATCATGGCGGCGTGATTGATTGAGTGGATTACTTATACCCCTTTTACACCGGAGCTAAAACCCGGGTTTTTGAAGGGTTAACCCGGGTAGCTCCCTGGTGTAAAAGGGCAGAGGGTTTCTATCGCCGGGTCGAGTGACCCAGCAATCCAACCCAGGTAACTAGCAGGGTTTAACACGGGCGTAGCCCGTGAAACCCTGCTATGGGAACAGCGCACTCCGGGTCACGAAGACCTGGAGTGCGCTGCTAGCCGGCCGATTGGTCCGGCTTCAGTGGCGCTTGGAGATGACGTCATCTCCAAGCGTCCACTTTCACTCCGCAAAAGCCGGATCTATGCAGACCCGACTGCGGTGTGAGCGGCGCTGACTCGGGAATATCCCGAGTCAGCGCCGGCAAAATTCCGGGTCTGATCCGGATAGGAACTTTGTTCCAACTCCAGGTCAGACCCGGAATTTAGGTGGAAAAGGGGTATTAGTGTGGTTGGTGCAGCAGGCACAGCACATTAAGGATAGCAAGGATTCAGTGGATCTTTTCAAAATGCTGTTTAAAAGAAGGAAGAAGCATCTACTTTCTTCACACATTGACAATTTCCTCTATAAGGCATGTACTACACTTGAATGTAAATTTCATATAAATTTCACAGATTACATAGACTCAATCCCTTACCAAAAGGGATAAATGGCAAACTTACCTAAATTGGACGGGTCTATAGCTCAATTGTCTAAAGGACCCCATACATCTACAGGGAAATTCATCAGTTGGAAATGCTGCGCAGCGGCCATCGATTGTTGCCGATCTGTCCGGGAATCGGTAAAATTCTATATGTTAAAAAAATACAGATTTGCTTATCACAGTCATATATTGATTGTGATTGGCAAATCCGTAAAATACATTTATTTCACTGATGCGCCAACGTCTGGGAATCGGCAATTTGACCCAATCTATCAGATATATGGGCTTAAGGCTAACACTATTCCAAACTGGATTGCTCCTGCCTTTAATGATTGTACTGATAGACTGGAGACCATCGACTTATGTACTGGTCAACAAGACTGTGGAAAAGTGGTTGAAGCAACTTTTAAAAGGCTTAGGGGGTATATTTTCTAAAGATTGATTTTAACAGACAATATTTGATTTTATAAGTGTTAGAAATGTGTTATTTCATCGATGTTGATTGATTTAGATTGATTTGAAATCGACCTTTAGTAAACTTACCCCTTACAGTCAGGGATGTGTAGGTCTGAATTAGTGACGTTGGTTAAATATATCCGAGAGGCATGTGAATATCGGGGGGTCTGGGGAATGTGGCTCTGTATGCTGGTCTTATTGAGGCTACAGTTTCAGCTTCAGCGGTCTCCGTTTGCCAAATCCACTGACTCAAGGCAGAATCAGAGATTAAAGCTGGGTACACACTATACTGTGTGTACCCAGCGATGGTGCAATGCAATACATTGCGCGTGCCGTGCACCAAACACGATCCAGTGTCCGGTGAACAACGGCACAATGTGTCGTTATATGCTGCCTGTAACGGCACCAGGTCGTTCATTGCATCGTCCCATCTGCTGTGTAGAACAGCAGATAACATGAACTGTCGTTAACGACAGATGAAAGGTACACACTATACGATATGTATGATTTATTTTTCTGATCAGGGTCGTAACGATATATCTTACAATATATTGTATGGTGTGTACACAGCTCAAGAAGACTCTGGAGTTTACCAGATTTGGTCTTATTTAGTCTGGAGTTCGATTAGATAATTTGCCAGGTGATGAGAGTGAAGAGTACCTACCTGTTAGTAAAACTGTCAAAAGCATGGAGATAATGGTTTAGGTTTTTCACAATGTCAGTAAAGGCAAGGATGAGTTGTCGAGAAGACAGTTCAGGACACGCAGTGCTCAAATAAGCTTCCAACTATGAGCCCAAGTGCTGCACCAAAATAATTGCTTTAGTTCCACTACAGTATCATGGATCAAGGGTGTTCTAATTCTTTGATATACCATCTCTTCAGAAAACCAGCGAGATGTTTATGTATTACCGGCCCCTCTGGGACCAGGTAAAGTGTCAGTTCCAGTGGCAAATGCAGGATTTCTAAAGGGGGGTTTCCAAATGCTTGATTTTACGAGTGTTGCCAGTCCATGGAGAGGGCATAATTGGCACTTATCCAGCTTTAATATGCATCATACAAAGTGTTTTGAACTTTTGAGTGTCGTAGTTCCAGTATATACAGGATCAGTGATCATTAAATGCGGCAGTAGGGCCATCCTACCTGAGCTGAATGTTTTTGTTTCAGATGTGGGCCTCATTCCAGAGTATGGGAGCAAGTCCGGGAGTCTGGGGGAGCAGCAGAAGAACCTAGGACTGCCCTGGACATATATGTACATATTGGTCTTGTTATGCACTGGATAGTGTATTATTATATTGTATTACTAATTAACCCCATTGATGGTCTATAGCAGTGCACCCCTAACAGTGCATGTTTTCTAGATCTCCTTGTTGATGCACAGGTGTATTTATTACTGGCTGACACATGCTAAAAGTTCCTCAGGTGGTGCTAATTGTTTAATTTGTGATCCTTAGAAGAACATGCAGCATTAGTAATATTCTATTATATTACTATTTCTATTGTGGTCATGATGTGTGGGCTGGGGAGGGGGGTTTCCAGGCAACTGCAAAGCCCCCCTGCATTTGCCTATGAGTTCCTGCAATAGCCATTCACACCTTATTAACCATGAGTTTGATATCACCAATGCCTGTAAAATAGAGGTTGGCTTCTATTCAATCCTGTTTTAGGTCCAAAATTGAAACTGGGTACATTCCTCACATTTTGAACTAAAACCCCACAGCACCTATTTTTGGGTGAACTTACTTAATTGAAGATTTACATTATCAATGGCATGGAACGGAGTGAGTTTATGGTTTCAGTTAACATTAAGGATGCTTATTTGCATGCTCCAATCTGGTAAGAGCTCAGATTTGCAGTTCTGTGTTGCCACCATGTAAAGTTTCGGCACTCCCCTTTGGTTTTGCCACAACCTCACACGAGTGTTTGCCAAAATAATTACCATCATGGCCGCTCTTCTGAGGAATGGGGGTGTTATAATTATTCCCTTCCTCTTGATCAAGGCAGTCTGTGACTCTGATTCTTGCTCTTTACTGGGAGATGAAACCGTTCTGGAGTCCCACATTTGGAGTTTCAGCTATGCCTTTCATGTGTCAGCAGCTGTGGTTCCCAGCAGAAGCTAAGCTTTGGATCGATGTCCAAGAATCAAGAGTGGTACTAAACGGAACATTTTCTGTTCCAAGAGCAACCTATAAGAGCTCAGTCAGACAAGGCACCATAGTGTTGTACATAGTCTATCACAGAGGCACAAAAAGCTGCCAATATCATCAGGGTTTATCCAGGGATGGTAAAGTGGGAGGCAGATTGCTTCAGCAGGCATTCCTGCACATCTCCAAGGCATTTTTGCAGCAAATTGTGAAGAAAGAGGTGTCAGCAACACACTGACAGGATGGCATCCACGTTGGAATGATTCTGCTCCAAGACAACATACTTGCAGACATACCTTGTTGTCCCTAAGGATTTTAATGAGATTTATTTGTTTCTTCCAGTTGTGATACTTCTGTGCATTCACAGAAAGAGTGGTCCTACTGCTGTTGGTGGCATCATACTGGCGGTTGTGGTACATGGACAGTCTCAGGATGTCGGTGGATCTGTTTAGGGGTTGGGTACAGGATGCTGGCGCTCTGGATCCCAATGGTCAGAATTCCGACCCTGCCATCCCGACAGGGTTAGGTTACTGACACCTGTCGTCCTGTATCATAACCCTCCCCCTCCCCACTGTCTAAACCTAACCTCTGCCCCTAGTGCCTAAATCTCACCCCCCACACCCTGACCTAACCTTCCCCTCTTAATGCCTAACCCTCCCCATAACCCCAGAATTTACCGTCTGGGTGTCGACAGTGGGATTCTGACAGATGTCGGGATCTTGGCGCTGCTATTCTAAGCACTGGCATCCTTACTGTCGGTATTCTGACCGCATCCCCCTGTTGGGTTGTCTCCTCTTATAACAGGAACTGTTAACTCAGTGACCATTTTGCTGTCAGGGATTAGTGTGGTAGCTGAAGTCCTGTTCCATAACATAAAGGTATCCTCTGATATAGTTATACAGTAGATAGCCTGTCTTAGCAAAGAAATAACATAGGATTCAGAGACTTAGGTTTCATTGTGTAAAAAGGATTTTTCCAGTTGTGTTTTGTGACTTTGCATCCTTGCTTCTGTTTTATGTGTTTTTGCAATGTATGTGTGATGCATTTGCAAGTACCATATAGTCCTTCACTGGATGAGATTTGAATTCTGTGTTGATGGTAATACTACAACCTAACTTTCCACTATTTCATACTGTGCACAGTATGTGAGTTTCTTCCTTTGGAAATGTTTTTTCTCCTGGCTATTTGCATGGCCAAAAGGTTATTGGAATTGGGGACTCTGGGCCTGATTCCTTACGAAGCACAACTGCGAATGCAATAGCGATTATGCACGCAGTCTCACTGCGATAGTATGCTAATCCATTGCCTTCGCTATGCCATCGCAGTACTATATAAGGACACCCACCTTACCTTACACACATCTGTAATGTTTAGCAAGACTGCGAAACCATCGGTACAATCGGGTACCATCGCAGCCTCACACACACTTGCACAAGCTCTGACCTTACTCAAGAATTTAATAACCTCATCACATGCAGTGAGACCTCGGGCTGCGTATGGCATCGCTGTGGATAAGTTATGCACGCCCCTGCAACAGCGTTCGAATGCCCTGGCACGCATGCGTTTCGCCGACCACCTCTTGTCACCACCCCCCAAACGGCACTTCCTGTCAAGTACTCTGTGATGGGTCTGTGTAGCCCCTGCTGTCGCAGTCCCGATTGCAGTGGCTGGTTTGTGCACGCGTACTGCGATGCATGTGCAGAACGCACCAATCGGCCGATCGTGCGTAATCGCAGTTGCGATCAGTAATGAATCAGTCCCTCTGTCTTACAAGACCTTCCTTTCTGTTTTTTTTCACGAGGATAACATTGTGATTACAGCATTAGATAGGAATCCGACAATGGAGGAAGCCGGATCTATTCACTCATTGGATGTCATTAGGACATTACAAATTTATGTCACAAGAACACTGCAGTTTAAGGATACTGATGATCTTCTGGCCCTCCGTGATGCCTACAACAGAGTTTGACCTGTGTCGAGTGTTGCACACAGCAACTCTGAGTGAAACCACCAAATAGGCAGCCTTGGGGCGTCTCCATCCAGTGTCCAAAGTGTATGGAAGCGTGAACAGAATTTTCCGAAACCATTGGGGTCACTAAGGGCTCACCCATTTACACCATACTTGCCGATGTCCTGGATGCCCCCCTATACACACATGCTGCAATTACCGCAATGTGAATCAGGGGGCATGGCCACGATGACAATGCAGCGTGAATTACATCATTGGCCGCCCAGACTGTCCACTTTCACTTGGCACGTGGGTAGCTGCGGAGTCAGGTGGCAACCGGCTCTAGGAGACTTGCCTACTCTTCTGGGCGTCCGGGAGTGCCACACTATTGCCGTTCCAGGCGAGTATGATTTACCCTGTAATCCTCTTGTTAATTGTTTACCAAAGTTTTTAAATGGTATTTTCAAAGGTGATGTTTCTTTATTTTTAATTAGTTTCTCTCTTGGTCTGTCCTTTGGGACACAAAAATATCCCCACCTTTCCCTGCAGGATGGTGATATAGAAGAACATAATGAATGTTTTTAAGTACCAAAGTCCTGAAGGAGGCTCGATGCCCCATGGTCAGGTGTCTGCTAATGGATTCAGAGAAAAGGAATTAACATGAGAATAATATTCCCATTTTTTTCTTGTGCTAAAACAGGATTAGTGTTGAGTTAATTATATAAATTTAAATATTCTAGTAAACTCGGCCCCAGCACCTTTTACAATGGCTTTGTCCATCACTTTCATTGCATAACTGCCAAATTCTATGGTCTCCTGGAGAGGAGGTGTGGCTGATACCTGATGGGGATTGGGCCCTGTGCCTCTTGTCAGCAGGCCCCGCCCTTTGCGATAGTATGCCACGAATCTGAGATCTAATCGTGTCATACTGGCTCTACCCCTTTGCATAGACCCCGTGATTTGCTGCATTATCCTCACCATCCCCTTAAATATCTGGGGTACCCCTAGGGGTAGAGCCGTAGCTAGACATTTTGGTGCCCTGTGCGAGAAAGAGCATTGGTGCTCCCCCCTGCCAACTGCCGGAGTTTGCAAGTATAAAGGCAGCTCTGTGCGGTGGAATCGACCGCACCACCCTAGATACAGCCCTGACTCTTGGCTTTTTGATTATATATATATATATATATATATATATATGTGCGTGTGTGTATATATATATGTGCGAATCTTTGTGAAATATATTTAAGAAGTATTTAATGAGAATTCTATCCACAGATTAACAGAACAACCATAATGAATAGATATCACATTATATGGAGCTGCAGCTCTCACCAATCTAATTAAGCTCAAATACGGGCACTATAAAAATCATACCCAGTTCATCCATAATATCGCTATCAATATGATTTTCATAGTGCCCGTAATTGAGCTTAATTTGGTGACAGCTGCAGCTCCATATTATGTGATATCTATTTATTATTGTTGTTCTGTTAATCTACGTATATAATTCTTATATATATATATATATATATATATATATATATATATTACAATCATTCCTTTGCTTGTAGATATTTTTAATAATTGTATTTATCCCACATTAAATGTCTATCCTCCTACATATTTTATTACTACTAATGACCATGAGGTTATTTACTAAGTGCCACCGCTTCCCGGCATGTTTAAGCCTGATCTTTAAAAGGGAGCTGCTTTCAATAGCCTGTGTTTTGCTGCTAAATGCATTGCTCTTTGCAATTTCAGGCTTGAATAAGCCAAGAAGCAGTGGTTTTTACAAATTGAACCTTAAGGGGCACATCCACTACTTGACTAGTAAAGGACTGAACGATATCGTTATCGTTCAGTCATTCATTAAACTGCGCAGTGCCCACACTGAACGATATATCGTTCAGTTTAGGCACCCTCCCTCATCCCTGAACATGGTCAATCATCGGCAGATTGACCGGCATGTTCAGACGATGATTGATGTCGGAAACGACCAACCGGAGCACGCATCGCTGGTCACTTCCGTCATTTTAGTGCCTGATTCATGCACGATTAATGAGCGATTGAACGATAACTAAATCGTTATCGTTTAATCGCTCATTAATATCGCCTAGTGGATGTGCGCCTTTACGCTACTCTGCTTTTTACTGACCTCCTCAAACTGTGCTCGCCATTAGCAGGTGACCTGTAGCAAATCCGCATCCGCTGAGCTATCAATAAACTATTTATTGATAAACTGTAAATTAAATCAAGTATAGTGACTTAGTAAAACTGCCTGTGATATAGCGCTGATATCTGATTATTATAATTTTTATTCTGCTTCCCCATGTGTCTTCACTAAATATAGGTATATTCATAATGCATATGAAAGAACATCCATATCACAAACTATTATAGACATTTATCAAGTTGTTCCATACAAATCTGATTGAGAATGATATCCTCTTTCCAACAAACTTTTAACCTGGGATATTGCTGGGGGTTTGGTGTGAAAGGGTCTGAGAAATATTACCTGGGTCCAGTTACCTGGGAATGGGTCCCTGTAATACCCCTTTTAGATCAAAATGCCGGGTCGCACACGGGATTTTGAACGTGGGTCCAACCCAAATGTGACCCGACTGAGACCCCTTTCAGACAGGCGGCTTATTCCCGGGTTAGCCATATCGGTGCAGTGCCGGTGCGCTGGCTCTTTCTATTCTGTAATTGGGTTCCGGGTCGGGTAGATCTCAGGTTCAACCCTTGTACTACTACTTACCAAGGTTGAAATTCACGACGCAGGTTTTTTTATTTTAAGGACCCTTTCAGACTAAGCAAAATCCCAGGTTCACGTGCAATAATGCAAATTTCACACCAAAATCTAGGGTCCTACCCAAGATTTTGAACACGGGTTAGTCCAGGATGAGACCCAGGTCAGACCCTGTTTACACTTCACCTTCGACCCAGGTTATTCCCAGGTAGGTCCCGTTCACACCCAACCCAGGTCTGCCCTGCTAAACTTGTGAGGTCATGAAAAATGGGTGGTGACTGCTCCACGGCCGCCAATCAGCTCAGTTTAGGCATGACCTTGGTCGGACCGTTCACACTGCACAGTGATTCGGGTCGTTCCCGTGTCCAACCCTGGTCGTTCCCAGGGTTGGATTTCCGGGTCACTCGACCCGGGTTATTTTTCAGGGACCTTTTCACATTGAGTCGCAACCAAGGTCGACCTAGCAATAACCCAGCTTACAGTATATTGGCAGTGTGAAAGGGGTATAACTCGGGATTTTGCTGCTAGTCTGAAAGGGATATTAGCTACCAGGCACGTACTCGGCACAGTCCCGGGTAACGATGCAGTGTGAACGGTGTGACCCGGGTTATCCAACCCGGGTCACGGTAAAAGCCATTGCTTAAAAATAGAAGGTTCGCTCAGAGATCATGTCGTCTACAAGCGCCCCTCAGAGCTCACAGCATGGCTACATGGATGGATGCAGATCATGCAGAGGTGAAGGAGCTGCTGGAAATAGGTGGAGAGGAGGAGATAAAATAAATAAATAAGAACTTCAGGCTACACGGTGGTAACTCGTCAGCCATGATTGCAGGGGTATAGGAAGGGAGGGCGGTTCTATCGGAGTGTGTACTCTGGGTGCCAAAGTTGCCAGAGGACGCCCAGCCGCTGGCTGAAGTCAGACTCTGGAAGCAGCTGTCAAATAGCTGACAGCCTGCCGGGTCCGTGTCCAGCCTGCCGGGTGTTGTGCTGTGTTTGTGCATGTGACGTCTGAAAAGAGGTGCGAGCTGGCGGTATAGTTTAGATAGATATATATATATATATATCTATCTATCTATCTAAATATATTTTATATAGCTGCTGTGTGTGTGTGTGTGTGTATATATATATATATTAGAGATGTGCGCCGACCCTCGTGTTTTGGTTTTGGATCTGGATCTCCCCTGGTTTTGGATCTGGATTGGTTTTGCCAAAACCTCACCTCCGTGTGTTGTTTTCGTGTTTTGGTTTTGGATCTGGATTTTTTCTTAAAAAATAATAAAAACAGCTAAAATCACATAAAATGGTCTATTTTTGTTCCTACAGTATAATTAACCTCAATAACATTTATTTCCAGTAATTTCCAATCAATTTTGACCACCTCACAATATTATTTGCTTCATCTAGTTATGGCCAAAAGGTTGCATCCAGCTAGCTGGCTGACTAAGCTAAGTGACACAGTGGGCGGCACTAACATGTGGCAGTTCAGTTTCTAATTTCCAACACAGATACAGTGTGTTATACAGTGTGGGTTGGATACACCAATAGTGCACTTACTGTGATAGCAGTGTCGGCAGAGCGGGGTTGCTGACGGTGTCCTCAGTACATGGAATGGCGGTGCTGGCAGTGTCCTTAGTGAAGGGTACCGGTGATGTCAGCAGTGCGGGGGTGCCAGCGGTGTCTTTAGTGCAGGTTTGCTTGCTGTGTCGGCAGTGCGGGGGTGCCAGTGGTGTCTTTAGTGCAGGTTTGCTTGCTGTGTCGGCAGTGTGGGGGTGCCAGCGGTGTCTTTAGTGCAGGTTTGCTGACTGTGTCGGCATTGCGGGGGTGCCAGAGGTGTCTTTAGTGCAGGTTTGCTGGCTGTGCCGGCAGTGCAGAGGTGTTCTCAATGCAGGTTGCCGGCGGTGTCGGCAGAGTGGGGGTGCCATCGATGTCCTCAGTGCAGGTTTGCTGACTGTGTTGGCAGTGCAGGGGTGTTCTCAATGCAGGGTGTCGGCAGAGTGGGGGTGCCAGCGATGTCCTTAGTGCAGGTTTGCTGACTGTGTCGGCAGTGCAGGGGTGCTGGTGGTGTCCTCAGTGTGGGAGTGTCGGCAGTGTGGGGGTCGCTGACTGTGTCCTCAGTACGTTGGGCAGCAGTGCAGGAGTGTCGGCAGTGGGGGATGCTGCCAGTGGGAGTGTCGGCAGCGGGGGGTGCCGGCTGTGCCAGGCGGTGGGGGATGGCGGGCGCAATCTTTTTTCCCTCCCTTGTAGTGTTTTCAGTGGGCTTAACGCTGATTGGCTGAGAGCTGTGACAGACGGCTCTCTCAGCCAATCAGCGTTAAGCCCGCTAAAAACAAAACCTCGCGACTCGACAGAGGGGTAGGGAGGGGGTTGGCTGGAGTGACAGGGTGCTAAGTGTGACACGGGGCTAGTGTAGTGTGACGGTTGGGGATAGAGCTCCTTCAGTAAAAGTACCTTGATGTCATCAGTTACTATCCACGTAGACATTGATCAGAAATAGTAACCTATCGCGAGCGAAGTGGAGCAAACCACCATGCCCGAGGTGCAGCAATGAAGTAAGTCCACGTGACAGGGGGCTGAAGAGAAATAGGGCTAGTGTAAGAGGGGGCTGGTGTGACATGGGGCAGGAGGCTGGGGAGAGAGAAAGGGGATGTACTTATGAGACCGGTGGCCGTAATGCCGCCGGTCTCAATCCCAACAAGGGACTTAAGATAGACGTCGAAATACTGATGCCTATCTTAATACGACGCCGGAACGCTGAAGGACGTCGGCCCGAAAGAGGTAAGTCCGGGGTGTCCTTAGCATTAGTCATGTGGGGCGGGGGGGAAAGGGGAGGGTTAGGTTTAGGGAGCGTAGCGGGATTAGGGTTAGGTTTTGGGAAGGAGGTTAGTGTTAGGCACCCCTAGGGTTAGGGTTAGGCACCCCTGGGGGAAGGTTAGGGTTAGGCAAGCCCCTGGGGTAGGTTTAGGGTTAAGGGAGGGAGGGATAGGGTACTTACTTGCCCAGGATGTCATGCCCATTCCGACAGTAGGCTGTAGGGGATACGGGGCAGGAGGTGACACAGGGGCACGAGTCTGGTTGAACCTCTGTTGTATGATGATGACATTGGTTACAAACAGACATCTTCCGGACCATGTGATTTTATACATGAAGAGGGAGTACCGACAGAGGACTGTCTGCCCAGGGAGGATTAATTTCTTTAGAGGTTCCCTATTGCCGAAAAACCACCATATAGGTAAGGTGCATTTTCATTTTATTAGTGGAATTACTTGGAGGGTTGGAATATATCTAGCATGATATGCCCCAGCTTCATGCTGCACCATATGTCTATTTTTATTTCCCTTTAATTTAACCACACAAGCTGGACACACCTCCACCCTGGCACACTTGGGGGGGGGGGGGTGCCGTAGCACGCACGTGCTCTGGGCGCCCTCACCACACGCTATACCTCTGCATGATTGGTGCAGTGCAGTGAGCAGTCACCATCCACTCTGTATGACTTCATCTTGTGAGACTGAAAATGTCCATTTCTAATGAAAAACACAAGTTTTGAAGGGCAGACACAGGTTCAATGTGAACAGGGCTGACCCCGGAATAACCCAGGTCCAAGGTGCAGAGTGTGAAAGGGGTCTGACCCAGCTCTGACATGGGTTGGAACCGTGTTCAAAACCCCGGGTTGGACACAGCATTTTGGTGAAAAAGGGGTATTAACCAGACATTTGATCTACACCAGAGGTTCCCAAACGCATTCCTCAAGGCACCCCAACAGTCCAGGTTTTAGAGATATCCATGGTTGAGCTAAGGTAGTTAAATCAAATTGACTGAGGTACTAATTAATTCAGCTGTGGTCAAGCATGGCTATCCTTAAAACCTGGACTGTTAGGGTGCCTTGAGGACCGAGTTTGGGAACCTCGGTCCTAAATATTATTCCTCATTGTGTCACTATCAGGTCATCCTTCTCTAAGAATGATGGATCTGTTCACTAATGTGATAGCAAATGCAGTTCATCCCGCTTGATCTGAGACTCACCAATCTGGAGCCTTGCAAAGAAAGCATAAAGTCCACTGAATGGAGCAGTGTATCGCCCACTGGTGAGGTTCAGGCCGCCTCCTCTGTAAAATGATCCCTCTAAATGAGGCTTTAGATAAACAGACATGCATTGTGTTAGCAATCTACAGGAGGGGGTTAAAACAGTTGGCTACAGTATTGTGTTGAGGTATAGCCAGGGTCGGACTGGCCCAGCGGTACAGGGGAAATCCCCAATGGGCCCCACCACCTCTTCTAATGTCAGGTTTACGACAGTGTACTTGAATGATACATTGTTACTCTATTACAGTGTGTTGTCTGCAGGCTATGTCCTCTATAATGGTTAGCCAGGCCTCTGTGGTGGTTGGCCACAACCTTTAAACATGGGCCCCTACCACTGCCTTCCCCCGGTGGGCCCTTCGTGTCCCAGTCCGACACTGGGTATAGCTGGTAGCTCTTGTTCTGGACACTATTGCACAGCATTTATTTGTTTAGAAAAAGTTAAGTTTCACAATAATTTTATATTTCCCAAGCTTTAATATTCATGGCGTATTGATTGTTATGCATACAGTAATACAAATCCACAACCCGAAACTGTTTTCTTTTTAAAAGTTGTTGAGTTATCCCTCTCTGACAACTCACCCTTTGTGAGAGTTCCCTCAGGTCTCCAGGTTCCAGGTGAATATCACTGGCAGTCTTACAGGTAAAGGCCGCATGTAATTTTGAAGGGAGTTTAGCAGTAGTATATCCATTATCTGGGTTGTACGCTACATCCTTCTGTCTCAACAGACCATCTATCAGATCATAGATATTTACAGGAGCATTTATCTGTTATTGATCCTCAGTAATATATATGAAACCTGTACTGTTAATACATAGCATGGTAATCCAGAACACAAATAATCTAGATCACAGGTACTCAAACTCTGTCTTCAGGACCCCAAACAGTGCATGTTTTCCAGGTCTCCTCACAGAATCACAAGTGAAATAATTAGCTCCATCAGTGGAACTTTTAAAATGGGTCAGCTGGAAAACATGAACTATGTGCGGTCCTGAGAACCGAGTTTCAGAACCACTGATCTACAGCCATGGTCAAAAGTTTTGAGAATGACACAAGTACTGGTTTTCATAAAGTCTGCTGCTTCAGTTTTCATTATGGCAATTTGCATATACTTCAGAATGTCATGAAGAGTGATTAGATGGCTTGCAATTAATTGCACAGTCCCTCTTTGCCATGATAATGAACTTAATCCCAAAAACAAAATTTCCACTGCATTTCAGCCTTGACACAAAAGAACCAGCTGACATCATGTCAGTGATTCTCTCGTTAACACAGGTGAGAGTGTTGACGAGGACAAGGCTGGAGATCACTCTGTCATGCTGACTGAGTTAGAATAACAGACTGGAAGCTTTAAAAGGAGGGTGGAGCTTGAAATCATTGTTCTTCCACTGTTAACCATGGTTACCTGTAAGGAAACATGTTCAGTCATCATTGCTTTGCACAAAAAGGGCTTCACAAGCAAGGGTATTGCTTCTAGTAAGATTGCACCTAAATCAATCATTTATCAAATCATCAAAAACTTCAAGGAGAGAGGTTCAATAGTTGTGAAGAAGGCTTCAGGGTGCCCAAGAACTTCCAGCAAGCGCCAGGACCATCTCCTAAAGTTGATTCAGCTGCGGGATCAGGGCACCACCACTGCAGAGCTTGTTGGTGTGAGTGCATCTTTAGGCACAGTGAGCTGAAGACTTTTGGAGGATGGCCTGGTGTCAAGAAGGGCAACAAAGAAGCCACTTCTCTCCAAGAAAAACATCAGGGACAGACTGATATTCTGCAAAAGGTACAGGGATTGCACTGCTGAGGACTGGGGTAAAGTTATTTTCTCTGATGAATCCCCTTTCAGATTGTTTAGGGCATCTAGAAAAACGCTTGTCTGGAGAAGGAAAGGTGATCGCTACCATCAGTTCTGTGTCATGCCAACAGTAAAGCATCCTGAGACCATTCATGTATGGGGTTGCTTCTCAGTCAAGAGAGTGGGCTCACTCACAATTTTGCCTAAGAACACAGACATGAATAAAGAATGGTACCAAAACATCCTCCAAGAGCAACTTCTCCCAACCATCTAAGAACAGTTTGGTGACGAACAATGCCTTTTCCAGCATGATGGAGCACCTTGCCATAAGGCAAAAGTGATAACTAAGTGGCTCTGGGAACAAAACATCAAAATTTTGGGTCCATGGCCAGGAAACTCCCCATACCTTAATCCCATTGAGAATTTGTGGTCAATCCTCAAGAGGCGGGTGGACAAACAAAAACCTACAAATTCTGACAAACTCCAAGCATTGATTAGGCAAGAATGGGCGGCCATCAGTCAGTATGTGGCCTAGAAGTTGATTGACGACATCGTTATCGTTCAATCGCTCGTTAATCAGGCATAATGTCGGAAACGACCAGCGATGCGCACTGCCGCTGATCGTTTCCGACATTAGTAATCACCCGAAAATGCTGGTCAATCTGCCGATAACGACAGATTGATCATGTTCGGGGATGAGGGAGGGTGCCTACACTGAACGACTGATCGATGGGGAACGACGGTACGTTTACGATGTCACACTCGTACTGTCTTTCCATCATCTGCTAGTGGATGTAGAAGTGTTTCGATTAGGGTGAATGCTGGATGCTGACTCTGCTGTGCACTATTTAGCATTTAGGCCCAATCAACATATATTTAAACAACTTCCAAGATGTTTAAGCATTATTTTTTGGGCAAAGCAAAAAATAAAGTTAGTAACTTTGTACCAGAACAAACCATGTTGCAATGCAAATAAATGTATTCAGTTTACACACAGTGTAAATACTGGCTGTTTGTAGCCCACAAATGCCGGTCAGCTTTATATTTACACTGCAATTTAGATCAAATCTAAATCTCTCTGCACATTATACATCTGCCCCACATGCAATGAAGCCTGGTTCTGCCAACGTGCACAGTTACTTGCTCTTATTTTGTTTGTTCCCAGATCGGAATCAGCCCCCATGTGTCTATTGCTCGAAGAAGTACTTACAGAGCTCGTATTTGGACACAGGTTACCTGGTTTCTGTATGCACATGGCCGCATTAAAGCTCCAAAGCAATCTGAAACCATGGAAATTGTGAGTACATACTTTTGTTATTTAGGTTTATTAAACTTTCATAAAAAGTGTTCCCACTTGTTTTATTGCAGTGATTTATTCCTTCTATCGTCTAGACCAGTGGTTCCCAAGCTGTGCACCGTGGCACCCTGGGGAGCCTCGGGACACTTGCAGGGGTGCCACAGGTTGGTGATCCAGCACCAAATCAATGTATTTATGGTCAATGTAATGTAAATATGTGGACAAACAGAAGGGCAAACCTGTCCACCACCACATAATTGAACCTAAGGATGACAGTTAAGCACAATTTACTTTACTACTGTACTTCATTCTTTTCTGAATTTCTCAATAACAAACTTAAACTTAGGGGTGCTGTGAAAACAATGCTGATACTCTAGGGTGCCGTGATTTTAAAAAGTTTGGGAACCACTGGTCTAGACAATGTTTCTGATCCAATTTAAGTACTTTTTCCATCAAATTGCAGGAATTTGATGGTTGCAGCCATCAGATGATGCTTTCCGATGTCCATCTGATGGCTGACAGCTTGTATCAGCTTAGTCTGGAAGTGGTAGTATATATGCACACATCGTTACCATCGATGGTTATACAATGGTTGTTTGGTTTGGATGCTATTAGCTTTCACATCACTTGATTTGATGTCAGAAGCCCGGCAACCACCTCATACCAAGCTTCCAATGTCCATCCCTACTGACAAGACATTCAAGAAGCAAGGGGTATGTTTCTGCCTAAAATGACACAAGTGTAGTTATTATTAGTGAATAGACCCTTATTAATTTTATAAATGCATTTGATCTATTTACATTTTTTCTAATGTTTTCCTAGTACCCCTCCCTCATCTTTATAAAAGTGGTGCTTACACAAATAATAGACAATCTAAATATACTTGCAACTCTTGCACTGGCTTCTATTGTTCATGTGCATTTTATTACCTGGGTGATCTTAACATACAGTACAATAGGTACTCAAAATCCAGGTATTAGCCATTGACAAATAACATAACTTGCAGTATGTTGTGTACAGCACCTGTAGGAAAGACAAGCACCAGATTATGCCGGTACTCACCAATCAGAAGCTGTAGCAGTTTGTGTAGTTTCTTCTCCCGTAAAACATGATTAACTGGGTGACTATGATGTCTTGGAGGTGCTGGAGGACCGATTGGACCTGGATGGTGATGCTGAAACCACACAAATCTAGTAAAGTGTTCTGTAGAACAGAATATTGCCATTTCCCCATTCACTTCTAATGTTTTTCCATCTCCCAAGTGCCAAAAACCTCTGCCAGCTCAAAGAAGAGTGAGGGATAGAAAATTACAGTTTTAGTTAAAATAATTACATTTATTCTATTCATACTTGCCTACTTTTGAAAAAGCATTTCAGGGAGATTGTGAAAGCACCACCTATGAGCACGGCGGTAAGTGCATGTGTACTTCTACATCCGAGAGACGTGCCATAAAACTGACTTATGGTGCATACACACGTAGCGATCAGCCAGCGATACGATATCGCTGGCTGATCATCTTGCACCCTCCCTGGTGTGCTGCATGATCGATATCGAACATCCAGCACACCACCAACTCACCGACAACTATAGCCACCTGCGATCAACGATCGAGGATCCCTATAGTAACCTGCTCGATGTCGAGTAAGTTGACCGGCATGCATGGCTGATGGACGATATTGCTATCGTCCATACGTGGCCGTGTATCGCTGATCAATGGTGAGTTGGTAGAATGAACGATAACGGTAAATGAACGATAACGATATCGTTAAAATCGCTCATTTATATCGCTACGTGTATACACACCATTACATTCAAATGTAAACAAGCCCACAAGCAGTTAGTAAGATCTATTTGTTGATGAAAACACACTGATACTTTTCAGAAAATGCATGTAGCCATAGGGATCATTGAGCCTTATACCTAATGCAGGGAAATTATACTAATAATCCCATTTGAATGTATAGATCTGTTTTGTTTTGTTGTAGCTGTCCGGCTCCTGCAGTGGGTAATGGGACTGACATCATGATGTCTGTCCCATAATGCTGAGCGTGCGGCGGCGGAAGCGGACTGGCGGGCGGCGGCGGGAGCGGCGTTGCGAACCGGAGCAGCAGCAGCGTGGATTCAGGTAAGTATGTTTTTATATATATATATATATACATATTTTTTTTTTTTACCTATCTGCAGAACGGGGGAGGGGGGTGGCTACTACTGGGAGGACCTCTACTGGGGGTGGGGGCACCATTATTGGGAGGACCTCTACTGGGGGGGCTACTACTGGGGGCACTTAATCGGGAGGGGGAACCTCTACTGGGGACTACTACTTGGGGGGGAACTACCACTGGGGGCATTATAAAAGGGGCCTACTAGTAGAGGTACTGCACTTGGGGGACCACTACTGGGGGAAATAATAGGAAGGGCCACTACAGGGGGCACTGGATAGGGGGGATCACTACTGGGTGCCTGCATAAGGGGACCACTACTGGGAAAACTGTATGGGGGGGACTACTGCTGGGGGCACTATATAAAGGGCACTGCATAAGGGGATACCGCTACTGGGCACACTGCATTGTGGGGACTGCTACTGGGGGCACTGCATAAGGGGGAACACTACATGGGGCACTGCATTTGGGGGGACCACTACTGGGGATACTGTACAAGGGGCACTACTATGGGCCTGTATAAGAGGGACCACAACTCCATACTGGGGGTACTGTATAAGGGGTACTACTGGGGTTAAGGTGCATATGGATAGGAATGTTCAGTGTGAAAATAAAGGGGTGTGTCATGTTGACACGCCCCATTTTTAAGTGACCACGCCCATCTTTTTTACATGCGCGCCTTCGGCGCGCACACATGGGGGGGGGGCTCCCTTTTCAAATTTGCCCTGGACTCCAAATACCCTAGTTACGCCACTGCCCCACTCCCCATATGTATCTGCCTCCCCCTCCCCATAGCAGTATCATCAGCTCCCTAAGCCCCTACTCCCCATATGTCTTTGTCTCCCCTTCCAATAGTAGTGCCATCAGCCCCCACTCCCCAAATGTATCTGCCTCCCATATTCCAGCTCTTACCTTTATCCTGTGTGGTGGAGCCGGGTCTGTCAGCAGCTCCGCGGGTATTGCCTGGCTTCTCCTCTGCCCTCTGCAGTAGCTCGTGTCAGCCTCACAGGCAGAAAGTGAAAGTGAAACTAAAAACACTTCCTGCCTGTGTGAGTGCCCTGCTGGCTGCCTCGGATTCCCTCCGTCACTCCCTCGTCCCTACTGTGGCTCCGGCTGCTGCTCCGACTGTGTTCTCCCGGCAGAACACAGTATAGTGAAAAAAAATTCACATATATATATATATATATATATATATATCTTTACTGTTTTCTCTTCAGACGGGAGGTCGGGGTCCGCGGCTATAGCGGACAGGGAGGTGAGGGGAGGAAGGGGGTTGGGGGAAACAGAATTATCGCAGCTGTAGGCAGTGCTGCGCGTGCGCCGATTTGGTGAATGCAATGGCGCATGCGCAGCATTGATTCCAGCTGCGGTAATGCAGGACTGGGCAGGGGAAAGTATCTATTTCCTGAAAAGGTGTCATCGCAAAAATGACAGCTATTCGGAATAGATACTTATAGGGAGGAGGAATGATGAATTCCTCCGGTAATTAGGTAGAACTCCATGCGAGTTGTAAACCTAATTACCTCCATCAATTTTTTTAGTTATGACGAATAGGCCCCCTAGTCCTCACTATCAAGCTAGATACATAGGGCCTGATTCAGCATGGATCGCTATTGCAATAGGGTACGCAGATGGATGATTGTTGCATACTGCATTTGCATCGCAGTGCGCGAGTTAGCATTGCGATAGCTCTGCGTTCACCTACGCAGATACAAAGCCATCACAGAGGGACAGAACATCAGCATTTGGGGGTGGTGACGTGGGAGTGATAGGGCAAACACAGGCGTGCCTGTCCGTTTGAACATCGTTGCATGGACGTGCATAAGTTAGCCACTGCGATGGCATACGTAGCTTGTGTACTCACTGCGTGCAATGAGATTAGCAATTTCTGAGTAAGGTCAGACCTGTTGTAATTGTGCATGAGGAGCCAATTTTACTTGATGTTACCGATGTATACGCAGGATAGCAAGGTATAACGGATGTGAGAAAGTGTTAGTGGGTGTCTCTAAGCTGGCTTTGGGCGTCCCTGTACTGGCTTTGTGATTGCAATCATTAGCATATTTTCGCAACAAACCTGCGTGCATAATTGCAGCTGCGATCGCAATAGCGATTCGTAATGAATCAGGCCCATAAATTTACTTGGGGCAAGTGGGTGTTAAGAATGACTAGGCCCGTACCCACTAGATTCAAAGCGGCAATAATTTAAAAGGCAAAATCTACATCTTTTTGCCTTTTAAAATATTGCTGCTTTAAATCTAGTTGCAAAATAGCACAAATCTTGCAGGCTATTTATCCTGATGTGTGTAAATAAGCAGTATATGACAAAGTATTTAGTACTTAGTTTCTATACATATAGAAACTATACTGTATCTTACTCGCAGGGTTTCTCCTTTCCGTTTGTTCTTTTCTCCCCGGTCAGAGTGTTTGAGAAGCATCAGCCAGGACTGCCTGGGAGCCCATGGGGGGCTCTGTATTCCTGACACTTTCTGTACTGGTTGCTCTAATGTAGAATCAGTCTCCGGAGGAGGTGTCAGCAGCGGGATCCCTAGTGAAGGCAGTACTGTGGCCGTGCGGTCCTATAAAAAGGAAAAAGGTTTCATTACTGCTATAGGTAATACAGCATGCATGTCACACATGTGGCCCAAATATTTTATACGTCCCGACTATGTGGGCTCAAATACAAATATAATGCGGCCCAAACCCCTGCCGCAATCGGATCTCAGCTTTTTTACTGGCTGTGTTTACTGTATTTAAAACTGGGAATGCTGGTCTCTGAAGCTATCAGAGACTAAAGAAGCCTCTGATCGCTTCAGAGGCCAGCGTTCCCAGTGATGCAGTTCACGGGTGATGTAATGACGTCACTCGCGATGAGAGGAGCCTGCGTCTGCTGGATCTAGTTAGAACAAGTCATCGTCAGCGTCTACATGGGAGCGGTACCCAGCTGCCAGCGTGAAGAGAGGTAAGAAAGAGGTAAGTACTGCAGTGGTGCCTGTTTTACACTGGGAGGAGGCACAGCATAAGGGGCATTACTGGGGGCACAACATAAGGGGCACTACTGGGGCACTGCAAAATGGGCACTACATAAGAGGAACTGCATAATGGGCACTACATAAGAGACTACTAGGGGCATTATGGGGGACACTGCTCCTGTGGGCACTACTAGGGGTATTACCAGGGGCACTGCATAATTTCACCCTAAGTGTTGTTTTCACTGTATAACTTCCCTTGTAATGCAAATATTTGACCTATGTTTATTTTGTTGAATTCAGCATTACATTTCATTTCATTTGATATATGAATCATTGCACTGCGTGAAGTGAAACAGTTTTTATAAGCATTCGAAGTTGATAAACATTCAAATTTCAAAATGTGCCCGCAAATTTGGCCACCAGTGTATATATTACACACGTGCAAAGTAAATATATAATCTCACTTTTCCACCTAAAGTGAAATTGATCATTTATTTCATATGACCAGTAAATAATGTTGCTGGATACCAAAGATTACTACATATATAGGGAAAAGTAATATATTCCTTTAATATACAGTCTGTACAACTCCAATGGAAGACCTCACTGTATTAATTACGTTTACTATAGGAAACAGTATTTGTGTTCCAATTTCACGCAATAATATATTAAAGGTGTAAATAAGTAAAGCACAGTGGGTTCTGATTCATTACGGAGCTCTATTGC
Source organism: Taudactylus pleione (assembly GCA_031769625.1). Taxonomy (NCBI): domain Eukaryota; kingdom Metazoa; phylum Chordata; class Amphibia; order Anura; family Myobatrachidae; genus Taudactylus; species Taudactylus pleione. Next base: position 3,382,937 of record JAUIMM010000228.1, on the reverse strand, counting down.
GATTGTAGCTGTGATTACGCACGCAGTTCTACTGTGAAAATATGCTAATGTCTGCCACCGCTCAGCCAGCATAGAGACGCTCACTACCTCTTTCTCCAATCCATAAGACCTCGGTATCCTGCGTATACATCGGTAACATCGGACCCTCACTCAGAATTACAGCAGGTCTGACCTGACTCAGAAATTGCAACTCTCGTCGAACGCAGTGAGTAGTAGGTAATTCATACATGCCCAGGAACGGTGTTCAAACGGACAGGCATGCCTGCGTTTCTCCAACCGCTCCCCCCCGTCACCCCCCCAAACGCTGACGTCCCGTCACTCACTCTGCGATTACTTTGTATCTGCATACGTGATCGCAGTGCCGACCTGCGCATTGCGGTGTTTACGCATGCGCAGTACGCGGTCAATCTACGTATGCTGTTGCAATTGCGATCCGTGATGACTCAGGCCCAGTATTCATTAGTAAGCACTGCACGTAGACATGTACAAAGTACCTACCTACACCTACCTGAAAGGTAGATCCTCTGTTCTTATGGGTGCAGGCAGGTCCAACGCTGAGTAGAATGAGAAGCACCCCCATACTGATGGTCATTAGCACACAGCGTAGAGGGATCGGATTGCCTTCAGCATCCATAGACCTAAGAAACTCACTGGCTTATGCTTCAAAATACTGATCTATATTATACAGCTCCAGTTCAGGAAGTGATAAAGTAATCTCAGGAATCTAGAGTATAAGAGGTCCAAATGCCACTGAAAATACTCACTGTGAACAGTATCTCTCCAGTGTCTACACCTTATTTTATATAGTGTGATGTGATAGTAATGCAGAGCTATGTGCAACTATCCCAGCTCTCAGAAAGTATATCCCTTACATCAATCTTTTCATGTATGTATGTTTCTCCACACTCTTTAGTGTCTCCCCGCTGATCTCGTCTCCTCTCTGTCTGTATCTTCACCTTATGGCTGTCCACTACTCTCCTCTTATTTTAGATAACAGTCCAGTGTATCCAACGCCCCACACACGCACATTGGGAAGCTCAGAAACTGAGTGCAGTTGTGTGTTTATTCCAAGAATCGGCATTAGAAGAAATTTGAGTCTGTGTGAAGATGCAGTAAGGAGTAATATGTGTCTCACATCCGTTTTGGCTCACATTTGTCTATAACGCTATAAAGGTTCTGTTACTTGCGACCAATGTTCTCTCTAAGTCATGTACTTTTGAAGGGAAATAGTTGAAATAGGACTCCCTTATGCAAAGTTTCACTGGGAATCCGCTATTTAGTATTAATTTCTATGTATTTCTCAGGCTATCTGTCATCCATTTCTGTGTACAAACTGAAGGGCACACAGGCTTTGCTTTGCTCTTATTCCTGTATTGGTTTTGACTTTGGAAAATATGGTTATAGGAGGACGCTAAATGACTTGGGACTCGTTTACCTGTATGCAGGCCAAAATGTGCAGAGTGAGTATATAAAAATGGATGAGCTTCCAAATAAGGAGCCTTAAATGGAAAAAAGTCTGGGTCAGATGTTAAGGCAGGTTTCCACAATGTAAGAAAGCCTGGGGCAGATGGTGAGACAGGCTTCCACAATGTAAGAAAGCTTGGGGAAGATGGTAAGGCAGGCTAGCACAAAGTAAGAAAGCCTGGGGCAGATGGTAAGGCAGGCTTCCACAATGTAAGAAAGCCTGGGGCAGATGGTAAGGCAGGCTTCCACAATGTAAGAAAGCCTGGGGCAGATGGTAAGGCAGGCTTCCACAATGTAAGAAAGCCTGGGGAAGATGGTGAGACAGGCTAGCACAATGTAAGAAAGCCTGGTGCAGATGAAAAGGCAGGCTCGCACAATGTAAGAAAGACTGGGGCAGATGGAAAGGCAGGCTATAACTGCGTAAGAAAGCCTGGGCAGATGGAAAGGCAGGATAGCACAATGTAAGAAAGCGGAGGGTATATGGTAAGGCAGGCTTCCACAATGTAAGAAAGCCTGGGGCAGATGGTAAGGCAGGCTTCCACAATATAAGAAAGCCTGGGGCAGATGGAAGGCAGGCTATAACAGCGTAAGAAAGCCTGGGCAGATGGAAAGGCAGGCTAGCACAATGTAAGAAAGCCTGGGGCAGATGGTAAGGCAGGCTTCCACAATTTAAGAAAGCCGAGGGTAGATGGTAAGGCAGGCTCGCACAATGTAAGAAAGCCTGCTGCAGATGGAAAGGCAGGCTCGCACAATGTAAGAAAGCCTGGTGCAGATGGTAAGGCAGGCTTCCACAATGTATGAAAGCCTGGGGCAGATGGTAAGGCAGGCTTCCACAATTTAAGAAAGCGTGGAGTATTGGAGTAGATGGTGAGACAGGTGGACTTAGGGTTAGGCACCCCCCAGGAGGGTTCGGTTTAGGCTAGGGGTCGGTGGGGTTAGTGTTAGGCACCCACCCGGGGGACAGGTTTAGGCTGCAGGGAAGGGGGGGTTAGGTGTAGGCACTAGGGGGGAGCTTAGGGTTAGGCACCCCTAAGGGAAGGTTAGGGTAGGGAGTAAGGTTAGCGATACTTATCTCAATTAGCGATCAGGATCTTCACCCCTGCCGGGTTTCTGCTGTCCATTACTCCATACGGCCAGTGATATTTCATACTGATTCCGATGAAAAGGGAGCTTGCACAATGTAAGAAAGCCACTCCAACCTTTCTATAAGAATGAATGTCATATTCTTGCAGCTTATGATCCTCTTGGTCTTGGTCCAGGGGTGTGTATGGCAGCAGTGGAGGACACTTTAGTAGGGATACTTAGGGAAAGGCACCTGTGAAGATCTTTTAATTTCAGATGTCAAACACTCAGCCCCCACAACTTGTTAGGAGTTTCTTTATGTTTCTAACTATCTATTTCTGTGTACAGGTGAAGGGGTGAGCAAGCACTGTGGACATGCACAGGTGACATGGTGGGATGCCCCTAATATTATAGAAGAGTTTGAGTGATGTCTGAAAATGCTGTTAGGAGCAGAGATTATACTGCAGGGAGTCGGGTCATGGGTGATACCAAGTAGAGGAGGGTGAGGCCTTGAAGAGACCACAGTAAGAGGGCCCCCAACCTTTGTAAAAATGTTTTAATACCCTATATTAACATTCAATAAAGTTCTATATATTTGTAAAAGAACATTGGTTAATATCTGAGGGGAGGGGGGCATCAGCCATTTTGCAAGGTATGTGATTTTATGTTGGACAACGTCTACATAGTGTGAATACAAACAGCAGTGTTAGGCTCTACCAAACAAAGCTATATAATGTACATATAGTAATGTATAGTAAGCACATAAAATCCTGTGTGACATTACAGACCCCCTTCACTGGTTAACGGTTCTGAAATACAGTAAATTAACTTACAATTTACAAGCTAATTCCCCTCCTCCAAACATGCTCTGTTTCCCCCCACTCTTAAAACACATTTGCTCTTTCTATCACCACATCTCTTTTCTCCCTACACCTCCAAACTCTGTTACCACGTTGTATAAAACCGTCTCACCTCATTCTACCTCCCTCTTTGACCCACTCCAATCCAGTTTTTCGATCTCTCCATTCAACTGAGAATGCCCACACCAAAGTCACCAAAGCGCTCTCTATATTAATCCTCCTCAACCTCATGGCTATATTTGACACCATCAGCTAATCCTCCTCTTATAGATCCTCCACTATATTGCCTTCTGTGGTACACCTCCTACTTGTTCAACCACTCCTTCTTTGTCTCCACACCTGCCTCAATCTCCCCCCTCTTTACTATAGGCATCTCTCAAGACTTTGTACTTCTCCCCTTCTCTTCTGTCTCTACACCTCACCCCTCACCCAAATTTACAGCTATTTTCCCATAAAAGACCATCTATGGCCCAGCCATGTGTTGAGATCAATAGGCAGAGTCCATAGGGACTTTTGGTCCTATGCCCCTTTTCCCCAACGGCCAGATGGAGTAAAGTTTGTAGCGTTTGATATATCTATATTTGTATTTTATCGTTGAATATTTTTCTTGTTTTATACCTACAGAATAGTGCAGTGGTGTGTGTATGTGTATAGTACAGGGGATAGCAGGGTGCACACACTGGCCTCAATCCTATTAGGTGTGAGTAGGGTCCTGCAAGCCCTTCTAATGGTAAAATCACATTACATGATGGTCTCTGTAGTCCTAGTGTGAGGTTCAGTGCACTGTAGTGATAAGCTCCTAAGCCTACTCCAAACTGTAACTCCTGGCATAATGTGGGTAACCGGCCGCCTCTCCTGCGGAGAGTGAGACGTGGACCTTGCAAGAGAGAGGGCAGTAATGCATTATTGGGAGTAAGGGGGCCAGGAGCCAGTGGCGTCACAAGGGGGGTACGGGCTGAGGGGTGACACCAAGGTGCTGGCTTCCCCTCAGTGACAGGAGCCGGGTGCTGCACTGTAGCATTAAGTGCAGCACTCATCTCCTGTCACAGTGAGGGAGACGGCACTCAGCACCTTCGGCATCCCCCACCACCCCAGTGATGATACCCACGGCACGGGCCAGAGTTCGGGCCGCAAGGTCACGCCCCTGTTATCGAGGCCATGCCCCCTTCCGCGAGACAACGCCCTCTTATTGGTGGTGCTGCGCGCATGGCATCCCTCCCCGCACCGGGTGTCACAGCGGGGAGGGACGCCACTGACAGTAACGCCTTGCACCTAGTTCAACCATCTTAGTTTAGGAGAGCAATACTGTGTACTCCTGGCACTCGTAAGGAGTGTGTGAGTGGCACTGCCACAAGGGCACCAGATTGCAGTAAGGGGAGAGGGAAATCATATGGTGTGTGTTTGGAGTGATCTGTCATGCTGTAAAACCCCTGCACCCAGAACTAGCCATTTACTCCTGGAACATATACTGTATGCATAAGTCTAGCCTGGAGGTGTTGGTGTATAGCTGGAAATTTGCTAATTCATTTCTATTAAAGCCATTATGCTTATTGTGCTGGAGGACTGGAGTGTAAATAAAGTTTCCCATCTTGGTATCGGGTGGTCTACAACATTTATGTGACTTCCACTGCATCTGTGTTGCCCACATCTGTCCACTCCACCTGTTTCTTTTGTGCCAAATACCAGAGTACATGGGGACTTCCTAACAGTTCCCCAGATGGGGTTCATAGATGTACAACTGTGTATAATGCAGTCTCTAAGGGGTCAATTAATTATCCCTAATAATATCATTATTAGAATTTTCACCTTCTTTTGTAGAAATTAAGTCAATTTGGGGCCATTAATTATAAAGGTAGCGTAAGACAGGAGATATTATGGATATCTCCTGCTTACCTTTCAGTCCTGATCTGGCCTGGCGTCCCCATACGAAATTCATCAAGCTCCGAAAATACAAAATTTTCGTAGCTTGACAGCAGGAATCTATGCCATCTTCAGATGGTGCTGATTCCAGGCCCCCCTGTTCTTTCCTATGGGGAGGGTGCCCGGGGTTGCGAAAAGAAATCCTTTCGGATCCATTCACCCCGTTTGGCTCCCTCTGCTGGTCCAAGGGAGTTTCATGCACATTAACCCCAATTCACACATGTGCTCTAACAATGCCGAGTCAGACTCAACAGTGCTAAGTTTCACTGCTACAAAAGTAGCAGTGATGGGGTTCACGGGCTTAGCTGTCTCAGTGCTGGAGCAATGTTGAATTTATTGGTATGTGTATACTATTTGTAGTGGAACACAGGTTATTAATAGTAGACAAAAGCAAAATCCAGATACATCAGACAGCTCAGGACTTAACCAAGAGTTTGGTTTATTGTAGTGCAGCAGGATGTTTGTACAGCCATCAGGGTTGTCTTAACAGCAGTGTGGGTCCTGGGCAAACCAGTGCACTGGGGCCCCTACCCACCGATTCATGGGCAAAAAAATGTAAGTGATCAATAAAATTAAACCCTCCTGCATGCCCATCAGACCTCCCACACATGCAGAGAGACTCTGACTGGTCTGAAGCCGGTGGATGAAGTGAAACTGGGACTGAGGTGAGTACTCGTCACGGGGGGGGGGATGGGGAGGGGGAGGTTAGATCAGAATACAGTGCACCGGCGGCCGGCTTATAAAAATATCACAAATTTACCAACTGGCCGCAGCTGCGGGATGGGGGTGGGGTTGGCGGGCCCCTACAAGCTTTGGGCCCTTGGGCATCTGCACAACAACCCCAATGGAAGAGATGGCCCTGACAGCCAAACAGTTACATACACACAGTATCCTCAGTGGAGCAGAGCATACAGAGGACCAGCCAGTCATGTATGAGGGTAGCGATGCGGCAATACAGCATGTATTGCAGAGTCACCGAAGCTAAGTGAAACACATCCATATGCCACTGTGACGCTCTTACACAGTAACAAGAGTGCGCTGTACGAGCATGCGCAAAAGACTAAACCGTGCTCATCTTGGTAAAATAGAATGCTTCACATATGGAGCATTCATGTAGACACTGCAGTAGCGCAGTCCATATTTCAACAGGATTGCTCCAGTGTTTTAGTATCCACTGCTGCTACTCGCGACGAGTTGGATATAAATTAGTGGCAGTGCTTAATGAATAGGACTCTGTGTCAGTGTTTCCCAACTTCAGTCCCCAGGGACCCCTAACATTGCATGTTTTACACATCTTTTTAGTAATACAAGCAAAATAATTAGCTCCACCTGTGGATCTTGGATCTTTTAAAATGTCAGCCAGTAATGGATACACCTGGGCAGTGGCGTAGCTGGTGGGGTTGGGTGGGGCACGTGCCCTAGGTGCCGTGGCAGGCTCAACAGAGGGTGGCGCTGCCAGCCAGGGCATCATGCCCGCCACCATTGTGCCTCATCCAACCGCCTGCCACCACTGCGCCGCTGAGCAAGGCTCGTGGTGCCCGGCGGCGTTACTGCAGTAGCAGCAGCTCCTATTTTGTTAGGGCTGCTGTCAGGAGCATGACCGGGACGCCAGTGTCACGCTCGCTGAGCTTCAGCCTCCTGCCTGGCCTCACCGTCCCAGCTGGCTCCCGGCTAAAGGTGGTGGTGGGGGTGATGGTGTGGCTGAGAGATGCAGGGGGAAAATGAGGGTGATGGTGTGTTAAGAGATGCAGGGGGCAGGAAGTTACACAGAGGGCACAAGTCTGGTTAAACCGCTATTGAATGATGATGGCCTTGTTAACATTCCCACACAAACGGGCATCTTGCAGACGATGTGACCTTCATGAATAGTGAATACCGACGGAAGACGCCGTCTTCCCAAGGAGGATACATTTCTTCAGAGGTTCCACATTGTAAGAAACCATCATGTAGGTAAGGTGCATATTGAATGGAGAGGAATGTTCCCAGAGTGACGGGTGGCGTGTCATACTGGCATGCCACATTTTCAGTGGTCATGCCCATTTTTTAGTGTGTAAGTGTGGGGGGGGCTCTGTTCTTCATTTTGCCCTGGGCGCCGAAGACCCTAGTTACGCCTCTGCACCTGGGCACCAACTAGGATATCTGTAAAACATGCACTGTTAGGGGTCCTTGAGGACTTGAGTAGGGAAATACTACTAAGTGCTTAAGTGAAGGGCAGGATGTTAGAACCAGACCCTATGGCAGAGGTTTTTGCGACGAGACCCTTGTGGTAGGGTCTCGTGGCCTCAAGCCCCAGAGAGCTTCTGGCTCTATTAGAGCCGGAAGCTCTCCCACTGACATCACTGGTGATGTCAGTGGGGCCATCCACAAACGGCAGGCGTTCGCTTGGGAACGCTTCCGTTTGTGAAGCCACCCCCCGGCCACGCCTACAAAACGGGGTGAGCTGTCGATCAACATCGACAGCCGCCCCTTTTGTAGTGAGTCCCAGAGCGAGTGCTTTTTGCGCTTGCTCCGCGGCTTGCACGTGCGCACTGGGCCACCATTGACCCGCTTGCAAGCGGGTCTGAATCAGGCCCTCTGTCCTCAAGGCACCCTAACAGTCCAGGATTTAAGGATATCCATGATTGAGCAGGTGGCTTAATTAAGTCATTGATTACATTGATTTAACCACCTTTGCTCATCCGTGGATATCTCTAAAACCCGAACTGTTGGGGTGCCCTCTGCAATGCAATATGTCTTGGTTTATAACAGGCTTCTATTTAAAAAAGTATTTATAATGGTTTTAATACACAGGGCCATAACCTTTAACCCAGGGTCTCCCAAACTCGGTCCTTAAGGTGATCTAGCAGTCCAGGTTTTAAGGATATCCATGCTTAAGCATAGGTGACTTAAGTAATGCCTAAGTCATTTTGATTTAACCATCTGTGCTCAACCATGGATATCCTTAAAAACTGTTAGGGTGCCTTAACCACTTACCTGACAAATTTTTTTATGATTGAATCATGACAAGAACTTATATTCATAACTTATCCCACACAATTTTATTTAAAAAAACCCCAACAATAATAATATATATTTTTTTAACACATGACATAACATTGTTTTTTTTTATTATCGGTCATCGACACATCAGACCATGGCCGTAACTAGAGTAGTGCGACCTGTGCTATGGCACAGGGCACTGCAGGGCAGGGGGCGCCATTCGGGCCTGTCAATTTTCTGTTTATCATCATTCTCACTTGTAGTTTCCTCTTATTTTATCCCCAGCATCTCTTGGCTGCTCCTATCTCCTCTCTGGCCTTTCCCCATGAGGGGGGGCGCCAATGCCTTTTCTGGCACAGGGCACCAAAAAGTCTAGTTACAGCTCTGTATCAGACCATCAATGTTTGGTACATTGTGACCATTGCGACTTTGATTTCCACAGCGGCTTGTCGAAGCTGGATAATTGGCTGAGACAAGATCAGTTTAAAATTGGATCGCAGCGACGCCATCTTGCGACTGGCCGCAAGACGCCATCTTGGAAATGAGATCGCATTTTGTGAATGGCCGCCCAAGCGCCATTTTAGATAAACTCACACTTTAGTACATGTGGCGATATTACTATTAGCATCATGCGATTGCATCTTTCACCATTTCTCATACACACATTAATACGCACAATTGCGCAGTTGACTAGTCGCATATTAGCAAATGCATAAGATCCTGTATGAAAACGCTGAATATTAGCTTCATGCACACGCATCTGCCCCAAGTTAACTAGCGTCTTCACATCAAACCCCACATACTCACACATTACATATTCACATACAAGGTTCCATAAGCTTAAAGGTATAAGATTCAAGTATGCACATTTATTATAATTGTTAGGACATAAAGATTATTTCGTAACTAAGGTTTTATACGTGATAAGTAAGCCATGTTTGGTATTGTACTGATGCGTACTCTCTCAACAGTATTCCGGTAATATCGATGGAGAGATCGCAACATGCATTCTCAACTTATGGACCGCAGAGACTTCAAGCAACAAAATGTACATTATATGACCAACTGTTAGGATTTGCATGAGGCGGGAAACCAGAGACCACCTGTTGTTAGAGGCTGGACTGTGTCTATTTGAACCAGCCTGTTAAATGCCTTGTAACATATGCCCTCTCCTTTAGGACCAATGGTATTAGCAACAAACTTCTCTATTGTGTTGTTTATTTCTGGGGGGTATAAATATGTGTGCTCTGACCCTGGGTTCCTGGTCTTCGTGCTGAATGCTAATTGACAAGGGTTTTCTTGCTGATGCTTACATCTGGTCCAGAGCGCTGCGTATGTATAACTGTACTTGGGTCTGTATAATTCCTTTGCACAAATTGTACTTATAACTAGCGTGTAACTGACTGTACTTTTACTTGAATAATACTTTGTGCTTTGGAACCACAGGTTCTAGGTCTGGAGTCTTTATTTACTGTATAACTGCGTATGCAAAATAGCGTCATCCTTAAAGGTTTATAGGCAGGATATCAGAAGGTATAGGCAGGGGTGTATAGAGGTTCAAAGGCAGTATCGTTAGTTGGGGGCTCGTAGTGAAGTCACTTACCCACTCACACGTCACATACGGTTATCGATATCTCACCAAAGGGTGGAGTGGCCACATGCAGGGTTTACCTGCAACCATTTGGTGCTGAGAGATCGCTACCCATTTTCGTGTGAGCCAGGGACGTTGACTAGAATCCAGGGACAACAGAGGAAAAAGTTTGTTTTCCTTTGTTGATAGAACCTAACATTTAAAGGGGTGCCGCAGTATTGAACACGTGGCTGAGTCACAGTTTTGCGCACAGTAAAGACGCAGTTTTGTGTACGCAGCTAAAGGTTGTCATACGGTTGTGTGGTAGTCGCATTATTGTGTATGCCACTGGTCGTACAATAGCGTATACGTACTTCCGATTGTGCTGCCACATGTTTAAACAAAGCCATTGAGTTTACATTATCAATTGTTGCCAATAATTGGGTTAACGTGTAGTTTTCTGCGCAGGAAGAGAGTGTGTGATTGTGAGTATTTGTTTAGGGTGTAACACGGGACCTAAAGGTTAAGGGTATTGTATGACCCTTAAGTACTAGGCGCAGGAATTGGCCTAGTAGCTCGGTAAGTAGCTTACCATTCTATACACATCAGCAGGTGTACATGTTGTCTTTTTTGTAGGGACCGGCTCTCAGTGTGATTTCAGTGTTCAATAATTGGGTTGGTTTATTTGAGCATTGTAGTTGAGCCACACTAGGAAACTTGTGATTATGAGCTGAGAGATAAAAGGTGAGCGGGGGCATCTAGAAATTTCTTCCGTAGGTGAGCGGGGGCATCTAGAAATTTCTTCCGTAGGTGAGCGGGGGCATCTAGAAATTTCTTCCGTAGGTGAGCGGGGGCATCTAGAAATTTCTTCCGTAGGTGAGCGGGGGCACCTGGAAATTTCGTCCGTAGGTAAGTGAAAGTATCTAGACTGTCTTTCACCAATTTAAATCTTTATTGAAAAACTTAGAGTTCTCCTAGGATGAGGGCCAAGCAAACGGTAGAGATGTTAAATGATTTCCTGCTGTTGGAAGCGCCACTTGGGTCGGTGCGGCATATTATGCATATTAGGTACGGTGCCAATGCAACCAGGTATTGTGATTTATGGTTTAATATGACGAGGAAGAGTGTTAAACCGTTTCCTAAAATTGGTAGTTTTGATAAAGATGTATTGAATAATGTCAGAGACCACATCAGTCTGATGCGCTTTCAAGGTAAAAAGGTAAAATATTATGAATATGGGTGGTAGAACTGCGCTCTCGTTGACCAGGGGGTGGTGTGTTGTGGTTTCGGGGTGCTGCACCTTTGTGTGGGAGTACCTTTCCCGCACTGAAAACGTATGGGGGTAGGGGGGGTAAGGTGCGCTCTTCTGGCTAGTACTGGTGATGACTTGTGTGTGTTTGTGAGTGGTGTTAATTAGAATGTTTCTTCTGGTGGTGGTGATGTTTTGGGAGTGAGGAGGGTGTGATTGGGTATGGAGTGTAGTTTGGAGTAATGTGAAAAGGGGAATGGAATAGGATCAAAATGAGGCCAGCGAGACACAGTAATTTTGGGCACACCTTACCCCCCCTACCCCCAAAATATTATGAATGTTTAAAGTTGTGGCAGCATGAAGGGGATGCGTGGCTTAAAAATGCACAAGCGACGCAAACTAGCGTTGTGAGCGCATTGCCGGAGAATGCATCCGCGACGCTAAATTGCAATATGAGCGAGCCGCAAAATGGCGCGCATGTGCGGCAAGGTAGCATTGTAGAAGGTATTGCCAGCAGTTCACGCACACCACCTCCACCTTATGTGGATGGAGGTGCAAGTACAGTTATCAAAAATACCCATAAAAATGTAACAAGCAATTTGTACCCTCTCTTAAGCAACCATAAAGAAAATGTTCATGATGATGAGCCTATTGTAATGTCTGCCATTTCCCATGCTGTACAGATGATAGATGCTGCACCACAACAATCACGAGTGGTGCCATCATCTCCATCAGTAACAGTAAGGGAAGTGCTAGCCCCCTCTGCACCAGTAGAGGAAGTTGTTAATATCATACGTAGCAGCAGCAGACTAAACCCCCAGCCAGGTAGCAAGGTCAAAGGTAGCAGCGCTGCCGGTCTGCATCCCATTCGGACTATAACCGTTCCGAATGGAAATGCAGATGCGAACGGAGTAGTGCCCACGAGGGAAGTGGTAATACATTGTCCTTGGACAAGAGCAGAACTAAATTCCATCATAAAAGATTTCCCCGATCCCAAAAAGGAACTAGCCAAATGTCAAAGATTTATGAGGAATTTTGGTAGTTCTCATGAGCCAACTAATAAAGATTGGCGTGTGGTGTTAAGGGCCTGTCTACCACACAATACCGATGTGACAAAATTTATCACGGATTGTGTATTGGATGGTGACGTTCCCTTAACAGACAAAGTAAACCAAGATATTATTTCCTGCATCATAACTCAATTGGGTATATATTTTCCAGTAGTAGTTAACTGGAACAAAATTTTCACCATAAAGCAAAATGAGAGTGAATCTGCAGAAGATTATTGCGACCGGGCTCTTCAGACTATTACCCAGTACACTGGGTTAGAAGATATTAAAGATAGCACTCACCACAGGGGAATGATAGTCACCATACTCATGGATGGCCTTAAAGAGGACTTAAAGACCCGGGTTCAGACCTCACAGCCTGGCTGGAGGGGAGTCACAATAGACACACTCATAGAATCTGCCATAGAACATGATAAAAACATCTCACAGAAGAGAGAGACCCAGAGCAAAAAACTAATGGCTGTCAGTATCCAAGCTCTGGAAGGAATGACTGTAACATCACAGACAGTAGACACACCTGCACCTATACACACACTTGCACCTGAACAGTTACACGTCCTCACCAATCCCATACCACAGCAAACACATCCTTACCCCACATATCATACACAACCACAAGTCCCATGCTACCTACAAACTTCATACCTCCCACCATACCCTTATCCTCCATATTCCTACCCATACCCACCATATTTTCCTCTTGCTCAACTCCCACAACAATCCTTTCATCCACCCCGTTCAAAAAGATGTTTTAACTGTCACCAAGTGTGACACATAAGTAAGTACTGCAAAGTGAAGAACACCACACATGAACACGGGTTTCCCATGGGTTCATAGGCAACCCCACTATCTTCTCCCAGGCCTTATATGACTGTTTACAATCTTTTCAACCTGCCACTGGATCTGTTCTAATGTAAAATGTGGACAATTTATTGTTGTATTTAGGTCATGTTTAAATTATATTAAACTGTTGTGCTTTATCTCTCAAACACAGGACACAAGGTTGCTAAGGATAAACGGCAGCCATGCCAGGCTAAGGTCACATACTCGGAAGACTATCCAACTCAGGGGCCCAGGCATTATTTAGAGCAGTAGCTATTAATAACAAGATTTAATTGCAGGAACCTGTATGCAGATACTATATCCCTAGAATTATTCAAAGTGATAGGGGGACTAATTTTACAGGTGACGATTCCCAGAACATGTGTAAGGTGATGGGTAATAAAACCAAGATCATTCCAGACTGTCATTTCTTTTATCTGTCCCCCCTTTGAGATACGAAGATGAATAAGAATAACAGAAATTGAAAGTGTTAACTAACATGTCTAATGCAAACTGTCATGAAGTCAAACCTGGGGAATTTGTTATGATCCAAATTTTTTTAGCTCAGGTCGTTTGACTGATCGGTGGAAAGGTCCGTATCTGACGATTGTTGACAAAGTACCACATCCTCAAAGGGTGGCTGGGGAAGATACGAGGGTCCATTCCACTCACTATAGGGAGATTAACCAACCGGTGGAGATACAAGGCGGAGACGAGGCCGATAACTTGAACCTGTCAATTGCGAGCTTGTGCCGGAAGGATTAAAAAGGTGATGGTGAGATACCTGAGCTAAAGAAATGTGTAGATCAGTGCTTCCAGCAATGGAGTGGTCTGCTGTGGTCATCCTAGTTCTTTCTTCCAGAGTTTCTGTCGTGATGATCTGTTTGGGGATACCCAGTTTCTGTGATGGAGGACCGATAGAGGAGATGGGAGCTGATGGCAGCGCTGATGGAGTGGAGTCAGGAGGAGTGCTACGCCAATCAGGGGAGTGTCTGACCAATCTTAGTACTGTTATTGTTAAGAGAGCTGTTATTCCAGATACTCGGGGACGGTGTGAAAGTTTGTTGTCTGAAGATTCCTGTATTTGTGAGCTTTGTGGGTCCCTAGTTGATGAGAATTGTATCCAACGGTGCCAGCCTAAATATAACCCGTACTGGGGTGGGTATCCTTTAGAGGATTATCATAGCATGGTAGGCAAAGTGTTAAATCAAACTGATTGCTGGGTGTGTTCACATGTGCCATAGGGGACAGCATAATGTAGGGTTGGTGCCATTTCCGCTGAATATCACGGAAATTTTAGAATTACAGAAAAGGAAGACATTGGATGGAAAATTCCTTTCATCCAAACCACCTCATTTCAAACTCTATCAATTCCAAGTAGATAGATCACTTTTGTGTTTAAACATAACCAACCCTAATAAACCCGGGAGTTGGGAAGTGACAGGGAATAATCAGACGATGACCTTCTCACAAAGAGCTGATAATGAGTCCATAAACCATGATCTGTTACGCTCAATTAAAGCTAGTGGGAGACATTTTAGGTACCGGTATACATTAAGTTCCACCAAAGAAATTATTGGTAAGGTGCCAGATGGTTATTGTGCTAAAATAATACAGCCAGAGACTTGCATGTACCAGATGGAAGACCCAGAAATAGGATTGTTTGCAAGGGAAATGTGCTTAATGATAATGATGCAAACCATTCCTTATGTTCTCCCTGATAATGTATATTTTATATGTGGAAGAAAAGCGTATAAGTGGCTCTCCCCGAGTTCCGAAGGTTTGTGTTACCTGGGAAGAGTAGTCCCAGAAGTTATGACCCTCACACATGTTGAAATGCTTGGTATACATAAAAACACACCGTCACCATATCTTCACACACAATATGAACACAGAAGCAAACGAAATATGATACCTGGTGACGTGCACAAAGCCACTCAGATAATTAGTGAGACAACTGGCTTTCAAGTTTTAGTCGCATTGGATCCCACCAGGATCGCTCGGGGTACATTAAATTTTAGATATATTCAGGAACTTGCTAAATTAATAGATAATATCACCGAGATGTACGATGACACATTCAGGTATACAGGGAGAGAATTGCAAGCATACAAGAAAGAACTGGTGCAACACAGGCTAGTGTTAAACTATTTAACTGCTGTTACTGGAGGGTATTGTGTAACGTTGGCCACCCAATTTGGAGTAAAATGTTGCACCTATGTCACCAATGATACCAGCGACCCTAAGGAAGTGATAGACCGGAAGATGGATGAAATTCTGCAGCTAAAATGGGAATTTTGTAAGAACCATAATGCTTCAGTGGCTGAAGTAGGGGAGAAGATAGAAGGATGGGTATCATGGCTGAACCCAGTGAAATGGTTCTCAGGTCTAGGGGAATGGGTCCAGGAAGTGATCGCCAGCATCGGCAAATTCTTAATCCTTATACTGATTGTCATCATAATAATTGGCATATGTGTCCGGTGTGTTCCTATTGTGTTGAAGTGTGGAAAATGTAAAAATAGAGTAAAACAAAAGAACGAAATCAAGATGATGGTCAGTATGAATACCGAGGTAAATACAGAACTGCATTACAACCCTGAACTAGGAAACACCATCATTTAATGTATTATATTTAGACCTGCATAGAATGTATTATTGAAATGCTATTTTTAAAACACCTCAGATAATGTAAAGTCTCAAATTTCCCCTTCAAGACTGCCTTTATAGGACTGGTGTATCCCCACACCTTTAACATGATCTTCCAAGATCTGCGGTGTGCGTATAATAGTAGTTTTATGTCCCCACTCAGAGACACATTATTGATGGATTAAGAACCACCTTGTGCCATCCCATAATAACACTAAATAGTATATAAATGTAAGCCTAAATTATATTTTAAAATCAGATTGTGATAGCATGTTGTTCGCTATCAAAGGGTGGACTGTTGAAGCTGGATAATTGGCTGAGACAAGATCAGTTTAAAATTGGATCGCAGCGACGTCATCTTGGAAATGAGATCGCAAGACGCCATTTTGTGAATGGCCGCCCAAGCACCATTTTAGATAAACTCACACTTTAGTACATGTGGCGATATTACTATTAGCATCATGCGATTGCATCTTTCACCATTTCTCATACACACATTAATACGCACAATTGCGCAGTTGACTAGTCGCATATTAGCAAATGCATAAGATCCTGTATGAAAACGCTGAATATTAGCTTCATGCACATGCATTTGCCCCAAGTTAACTAGCGTCTTTACATCAAACCCCACATACTCACAAATTACATATTCACATACAAGGTTCCATAAGCTTTAAGGTATAAGATTCAAGTATACACATTTATTATAATTGCTAGGAAATAAATATTATTTCGTAACTAAGGTTTTATACGTGATAAGTAAGCCATGTTTGGTATTGTACTGATGCGTACTCTCTCAACAGTATTCCGGTAATATCGATGGAGAGATCGCAACATGCATTCTCAACTTATGGACCGCAGAGACGTCAAGCAACAAAATGTACATTATATGACCAACTGTTAGGATTTGCATGAGGCGGGAAACCAGAGACCACCAGTTGTTAGAGGCTGGACTGTTGTCTATTTGAACCAACCTGTTAAATGCCTTGTAACATATGCCCTCTCCTTTAGGACCAATGGTATTAGCAACAAACTTCTCTATTGTGTTGTTTATTTCTGGGGGATATAAATATGTGTGTTCTGACCCTGGGTTTCTAGTCTTCGTGCTGAATTCTCATTGACGAGGGGTTTCTTGCTGATGCTTACATCTGGTCCAGGGTGCTGCGTATGTATAACTGTACTTGGGTCTGTATAATTCCTTTGTGCTAAATTGTACTTATAACTAGCGTGTAACTGACTGTACTTTTACTTGAATAATACTTTGTGCTTTGGAACCACAGGTTCTAGGTCTGGAGTCTTTATTTACTGAATAACTGCGTACGCAAAATAGCGTCATCCTTAAAGGTTTATAGGCAGGATATCAGAAGGTATAGGCAGGGGTATATAGAGGTTCAAAGGCAGTATCGTTAGGCTGCACCTCTCAGCAGCCACACACTAGCAGGCTGGGTGGGGGGAGGCTAGTAGGGGTGGGGGGGAGGCTTTGGGTTAATTTACATTTTCCTTGGTGGCTGCTGCTCTCTGCAGCTGCCGGGTGGGGGGTCTAGCTATGCTGACCAATTAGCAGTGATCGGCAGAGGGATACAGAGGGACGATGCAAGGCAAGTGGTTCAGTACAGAGTTTGGGAAACCCTACTTTAACCTTAAGGACGATTACTTAGTAAAGTTAAAAGATAATTGCAAAATTCTTTAAGCTCCGCAATACATTGGTTTCTCTCACTTATAAAGGGCAGGGTTATGTGAAGGTTAACATTGTATTTTGTTTTAGGTACAAAACATTGGCGTTGCATAACCATACATAATTCAGTATTCTACATACAGTACTAAAAGTTACAAAATATAAAAACATAGCAATTTAACATTATGGATTAGTCTTAAGCAAACAACAATGGAATTGACCCACCTTTACTCACCGTATGATGCCAGGTTTGTGAAATACATTACAAAATCAGTATGTTTACAAGTGAACGGGTGTGATTAACACTTTCCGTGCCAAAATGAGAGCATGAACCTAGAGGTTCCACAGTCCATTATAAAGCCTTTGCGTAAGCCATTTAGTACATATCCTGCTTTTGTCATTATTTGGGACATGACATTGTCAGACCTCCATCTGAGACTGTCCTTGGAATATTATTGTCCAGCGTGAGGTGTCCATGAAGATGGCGGATGTGCAGTGATACATCCAGCGACTTGGAAGAGCCCCCTCCCGAGTCCAAACATCTGCATGGCTGTCATAAGACTCCATCACCACACTGTATTCACGTGCCATGCCCTGCCAGTGACCGCCCGTCACATAGATCTGAGACCCAACAGAGGTCATCCCTCCATTCTCATGAAGCGTGTGCAGGAGCTGAACCTAAAGATGAAATGAGGAGAGTTAAAAGCTCCAAACTAAACAGGGAGTGGCACCATCTACCGTATATGATATATTTCATCACATTACATATGGACATAGAGAGCATCCAGCAATCACTCCAGTTTTAGCAGAGAAATTGATGCAGAGTTTAATGTTCTCCCATTTGCGGAGCATATACTGTATGAATTAGTACATGATCAGAACATGGCCATGTAAAAGTACAGGAGATGATGAATCATACACATGTCAATCACATATACACTTACTACAGAAGAGGCGCAACTGGGTTGTAATGAGGTGTTCTCATGGGGACAAAGGGCCTGATTCAGAGCCGGACGCAATTAGCGCTCGCTCATCCTGAAAATAGGGGTGGCTATTCAAATGAACCGTTCGCTGTTTGCGGTCTGTTCACGCCGCTAGGTCTGAACGAGCGAACAAAACTTGCGGTCGTTTTTTGGGAAACTACGCCCCCTGGCCGCTCGCATCCTACGTCATGTCCGCTATTTATTAGATTAATCGAGTACATCGAACAGGGTATGAGCTGCTCGCTATTCTTGTGGTTGGTTTTTGCTACCACAATTTTGCGAGCAGTTCTGGCTATAAAATAACCCAGTGACGTGGTCACTGACGCTGCTGTTTTAATTATGAACACCCATAAAACGCCCGTTTTGACCTTTAAGCACGCCTGCGTTCTGATCTCCACTCCCCGTTTTCAAGCACCTTCCCCTGTTACCACCCACATACGCCTCATCCTGTCACTCAAATGATCAGGCATTCGCTATTTTGCGAGCACATGAATTTCGACCGCACTGACTGGTTCGCGCATGCGTATAACGATCCGTACGCATGCGCAGTTGGCCAAACATCGCTCGGAGTGAACGAGCTGCCACTTACGAGTGGCTCTGAATCAGGCCCAAAGTTCAGTGAGGGTGTGTTTATGCAAATGCAGGCTATGCAGAGGTGTTTAGAGTCCTTGATGTGATAAATGTTAAACATACCGAAAGTGCAATAGTCTGCCTCACTAATATACCATAGCAGTAGCAGCGGAGACGTATATTATTGTGTACTACACTCAGTGGCGTAAGTTCACCCCAGATGCCCGGAGGCAAGTTATAATTTGATGCCCCTTCCCATCGCCCCCCCCTAAAAAAAGGGAAAATAAATATGGTGCATAATGCATATCTATCTATCCATGCGCACAAAACACCACTAATATAGAATTTTGAGTCTGAGACTAATCAGTTAAGAAGAGCTTAGTCTAATTAATCTGATCTGTTCTTATGAGCCAGTTGTTTGTTGACCTGGGAGGTGATTCAAGGTCTGACGCTATTGCTATCGCAGCTGTTACCATGGTAGCAGCTGCGATAGCACTAGTATGGTAATGCAGCAGGAGCCATCCTGCATGTATTACTGTTCCGAGCTGCACCCATGGACGCAGCATCGGAACATCAGCGTGATCCTCTGCCGGCTTCAGTGACCATTGGGTCACTCAAGCCGGCAAATGCAGTTGCTCAAAAGAGGCCAGAAAATCTCTGTCAGCCAATGGAGATCCTGGCCTCTTCCCTCATTCCTAATGGGACGACATGCCTACGTTGTGTGAAACGGGGGCCATCGCCACCGCCTCCCCACCCACAAGCAGACTGTCAATCACTCAGTCTGCTGCTGATCTGCATGCAATCACCCAGGACCCGTACTGCACATGTGCAGCGCCGGCGCAACATGGCACAATCGAAGATGTCCACTAACCATCGGGTTAGCGCCAAACTTGCCAACTCTCCCTCATTGTCAGGGAGACTCCCTGAAATAGTAGCAATCTCCCTGTCTCCCTGAAGAGTCCAGCAATCTCCCTCATTTCATCCTTACCCCCATTATGAAGCTGTTATATTAAAAAACAGAGATATATACATTCAAATGGGATCATTAGTGTCATTTCCTTGCATTGGTTATTATAAGGCACAATGATCCCTATGAATTTCTGAAAAGTATTTTCATCAAACAGATCTTACTGACTGCTTTTGGGCTGGGTTTACATATGGATGTAAGTCAGGTTTAGGACACGCCTCTCAGATTTATCAGTACACGCCCACTGTAACACGCGCTCATAGGTGCTGCTTTCACAATCTCCCTGAAATGCTTTTTCAAAAGTAGGCAAGTATGGTTAGCGCATATCTCTGAATTAGCCCCCTTGTTCTCATTTATTTACTGCATTATATCTGTTCTACGGTTTACAATACTGTATGGGCAGGGCAGGGCAGGGCAGGGCAGGGCAGGGCAGGGCAGGGCAGTAGACAATGGCTGTGGTATTTGTGAACTTGGATTTATGTGTGGCTTAATGTGAAGTGGGGGCACTACAGCATATCTAACAATTTTATGGTGCTGGAGGTTATTATGCATTATATTTTTTTAAAAACTGCTAGTATTTCATATTAACAATTTTATTCATGGACCCCCCACAAGATAGTTGCCCAGGGGCGCCCATAAACCTGAATCCAGCCCTGGTGTAGGGACACCTGTCTGCTAACCCACAATATCCTGAAGTAGGAGAGACTGGACTGTTTTAGCAGCTTTATTTATTAAATACTAAACTCCAGCAAAGACCCAACATTCACTACAGAGAGTTTATGAAATTATTCTTGAAGAGCCCAAATTATTTTGTTGTCATTGTTTATATGGCATTAACATATTAGTATTTATGGCTTCATAGTGGCATTAGGCATTCCAACAAAAATCTGTCTGGGAAATTTGTGGAGGCAAATCTGTATTTTTCAATCCTTTTTTATTTATGACACTTAGAGCCCTTTCAATTTGATTCGCACCTGCAATACTTTTTCGACTCCCGGACTTTCCGCCTACTTCGCTTGTTTTACATGCGGAAAAGTATCGCGCGCGTGCCCGCGTATCCCTGGCTTCAATTTGAAAGTACGTGAAAACGGGACCCGGTGAAACTTAAACAAGCGGAAAGTCCTGTCAGATATAGGGAAATCAGCCTGACAGCCCCAAAAGATGCTCTGACATGGGGGTTAGCTATGGTTACCCCCGATTTGGCTTGCTGAAGGTATTTGGTGATTTTAAACGGGTTCAATAACTGCTAAATAGCGTTTTTGTACAAGTGGTGAATAGTATTCAGAAGGTTTTATTTGCAAAAAAACACCTGGGGCATACTTGGGGGACCCCCCCCTAGAGTCTAGTTCGCTAGTTTTTAACTTTGTCCCCAAGCATTTTTTTTTTCCGCCCCCAAAATTAAAGTGATTTTTTTTTGGGGTGTTCTTAAGTGTTTTTGTAAAACTTTTTGACGCAGTTTACATTTGGGGGACTGTCTGAAGGCTGCACGGGGGTTCCCGCAATATTGCACCCCAAAACCCCAATTCTGCACTTTTTTCCGCCTGCTATCATAGGCGAAACTTTTCGCCTATTACATTGCATTGACTTTCCGCCTAGGCAGAAAGTCTTTCAAATTGAATACGGCGATACTTTTCCGCCTGGCGAAATGACGTCATGGGTGAAACCTTTTCGCCGATTCCGGCTTTTCGCTCCAAATTGAATACGGGCCTTAGAGTTAATAAAGACTGTGATAAAAGCCACATACAGTACTGTACAACATAACCTGTAACAACCTGTTGCAAGGATTTCTAATCCTGTACAGAACTCACCTTTTTCCACAGATTGGCTTCTGGGAGATACATGTAAACTTTCTTGGTGTTATCAGCAATAAGGTACACAGACCCTCCCAGTGCACAGCAGCGAGGAGAGGACAAGTATTTTGGGATGAATGGAGATGCAATGACACACCAGCTATCTGTAGAAGACAAGAAGACATAAGGTTTTCACCTCATAATCACTTTTTATATGGTTTGCAACTCTTGTTTCATAATGTATTGTATTAATTGGAGATACTGTATGTTTCTTAATTACTTAGTCTACTTTGCAAGTAGGAGTATGTGTATCCTAGGAAAACACTGAGAAGAAGCAAAGTAAAACACTTTTCCACGACTTCCTCCATAGCTATTTTCATGCAAAAATAAATATTCAGTATACATATGTATGAGGCAAAGCACTGCCTGCGGGGTTCTGTAATCCTATAGAAGCATGAGACTGTGTGCAGAGTTATTTTACACTGAAGAACAGGGCTGTACTAACCACGGTGTGACTGATGCTGCGGCCAGGCCAAAGGAGCACCGCAGCTGCACTTTATATTCCTCAGTGGCACCTGCTAAGGACTCCCTAAAGAGCTGTCCAACCATCCCTCTCTGGCACCATCTGTCTGTTACTCACAGTATGGCTTCTCGCTGCACAGAGGGGAGGTGGTGATGATGAGGGGTGCCATAGAGAAGGGCGGTAGTGCCCAGCTTGCCCAGGGCGCTAGACTATCCAGGAATGGCACTGCTGAAGAAGTCTGAGGTGATTTCTAATATCAGTATCAATCTACGTAGCGGCTACATTATTGCTTACAGAGACAAGTTTACCTAATAAACATCCAGATGGTGACATCAGTCCTTCCTCACTATAAACTATGACACCAGAATGTAATGTTTATAGAACAGATATTAAAAACAAGAGTTTATACATATATTAACTTATAATAATGATCTCTACAAGAAATTTCCCATGATTCACTGCACTCGCAGGAATTTCCATGCAACTTGTGGCGGCCCAATCATATGTTGCAAAATATATTCAATATTTCTCCCATCAATGTAGAGATAACATGTCTGTACCATAATAATGTTTATGGAAAATCATTAAGGCAAGTGATATTTCCTCATTCTATTGGGTCAGGGAGTGCTACCACATTTACTAGTTAGAGATATCTCAGTTGTATAATCTGTTAGTTAAACTTCATGATGATGTCACTGGGATCCCCACGGTTGTGTCTGCACTGTAAATAAACAGTGTTCTAGTCACTGCGCTATTCAGAGCCCAGGCATGTTATTGGCAGCCAAATTCCTTGTGGAGTGTCGTTTGGATGAGCTGTATGTTAGTAAAGAGAGAGAAGGTGTTTGCGTTGGTGTTATTACACAAGCCACAAATCTAATATATGTAAATACAAACATTTTAATAAGCATGTAATATGAACTGCAGTTCAAGAATATTAAAATTGACACACATACATGACAATACGATAAATAAGCAATTAGCAGACTACTAACCATTAGGCAAATAAATGAACCAATTTGCATTAGTAACTGGACGTAAATGATGTAACCAAATAGTCTCAATGTCCAACTTATGCCAATGAGGCAAATCGATATAATGGAAGTTGCATTACTGACTGAATTGGAATATTGTATCCAAAAAGTTCCCAACAACACACTGATTGTGATTGGAGACGGTCTAAATAGATGCTCTAACCATCTATGATATATTGTGAAAGGATTGAGCTGATGAATGTAGATACACAATAAGTTCCAATATCACATTGAAATAGATAGTCACCATACGTTGGAATAAGCCCCTCAGCAGGAGTGTGAAGCAAAAGGATAGGAGACTTGTCCGGTAGCACGGAGGCTCTCTAATCCCAAACTTGTAGACACCAACTGCATACGTCCTTCCTCGTCGTGGGTTCCCAAGGAATAATAGCACCAGCATTGTTGTGAAGCTGCGTCACGCCGCTCCAGCGGCTCCTGGCCACACTAGGGTAGATGCAGGGGTCCGTATGTGGAGCGCTTGGGGCAGTGAGCGAGCTCCAGGAGGAGATGCCGGGTATCTATTTCAATGTGATATTGGAACTTATTGTGTATCTACATTTACCAGCTCAATCCTTTCACAATATATCATAGATGGTTAGATCATCTATTTAGACCGTCTCCAATCACAATCAGTGTGTTGTTGGGAACTTTTTGGATACAATATTTCAATTCAGTCAGTAATGCAACTTCCATTATATCGGTTTGCCTCAATGGCATAAGTTGGACATTGAGACTATTTGGTTACATCAATTACATTCAGTTACTAATGCAAATTGGTTCATTTATTTGCCTAATGGTTATTAGTCTGCTAATTGCTTATTTATCGTATTGTCATGTATGTGTGTCAATTTTAATATTCTTGAACTGCAGTTCATATTACATGCTTAATAAAATTTTTGTATTCACATATATTAGATTTATGGCTTGTGTAATAACACCAACGCAAACACCTTCTCTCTCTTGTCTATTTTTGTGTGAGGGTTGATTGCAGGATCCCTCTGGTGTCAGCTGCAAGTGTTATTATTATTACATTAGACAGCAATTGAACAGTTAGCGCACCATATATTTTTTCTCTATTTTTCTGTACATTAGTAAGGCTCAATTATTTACTGCATGTGGATCTGCAATGTAGTAATGTTGAATTAATAAGGTGTTTCAGGATGTAGTTTATATCCCAGTGTGCTGGATGCCGCTGCTGGAATCTCGACACCATTCATAATCATGACGCCAGCATATCGGCAGTAAGTAGTTGGGTTAGGGGGAGGGTTAGGGGGTTATGGTTAGGTACTAGGGAGGAGGGTTAGGGATAGGCACTAGGGGGGGAGGGTTAGGGTTAGTCACTAGGGGAGGAGGGCTAGGTTTAGGCACTTCTAGGTTTAGAGAAAGGTTTACTTCAATGACTGAATATTATTAGGTTCTTCCATAAATTATAGTAAATGCAGCAATCAGCTCAGACGCTGGCAGTAGACCGTGTCATAACTCATTCTGCTGTGATTAGAGGAAATTGTTAGAAGATAAGCTCTATTATGATTAGCAGACTGTCCAGGATACTGAAGTGCCTATCCAATCACTATAGAGTAGGGATGGCCATCGGTGAACCTCGATGGTATGAAACAGTGGAGGCTCCAGAGCTGGGGCTGCAACGCAGTCCAAAATTCAAATAGGGGAGTCACAAACACTGCCAGTGAGTCCTGGCCGGTGATGTTTGGGATGGCACTGCACTGCAGACCCACCTCTGGAGCCGGCACTGGTATGAAACCATTGACCGGGAACCATCAATGGTTTTGCCCACTGATGGTCATCCTAGTTCTCTTACAGATGAGTCTTTGCCAATCTAGCCTCAATATGCCATGCAGTGTGATATGCATAGTGTGAGTGAGCCGCCAGGTCCTGTGCAACTTTGCTAGCGTCAGGCCTCTTTCACACCAGTAGACTGTGCTGATTCATTTGACATGCAACAGGTGTATATCTGTGTGCAACTGAGTCTGTAAACGGAGCTTGGTGTGGAAATAAGCTACGGCCACTGCATCGTAACGCTTTGCATGCTGATTGAGAGACTCAGTCGCACACAGATATACAAGTATAGTATATCAGATTAATCAGCACATTATTATTATTGCGGCTTTGACACATTTTCAGCAAACAGACGCCCAATGCTATCAGAGTATCACAGGTCCAGGCGCACCGAGAGGGGCTGTTTGGCGTGACTGCAGCATAGATGAGTGAGTGCACATCTGTATTTACTGGTCAGCAAACCAATCAGAGTTGGGGTTGCATCGGGTGGTGGTGCTACAGTCTGTGTCTTGGTGCCAGGGAGAAAGAAAACAAAAAAAATGCTGGGCTCTGAGCCATCCATGGTGGAAAACTATTGTATCTCCACTATAAATGGCAAAACCATAGGCCATTGGTGGTTAACCATCGATGGTTGTTAGCCATAGATGGTCGATGACCATTTCTACTATAGAGTGCTCTGAGCAATGAAACTGACAGTACCAGAGATGGTTCTTCTCGAGCTGTCTGTAATAATGTTTAAGGTGTGAATTCAGCGAATCATCTGAGTGTAAAGCTGGTTACACACCTGAACAATGGTGCTACCCGGTGATGCGATGTAATGATACAATGCATCACCGTACACAATCCGTTATATATATATCGTTACCTGCTTCATGTAACACCACCACGTCGGATGTGCAGAACATTCAATGGGACAATGCAATGAGCGACGGGTGAAAACTATGGACTGGGGGTCACATTATATACGATGGTTGTGCAAATTGATCATTACCAAGATCGCACGATATATCGTATAGTGTGTATCCAGCTTAAGGCTTGCTGCAGCTGAAGCAGGACCAGAACCACCTGGACCACAATTAAGTGGGAAGCTCCTCCTGTAGATTGGCACCTGGTGTAAATATGATCCAGCACACAGCGGGTCCCTGGTGGAACACTTGGTAGCTACACTCATGGAATACACATAGATTAGTACCAGTATCTGATAAAGAGGTGTTTTTATGTAGAGGTAACTACTGCAGGGAGAGTTAAATACAAAAAAATGATTGTCATTTCATACCTGTAGACGGATTGTAGCATTGCAGGGTCAGTGCATTGTACTTTATAGCGCAGGAACCAACTAAGTACAGCTTCCCGCTGCACCCAACAGCAGTAAAGTTGCTGACGTACTTCTGGGCAGAGCTTACTGGAGACCATATTCCATTGTAAGGGTCATAACACTCTACCTCCACTGCTTCCTGCAGGGTTCCTATGAAGACAGGGAGCATAAATAAAAGGCCAATTAATGATTGTCTGTGGGGCTAAACATTGTGTCAGTCGTTGCAACAACTCAGAAAGTGTTGGTGTTTATATAGGATAAGAAATATGTGTTAGATGTGTATTGTGAATTCTCACCTCCTATGACATATATCTCCCCATTCAAAGAGGCACTGGCATGATTAGTCCGTGGATTAACCATAGGAGATAAGGGTTTCCATATCCCTTCATTCAGGACAAAACGCCATCCTTGACGTGTTGACCAAGAATCATCTCGGGAACCACGAGAGCCACCTAGGAAATAGCAAAAGGAAAATGATGAATGCCCTATCTAAAAGCTATTACATTTTAATATGAAAGCCGTCATACAACTATTTACCTAGACCAGCGACAGGTGGCCCTGGGTCCACATATGGCCCCTAAGTCTTTACTTGCAGCCCCAGTTCCTTCCTGCTTTGTTGTCATATTTGTTATAGCTTGAAACACTTATTTAAAATACCTGCTAATAAGTTATTTCACATAGGTGCCTCTATCACTGATTGATTTTAGTTGCTTCAGAGATTAAGAGTAATGTGCGGCTCTTTTGAAGGTTAGAGGGGCGCCCAATGCAGCTTACAAAGTGTATCAGGTTACCTATCTTGTCGTGACAGGGGCGGGACCTAATGATGTCTAGAGCCCAGCCACACCCCCCACGCTGTCAGCATCATCTAATCTCTGGGCTTCTCCTGTAGAGGAGTTAACGAAAGTCGGCAAGTATGTGGCACAGTGATTAGCATTACTGCCTCACAGCACATGGCTTCAATTCCAACCACGGACCTATCATAGTGAAGCTTGTATGTTCTCCCCATGTCTGTGTGGGTTTCTTTCATTTCTTGGTTTCCTCCCACAAACCAAGGACATATTAATAGGTTCATTGGCTTCTGACAAATATAAAATTTTGTGTGTCCATCCGTGTGATAGGGAATCTAGACTGTAAGCTCCCCTGGGGAATGGTTAGTGGCCAGGGGAGTCTTGAGAGGAGGTGGCCTGTGTGCATTCCCCATCCAGGGCCCCCTCCTCTCTACCCTGCGGCCGGCAGCCGACTGACGTGGCTGGCCACCCACCGCAGCATCAGTAGACTCTGGGCACTAGAGTGTGCCCAGAGACTACCGCGCATGCGCAGGTCGCTGGGGAAATGGCGTGGCTGGCTTTTTCCAGGCGATTTTCTCACTGCGCATGCGCAAAATGCTGGTTAAATGGCCATGGCGGGAATTTTTCGGCTTTTTGAACAGCGCTGAGTCACCCAATGCAGGACCTCGGAGAGGTAAGTTTTATATAACATGGGTGCAGGATGTGCCCCGGGGGACCCTGCCTCATTATAGATACACCCCTGTTAGTGGCGGAACTTCCGACAGTTCGCTCAGAGACATGGCTGCCACCTAGTAACCCCATCATGCCCCCCCAGCAACCCCTGTCCCCTGTCACCAGGTACCTGGAGCTTAGAGGTGAAGTCCAGGAGGGGTCAGTGATATTTATGCGATACAGTATTTTAATCAGGTTTATAAACTCTCCATTTTGGGAGGTACTCAAGGGCACATCCATTAATTTGGACTGACAGAGGAGAAATACGCGGCAGGGAGCTAATGCTTCCATTGCATCCAGGACTTACGCCACCGTGTGTTCTATATTAAAATTAAACCACATCATTTTTAAAACACTACAGTGATTTTTCTCTCTACTAAGCAACACCTTTACCTTATTCTTTTTAATATCCTTCTATTACACTTTTTAAAAGCCTGTGTCACACTCACCTGTAACGTAGACATCATTGTTAAGTGAAGTAACAGAGAACCCCCACTTATTATAATCCGGGAAATCTGGGAGATCCATCCACATTTCTGCAATAGATTTAAAAGCATGTCAGAAAAAGAACAGTAATGTAACCCTCTGCTGCCATTATTCCCCTACCAACATATCCTCCTGTACTCGCTTTGGGTCCATGATATAAATATATAAGGTTATAAATAATTTCTAAATAAAAAGCTATCTGATAGCAATATATGGCTGAGGAGGGTGAGAGACCTACATTAGTAACATAACCCTTCCCCGCACTTTCGAAAGCAAAGTATATTATAACAGAGAGATAAGTGATAATTACCAAGTTACTATTTCCAATTTTCTATTATACAAATGACCCTTAGGGTCATAGGTGAACTGGGATCGAAATATTATTACATTAAATATTGGATGGTGTGATTTTACTCACTAGTTTTGGGATTATAATAAGCGAAGTTTGGCAATGTCCTGGGCGGGGTATCATCTTCTTCATCATCATCTTCATCTTCTTCCTCCTCCAAAACTTTTCCGCCTACCACCACCAGTACTTGTTGGAGAGTTACTGGTGTCTGCTCAGTACAGCCCTTTGTCACCTGAAATTGCACAGAAAGGACTGTGAATAAAACCTGACATTCTGCCTCTGCTTATCCCTTCTCTTCCCCACCCTATCTCTTATTATTATTATTACATAACCTTTTCTGTCCCCTTGTAAGTAACGCAAGGGTCATAGTGGTGAGAGGTGACATACTGTACATCTGAAAGGTGACAGGTGTGGGAAATGTGACACGAGGTGTAACTAACTGATCACTCACAGTGTGTGAGAAGTGATACAGTTTGGAGAGATTTGCGAGGAATCTGATGATAGCTTTGACAGGTGATATGGGGCAATAAATAGCACAGATGAGCTGTGGGATGTTATCCAGGTAAAAGGACAGGTCAGGTGTAAGAGCTGTCTCTGATGAGACATGACACAGGCTGCAACACTGCACAAGCTCATCATGTTAACACACCAGTGAAAGGTGACACAAGTGTTAAGAGGTTAAGAGTTACAGACAGGAGTGAGACCACAAGATGACCCAGGCTAGAAAGAAAGCAGGTGATGTAGGAGCGTCAATGAGCTGTAAGTCGTCCATTAGCGAAACATTAATAGATATGGTATTGGTAAAATTACAGCACAAATTAGATGCTGTGGACATCTGGATTCTGAAAAATAGATGTTACCTAGCTGAAGTTATATATCATTGCTGGTTTACACAATATTACAGAGCAACTACATATCTTTGCCTTGTGAATGACCATAATTTGAAAGAAAATGCCCAAGAATGTCTACATAAAATACAGAAAATAATAGGTACATACTTGCTGTACACATTTTGTAGCCATCCAGCACCAGTTACGATAAGGACAGCTACATAGTTCATGTAGTGCTTATTTATTAGAGACTCGCAAGTTGTGGACTATTTTAGAGTGAAGTAAATATACATTGTACGTCTACCTTGTGTTTTTAAGAATTTGTCAGGTGGAATTTTCCCCATCTCATTTAAAGTCATGTACTTTGCAATTGCGATCCTTGCAGATATGGTAATTACGCCTCCTGCTGCATTACTTATCCGAGCTGCGTAGTCCAACGCAGCATCGGATACTCTGCGGGAACATCGGTCGGCTAAGTGACTCAAGGGGTCACGTAAGCTGGCTGCCACAGATGAGAGGAAGAGGCCAGGAAATCTCTGTCAGCCGATGGAGATCCTGGTCTCTTCCCTCCCCCACAATGGCGGGGTCAAGGCCATCGTCGCCGGCCCCTCCCCTCCCACAAATGGCAGCAGACTGTCAATCAATGACAGTCTGCTGCCAGTCTGCGTGCGGGACCGCAAACCCATACTGCACATGCGCAGAACGGGTCAGGTGCCTGCGCAGATTCCCGATCATTGGGAATCTACGTTCAGTGCACTGCTGAATAAGGCCCTTTGTTACTATGGACAGTGTTTCTGAATCATGTCTAACACACATGGCTATAGAAATAACAGTAACATCAGCTGGCCTGGCTTTTATTACATTCAGAACAGGTGAGGTCTACTGTAACCCCACTGCAGATTGCACATCTAGGTACAGTACCTGCCCAAGATTCCTGGTAATCAGTGCACGACATGTCTCGGATTCACTGATCAATGGCTCAGCATCCATTAGCTCTTGCAGGTAAAGATCAGTCAAACTTGATAGTCTGGCCATATTCAGCAACTCTGGGAGATATGGAGTCCGGCTCTTCTCATCTTGCCTCACCCACTGAAGGACTGCCTGTGCCCGGCTCTGATCTTCCCTTACTTGTAGCAGCGGATCACCCAAGTAGCGAAGTAGATGCTCAGGTGGCAAAAGTAGGAATTCCTCCTCTTGGGTTACAGCCTCAAAGTTCTCCTGTAGGAAAGACCAGGCCTTTGCAGTAACCTCAGGGCAGCCATGTGTTTCACCAAACTCCCAGATGCCTAAGCAATTGGTGGCATCCATCTGCTGCTGTAGATAGCGAATACACACCTTACGCACAGCAGGAAAATTCAGCTGATTAGAGACACGAATCAGTCCCTCTACATTTACCTGGTTAATAGTGAGGCGACCAGTGTAACAGAAATTAATTAAAGTCTCCATGAGTTCGGCATCAACCTCTTTGATCTCCACATGAGCAGAGATGCTTTCCTGGAAGTTTCCCGTGAACATGGCATGGAAATACTGGCTGCAGAGAGCCAGCACTGCACGATGACATGGGAACTCCCGGCCTTCAACGATCAGTGTAACATCTGACAGCTGGGGGTTAAAACGCAGAGACTGCAGACCTGCTAGAATGGAGTCTGAGTGAGATGGAAGACAGAATTCCAGGTCATCAATGTTCCTCACCATGCTTCCCTCTAAGGAGCCTCTACAGGAGGCCAAACGTGGACTGGAAATTCTGTAAAACAGAAAAAAAAAATTTGCAATAAAGAATATTAAACGCGGTAAATTGCACACGTAGCATAAGTCAGCTGCTCACAAAGAGGACAAATTTACAATAATACACAGAAAACATAATGTACAAAGCAAACTATCATCATATGAAAATGAAATGAATAATATATAAGATTTATTTACTATAAGAAGTGTTGCGGATGGCAGGTTATGGGAAAGTTGTCCACTTTTCTGCTAGCTGGGACACTCCTCAAATTTGGGAGGCTCCTGGAAGTTCCAAGAGAGTACGCAAGTATGCTTCATAAAACCAGGTGTACAGTACACACAGGAGATGGGGGACCACAAGATGCGCATAGCACTGTATACGGGCAAATAGATGCATTTTTTCCATGCACGCAGTGCAGGAGCATATACACCATAAGTGTTATATACTACTATTATTATTATCATTATTAATAATAAATATCTCAGGTTAATTATACAAATAGCAATGCCCACTAAAGATTGGTTGTTTTGTAGGACAATGGCCATGATATCTTGTTCATATATGGGCTAAGGCAAACAAAAAGGGGTAAAGTATTTTGCTTTGAAGTGAACATGCTGCTTAGCGACATTGGGAAGATGAATTACTAATGAGGAGAGCGGAGCCTTTATGTTGCCCAGTGTTGTGAATCTCGTAGAGCGTTACATCTTCTCACGGTTACCTGTGCTTTGTGTGTCCTTAATGCTGTCTCAGTTAATGAGTAGAACATTCTAATTAAAATTGTATGACGGCTATTGAGCACAGCTCCGCATTCCGTAGCTGTGTGTAATTAGTATAAAGCATTTTATATGCCTTTCTTTTGGTTTTATAGCCAGCGCATACACCTTCATTCGTAGCCTATTCTGAGATAATGATAGCCTAATATCCCTCGTCTGCTTATAATTTTATCCTGCAAGGCCTCTGTGAGATGCACTTAAGAGTAAGGGTAAGATGGCCGCAGATGTACTTCGATGTTACCGATATTTACACAGATATGCGTCATCGGCCGCAGGTAAAAAGGCAGCACTGGGTGTCTTTATGCTCAGGTGATCTTTGCTAACATTCCGTACGAAATCACAGCTGCGATCGCATTTGCGTCCATCTCTGAATCAGGCCCACTGTGTAGTTATAATTGGTATCCGGATGGAAGAACGACAATCTTTAGATCAAGTCAATAGGTCGACACGAGATGGTCGACAGGTAAAAGGTCAACTGACAAATGGTCGAAAGTGCAGAAAGTCGATGGGGTTAAAATGTCAACAGATTCAAATGGTTGACACAAAAAAATGGACAATATGTTTATTCAACATTTTTAAGGCTAGGGTTAGGCACAAGGAGGTGGGTTAGGGTTAGGCACCAGGAGGAGGGTTAGGGTTAGGCACCAGGAGGAGGGTTAGGGTTAGGCACAAGGAGGAGGGTTAGGGTTAGGCACCAGGAGGAGGGTTAGGGTTAGGCACCAGGAGGAGGGTTAGGGTTAGGCACCAGGAGTAGGGTTAGGGTTAGGCTCCAGGGGGAAGATTAGGGTTAGGCACTAGGGGAAGAATTAGGGTTAAGTTTAGGCACTTGGGGGAGGGTTAGGCACTAGGGGGAGAATTAGGTTTAGGCACATGACGGAGGGTTAGGGATAGGCACTAAGGAGGAGGGTTACGATTAGGGTTATATTACATTAAAAATATGTGTCAACGATATGAACCTGTCAACCTTTTAACCCTGTCGACCATTTGTTAGTTGATCTTTTGAACATGTCGGCCTATTACCTATTGACCATCTTGTGTCGATCTATTGACTGTCGATCTAAACATTGTCGATCTATTATACCACACCTGTCATAATTATGAATATATGGGGTGGTTCAGCTTGGGACAGAATTGCAATGCTGCACGCAAGGACACTATTTCGAACAGCCAATAGAGCTGAAAGCTGGGAACCATAGGACCAACTACGGCTGAGTTTGCTGTCTTTTACTTTGATGTGCGTGAACAGAAGTATTTGAGCAAAGTATTGTTTTATACATTCTCACAAGTGCGCTCTCCTTGTTTGTTGCAATTCTGAGATGAGTGACCTTTGTGGCTGAAGGGTCGGGAAGTAGCGGCACAATATCTATCATAAAAGCTCTGGACTTTTGACTGTGGACTTTCAGCGTAATACTGACAGTATTGTATATGTATATATAGGCTTATACACTTTCTACAGTACACTTTGTTGGACGTACTAAGCATCGCAATGTGGCACATCCCCCTTGTCTTCGAGTACATACCGTGGTTCATTACCGCGCTATGTACCAAGAATATCGCAAAGAACAGTTCTCCCAATAACAGCTGTTCTTTGCGATGGTTCCAGACAGAGGGACTTCTGGGTTTAACACCCAGAAGTCCCTCTGTCGTCCTTCAGCACATGCGCAGAAGGATGCGGACCGCGGGGGGTGATGGGAGGGATCCAATCGGATCCCTCCAAAGGGGGAGCTTCCCAATAAGAAGCCCATAGGCATTACCCATCGGGACTAAGCACCGATGCTTAGTACATTTGGGGAATGCTGTAAAACCCCCCAAAACTGCATTTTCGGGTTTAGTACATCCCACTCATAATATGGATACTAAAAGTCACCAAAAAGTTCAGCGACCACATATAAGTAAGAGACTGTAAGCTAAATGCTTCCATACAGGTCACACCAAAGCGCTTCTTGCGCGTGCGTGTGTGTGTGTGTGTGACTGTGTATAGATGTTTTATTACTTAACCCTTTGAAAGTTACAAAAGATATATATATATATATATATATATATACTGTATTATTGAGGTTAGAAGTTTTTTTCATTGGTTCTGTATTTGGAAACCCCCCTTTCAAAACCCAGTGTTTGCCATTGGCCAGGACAAGCCCCTATAACACAGGGATAACATGTTCCCTTGTCACACGATAGGTTCAGCCATTGCCAGTTATTCAGCTGGAACCAATTTGGAAAACTGAGAAACTGAATATGTTTATGACATTGAAGTCCATTTATTTTACACCGTAAACTGTTAGAATAACTATTTATGCCCCTTTCAGACTGTGATTTTTTTTTCTTACTTCATGTCTATCCTAACTAAGGCAGATGTGGAACTACGGTCATTTAAGGGGGTATAGCCTCTACAGAGACTGGGGGTGACGGGAGCCTGGCATTGCCGTTTCACCATCCTGAGGCCCCCACTTTTCTCTACTGAACATGTGTGGCGCAGGCTCTAACCCAAATTAGCAATGGGACACAGTGATGGTGTGTTTCCCTCCAGAAAAGAAGGTATTCTGTGTTTTGCATCAGGTGTTTTAATAATTTTCAACATTTTGATGCCATTTTCATAGCTGGAATCGGACTACATCACACATTGCAACATAAACTTGTTTACAAAACTGCTGTGATTTGTGATATGCGGTTACGGCACCAGCATGTGCTTTAAAAGCTTACAATCTATAGGGTGAGATAGGATATAATCCATCAGACAATATTGCTTTACTTTTGCCATGGCAACCCCAATGCCACCTCTGTTTAGGTGCCTGCTGCCTGAGACACTTGTCCCCTAAAGTATAAACAGATAAACAGTTTTGTTGTCAGACTGTGGTGGCCAAACAATGGACATCTACTAATCATACATGTCTACACTCCCGGTTTTCGCAGGAGGCTCACAATTTTTGGGGTAATCCCCCACACCCCCGGAAGGGTAAGTACTTCTCCCGCATTCTGGGGATGGGGAGAATTTCTGCGGCGATCGCGGGTCCCCGTAGAGGGGGCGGGGCTTAATGATGCGATTCTTCATGAATCGTGTCATTTATCCCGGCCTCCTATCTAAACTAGCGCATTGTTACCTACCTTTTATAATCTCTTCCCGGGAGAAGCCCGGGAAAGAGAAGCAGCAGGGGGCCGATGGGGGTGGGGCCTAATGATTCGCGTCATTAAGCCCCGCCCCCTCATGGCAAAACTGCCACGATTGGGTGAAATTGACATAGGGGGCGGGGCCAAATGCTGTGATTAATGCAGAATCACATCTTAAGCCCCGCCCCCTTCACGGAGACCCGCGATCACAGCGGGTATTCTTATTCTGCCCACTTCACTAGGAAGTGGGCAGAATGCGGGAGAAATGCCTACCCTTCCGGAGGTGCGGGGGGTCACCCGAAAAATCGGGAGCCTCCCGCAAAAACCGGGAGGGTAGGCATGTATGAACTGGCGCTAATCGGGGGGATTTTCCCACGAAGGGGGCGGGGCTTAATTACACGAGCCGTCAGGCCCCCGTCACAACTCATTTGCTTCTCCTCCCCGAACATCTCCCAGGGAGGGGAAATTAAAGGTAGGCAACTATGCTACTACTAATTTCAAAATTATCAACTGTCCAAAAACATCCATGCTCAGAGCCTCATTTATCAATGAGTAATGTTCTTGTTATCACTCGTTTCTAATCTTAAATGGTGCTCCAACCAATCAGCTCCTAAATGTCATTTTTCAAACAATGGCAGATAAATGAGGCCTAAATATTTCAATAACAGAATATGAAAACATATCAAGCAAAACAGGCAACTTAAGTTAAACAGGCCACATGAATGTACTGCTGCTTGGGAAGCAGTTGGGAAGCTGATGGACGGAATCCCGACTGTCGGCTTCCCGACTGTCTAATCCCGGCAAGTGCTAAATAACAGGCGTTGAAATCCTGA
The DNA here is from genome assembly GCA_031769625.1 of Taudactylus pleione. Taxonomy (NCBI): domain Eukaryota; kingdom Metazoa; phylum Chordata; class Amphibia; order Anura; family Myobatrachidae; genus Taudactylus; species Taudactylus pleione. The sequence goes on along the minus strand of JAUIMM010000228.1, from coordinate 3,347,046 downwards.
CACCTGTCATTTTACCTACGCTGAGAGCCCGACACCCGGCTTACCGATCAAAGGTAAGCTGGGCGCCGGGCGCGGACAGCCGCGTGGGGGGGGTTAGGTTTAGGGTTCCCGGGGGGGTACCTAACCTTAAGTCCCCCCCGGGAACCCTAAACCTAACCCTCCCCCCCCCCCGGCGGCTGTCCGTTTAGCGTTAGGCTAGGGGAAGGGAGGGTTAGGGTTAGGCACCCCCCTGGGGGACTTAGGTTTAGACGGCGGGGAAGGGGGGGTTAGGTTTAGGCACTTAGAGAGGGGGATTAGGGTTAGGCACTTGGGGGGGAGGTTAGGGTTAGGCATCCCTAAGGGAGGGTTAGGGTTAGACACCCCCCCAGGGGACTTAGGTTTAGGCGGCGGGGAAGGGGGGGTTAGGTTTAGGCACTTAGAGAGGGGGATTAGGGTTAGGCACCCCCCCGGGGGACTTAGGTTTAGGCGGCGGGGAAGGGGGGGTTAGGTTAAGGCACTTAGAGAGGGGGATTAGGGTTAGGCATCTCTAAGGGAGGGTTAGGGTTAGGCGGGAGAATAGGTTAGTCAATACTTACCTATCGACGATCGGGGTTTTCACTGTTGCCTGGATTCCGCTGTTGGGATTTGAACTGCCGGCCGCACTGCTGCTCAGGCATGGACTGCATAGTACACAGATATGCAGACAGTTCTATACCCCACTTGCATAATTGTACATTTTTCATAATTGCTGAGGAATAAAATATATGCACATGGAAATTTTTGTTCCCCAAAATGACAATACTCAAATATTGAGTGTTGCACAAGTACACATTAGACAACAAAATACATCACTAGTAATTCTGCCATGATATAGTGCATGACTTTACAGCTTTAAAGTGATATGTGTAATGTGCCAGCTGGTTCCCTGGAAATGAATTTGAATTGTTGGCAATGATACAAATCTCAGAATGTGAACATGCTTGATGAATGTACAATTATATTTAAATATAATTGATATTGTGCTTCTCCACAGGCAACAAACCTGCTTTTCAGGTCCACTGACCAATACTAGTAATATGATATCTGTCAGGGGGCACTATTGAAGATATTGCAGTCAAACCTCAGAAAATGACATTTTCGGAGGTTTGGCCACTCACCACATATGCACCAAGCCTGGCTTGGATGCAGTGGGCAATGCCATCTTTAGAAGCCTATGGGTTTCTATTTGTGACTCCCCCTGAGAGGGATCCAATCGGATCCCTCCCAGTACCCCCATGGGGCGCGTGTGTCACTCGACGCATGCACAGAATAAACCCGGGAGTCATTCTATTGCAAAGGACAGCTCTTACCGGGAGAGCTGTCTTTTGTAATTTTATTCATGCATACCAGGGTTATTTACACGGCTATGCATGCATGAGTCGCGGGATGCATCCTGCCCAGGGAGAGAATGTGCCACTTTTATGGAGAAATGCTGTACTGACCACACCATGCTACCACACACTCAAGGAAAACGGAACATCTATTTTTAACACTTTTATCAAAACTTGGAGTATGCACACAACCATTTTGGGTCTGGTACATAATGTCAACATTGACATAGGGCCAGATTCTGAAGTGCACCCCTTAACCAGGGGTAGGTCGAGGGAGGGCAGGGGCGCAATCAGTGCAATTGTCCCCCCCTTCCCCCACACATCAGGTGCAGGCAGAGGAAACTGCTGCTGCGTTCAGCGTGTGCTGGGCTGGAAAGAGAGGCTGCTGCCGCTGACAGGTAATGGGGAGGAGGCAGAGGCATATCTATAATGCATACCTCCCAACTCTTAGGTCCCCCGAAGAGGGACAGTTTGCGTGTTGTAGGCGTGCATGACTGAAAAGGAGGAGCAGGCTCTCCGTATACTGGTGAACAGATGCTGTTCTCCTACTGCACACCCCAACTTCCCCCACACCCCGGGACACTGCGGCTCGCGGGTGGGGCAGCGGGACAGTCCCAGAAAATCCCCAGGGCATATTTGAAACAAATATACTTATTAATCCCTTTGCTGTGGCTCGTCCTCGCATATGCACCCACCGTGTGGAGGACGAGCCCTATCTGAGCTCCTCAGCAGTGAGTATAGCTCAGTCCCCCCTGTTGTTAACAAAAAAATAACTGAAACTGGTGGGGGAGGAACTTAAATTCCCTCTATTTCCTCTACCACATAATGTAGAAAAATGGGGATACCCTTTTTTGAAAGCGAACGTCTGGTGAACACCGTATATTAACCCTTGGCACTACAGAAGATAATATAGTCCAGACATGGGAGAAGATCTCCCCCAACCTGGCTACCAATAACTAAGTGGCACCCATTTAAAAAAAAATGATGGGGCCAGTTAGTACTTATTGCCTGATGATCACACTGGACAATGTTACCCCATATATATCTATATGGGAAGGGCTCTATGTGCCCTATCATGCCCAAAATTATATATATAAATGTGGGGGCACCTATATATGAAAGAGTGGTGTCCCCTTTCAAATTATGTGGCACCCCTTAGCAGCTACTGTCAGGGATGTAATTAGGGGTGTGTGAAGAAATGGCAGGGAGTGCAGGAGCAGGGCTTCAGGTAAGTACAGTGTGTCTGTGTGTCATTATTTGTAAGGGACACTACTGCTGTGGGCAATATGTGTAAGGAGCACTACTACTGTGGTAATTATGTGTAAGGAGCACTACTACTGTGGTAATTATGTGTAAGGAGCACTACTACTGTGGTAATTATGTGTAAGGAGCACTACTACTGTGGTAATTATGTGTAAGGAGCACTACTACTGTGGTAATTATGTGTAAGGAGCACTACTGTGGTAATCATGTGTAAGGAGCACTACTACTGTGGTAATTATGTGTAAGGAGCACTACTACTGTGGCAATTATGTGTAAGGAGCACTACTACTGTGGTAATTATGTGTAAGGAGCACTACTGTGGTAATCATGTGTAAGGAGCACTACTACTGTGGTAATTATGTGTAAAGAGCACTACTACTGTGGTCATACCTCCCAACTGTGCCGCTTCCGGCGGGACAGTCCCATTTCCAGCAGGACAGTCCCGTTTTTCTGGGGCTGTCCCGCCCACGGGCCGCAGTGTCCCGCGGTGGGAGGGGGAAGTTGGGAGAGCACAAACCGCTGCTCTGCTATGCAAAGCAGTGGGTGTGCAGGAGGAGAACAGATGCCGTGTGCATGCGCACGGCATCTGTTCTCTTCTGTACGGAGAGCTTGGGGGCTGTCCAGCATCTCGGAGAGTGCTGGGCACGCCCTCAAAGTGACGAAGATGGGGGAAGCCGCAAGGCTCCACCCCGTTTTTTCCATTGGCTACGCCCCCTTTCCGACCTGTCCCTCTTTCCCATTTGGAAATGTTGGGAGGTATGCTGTGGTAATTATGTGTAAGGAGCACTACCACTGTGGTAATTATGTGTAAGGAGCACTACTACTGTGGTAATTATATGTAAGGAGCACTACTACTGTGGTAATTAATTATGTGTAAGGAGCACTACTACTGTGGTAATTATGTGTAAGGAGCACCACTACTATAGTTATTATGTGTAAGGAGCACTACTACTGTGGTGATTATGTGTAAGGAGCACTACTACTGTGGTAATTATGTGTAAGGAGCACTACTACTGTGGTAATTATGTGTAAAGAGCACTACTAATGTGGTAATTATGTGTAAGGAGCACTACTACTGTGGTAATTATGTGTAAGGAGCACTACTACTGTGGTAATTATGTGTAAGGAGCACTACTACTGTGGTAATTATGTGTAAGGAGCACTACTACTGTGGTAATTATGTGTAAGGAGCACTACTACTGTGGTAGTTATGTGTAAGGAACACTACTACTGTGGTAATTATGTGTAAGGAGCACCACTACTATGGTAATTATGTGTAAGGAACACTACTACTGTGGTAATTATTAGAGATGAGCGGTTCGGATTCTGTGGAATCCGAAACGCTCCGAACATTGGGGATCCGAGTCCACCCGAACCCTGTTCGGGTGTTCACCGCCTGACTCGGATCCCCGTTCGGGGACGAACGGCGGCCGCCTGATGTCAGATTCTCACTAGAGAATCCGACATCAGGTCTCCTCGCGTGTAGGGCAGAGCGCAGTGATAGCGCTCTGCCCTACACAGACACAGACACACAGCCGCCAGCGGCAGCTGTGTGTTTGTTACAGCAGCCAATGAGAGTCACACAGACTCTCATTGGCTGCTGCACGGAGGGAGCCGGCTGGAGCTCACACATGAGCTCCGTCTTCCGGCTCCCTCCGCAGCGTGTGACAGAGCGGACGGAGCGGGAGCGGGGATACAGGTAAGTTTTTATTTTTTAATTTGTGCAAGTCCCGGGGGCGCTACTGGGGGGGGTCTGCACTACTGGGGGGGGTCTGCTACTGGGGGGGGCTATACTACTGGGGGGGCCATACTACAGAGGGGCCTGCTACTGGGGGGGGCTATACTACTGGGGGGGGTCTGCACTACTGGGGGGGGGTCTGCTACTGGGGGGGCTATACTACTGGGGGGGCCATACTACAGAGGGGCCTGCTACTGGGGGGGGCTATACTACTGGGGGGGTCTGCTACTGGGGGGGCCATACTACTGGGGGGGGTCTGCACTACTGGGGGGGTCTGCTACTGGGGGGGCTATACTACTGGGGGGGCCATACTACAGAGGGGCCTGCTACTGGGGGGGGCTATACTACTGGGGGGGGGTCTGCTACTGGGGGGGCTATACTACTGGGGGGGCCATACTACAGAGGGGCCTGCTACTGGGGGGGGCTATACTACTGGGGGGGTCTGCTACTGGGGGGGCCATACTACCGAGGGGCCTGCTACTGGGGGGGGCCATACTACTGGGGGGGCTTACTACTACTGGGGGGGGGCTGCTACTGGGGCAGCCTACTACAGGGGGGCCATACTACAGGGGGGGCCCATACTACAGGGGGGGCTACTACTGGGGCAGCCTACTACTGGGGGGGCCTGCTACTGGGGCAGCCTACTACTGGGGGGGCCATACTACTGGGGGGGCCATACTACTGGGGGGCATACTACTGGGTGGCATGCTAATGGGGGGCATACTACTGGGGGGCATACTAATGGGGGGCATACTACTGGGGGGGCCTGCTAATGGGGGGCATACTACTGGGGGGCATTCTACTGGGGGCACTGCATAGTGGACCCTACTACTAAGGGGACTGCATAGGGGGCACCACTGCTGGGGGACATTGTGTAAGGGACACCGCTACTGTGGGCATTGTGTAAAAGGGTCACTACTGTGGGTATTGTGTAAAAGGGGCACTACTGTGTGTCGTAACTTAAATAAGAGACACTACTTTATGGTGTAATGTGAATCAGGCCCTATGTGCGGTGTAATGCTAATAAGATTGTGCACTGTGACTCCTAGGGCCGTAGCCCACTTTGTAAACAAGTACTGTGACTCTGGTGGCCGTACCCCACTGGGTGGGTGCACTACTTTTCATTTCTGCCACTGCTGTGTGGCAATGTGTCATAGATGTGCTTTATACTGTGGTGTCTGTGTCGTTGTGCCGCTGCTTTGTCGCTTAGTAACCAGTCAGCTCACTGCAGCCTTTGGCCAATAATGTTGAAAACAATATTATAAGCTGTGATATGGTCTAAATTGACTGGAAATTAATGTTATTGAGGTTAATAATACTCTAGGAAGAAAAAAAAGACCAATTTATGTGATTTTAGCTTTTTTTGTCAATTTTTGTAAAAAAATCCAAATCCAATTCCAAATCCAAATCCAAAGCCAGTCACCGCAGTTTGGCAAATCCAAATCCAAATCCGGACGACGAATTAGAACCAAATCCAAATCCAAATCCGGCAAAAATGGTCCGGCGCACATCCCTAGTAATTATGTGTAAGGAGCACTACTACTGTGGTAATTATGTGTAAAGAGCACTACTACTGTGGCAATTATGTGTAAGGAGCACTACTACTGTGGTAATTATGTGTAAGGAGCACTACTACTGTAGTAATTATATATAAGGAGCACTACTACTGTGGTAATTATGTATAAGGAGCACTACTACTGTGGTAATTAATTATGTGTAAGGAGCACTACTACTGTGGTCATACCTCCAAACTGTCCCGCTTCCGGCGGGACAGTCCCATTTCCAGCGGGACATTCCCGTTTTTCTGGGGCTGTCCCGCTGTCCCACCCGTGGGCCGCAGTGTCCCGCGGTGGGGGGGGAAGTTGGGAGAGCACAAACCGCTGCTCTGCTATGCAGAGCAGTTGGTGTGCAGGAGGAGAACAGATGCTGTGCGCATGCGCATGGCATCTGTTCTCTTCTGTACGGAGAGCTTGGGGGCTGCCCAGCATCTCGGAGAGTGCTGGGCACGCCCCCAAAGTGACGAAGACGGGGGAAGCCGCAAGGCTCCGCCCCGTTTTTCTGTTGGCTACGCCCCCTTTCCAACCTGTCCCTCTTTCCCATCTGGAAATGTTGGGAGGTATGCTGTGGTAATTATGTGTAAGGAGCACTACCACTGTGGTAATTATATGTAAGGAGCACTACTACTGTGGTAATTATGTGTAAGGAGCACTACTACTGTGGTAATTATGTGTAAGGAGCACTACTACTGTGGTAATTATGTGTAAGGAGCACTACTACTGTGGTAATTATGTGTAAGGAGCACTACTACTGTGGTAATTATGTGTAAGGAGCACTACTACTGTGGTAATTATGTGTAAGGAGCACTACTACTGTGGTAATTATGTGTAAGGAGCACTACCACTCGGTAATTATGTGTAAGGAGCACTACTACTGTGGTAATTATGTGTAAAGAGCACTACTACTGTGGTAATTAATTATGTGTAAGGAGCCCTACTACTGTGGTAATTATGTGTAAGGAGCACCACTACTATGGTAATTATGTGTAAGGAGCACTACCACTCGGTAATTATGTGTAAGGAGCACTACTACTGTGGTAATTATGTGTAAAGAGCACTACTACTGTGGTAATTAATTATGTGTAAGGAGCCCTACTACTGTGGTAATTATGTGTAAGGAGCACCACTACTATGGTAATTATGTGTAAGGAGCACTACTACTGTGGTGATTATGTGTAAGGAGCACTACTACTGTGGTAATTATGTGTAACGAGCACTACTACTGTGGTAATTATGTGTAAGGAGCACTACTACTGTGGTAATTATGTGTAAGGAGCACTACTACTGTGGTAATTATGTGTAAGGAGCACTACTACTGTGGTAATTATGTGTAAGGAGCACTACTACTGTGGTAATTATGTGTAAGGAGCACTACTACTGTGGTAATTATGTGTAAGGAGCACCACTACTGTGGTAATTATGTGTAAGGAGCACTACTACTGTGGTAATTATGTGTAAGGCGCACTACTACTGTGGTAATTATGTGTAAGGAGCACTACTACTGTGGTAATTATGTGTAAGGAACACTACTACTGTAGGCTTTATGTGTATAAGGGGCACTATTACTGTAAGCATTATGTGTAAGGGGCACTACTATTGTGGGCATTATGTGTATAAGGGGCACTGTTACTGTAAGCATTATGTGTAAGGGGCACTACTATTGTGGGCATTATGTGTCTAAGGGGCACTACCACTGTGGAATTGTTTATAAGGGGCACTACCACTGTGTGGTATTATGTGTATAAGGGGCACTACTACTGTGGTAATTATCTGTAAGGAGCACTACTACTGTGGTAATTATGTGTAAGGAACACTACTACTGTAGGCTTTATGTGTATAAGGGGCACTATTACTGTAAGCATTATGTGTAAGGGGCACTACTATTGTGGGCATTATGTGTATAAGGGGCACTGTTACTGTAAGCATTATGTGTAAGGGGCACTACTATTGTGGGCATTATGTGTCTAAGGGGCACTACCACTGTGGAATTGTTTATAAGGGGCACTACCACTGTGTGGTATTATGTGTATAAGGGACACTACTACTGTGGTAATTATGTGTAAGGAGCACTACTACTGTGGTAATTATGTGTAAGGAACACTACTACTGTAGGCTTTATGTGTATAAGGGGCACTATTACTGTAAGCATTATGTGTAAGGGGCACTACTATTGTGGGCATTATGTTTATAAGGGGCACTGTTACTGTAAGCATTATGTGTAAGGGGCACTACTATTGTGGGCATTATGTGTCTAAGGGGCACTACCACTGTGGAATTGTTTATAAGGGGCACTACCACTGTGTGGTATTATGTGTATAAGGGGCACTACTACTGTGTGGCATTATGTGTACAAAGGGCACTATTGTGTTGTGTAATGTGAGTCATAGGTACTATGTGCAGTGTAATGTAAATAAGATTGTGCTACTGTGTGGCGTAATTTGAATTGAGGGTACTTGTGAGACCACTCCCCTTTTTTTGCTGACCCTTTATAAAAAATGGGAGGGTGCAAATTTATAGTTCACCCGGGGGGGAAGGGGGGGTGCCGAACACCGGCCTTGGTCAGATGTACTAAAGCTGCAGTTTAAATAGTTTCTAACAGTATAACACAGCAGTAACATTATGTACTATATGTATTATGTATCTCTCACCACTGTTATAAATGCCAGGGGTGACATTAGCCCTTGCAGCAGCTGCCTGGAACTGAAAGCTGCCACTCAACTTTTTAGAATAATAATAATTATATATATATATATATATATATATATATTAGGGATGTGCAGGCTCGGTTCTACTCGGTTCCGTTCGTTTTTTTTTTACCGAATCTTATTGGCTATCCAAAACTTGTGACAGCTGATACCCAATAAGATTCGGTGAAAAAAAACGAACGGAACCGAGTAGAACCGAGCCTGCACATCCCTAATATATATATATATATATATATATATATATATATATATATATATATATATATACAGTATATATATATATATATATATATATATATATATACATACATACAGTATACTTTAAGACAAGTCAGCACTCCTGAAAAAAGTTCTGTAAAGGTGCTGTGTCTGGTTCATACAAAATAAATATATGCACAGTGTCTAAAAGTCAGCAACAGCAGCCCGCCCGATGAATGTTTCAACCAAATCCTAATTGGTTTTCCTCAGGGGCTCGGCTTTTTTTTTTCCCCAAAAAAAGTGAATATATATTCCCTAAGACCATTTTAAACTTTTCTGTGCCTTGCGAAGAATGGATTTGTTGACAGGGAGACTTCACACTGAGCACGTGGCCAGTGCATCAAATAACATCAATCAGCTCAGTCTTAGAAACAATACTGATTAATTATTCATATTGTGAATAGAGAGACAAACCAGTAATCTAATACAACAGTTTCATGATACATTTAATAATTTTTGTACTATGTAAATGAAATGAAGCTTGACACAAATGCTCGGCAGAGTGATATCCACTCAAAGTCATTAATATCGTGTCAGGCTTAATCTGTAATGATGAGTGACTACTAAATGAAGTTCCAAAATAAGAGTGGTGTTTCCTGTACACCAGATATTGCTTAGGGGGCCTGCATCACCCATTAGTGTCCATTCCAGGAAGGTAGAAAGACAACATTATGGGACCTATTCCTTTCCTCAGAGATAAGGCTGATTTGTTTATTGCCAGGGTAGCCATACAGATAACCACAATTCAGCCATTCGCGATATTGGCCTACAGCGGTAAGTATAAACCTGACAATTAGCAGGACCAGTCTCTGCATATATGCACATGCGTAAGCTAGCTGTGGAGTGGAACTCAAGGGGCTGGGTATGGGATGCTGGCGCTTGGGATCCCCGCGTCAGCATCCCGACAGGGTTAGGATACCGATACCTGTCGATAGGTATGCTTACCATACCCCTACCTTTACCTCTACTCCTAACCCTCCCCCCACCGGGATTTAAACTACATCCTGAACTCAAGCCTAGATTTGTAAAATGAAAAAAAAAAGTGCAAAATTAAGGGGTCTATTTACTAAGCAGTGTTAGCAGACAGAGTGAAAAGTGATAAGGAAGTGATAAGGTGCCATCCAATCATCTCTCAACTGTCATTTTTCAAACACAGCCTGTGAGATGACAGTTGGGAGCTGATTGGCTGACACCTTATCACAGACATCACTTTTCACTCTGTCTCCTAACACTGCTTAGTAAATAGACCCCTAAGTTTTTACTAAATTATTTTTCTAGAAAAGTTGAATCAAAATTATTACAGATCTCATAGTTGGTACACGGGATGTAGTTATGAGACGGCGGCCTGTCTCAATCCCGACACTGTAATCCCAGCAAGGGATTTAACATAGGCGTCAAAATATCGACGCCTATGTTAATCCCGACGCTGGAGCGCCCGAGAGGACGCTGGACCAATCGTCCTTTGCCGGGGGAGAGTATACACTTAGCCGGGGATGGGGGGGGGTTAGGTTTAGGGACCCCCTGGGGGGATTTAGGGTTAGGCCCCCCCGGTGAAGGTTAGAGTTAGGCTAGGGGAAGGGGAGGTTAGGGTTAGGCACCCTTAAGGGAGAGTTAGGGTTAGGGGGGGGAAGGGGTAGGGATAGTATACTTACCTGCGCTGTCAGGATTTTCACCCATCGTGCTGCCGGCATCGGGATTTGAACCGCCAGGTTGACGTCCGGCGGTCATTCATACTGGCTCCTGGTACACAGGTGTATTCATTACTGGCTGATACATTTTAAAAGATCCACAGATGGTGCTAATTACATACCTCCCAACATTTGCAAAATACAGGTCGGGACTTAGGTGCACGCCAAAGAGAGGGCGTGACCTAGCAGGGAAAGCTGGGCCTGTGAGCCACATCCTGTTTTAATCGCTTCGGGAGCTGATGGCATACCCCCAGTATCTCTCTGCACATGAGCACACCATTTATTCACTGCTGCTCTGCTAAGCAGAGCAGCGTGCAAGAGGGGGCCTCCCAACATCTCCGCCCACGGCGGTACACTATGGTCCACGGTTGGGACAGCGTGACAGTACCCGAAAAGTGGGACTGTTCCGTCAAAATCAGGACAGTTGGGGGGCATGTACTTTTTTCACTTGTGATATTGAGGAGATCTGTAAAACATGCACTGTTAGGGGTCCCGAGGACTGGAGTTGGGAAACACTCAGTTACACATACTGTATAAAAATTCAGAGAATAAAGCTTTATTTTAATGATAATCTATTACTGACATCCTGAGATGATCCTTTGTGCAATATGAAAAAAGCATATTTTACGTAAAAAAATGGCCCTTATGTTCAATTTGTGTGTGTCTATCTATAGCATTGTTTCCCAAATGTGGTTCTTAAGGCACACCTAAGGCCCCCATACATCTGCTGCTGTTTCCATGATTTGACCGGAACTGCCGATTGGAAATGCCGATTGGCAGCAATCGATGATTGTTGATCCGTCGAGGAATTAGTGAAATTCTTCATGTTAAAAATCTGCTGTTCCCAATCATATTTTGACCAGGATTGGCAAACCAAGGATATCCAACATTGCCCCAAAACATTGTAGATGTATGGGTGCCTTAAGACTGCAGGTTTTGGGGATATCCATGCTTGAGCACAGATTGTTAAATCAAAATAACTGAGGTACTAATTTATCCACCTGTACTCAAGTATAGCTATCCTTAAACCATAGATCATTAGTGTGCCTTGAGGCAACAGCATATCTATAATTGGTGCAGGGTGTGCAGTGCACACAGGTCCCTGTGTCCAAGGGGGCCCATGCCGCACACCCTGCACCCATATAGTTATACTTACCTTTCCACAGCCTCCAGAGTGCTGCTCTGCAGCGCCGGGCTGCAGCAGACAATCAGAGGGAGAATGGCGGCGCCCATTTTCCCGGTGACTTGTGCATGCGGAATGGAGATGTCCCAGGGAATAAGTAGCTGGTGCCATTTTCCTAGAGATCCGCGCTTGCGAAGCCAAGCCAGAGTCTACTGCGCTGTCTGAGAGGAGGGGGCCCGCACTAAGGGCCTGATTCAGAAAGGAACGCAGTTGCTAATACGCACGCAATTGGCCGTTTGTTGTGTACTGCACATGCATAAGCATTGCAGTGTCCATGCGCGAACTAGCCATTGCAATCGGGACTGTGATCACAGAGACTACACAGACCCGGTGCCGTTTGTGGGTGGTAACGGGGGGGCGGCCGAACCACATAAATTATCCACTGCGATGCCCTACGCAGCCTGAGGCCTGATAGCGTGCGTGGAAGTTAGCCATTCCTGAGTAAGGTCAGAGCTTGTGCAAGTGGGCGTGAGGCTGCGTTGGTACTCGATTGTACCGATAGTTTCACAGTCCTCCTAAACATTACGAATGTGTGTAAGGTAAAGTGGGCATCCTTATGTAATGTAGCGATGGAATTATGACACAGTCTTCTCTCTAAAGCTTAAGCAACTTGAGGCTCTTCTACAACACAAAATATAAGGCTGCCTGCCTACAATTTAGTCATTAATTGCAAACCTGAAACTTCTAAGTTGTTGTGGAACCCTGTTATCGGGAACCTGTGTGTGTGCAGGACCTGCAAAACAGGTCCTGCATGATCGCACGTAGCATTGACAGGCAGAGGCATTTAAGGGGCAGAGGCGCAGGGCAGAGACGGCCGGCGTTCCCGGAAACGGGGGCGTGTCGGCCCCATTTTTCCGGGCGTGTCAAGGCCAGGGGCTGCATCCACAGATGCAGTTTCCTGGCCTCACAAGCCGGCCAGCCTGCATAAGCAGAGGCTTACTCAGCTGGTCGGCAGCCCAGCGCCGTCCACCATCGCGACCAATGGTCATGATGGTGATCCCAGCCTGCGACCTTGGTCGCAGTGCTGGTATTGCAAATGCAGCAGGGGGTGTCATACAGGGGGTGTCTTACACCTCCTGCTACATTTGCATATTAGCAAGGACTAAATTGCAAAGCTGCTTGCGTGCAGCTTTGCAAGTCGGTCTTAAGCTGAATCACCCCCTATGTTCGCAACCAGCTCTGTGACACTCCCATAACACACCCATAAGAAAGTGCATCACTCTGCATTTGCATTGTTACCCCCAGGTCACCGCCCAGGAACGCCCAACACATTTCTAAGAGCGTGCGCACTCTGCAACTCTGTATGCACAAACCATGGGATGCATGCGCTGTGCGACTTTTAGCTACTTAGACACATGCATTGAAAAACATCAACCATTTAAACCTCCCACCTCCATCACAAAAGCTTCTAGAGACCAACTTTGAATACATTTGGCGACCTAAATCATTCAAATATCTAGGGATTACTATTACTAAGCAGTATGAACACTTATTTCAGGCTAATTATATCCCCCTACTTCAATCAATTAAACAAGATCTGGCCAGATGGGCTCAACTTTGTGTCTCATGGACAGGTCGTGTTAATGCAGTTAAAATGACCATTCTTCCTAGGTTACTGTACCTATTCCAAACACTCCCAATTGTGGTACCGACCTCTTATCTTCGCGAAGTTCAATCAGTATGTGGCTTTTTTGTGTGGTCAGGTAAAAAACCAAGACTTCGTAGACCCTGTTTGTCCAAATCAACGATTAATGGGGATTTGGGCCTTCCGATCTTTGATAGGTACTTTTCAGCAACACAACTGAATCATATTGCATCATGGCATTCAGAGGACGAAGGGGAGCAGGAAATGGGTATTACTTGAAAATTAACTGGTGAGCACGCACCTGGCTAGTCACCTTCCTTGGCTACCCCCTAACTTGAGACCAGCCTCGGTTCGAGAAGTTCCTTGTCTAAAAGCTGTCCTACAGGTTTGGGACAAACTCAATAAACGCCTACAACTGGCACCATACCCATCCCCTTTGACTCCACTATGGCGCCATCCTCACTTTCCATTAGGATGTTTGTACTCTAAATGCATCCTTGGACATCGGCAGGGTTAACTAGACTTATGCACATTCTAGGAGATTTTGCCACCAAAAATTTTGCAGACCTGAGCGAAAAACATGGTTTATCCCCTAATGTTCAATTTGCATATTTACAGATTTGTAGCTTCACCCGCTCACTCAGTAAACCTCACAAATTGCGAGAACCTACCATATTCGAGAGCAAATGTATTTACAACCCTTGCAGCAAGGGATCGATATCTACTTTGTATTCGATGTTAGCCCCCCCTCCCTTGAACTTAGGGAACCATTTGAACAGACCTGGGAATGAGACCTAGGGATTCGTTTGGAGGACGACGACTGGGCAGATATTAGACAATGGGTGGCTAAGTCCTCAATTAACACTAATATTAAGGAAAATTCCTTTAAAGTTTATTCCCGCTGGTACATGGTTCCTGCAAAACTACATCAGATTTTCCCAGGGTCTTCGGACCTATGTTGGAGACAATGTGGCCAAATAGGTTCCTATCTCCATGTGTGGTGGGAATGCCCTACGATATCTAAGTACTGGGATGAAGTCATGTCTTTGGTGTCTAATGTGCTCAGTGTTTATCCCCCTAGAGACCCTCTACACATGCTTTTATGTAAACCCAATGGCCCTTTCTAAACCCCAGAACAAACTTTGTGGTCATATCTATAATGCTGCTAAACTGTTGATCGCCACAAACTGGAAGCAAACTGAAGCCCCGGCAATAGCCTTATTGTTGAATAACATATGGTATTTGGCTTCTATGGAATACATCACTTCACTCCTTCATGATTCAGTGAATACGTTTCATGCTACCTGGGGCCCTTGGTATTCTGCATTTCATAGACAGTTGCCCGGTATAGAGTGATTTTGGTTTTCAGTGAGTGTTTTACTACACCGTAATTTGCCTTTCTTCAATTCCCCCTCCCCCTCTCTTTTCTTTTCCTTATTTTTTTTCTGTATATTTAATATTTCTCTATTTTTTATTTTATTTTTATATATTTTTGTCACAAATCAAAAATTTGACTGATGTGTATTTTTTGTATAGTTTTATTTTTTGGAAAATAATATTAGTTATAATTGAAATGCAGATTATTCAAATAATTTTTCAGTGATAATATTTGTGTTGTAGTTTCTATCAAAATTTAAAGTAAAGAGATTACAAAAAAAACCCATCAACCATTTGCATAAAATATTGGTATTGCATCCATCTGATTTTACACCCATCCACTTAGATGGTCCGTCCTACTCTCCAAGTTATGGAGACGCTGTGACAGTTAACACATGCACTAAGGTGTGCAGAGAGGCAGAAAGAGTACTGGCACTATGCAAGAGTCTACCAAATTAAGACCCTAGAACCACTCCTCACAATAGATTAACCTTTCATCTTAATAGATTAAATGACTCACAAGAGAACATATAGGGGTAGATTAACTAAACATCAGATTTTCAAAGCCATCGATGATTGCCAGTTTTGACTGATGGATTTAAAATGGCAACAGAAATGCATGGTAAATCAGGCTGATTTAAAAAAAAATTCTGCTGCCATTTTAATTACATCCATCAAAGCCACCAGATTTTTGGAAGCCTTCTGGCTGTTCTGGGAGAGTCGGCAAGTATGCGTAGATATCCGTACGATTCAATACTGTGCAACACCATACATATACTATGTAGACAAAAGTGATTGTCTAAGTGAAATGCATACCATTGCACACGAGTTACAAATGGCCACTAATATGGCGGTTTCGACAAGAACACTACACAGGGAGGCCCATGCACTTGCAGTTCTATGAAAACAACAAATGTGTTTATCAGGATGACAATGCCACCTGTCATATTTCCAGGGCGATGCTGGACTGGTATACAGAAAATTCGGTAACCTGGATGGACTGGCCAGCTCAGAATCCAGATCTTAACCCCTTTGAGAACCTCTTGTACTAATTGGAGCGACGGGTGCATTCTAGGCTGACTCGATCTTCTTCGGTGTCACTGCACTCAGTGGCGTAACTATAAATTTTGCTCCCCCATGCCAAAAAAGTTTCAGGCGCCCCCTTCCCGCCCAACTCCCCCTCCACCCAAAGATCGAACACACCCAAAGACGACGTTTAAGGTGTGTGGTTACATGATACAGCAACATGCCTTACACATTATGACACACTAAGTAATGCCACTTACAACACAGTGTACCACACCAGAATGCCCCTTACAACACATTATGCCACACAGCAATGCCCCTTACACATGCCACCCTGTAATAGTGCCCCTTATGCAATGCCCCCTGTAGTAGTGCCCATTATGCAGGGCCCCCTGTAATTGTGCCCATATGCAGTGCCCCTTGTAGTTGTGCCCCTTCTAGTAATGCCCCCTGTAGTTGTGCCCATTTTAGTAGTGCCCCTGTAGTAGTGCCCAGTAGTTGCCCCCTGTAGTTGCCCCCAGTAGTGAGCCCCCTGTAGTTGCTCTCCCCCCCCCGCGCGCGCACAAACACACAAAAAAACAAAACAAAACAAAAACAAAACACTTACCTTTATACCCGCTCCAGTGCTGCTGCCGCCCATACCCTGGCGTCCGTTCCTCGGCACTATGGGAGTGACGTCATGACGTCACTCCCATAGTGCTCTGCGGGACCCGGAAGATGGAGCTCACTCCTGAGCTCCGTCCCCGACGTCAGCTCCTCGGCACTATGGGAGTGACGTCATGACGTCATGACGTCACTCCCATAGAGCCCTGCGGGACCCAGAAGTCGGAGGGCGCCCGGCAGATGGAGGGAGTCACAGGAGTTCCTCCACTGAGTGGCGTAACTACTGCCCCCGTCGCCCCCAAGCTATCCAGCGCCTCCAAGCCACCGCGGGGGCTGCGGGGGCAATAGTTACGCCACTGACTGCACTTAAGGCGGAATGGTAAAACATAGCGCCTGGTGTTGTCCAGGAACTTGTGGACAGTTTGCCAAGAAGGGTGCCTGCAGTAATTACTGCACGTGGTGGACCTACAAAGTACTGATGTCAATAAAATCTCGTTGATCTGTTTGCTGTCAAGTGTCCAATCACTTTTGTCTACATAGTGTGTCTGAATCAGGCCCTGTGTACCCAGCTTTAGAAATAAGAGCAACATAAGGAGCAATTTGCACCCTGACAATACCATGTTGCTCTGCAGGCTGGGCAGATGTAAAATGTGCAGAGAGATTTATAGTTGTGAAGTTCTGTGTTCTACCTTAATTCTAAATTTTAGTGTAAAAAGCAATCACTAAATTTCCCTGCATGCAAATAATAAACATGATGGAACAATATATTGTGTAGGCCATACACACACTATACGATCACGCGATATATCATTCCTTGCTGCATGTTGCAGCATGGTATCGTTCTCCACATCCGCCCATCTGCTGTGAAGCGCAGCAGATGGGACGATGCGATGAACGACCCTTATGAACGTGCGTTAGGGTGAACACTATACACGATCCGCACGATATATAGTTCCAACCCCCATCGGAGTGATATATCGTATGATATATCTTATAGAGGGAGATTTATCAAAGCTGGGGGAGAGCTAAAGATCCAACCAATCAGCTCCTGTAATTTTTCAACCACAGCCTGTAAATTGACAGAAGCTAATTGGTTGGTACATTATATCTCTCAAAGCTTTGATAAACTTCAGCCCATAGTGTGTACCCAGCTTTACTGTTAACTATGAATAAGGCCCATTCTGAGAAGCGTTCTCTGTGCCATACACGTACAGTTCAGCGCTGCTTTCAATGTACTGTACACCAGCCTCAACCCAGTATAATAGAGCTTTGGGATCACAAACTGAACACTCTGTTAAACTGTGGATAAAGGGCCTGATTCAGTTAGGATCGCTATTGCGTACGCAGCTGCAAATTCGCTGTGAATGTATGCGAATGGGTGCCACAGCTCATCCGGCATAGAGACGCCCACTGCTGCTTTCTCACATCAGTACTACCTCGCACTCCTGCGTATACATCGGTACAATCAACGGACATCGGCCCGTCACGCATAATTTACACCAGGTCTGACCAGCCACAGAAACGGCAAGTATCATCGCTCACAGTGAGTACTCAAGCTGCGTATGCAATCGCAGTGGCTAATTTATGCACGCCCATGTAACGGCGTTCTAACGGACAGACAGTCCTGTGTTTCTCCTACCACTCCACCGTCACCATCCCTAAACTCTCACAGCCTGTCAATCACTCTGCAATGGATTCCTCTGTGCGTGCGAAATCGCAGTGCGGCTTATACGCGTGCGCAGTCGTGAACAATCGACCGATGTGCGTACGTAATTGCAATTGCGCACGCTGCTGAATCAGGACCTAAGTACAAATGTTGTCTATGCTTTTAACAAGCAGTGATTTCAATGCATATTTGTACAAGTGATTAATACTTTGTCACAATGCTGCAACAAGACATGCTTAATGATCATGATGAAGCAATGAATTTCAAAATAACCTGTCACATGTCTAACATGAATCCTCATTTGCCAAATGCTGGGGTAAACTGCATTATGCAAGAGAGTAACATGGTAAGCCCACTTACTTTTCTTTAGACTGTTTCCTCAAGTACAACAATTACCCACATACAACTATGACCAGTCATAACTTACCAGATACAGAAGCTCAGTCTGTCTGCCAGTTCAGTTCTGCTCCTCTGCTAGTTACGTACAGGAGAGTATTTCTAGTGTGTCTGAAGCACTAAGAGCTCCCTGGGATTATTAATAGATCACCCACTCAATGGCAGTCAGTCCCTGACATTCCTCACCCCTCTCAGCTGCCCCCTCCCTAGATAGTTAAAGTTGAATGCAAAGCATTAGATCAGGATGGTCCCAGGGTCATATGTCAGAGTCAGTTTGTTTTCAAACTACATAACTTTTCTATGACTTATTTATTCATCTATTTAAATATTAAACTCATGCATACAAGGATATCACAAATTCTCAAAACTGTACATGTATTTCCCCAATTGTATTTTTGAGAACTATTTAAATAAACAAACATATGTTTATTTTATAGCAGGGAAAACAATGATGTTTGGTTCTGAAGATCTGTTTCCGTATTAGAACAGGAATACTGTTGTCTTTGCTTATAATTATACGTACAAATACATGATATGCATGTTCACTGAAACCCCAGTTTCATATATATATGTATATAGGGCCCATCTCACCTCTGGACCCCATACAGTGACCGCATTAGTTACGCAGAGATACAAATGCACACATGAATAGGACATTGGCTGCTTTACTGATCTCACTATGTCACTATGTCTTCTAATAGTGCTATTAGCCGCAATAGATTGTCAGGAGGAATCCAAGAAGTCCGGTAGGTGTCCATAAAGTCTTCCAAAAATGCTTTATTCAGTTCTCTCAAAGTACTATAACTGTGAATATAGTGCATACGGCATTTTTGCTCCCCATATTGATCATTGGTTATGAATCTCCTCCAAATATTTCAGCCTCCTTCTCTTTCCAGAATGAGAAACTTCGCTCAATACACTGGCATATATCGTGGCCTTCAGACATCTGGGCAACTTTGTTTTCTGTTATGTGGCCTATGCCAGGTCCAAAAAAGCGAGCTTTGACGTCCTCAAAGCCATCAGACCATGTGCGCTGCCCAGTGGCTATCTCCTGTAAGACGGTGCAGTGAAATTCTCTAGCTGTAGGCCAGCCATAGCGCCCCAGCTTGTCAAAGACCTCAAAACAGAGTAGATGCCTCATCCGCCTTTCCTCTTCTGGTAGATCCTGTTCAAGAAGTCTGAAGTATCCCAACATGAATAAGTCCAGGGTGAGACTGTCATGATTAACAGGAGTTTGGCCATGAGGTGTTGACAGAAAGTGTTCAGGAGACTGATAAGCAGATGAGTCTCCAGAAGAGTGAGAGGTACCTGGGGGAACGGACCGCCAAGCTCCAATTAGACGTTGAACGGTAGTTCTTTGCGTTAACAGTTGTCCTAGAAGCCCACCTACACGAGGGGAAGCTTCACCAGCCAAAGATTCTTGGCCCATCCTTATTTCACCATTGTCCTGAGTGTTCTGGGATACCACACCATTTCCCTCAATGCTTAATATGATATTCTGGGTCCTTTCTTTGGATTCATTATTAAGAGTTTGTCTGTTTGAAACTTCAACTTCACACTTTTTTCCTGTATTTGCCTCCATTTCTTCTATTCTTTGAATTATATGGGGTAGTTCATTAGAACTTTCTGTATCCTGGTCTGACACCATTTCCTTGGACTCTGAGCTCTCTGTAGCTCTTAATGCAGCATGTAGCGAATACGCAGACCTCTTCCAGTGGCTTAGAAACAAGAGGACAATGCGTTCTTTCCTCAGCGTCCGAGGCGGAACAGGAGAATCCCTATTAGATGGAGAATCTTCCGAACTTACCCCTGAATCACAGCAATCATCAGAGTCTCTTTTCACTTTACGAGACTTGATTGCACGGTGGCCATGCGGTTTTTGTTGTTGTTGATGTTGTCTCTCAAACTGAACCCTCAGTCTTTGCACTGACACCCCACAGTGTAGAAGCTCTTTAATTGGAGAAGGTGAAGGAGAACCAATCTTTTGTTCCTTGACCACCTTATTACCAAGGTCTGATGTTCCATTAGTGATGGACAGCAGGTTGGACATACTGGTAATCCCATTTGACATACATGCACACCACTCTGGGTCTTCTCTCTGCTGAAGGAGCCCCGTATTGATGCTGACATTGATCAGAGGCGTGGGTAGAAGGGATTGCAGCTGCCTCACTTGTCTCCTTAGTTCCCTCTCATACTGCTGACATTCTCTGCGGCGGCGGAGTCCTTCCATCTGTCCATCAAAGACACAGAGCTCCTCCTCAGTAACTAGCTCCCCATACGGGCCCAGCAGGGCACTTCGGGTGTGGGAGTAACGTAATTCCCCCTGTGAAAATAAGTAGTAACATTAAGAATGGTATTATGGTCAATTACTAATATATTATTAAGTTAATACAAATAAATAAGTAGTAAATACATTTAATGATACTTAATAAAAGAAAGTTGGTCTGCTCCTCCATCCTACTTGTAACAATAGCATTGTCTCGGAAAGGGGGGCTCACTTCACAATCAAGAAGGGAGCCAGATATATTATATATGCAGCACGTATCCTGGTCAGCAGGCCATACTAGTGCTATCTTTCAGTTGTCTGCAGTGTAGCACAGCTCCATGTGTGTTGATCTCTGCAGCATTTGTAGACTATGTTAGTGCCTGTGTGATTCAATTCTGAAATTCCACTGATTACTATGAGACAACAAAAGGAAGCATTAGCGACTGGAGCAACCCATACACTACACATACAAATGTAGGCAGACCTGTACTCTCTATTTTTTTAGGGCATAGATTTCCTACCCAAGCCTGCTTGCAATGCAACTGATTTTTTTCAGCCCAATATTTAAGGTCACAAATCAGACATATGAACATATATGGTCACAAGTCAGACATATAAACATATATGGTCACAAGTCAGACATATAAACATATATGGTCACAAGTCAGACATATAAACATATATGGTCACAAGTCAGACATATAAACATATATGGTCAATGAAGTTAGACATCAGGCATCATCGGCTTCTCCTTGTGCTTTATTACTCTCCTGTTTACAGCACCATACAGAAGAATAGCCTTAGTCGAACTTCAGGTCAGCTCATAAGTGAGACAGAGAGAGTGTCACTGGGCAGCATACAGGAGGGTGTATATCGGTTACTAGGGATAAGGAACAGCAGGGGTGAGGAAGATGGGTAGAATGAATAACATGGATGGATAATAGGACAGACTTTAGGAATAGTATTGGATAATATATTGGGAAACGTGGAGAAGTAAGAAAGTGAAGGAAGAGTACAGGGACATGGAAACTGATCACATAGAGAAGAAGAATAGGCAGATCACATATAGGAATAAGGTAAAGAGATACATGGGTAATAGAGGCAGCTACCATGCATAAACATACAGTAAATGTAATTTCAGCATGCAAAAGTCAGTGTAGGTACTGTATATAACTGATCTCATATGTTGTTGCCTATAGATCTGTAGATTGTATTTTAATTTGAACCAGCTTCACCTGCTGATGTTCTTTAAAAAGTAATCATTTGCCTAATGTTAAATAAACCTTGCTAAGAAATATATTGGCCTTGTGATAAATAGGAATAATGATGGACTAACTTCCTGCTGGTGGCATGAAAATGATAGAATATATATATATATATATATATATATATATATACACATACACATATACACTTCATACCGTGATCTCCAAACTATTTATACCACAGTCATCAACCAGGTTCATTTTGCTAGAACAATGTAATTTATTGCCGTATTCTTTATGCAAGGGAGCAACCAGGTAATATCAGTAATAGGTGACCTATAGATTTGCTTTCATTATTTTAAATTCTCAACATGAAAGTGTAAGACTGATAAATTTACTATCAGCAATGAATGGCACAGTGAGATAGGACAGGCATGTAATCTAGCCTAACACTAATACAGTAGGTGCTCAAATCTATAAAGTAGAGGATGTGGAGTAAGGGCTGATACAAGGGTAGTATTATTATTTTTATTATTATTTATATGGTGCCACAAGTGTTCTGCAGCGCCTTACAAAGTACATAAATAAATAGGGGAGCAGCGACTAACAGTACAATACATTGCAGGACAAGGACATGGATAATATACATTGCTACATTAACAACCATTTAACACCCCAATAAGCAACAGAGCATAAGCAACTAAGTGTTAGGTGCCCTAGTTGGGAGTAAGAAGTAGATGAAAGTAAAGTAAGGGTATTGAAGAAGACACTTGTCCTCATATTTAACTGCCATATTATGCCAAAATAGACACTTTACATGGCAAATAATCAGAAAGTTTATGTGTACATTCCCTTAAGGTGCCCATCCACTAGACAAGCTGAAAACGACTGCACGATTACGACATTGTAATCGTGCAGTCGTTTGTCAGTCTGTGATGAGCCTGCACTGAACGCAAACATGCTGAACATGACGTTATCGTTAGGTTGACCAGCTTGTTTGCACGATGATAGATGTCTTTTAACGACCAGCGGGCACGTGCATCGCTGGTCATTTTAGACATTTTAGTGGACGATCTTCAAACAATTAATGAACGATTGAACGATAATGACGTTGTTATCTTTCAATAGCTCAATTTAATCGCCTAGTGGATGGGCAGCATTACAAGTCTTTATTTTCTGGACTGTCAGTTTTAAAATGTGTTTAAACAGTTTTAAGAACTTGCAGTAAATGCTTAAAAATGATGTCCATGTGTCCATGTCCCCAAAAATGAAAGGATGCACTTGAACAACTTCTGTCTTATTTTCCTCAACAATCATGCAGCATAAATGGTGCTAGAAAGATTCATCTCACCGGTTTGGCCTCTTCATCCAGGTGAACTTGTAACCTACGGACCATCACCTGCCTCTTCCACTCTGGTATTGATCTGCCTTGTTCATCGCATGTAGGTACTAAAGCATCCAAGTCTACTGAGGATCCTGGCTCGTACAGACTATCTTCTCCCTGATTGTCAGCAGGCTCTGTCTAGAAATGACATAGAAGCTTAGACAAACCTAAAAAATGTTTGCATGTTCATAAAAAAATAAGGGGAAACATTAAGTTAACAAATCATACTCTGAAGCTTTCATTTAATAGTTAGAGCGAGAATGTAACAGTACTGATTTGAAGCACTTCTCGGTCACGTGAGACTTACAGCTTGAAGAAAAATCCCAGTGATTCGTGCTTTCTGAAAACACTGATTTATTCTTGATCTATCCGGGAGCTGTAACACATCCTGTAGCTTCCCAGACGATGACTCTCCCCGTGCACCTCTCTAAAATAAAAAAAGACCAGTGAGTGACACGGGGATGAGACCATGACAAGAAGATAGAGAGAAGGGGATAAAGATACACACATCAAGGCACAAATACTGTAACTCTTTACCAGAACTATTGTGATTAATGATACAGGTGACACAGCAGTAAAGGTGGCTCAGGAGCCAAAGTTGTATGGAAATTCCCAGACCTGGCTGAATAAACACTGAGCAGCCTCAAAGAGACACTGGTTACAAAATGGCAGTTAAGTATTGGTATAAGATAATAAAAGTTACAGTAGGTGATGTTATAGAGGAATATAATAAACTGCCATATGCTAGAAGCATTAAGGTCAAAAGGGCCTATGTATTAATAATCGCGGAACAGCTGCAATTAATAAGGTTCTATATCACGGGTGATATTTTCATTACAAATGAAAATTTCCCAGCTATGTACCAAGGGAAAGTCACAGGGAGAATGGTTGTGAGAACCACTGTCCCTGTGAGTTATATCCCCAGCATATTGTAGAAGTCTTTCACGTTTGTTAAAGACTTCTCCTGTGAAAGCTGACAGATGCTAGATTCCGCTGCTGTCCTGAGGCTGGGAGAGAAACCTCCATACGCTTAAAGCAGTTTACACCATCTGAAGATTGTGTAAACTACTGGGGCCAAACTCCGAAAAGTTTGGTACATAGGGCTCAGATCGTTGTCCCCATTAATAATAATGGGGACTGCGATCTGCAGTGCTAATTAGCAATCTGCCGGATATTTCTGTGAGACCTCCTGCATTGTGCTATTAGTACATAGGGATAACTCATAAAATTATGCAGAAACTGCAGTATGACAAGTAAACTTTATACATAGGCCCCCAAGACTGACACCAATGAAATGCTAAGCAGCAGAAATGATAATAAGAGACTGAAATGTGAGAGTTAGGAGTTTGCATACAGTGTTGGAGAAAAGTGCTGCGATCTTGGCCTTTGATATATAGCGTCGACCCATCCTCTGGTCCGAAATCACTGCTTGCTCCGAGGACTCCATGACGACACTGGAAATATACATCTAAAGATGTAATAAAGACCTTGCCAGCTTGAACATAAAGTAATAGGCCTCTTCCATGGTTAGGTTATCGCATGTCCCTTCATCTGGCTTTTATCTTCATTGCTGCTGATCTGCAGGTCTCTTCTTCCTCACATAATCCTCCCACTTTACACACCCGCCTATAATGTAAATTACAGTATATCAGTCTGCGGTCCCTCTCACTTTCACACATCATTAACCTTGCATATGCTTCATGCTTTGCCTCCCCCAAACACCTGTGTTCCCATCAGGGACCAGACTGTGTGTCTGACACTTATCCTTTCCCAACACACCTGTCTGCCTCTGTGTCTCTCAGCTGACCTACCTGCAATGGAAGACACAGGTGGGGGATCTTGTAGCAATCATAATTGAGGTGTAGTGCAAAAGAGAGGCAGGGATCTCGGTGTAGGGTGTCTGGAAGGAGGGGGGTTTTATAGTCATGTGGGATATGTTACCTGCCCTTATTGTGCTACTGATTCGCTTAACTGCCTCCCCCACTCATTGTCACTTAGAAAAGAGCCCCCCTGGACCGGTAGATTGGGAGATCATGTAACTAAAAGGCAAGATCTGTGGCACATCCGATTCATTAATGAAATGAGACAGACGTGAGGGACCTTGAGCAAAGGTCAGTGGAAATAAAGGCTTTTCACAGCTCCCAGAGAACTGACAGATAGAGGTAAGGAGAGCCAGAGATGACAGGAAAATACTTACAGGTAATTTGACATCTTTTTACAAACACATACTGTACACACTGACCAGTCCTGCAAAATGCTGCCTTAAAGGGCCATTAAACATAAAGGCAAATTTTATTAAGAATTAAAAGGCATCGTATAATAACATTTGCAGATATATAAATATAAAATACCCCATAGCTTTATTGGACTTTAACATACTGGTAAATTAGCACCTAGCGAGTGTGTATGTGCATCTTCGCCATTGTTTATTTGTAAGGTGCCACAAATTCCAAAGCATGGCATAGTCAGCATACACATCACACAAACACAATTTAAAAATAATAATACATTTGAGATGAATGTGTTTGCAGGAGGCACCTGCTGTTTCCATGGATGCACCATGGTTCTTATTAGAAGTACAAATTACAAGTATAAATCATACAAGAACAAAAATTAGCAATCATACAAAAATCTATAAATACAATATAACAAAATAATCACACAAAGGCACGTTAAACAAAAACTTTACAAGTACATTAAAGTTAGACGAGTAGGGGAAGACAAGACATAGGGAGAGATGTATCAAGCCATCTAAAGCCTTATGAAGAATGACGTGGACAAGTTACCTATAGCAACCAATACTTCTACCTATCATTTTATAGCTTGTACTTGGTAAATACTAGCTAATGTAATGCTGCTAAGTGGTTGCTATGGGTAACTTCTCAATTTGTCTACTTCTCCACTTTTTAGGAGTCTGGATACATCTCCCCCATAGAATACAGGGAGCAAGAAACCAGAGATAGTCGGAGATAAAGGAAACACTAGGATGTGGCAGGTAGAGAATATAGAGGGAGCAGTCTAATAGTAAGTAGGGCAGGCTTTAGTGAATAGGAGGGTTTTGGAAGTTGGTATGTTGGGGGAGGTTCTTTAAAACAGGCATGGAGTTCAAGAAGTGGGGAGCAGCACAGGTGAAGGCTTGGAGGCAGGAGATGACTTGTTATTAGAAGGGTGGAAGGTGAAGCAGTGGTCTACCTCGTGACAAAGTCAGATGTATGAAGAGGAGTCGCTGGTGTGAGTGATTTGTAGCTGAGAGACAGCAACTTCAATTGAATTATGTAAGTCTTTTCTAGCCATATTGTAGAGCTGAAAGGGGTGTGAGAGAAAGCCCAGCTAGGAGATGGTTGCAGAAGTCAAAACAGGAGATAATAGAATTACTAAGGGTTTTGGTTACATCATGAGTGAGAAAAGTTAAATATCCTGGCAATGTTTCAAAGTAGGAGGCGTGATGGACTGGATGTATGGAGTAGAGGTGAGGGCAGAGGCCCTGATTAAGAGCCGGACGCTCTGACAGAGCACTCGCTTTGAATCAGGGCCGTCCCTTCTCCTTTTTGGAGCGGCCTCCTGGCCGCTCGCATAGCTGTGGGTGACCACCCACAGCTATAGCGAGCGGCCACAATGATGGTCGCGATGGTCAAGACCATCGGGCTTGCGAAGAGACCCTGCGGTAGGTCTCACTGCCGCAAGCCCTGGAGTGCTTTTGGCTATATCGGAGCCAAAAGCACTCCCCCTGACATCACAGTGATGTCAGTGGGGCCGGCCCCCGTCTGGGCAGCTACGACTCCGCAACGCCCACCAAAGGGGGCGTGCTGTCAATCAACATCAACAGCACGCCCCCTTTGGTGCTTGGCCGTCGTTATTCGGGTCTCGCGCATGCGCACGACGGAGCCGGCTCCCTAGTGTGCATGCGCACTTGGGCAACATCGACCCGCTGGCGAGCGCTCAGCGCTCGCGAGCGGGTCTGAATCAGGCCCAGAGTCCATTACACCAAGACAGCAGACATGTCAAGCGGAAAAAGTGATTTTGTCAACCAAGAGGGAGATGAGGGAAACGATAGGAAGATTAAGAGGGGGAAAGATGATGAGCTCTGGACCTGATTCAGACCTGGTCGCAAGTGCTGAGTGCTCACAACCGGGTCGATGGTGGCCCACAGCGCATGCGTACGACGGAGCCGACTCCGTCGTGTGCATGCGCGAGACCTGGCTAGGGGTCTCGCACCAAAGGGGGCATGCTGTCGATGTTGAGTGTCAGCTCGCCCCCTTTGGTGGGCGGGCCGGGGGGGTGGCTGCCCAAACGGAGGCATTCCCATGAGAACGCCTGCTGTTTCAGGCCGACCCCACTGACATCACGAGTGATGTCAGTGGAGAGTTTCCGGCTCTGTTAGAGCCGAAATCTCTCCGGGGCTTGAGGCCACGAGACCCTACCACAAGGGTCTCGTCGCAAGCCCGATGGTCGCGATGGTCTTGACCATCGCGACCATCATCATGGCCGCTCGCAATAGCTGTGGGTGGTCACCCACAGCTATGCGAGCGGCCAAGAGGCCGATCCGAAAAAAAAAAGCCTGGCCCTGATTCAGAGTGAGCGGCTCTAAATCAGGCCCTCTGTTTTGGACATGAGTTTGAGGTAGCATTGGGGCATGGCAGGGAAGCATCTGTACACACAGGAAAAGAAGGAGAGAAGTCAGGGGAGATGAGATAGATTTGAGTATCATCTTCACAGCATAGGCAGCAAATGTCCAAGGGGTGTATGAGTTTGCTGAGAAAAGAGTTGTAAAGAGAGAAATGAGGAGAGCTGAGAATGGCGCCATAACTGACTTTAACAGATAAAGGGACGCAAGCACAGTGTGACTCAGACGCATCCGCAGCCAACTGTGTGTGACATCAACACAGCGTCCACCTCTGAATCAGCCCTTATATAGCCAAATATATGTTTAACCATCTTATAATTAGTGTTTGCCCATTTTAGCGATACCCATTTCTAAAGGTGCATGAAATCCAGCATACAATCATGCAATCTCCGTAGTAAAACACTTGCAGCAGAATGAGTTGTACTCATGAGCTCAGTGACTTTCAATGTGGCACAGTTAGAGGATGCCACCTTTCCAATAAGTCAGTTCATGAAATGACTGCCCTGTAAAAGCTGCCCCAATCAGTGCTGTTTGTGTGAAATGGGAAGTCTAGCACAATAACAGCTCAGCTGCAAGGCTGTAAGCTACAGAGAACAGGACCAAAAAGTGCTGAAACGCGTAGGGTGTAAAAAACATCTGCCCTCAGTTGCACTATCCACTATCAAGTTCCAAGTTCTCTGAAAGTGACATCACACAAAAACTGTTAGTTAGGTGTCTGAGCAGCGACATACAAGTCTCAGATCACTATAAGCATATTGTTGGATGGAGTGGTGTAAAGCATACCACCATTGGACAATGGAAACAGGCTGTGCGGGTCACGTGCCTAACCCTTGTGAGATTCCCATTTGTTAGTCTGTGCAGTAAGAGCTGACAACCCCACACACCTGGCAAAAGACAAGTATACAATAAGTAAAATATTGTATACCTTTATTAACTCATTGAACTCCATCCACAATTTGTCTTCTAGTATTATAAATATTTTCGGCTATGGTGGGAAAGATATTTTTTAACTGAAAACAGCAAGTGCGTGCATAGTTCTCCCACACACAGGAAAGCTCATTTACCAAGTGCACAGGATAAAATGCCTTTGTTTGACCCACTGTTCACACATACTCTGCTCTAGGGAGAACCAACAGTGTGCCTAGGTGTGAGGAGTTATGCATGGTGCAAAAGTATAAACCACATATCAGGAAAAGTTGGGTACGGGATGCCCAGCGCTTAGGATCCCGGCAGTCAAAATCCCAATGCCGGCATCCCGACAGGGTTGAGATACCAATACCCTTCGGTAAGTATCCTAACTCTACCCCTAAACCTAACCCCCCCTTCCCAACCTCACTACTTACCGTTGGGATGGCGGAGGTCGGGATACTGCCACCGGGCATCTGACTGGTGTTGGGATTCCAGCGCCGGCATTCTAAGCACTGGCATCCCGACAGCCAGGATTTCAACTACATCCCATCATGAATCCTTATTTCTACCACATTAGAACCACTTCTCTTGTGTCATAAAACATTTTTTTATCCTATAATATTGCTCTTATAACTTTTTCTCCCACCCTTTGGTGTAAGGAATTGTTTTACATTATGCATAGTGTGCTAAGTGCAAGTGTATGGCAATGTGTACCCGGCCAGGCAACTGTCGATGTCGATGCGGGCAGTGATGGAGCAACTGCAGGAGCACGCATTTTCAACGACATAGCGGGTACACACTAGACAATGTGCCTGATATGTCGCTCTGTAATTTACAAGGCCTACCCTCACTACGCACATCTCCTATTTCCAACTGTAAAGCTTTAATACCCCCTGCAAATGCTGTTGTCCTGCTCTGCAAACCCATTTGTTGCAGTGGAAATCTAAGTGCAAATGGTGGTGCACAGGTTTACCAGAGAGTACTTTCTGTACTTCATGAATGAGGCCCGGAGGAGGCAGGAATTTTGTGGCCTGAAACAAATCTCTTATAGAATACAAACATTAAACTCACTAGGAACAAGTGACATCACTGAGGGACTAAATGAATAACCTTATGACATGGGACAGACCTTTCTTCAGTAATTGTCCTTTATTTGGTATTTGAAATCCCTGTTACTATCATTTTTTTAAATACATTTTACAGTGAAAGACTACAGTCTTGGGCAAGTTAGCCTAGAGCAGTGAATCAGCCTATGCCTCGCAGTGATTTTGTTCTCATTAATATTTCACTTGGAAATTTGGCAGATCCCCAGAAATCTGACCTCTTTCTACCTGTTTGTGTGCCCTGTCATACTGATCACTCACTGTATGTGGCGGAATATGACCTTATGTGGTCCCAATGCAAGAATATTGTTCTCTGTACTATTTTACTATTGTGGCAGCAAGATATATATTTTACTTTTTACACATCAAACAACAGAAAACACTTGTTACCAGCTCAAATACATCAGACATGAACGAGGACATGGTGTGATACTCAGCAACAATTTAAAGAGCCATGTTTGGGACCAGCTGGAAGACAGGTCAACAATGTCAGGATCAGTAGACAGCAGGTGATCAAATATAGGGCCTCATTCAACTTGGATGGCAGGTCTGCGTTCACACGCACCCGGTTGGTTTGCGTTCTGCTCATGCATATGCACCGCAGTGTGCGTATCAGCTGCTGCGATCGCGAACTCAGCAGATACGCTGTGGCAGAGAAATGATTGACATCAAGTGCCGATTGGGGGTGGAGAGGGGGGTTGGCCGAAGGAACACAGGTGTGCCTGTGTACTTGAATGCCGTTACAAGGGAGTGCATAATTAAGGCCCAGCGACGGCATATGCAGCCAGAGCTCTACATGGCACATCATTAGGACGGTAGAGGACGCAATATGCATTGAAGCACATAATTGTGGCAATGCTCCCCGCTGTGCGATGCCATCAATCACATCCCCCACCTCCACCATGGCTCTTCAAAACTTGCTAAGTATGCTCCAGAATGTAATTGTGCTTAGAGGAGCAGATAATCCATGTTTCCTTCCCCTCTGCAGTGCAACATGGCATGCAGCACATGAGGACGTGTTAGTGCATGGTGCTCAGCTCTAAAAATATATCGGGCACATTCGAAATGTTGGTACCGGGCCCCTAAGTTTTTGGTTTTGCCCCTGACCCTGTGTGTGGCAAGATGCATTGTGCACTATGCACAAATAAATTCTGTATTTTACATTGAGGCTATCTTTGGAAGTATTTAACCATATGCGTTGTTAATGCACATACACAGAATCTGGAACTTCAGCTTAATTTAATGCACGCATGAGCCAATTGATGCATAGATTAATTGGAAAAGTATATCATATCTATATAAACATGTCGACCACTGCATATGGGCCTGTCATTTAATATATAAGTGGAAATACTGTGTTGCAGGTTAGGTATTTGGGCACTATCGTACATTCTTAGGCTGTGTGTCCTTGTTTGGGAGTTGTCTTGCCAACCAAATGACAACACAGGATTATGAATTGATGAGTCAATTGTCGCCTTCATTTCTTTCTACACATTGCTTACTGCAACGCCCTACAGCTCTCAGCCTGTGCGGCTGTTCTGGTGGTTTTTGAGATCACAAACTATGTTTATTACAGAGTAACAGGGCACATTGATATCTGGATAGGGTTACATCATAAGATACAGGATCATCAACAGTAGCATACAATAATGTTATCACAGGCTTATTACTGTGAGATGTCTGCAAATTCCTTCAACCCACAGCTGTGACTCCTGAAACCAGTGCTAATTCCTCTGGTCTCTTATCAAATAGTCATTATCTGTCTAAATATAAACTGACAATTTCAGAATAGCACGATGAAGTGAAGAACATTGTAAGCTATGTAAGAAACATTACACTTGGGGAACTAGACCACACAAAGTAAAGATTTTTCCTTGTGCTGAGTATACAGGATCTCATGTAAGAGCATTATCTTTAAGGCATGGCTCTCATAAAGAAAAGAAAAACCTTTCATGGTGAAAAGTACAAGTAAAACCACTGCTACATCTTAGAATGAGATTTTTTTTTGTATTGTTTGAAAGTTGGTAGTTGCAATACTCTACACCAGGGGTATTCTGCATGCGGCCCTCCAGCTGCTGTGGAACTACACATCCCAGCATGCCCTGCCACAGTTTTAGCATGCTTTAATAGCAAAATTGTTTTAGGGCACGTTGGGGTATGTAGTTGCACAACAGCGGGCTGCATGTTGAATACCCTTGCTCGGATTGGGTACGAGATGCCAGCGCTCAGGGTCCTGGCTATTAGAATCCCAACACCAGTATCCAAGACTGGGTCACAATGCAGACAAATGAAGGCAAGTATATTACCCTTCCCCTACCCCTTCTCCCTGCAGCCTAACCTCCCTAGTGCCTAACCCTCCCCCTAACCCCAATACTTACTGTCTTACTGGATGCCTGTGCCAGGTTTCTGGCTGGTGTCGGGTTTCCGGTCACCGCCATTCTGAACGCTGGCATCCCGAAAGCCAGGATAATGACTAGACTACACCAAGGACTCAATTTACTATGTGGCACTGGTGCTTTACAAAGCTGCTGCGTCGGCTGCTGAATTTAAAGTAGAAATTGTAATCAATACAAAACCAGGCATGTTTTGTTTAACCCTTTAAATCACGTAGCCGCTGAAAAATGCCGTAAAGGAACACACTAGACAGACAAGTGTCAGGTAAATTCCCCCTTGTGTTGACTACAGTGCACATGTGACAGAGGGCCTGATTCAGATCCGCTCGCGAGCGTCGTGCGCATGCGCGAGACCCGGATAGCAACGGGCAAACCGTCGCTCCTGGTCTCATATCAAAGGGGGCGTGCTGTCGATGTTGAGTGACAGCACGCCCCCTTTGGTGGGCGGGCAGAGGGTGTGGCTGCTCAGATGGAGGCGTTCCCATGGGAACGCCTACCGTCTAGGGCCGGCCCCACTAACATCACAAGTGATGTCAGTGGGGCCGGCCCCACTGACATCATGTGAGTGATGTCAGTGGGAGTGCTTTCGGCTCTGTTAGATAGTCTTCACCATCACGACCATCTTCCTGGCCGCTCACTATAGCTGTGGGTGGTCACCCACAGCTATGCGAGCGGCCAGGACGACTCTCTAAAAAACCAGAAGGCCGGCCCTGATTCAGAGCGAACGCTCTGTTAGAGCGTCCGGCTATGAATTAGGCCCTGAATCAGGCCCTGAGGGCGCTCGCTCTGAATTAGGGCCGGCCCTCTGGTTTTTCAGAACGGCCTCCTGGCCGCTCACATAGCTGTGGGTGACCACCCACAGCTATAGCGAGCGGCCATGATGATGGTCGCGATGGTCAAGACCATCGGGCTTGCGATGAGACCCTTGTGGTAGGGTCTCGTTGCCGCAAACCCAAGAGTGCTTTCGGCTCTAACAGAGCCGAAAGCACTCCCACTGACATCACTTGTGATGTCAGTGGGGCCGGCCCCAGACGATAGGCATTCCCATGGGAACGCCTCCGTCTGGGCAGCCACGCCCCCGGCCCACCCACCAAAGGGGGCGTGCTGTCACTCAACATCGACAGCACGCCCCCTTTGGTACGAGACCCGGAGTGACAGTTTGCCCGTCGCTATCCGGGTCTTGCGTATGCGCACGATGGAGCCGGCTCCGTCGTGCGCATGCGCACTGGGTCACCATCGACCCACTTGCGAGCGGGTCTGAATCAGGCCCTGAGTGCAGATCTCTAAGTTAGTTACATGGGTGCTACAGAGCACACATAGCCATCATAGACTTGCCAACATGTTACACATGGATCACCAGGAACTAGCCACAATATCTTGCACAATGGAAACCACTGATGGGTTCTATATTGTACTGGGGCTACCATGGACTGAATTCTCTATAGGACACTTGGGCAGCAGGGACTGAGCTTTGTATTGCACATTAGGCACCAGGCTCTGTGTTGTACACTGTACACCAGGGAATCAGCTTTGCTTTGTACACTGGCTGCATCATCTCTACTCAGGGCCGTAGAGAGCCGCGGCGGGCCCAGGTACAGAGGGGACGTGGCCTAATCGTGGGAGGCATGGCCACACCCCCTCAAGCAAGATAAAACAAAAACATTTTGCAGCGCCGCGGAGCGGGGCGCTGTAAGCCCCTCAGCCCGGCGCAAAGCCAGGGGGGGCGCGATCAGTGTGATCGCTCCCCCCCACAGGCAAAGGAGACTGCTGTGGCTGCAGCCACGAGCAGTCTCCCACTGCAGCTCAGCACACGCTGTATGCTGGGCTGCTGAGAGAGAAAGAGAGAGAAGGGAGGTTGGAGCGGCGTGGCTCCCCCCCCCCTCTCGGCGCCCCTGTCTCTACTGTATATAAATCCTACACTAAAAAAATAAAACCATCCACATTCTTGTGGCAGCTTGCAGTTCTCCCACTTTCGTACACTGAAGAACTACTGCTACATTAAATGTACCATAAAATTAAATCATAGTGATTCATTAATAACAGTATAAAATATTATACAGACTTCTCTAGTCAAGGCTCATAACAGACATACATTTACATGTATCCATTGCTAGGAGGGTAAAAGGAGCCCATTTCTAGAATTGATATTTACTTGGTCTAATAAATCTAATTCACAGGTTCTCAAACTCGGTCCTGAACAGCAAGACCTATGAATTAGACCCAAATGTTCTGGAAGCTTGTGGGAGGTGGGTTTACTATTAAATACCTGTCTGGTTGGTCATCTCCATTAAAGGGGATCCGGTCAATATTCCGACAGTTGGGATGCTGGTATTCTAGAATGCCGGTGCCGGAATCCCGACACCTATCAGAATCCCAGTGCCTGTGAGAATCCCAGCGCTGGCATCCCGATGGTAACTACTGCGGTTAGGATTAGGCACTAAAGGGGGGAGATTAAGTTTAGGCACTAGGGTGGAGATTAAGTTTAGGCACTAGGGGGGGGGGAGCTTAGGTTCAGGCACTGGGGAGGGAGGGTTAGGATACTGACAGACAAGTGTCGTATCCTAACCCTGTCTGGGTGCCGGCATCGGGATTCTGACCGCTGGGATTCCGAGCATCGGCATCCCATACCCAACCCCATTAAAGGACCAGTGAATCATTCCACAATCCTCCCACAAAAATCCAACCCTGGCAGAACAAATATGCCCGTGCCTAGTCTCATGACTGTGCGGGTCATCAGTAAGAAGCCCTAAGGGAGTAACACTGTTATCCCCAAATCAGCAGGGTTCCAAATTTAGCTGGGCACTCAAGGACACAAGGTTGGAATACTTATCCCACATCCAGCCTTTAGAGAATAGTCACTGCTATATTGCAGGAGCTGCAGAGATGAACATCAGCTGCACACTAAACACAGGATTTCACATGCAGCTGCCATTTTATTGTGTCGTTGGGAAATACTATTTTATAGCAGAGATATGTTGATACATTCTGTACTAGGGTGGCTAGTGCTGTAATATAGGTTTATGTTCAGAGCTTTTCGTTCCTTTTGCTCAATCACTGTAAGTGATACAGTTTATGTTCAGAGTTTTGTTCTAGGAAAGCAATACGTATGTGTACAGTACTTCCTAATGGAAGTTGTGAGCTTGTATCATCAAGTGGAAGTGTCAGTTACAGCATGCATTGCAGAGATATCTCATTGTTAGCCTGCAGAGCTCATTGAGAGAGTGCTGGGGTGTCCAGCCAGTAAAGCAGCTTTATTACCAGACTCCCTAGTGATATTACCATGAGGTCCACAGTTACCAGGGCAACAATATTGGTCAAGTAACCATTAATGATTAAGGACAGGCTCAGTGCCTGTTACCTTTCAATGTCTGACGGCAGAGAGAATACATATAAATGCGTTTAACTGGACAGACATCAGCATGTTTGTTAACATGTCTCAGTATAAATAATTTTTTACATAAACTTAGTTTTAAACGGCCTTGGAGAAGGAGCTCTCAGGTCAAATAATGTGTACCAATGCTAATGCCATTTAGGGTGTCTTTCGCAAATCACTACGGCCCTAAATGTGTAGAGTTTGTATATTCTCCCTGTGCTTTGCCTGGGTTTCCTATGGGTTCTCCGGTTTTCACCCACACTCCAAAAATATACTGTTAGGTTAATTGGCTCCCAACAAAAAAGAACCCTAGAGTGTATGTGTGTGAGCATTTGGTAGGGGACATAGATTGTAAGCTCCGCTGGGGTAGGGACTGATGTGAATGGCCAAATATTCTCTGTAAAGCGCTGTGGAATCTGCGTGTGCTATATAAAATAGCTGGTAATAAATAATAAATAAATGGCAAAATATTAAACACGTGTATACATGTGCTTTTAAAGTTACTGTGTAAACGTTATAGATGTAAAGGAAATATATTATTTGTTCAAAACTGGTAGTATTATATAAGGATAGTATTATCACAGAGATGAGGCAGCTCCAGTTGACGGTGTCGTTTATTATAGGGAGTGCAGCCTACAGCTAGCTAAGCATGTAACTCCCTCTTCCTCATGTCGGAACCGTTGTTTTACACCAAATGAGCAAGACATATTGGGTCCACAATCAGATCCGATCGTCAGGCTGTTATCTCCAAATAACCGATTGTGGTGAATGAGTGACTGCTGCTATTGCAGTGTGCATCTAATTACAGATTACATCGCAGCGAAGATTCACCAATCAAAACAATTACTTCAGTCTAATTGGGACAAATCTTCTAATGCATCAATCATACAGACCCACTTTTGTTGCTCAACTAGGTTAATGCTGAGCTGGGTGTACGCCCGTTTTCCCACTTTACTGTACCTTTGCGTGCCCACAAAACAAAACAAAACGTAAGACTACAGAATAGTACTATAACATACAGATTTAGTGCTTGCACCTTCCTACGCTTGGAGAGGCCTGGGAGGGAAGCTGCATGCATATGCAGACCGAACATTGTAAAGTCACGTACACCTGCCAGTAGCCATATCAATTTCAGATACCTGTGGGCTGGTACAAATAAATACTGCCATTAATGATAATGATAGCAGCCGCCTACACAAGTTAGCTGTTTATTTTTCACCCAATTATGCATCCAAGAGCTTCAACCCCAATGCCTGTAGCAGTGAACAGCTCCATAAAAACTGTAAAAAAAACCCACAAAAAAGTAGCAACCAACTTAGGGACGAATTCAATTAGCTGCGATAATCCGAAAACAACGTATGTTAAGTTTTCTCACACTTCGGGACTTTTTGTGCAATATTTTATTGTCTTTTGCGAAAAGTACAGCAGAAAATGGGAACTGAGATAGGAAAAATATAAAAGTGTAGTAGTGGCCCTAATAAAGGTATTTAGGTTTCTTAAATTGTGTCAAATGGCTATTATATGCATATTTAAAAAATGATTTAAAAAAAAAAGCTTTTTTTTCAAGCAAATACAGTGTTCTCCTTAAATTGGGGGTTCATAAAAAGAGGATTTTTGGGTACTTACCGTTGAATCCTTTTCTCTGATTCATGCTGGGGGACACTGGATTATGGGGTTGTAGATGGGACTGCAAGGAGCTGGCACTTAACTAAACCTGTAGCTTTAACACTAAGCTCCTCCCCTCTGCAACCCCATCATGCCAGTACAACTTCAAAAGTGCCTGGTAAGGAGAAGCAGTAACCCAGTGAAACATTATAACAAAAAACCGAACCGCAGGGACCAACCAGTCAAAAAACACAACGCAACAAGACTGAGCGTGAGGGAGGGAACGCAGTGTCCCCCAGCATAAATCAGATAAATGGATTAAACGGTAAGTACCCAAAAATCCTCTTTTCTCTTTCTTCTATTCTGGGGGACACTGGACCATGGGACGTTCAAAAGCCGTCCCCAGGTGAGGGAACGCTCAGGTTGCCTGACCGGAAAACTGTATGTACAAAGTGGGCGTCGCCGGAGGCAAAAACATGAAACCTGTAAAACCGCTCCATAGGTGCCTCGGCTAAAAAGGTCTTGCCATGCTTCTACCTGGACAGAGGGCCAGGTAGCTGCGTGGCAGACCTTTCTAGCCAAGGCCCTATGGCGCGCGCCCAGGAGGTTGCCACCACTCGAGTAGAAAGAGCCGACACTTTGTCAGGTGCCGGTCTCCCTGCATCAGAATAGGCCCAAAAGATGACTGAGCGGATCTAACGTGCAATGGTCTGCTTCGTAGCCAGCCAGCCACGTTTTTGAGCGTTGTACATACCTAGCAAGGAATCCATACAATAATTGGAAGAAGTCCTGTCCAAGTAGAGCCGCAGGGCCCCGACGATATCCAACATGACAAGAGCGTCACTGTACGACGCTGAAGGTGGAAACGCAGGAAAGACATTTTCCTGGTTCAGGTGGAAATCTGAAACCACTTTTGGTTGGAATGAAGGAACCGTTCGGAGAACCACCCTGTCGTCATGGAATCTGAGAAACATGAGCAGGCTTGCAGGATATGGCCCCCAACTCGGAAACCGCCGAGCTGAGGCAACGGCCATAAGGAAAACCAACTTCTGTGACTAGCTACAAAAGGCTGCAGAGCAGCCCTCCCAAATCGTGCCTAACTCCCAAGGCACTTAATCTACACTGGCATTATGGGGTTGCAGAGGGGAGGAGCTTAGGGTTAAAGCTACAGGTTTAGTTAAGTGCCAGCTCCTTGCAGTCCCAATTACAACCCCATGGTCCAGTGTCCCCCAGAATAGAAGAGAAAACAGCTATAATTATGTATTTGTGTCATTCACCTGATTTGGATGTAATTACCCTCAAATTAAATCTGAAAGTCTGCAGCTAGAGCACATCTTGTTTGTTTCATTTCAAAGCCATTGTGGTGGTGAATAGAGGCCAAAATATGAAAATTCTGTCACTGTCCCAATATTTATGCACCTGACTTGTATAATAAAACAAACAGTAAAAAAATGTGCAAAAAAGGAAACGTGTAGGTATACACTTATATATATAATTAGTAATTTGGAGTTGTGCACCTGTGATCTGTCTTTTTTTGTGTCTGCATTAATAGTCTCAGCAGGTAGCACCTATTATATATATTCAGCGTGTGCAGTCTACGACTTTTTCCCATATACTCTAATAAGTGTGCTTCTTTGCAGCCTGCACTAGCACCCCTGCCCCATTGGTGTAAAGCATAGAGTCTGGCATTGTTATGCACACTAGTACAAGGCATAATGTAGGTAAATCCTTCAAATTATGTACTGTAGTGCAGCTTTGGGTTGATTTTTGGGGCGTGGGCCCCCTGGATTGCTTTGGTTTGTCTTCTTCAGGGCATAGCATTATAACACTTTTCCTTTTTTGCACATTTTAAACACTTTTACTGTTTATTATATATGTATTTTCACTTTTCTACTCCATATATGCAGCTGTAGCTGCTCTTATCTATCTTACTCTACAGTTCACCTTTCTCATTAGAGCGATGCCCTGGAGTGGCTCAGCTGAGCTGGTTTGGGGGTGTCCTGCGCCCTGGATTTGAACCCCAGTATATTAGGGACCTACCCTACAGAGGTTACCTGGATATGGTGGGTAGGCCCATAACCTAGGCCATGATTATGGCCGACGCCTGTCATTAGGCATATGCCGGGAGACCGACGCCCGGCATCCCGGTCGAAGGGACGCCAGGCAGCGAGCGCAGATAGCCGCGGGGGGGGGGGATTAGGGTTCGGCACCCCCCCGGGGGACTTAGGTTTAGGCAGCGGGGAAGGGGGGTTAGGTTTAGGCACTTAGAGGGTAGATTATGGTTAGGAACTGGGGGGTAGGTTAGAGTTAGGCACCCCTAAGGGAGGGTTAGGGGGTAGAATTAGGTTAGCTAATACTTACCTGAGGATGATCGGGATTTCCACTGCTGCCGGGATGCTCGTGTCGGGATTCCAACTGCCGGACATGCATACCGATTCCATTTGGAGTTGTGCACCTGTGATCTGTCTTTTTTTGTGTGGACAGTGAACAATGAATGACAGGGGCAGCTGTCTTACAGCACTGAGGGCCTAATACAGACCTGCTCGCTAGGCTGTATTCGCATGCAGCCAGCCTTTTTTTGTAATCTGCGCATGCATCGCAGTGCGCGAACTAGTTCATGCGATCGGGAAGCGTTTGCTCTTAGGCAGCTCGCTAGCTATAGTGACAGGACAAGCTGTTTGTGGGTGGTGAGAGGGGATGGTCTTTGAAAACAGGGGAGTGGTAGTGCGGACGCATGCGTGCCTGAGCATCTTAACGCCGTTTAAGAGGTGTGCATAATTAAGACGCAGCGTCATAGTACACGTCACTTGGTTGTATTTCACACTGAAGCACTCGCAGTGCTTGCGGCAGGGTATGGTCAACCACAAATGCTGCGAATGTATCCGATGGTACTCGATGTTACTGATGGTTGCATACACTTCCTGGACATGACATGGGAAAGTGGGCGTCTTAAGACAGGCTGGTGGGTGTCTGCATACACAGTGATCGCACGCTAAGACATAGTGGACGTGCTAATGCCCTGCCGTGCGATCGCTTGCCTTTGCCAGATTTGCATACGCTGGGTGCGTGCGAACACATCATGCGAGCGGATCTGAATCGAGCCCTGAGGTCTTGAGTTTAATTCCCAACAAGGCCCTATCTTTGTGGAGTTTGTATGTTCTCCCCATGTTTGGTGTGTTTCCTCCGAATGCTCCAGTTTTGTCCCACAATCCAAAAACATACTAATAGGTTAATTGTTTTCTGAGGATTAAATAACCATAATGTGTATGTGTGAGTCCAAGTGATAGGGAATATAGGGCCAGACTCAGTTTACTACGCCGGAGCTGCAGTGTGGGGGAAGCTGCAGCCTGATTGACAGTCTGTGGCTGTTTGGGGGACGACGACGGGGAAGAGTCTAAAACACAGGCATGTCACTTGTGTTTTAGGAGCGTGTCGAAAGCCATCTACGGCATCTTCCAATGCAGAGTCATCATACTTGCAGTAGACATTCTGAGTTTTTCAGATGTCCGATGTTCCCCCGCAATGTTTTCGATGATGATCCAATGCTGTGTCTTCGGACACAGGTAGTGGATCTGAGAAGGCACAGGTGGGTGTCTCAATTCAAAAGACGGCACCTTCATCATTTACATACCTGCTCAGATCCGCTGCTACTGAAGACGCAGCACCGACACCACTCACCTGGGGAAGTGAATGATGTGAATGACTGAAATCTTCTCTGTAAATCACTGCGGAATATGAGTGCACTCTATAAATAACTGTTAATAAACAAA
Organism: Taudactylus pleione; assembly: GCA_031769625.1. Classification (NCBI taxonomy): domain Eukaryota; kingdom Metazoa; phylum Chordata; class Amphibia; order Anura; family Myobatrachidae; genus Taudactylus; species Taudactylus pleione. The sequence goes on along the minus strand of JAUIMM010000228.1, from coordinate 3,306,021 downwards.
TCCCAGAAAATGAGAAATCCTTCATGTTTATTCCACAATACGAGATACAGTGAGACAGCCTTAGCATCAGATACTGTAACTCTATGCTTTCCTATGTCTTAAGTGTCTGTACAGTAACCGTCCTGTCCTATAGACACATCACTTATACCCTGCTCATGCTAATATCATACGTTATTACACTGATTTGAATAAAGTGACATTCTGTTATTATACTGTTCATATAACCACTAACATCTTCTGCTTGGGCCCTCAGTGTCACTATTTAGTGCACAAGTAACTTTAAGGAAGCTGTTTAATTTTTCTTGAGTGCAAGACCTCAAATAGCAATGAAATTAGGCAAACTATATTCCTGAAGCCTGCTAAACACATTCAGTTCACTTTGCTGCAGGGATTATTATATTCTTTAAGCCTGCTAATCACATTCAGTTCACTTTGCTGGAAGGAGTATTATATTCCTGAAGCCTGCTAATCACATTCAGTTCACTTTGCTGCAGGGAATATTACTGTATATTCCTGAAGCCTGCAATACACATTCAGGACCTCATTCAGAGTCGGTCGTTGCGGCTGCACGGTCGTACGGGAAAACGGGCCGGATATGCAAATGATGCACTCGCAAGTTGCGTCCCTAAGATCGGATCGTTAGCTGGCCGACGAAGGGGAGGAAGCGGCCGGAAGACAAAAAAAATACGCCCCCTTCTCGTACGCATTACACGTCATCTCCGGGCATATAAGGTTTAATCGAGACCATCGGAACTGGTCGTAGAGCTTAAGGTTGACCATACCCTCTCTTAAGCTCTACGATCATGTCAGTGTAAAACCTCCCATGTCACATGTGCTATGACACTACTTTGTTAATTATGCACTCCCATAAAACGCCGTTCGCATAATTAGGCACACCTGCGTTCGGATTTCCACTCCCCCGTTTTCAAGCACCTTCCCCTGTTACCACCCACAAACGCCTCAATCTGTCACTCAAACTACCGACCTTGCTGTGTTCAAGGAGAGAGAAATTTCTAATCGTAGCAGCTAGTTTGCGCATGCGCATTGCGAACTTTACACATGCGCAGTTTAGCGAACATCGGTGGCGTACGACCATGCGGCCGCTACGACCGACTCTTAATGAGGTCCTGAGTTCACTTTGCTGGAGGCAGTATTATATTCCTGAAGCCTGCTAATCACATTCAGTTCACTTTGCTGCAGGGAGTATTACTGTATATTCCTGAAATCTGCTATACACATTCAGGGCCTGATTCAGAGCCGGACGCTATTTGTGAACGGTCGTTCAGAAAAAGGAGCCGGCTATTTAAATTGAGCGCCTCTATGTCTGAGCGAGCGAACAAAACATGCGCTTGCTATTTTGTAAAGACGCCCCCTGGCTATTCACATCATACGTCATCTCCGCTATTTATTAGATTAATCGAGTACATCGAAAGGCGTCTGAACTGCTCGCAGTGCTTGTGGTAGGTTTTGCTTCCTGCAATCACTGCGAGCAGTTCAGGCTAAAAGACAACCAAGTGACGTGGTCGATGACGCTGCTTTGTTAATTATGCACACCCATTAAACGCCCGTTTTGACCGTTTGGCACACCTGCGTTCGGATCTCCACTCCCCGTTTTCAAGCACCTTCCCCTGTTACCACCCACAAACGCCTCATTCTGTCACTCAAATTAGCAGGCCCTCGCTGTTTTGCGAGCGCACGATTTCTGACCGCAATGACTGGTTGGCGCATGCGCATTACGACCCATATGCATGCGCAGATGTGCGAACATCGCTCGGAGCGGCCGCTTACGAGCGGCTCTGAATCAGGCCCTCAGTTCACTTTGCTGGAGGGAGTATTATATTCCTGAAGCCTGCTAATTACATTCAGTTCACTTTGCTGTAGGGAGTATTACTGTATATTCCTGAAGCCCTGCTATAACACATTCAGTTCACTTTGCTGCAGGGAGTTTTATATTCTTTAAGCCTGCTAATCACATTCGGGGCCTGATTCAGAGCCGGACGCTCTGACCAGAGCGCTCGCTCTGAATCAGGGCCCTCCTACCTAAAAATGGAGCGGCCTCTTGGACGCTCGCATAGCTGTGGGTTACCACCCACAGCTATAGCGAGCATCCATGATGATGGTCGCGATGGTCAAGACCATCGCGCTTGCGACGAGACCCTGCGGTAGGGTCTCGGTGACCGCAAGCCCTGGAGTGATTTTGGCTCTATCAGAGCCAAAATCACTCCCACTGACATCACTAGTGATGTCAGTGGGGCCGGACCCAGACGGTAGGCGTTCCCATGGGAACGCCTCCGTCTGGCAGCCACGCCCACCAAAGGGGGCGTGCTGTCAGTCAACATCGACAGCACGCCCCCTTTGGTGTGAGACTCATAGCGACAGCTTGGCTGTCGCTATGCGGGTCTCGCGCATGCGCACAACGGAGCTCCCTCTGTCGTGCGCATGCGTATTAGGGCACCGTCGACCCGCTTGCGAGCGTCCTACGCTCGCGATCGGGTCTGAATTAGGCCCTCAGTTCACTTTCCTGCAGGGAGTATTATATTCCTGAAGCCTGCTAATCACATTCAGTTCACTTTGCTGGAGGGAGTTTTAGAGAACGTGCTTTGAGCATTCTGTTAAAAGTGAGAACAAAGGGCCTGATTCAGAGCCGCCGCTCGTTCGTTCCGACCGATGTTCGCACAACTGCGCATGCGTACGGATTTAATTACGCGTGCGCGAACCAGTCAGTGCGGCCGAAAATCGTTTGTTCGCTAAATAGCGAATGCCTGCTATTTTGAGTGACAGGAGGAGGCGTATGTGGGTGGTAACAGGGGAAGGTGCTTGAAAACTGGGAGTGGAAATCAGAACGCAGGCGTGCTTAAAGGTCAAAACGGGCGTTTTATGGGTGTGCATAATTAATACAGGAGCTTCATTAACCACGTCACTTGGTTGATTTATAGTCAGAACTGCTCGCAAGATTGTGGTAGGAAAAACCAACCACAAGAATAGCGAGCAGTTCATACGCTGTTCGATGTACTCGATTAATCTATTAAATAACGGACATGACGTATGGTGCGAGCGGCCAGGGGGCGTCTTTTTAAAAATTACGACCGCAAGTTTTGTTCGCTCGTTCAGACATAGAGGCGTGAACAGACCGCAAAGTGCGAACGGTTCATTTGAATAGCCACCCCTTTTTAATGAACGAGCGAGCGCAAATAGCGTCCGGCTCTGAATCAGGCCCAAAGTGCATAGTTGTTTTTTTTTGTAATGCCCGTGTATACGATCCTAAAGGAAAAAGAGTGGCAACAATAACAAAACAAAAGGACAATATACTCAGTTCAAACAGTAGCTTTTACACACTGCTTGGTTGTATGTAAAATTCATATTCCATGCTTAGTAGCTTCCTGATACAGTATGCACACAAATAAAGGTGGAGCACAACATCTGTTCCACTGGCCTTTACACGTTTATCATGGAAACTTTATAATTGTTGTAATGTTATACTGTACAATACGATATTGCTTTATTAGACTTATTCATTTATGAAGTGAACTACACAACTTTCCATTGACGAAAGTCTACAAACATTATGAAGCTGGTAGCAAAAGTAATGTTCTGATCCTACACTTGATCTGAGCCAAAAGGCCAAGAAGTGATCAAAAGGAATGTTCTGATCATAAAGGACGCCTCACTCTACAAGGTGGGCTTAACGTCCATTACTAAAGTGCTTCATTTCTGTACAACTGATGTATTAAAGAAAAGAAATGCTAGCATACCTCCCCAACTACCCTTATATATGAACAAACTCCATTTCTTGTTCAAAATGGATTCGGTGGAAACACTCCTAAATAAGTAGAAATAGGTGGAACGCTTCTTTACTCTATGGGAATAATACATTGACACCCTCCAGCTCACAACTAGGGAACAAATTCACCATAGTTTCAAAAATACCACCTGGTATCTAACTAGGATGGTTACACAGGATCCTCCTGTCTCATTGAGCTGATAACTGTGGAATCCTCCGGCGTCTTCCTTCCAGGACCTTACAACCATATTTCAGAGTTGCAATCTAAATTATTCGCTATTCCAGAGGTTCCCAAACGGGGTCCCTCAAGGCTCCCCAGCAGCTCAGGTTTTAGAGATATCCATGGTGGAGCACAGGTGATTAAATCAAATTGACTGAGGTACTAATTAAGTCACCTGTGCTCAACCATAGATATCTCTAAAACATGAACTGCTGGGGAGCCTTGAGGACCGTGATTGGGAACCTCTGCGCTATTCTATTGTATGTATTTTTCTCTTTTTCTTTTCTGCACATTTGTGTGAACGTGTTTAATTGTTGTTTCAGATTTCTAGCATTGTAAAACCTTCCATCTATGTTTTCTCATTTTTGTAATGAATCATTTGTTATCTCTGTTCTGCTGGAGCAGCAATATTGAATATGTACTTTTTTATTATAAGTTTATTTGTGATACCTCAATAAAAAATGTTTTGCTTCAGGATGTAAAACGGCCTGGTTTTCCCTTAATAAAAATGCTGCTTTAAATTCCACAGCAAAAAGAGAGAGAGCAGTGCATTACGTTCTCCCCATAAATCTTAGAAATCAGTGTTTTATGTGCAAATGAATCAGAAAACCATTAAAGGGCTGTGACTGCTCCAGCTCCTATATTGCATGATTACATACATCTATTCGGAATCGGTATTCCCGGCAGCCCGACAGAGCTGGAAATCCCGAACGTCCTGAGGTAAGTAAAAACTAACCTAACCCCCCTAACCCTCCTTAGGGGTGCCTAACCCTAACCTCCCCCCCAAGTGCCTAACCCTAATCCCCCCTCTAAGTGCCTAACCCTAACCCCCCCTTCCCCGCTGCCTAAAGCCAAGTCGGCCGGGGGGTGCCTAACCCTAAGTCCCCCCACCGGGTGTGCCTAACCCTAACCCTCCCTCCCCCTAGCCTAACCCTAACCCTCCCGGGGGGCGGGTGCTTAACCGTAAGCCCCCCCGGGTGCCCTAAATCTAACCCTCCCCCCTGCGACTGTCTGCTCGCGGCGCCTGGCATCCCTTCGATCGGGATGCCGGGCGCCTGTCTCCCGCTGTCGGGAAAATGACAGGTGTCTAGATATAGATGCCTGTCATTTAACCCACGCCGGGATAAAGCAGTCGGGAAGCCGGCTGTCGGGATCATGTCAGCCGGCTTCCCGATTGCATCCCCATCTATTCTTCTGTCCTTAAGAAAAGCATTTGTTAGATTTCCAGGTCTCCCTTATTAGTATCTTTATTATCCAGTCTCTGTGCTGCTTGTTCCAGATCTGCAACGATCAAATCCACATCCTCTCTGGAAGTGTCACATCCCACACTCAAGCGAATAGCACCTCGTGCGGCCTCTAGGGGGACTCCGCTGCTCAACAGCACAGGAGAGCAGCTGTGAGAAAAACGACATCACGTTACATACAAATCCTCTGCAACAGATAATTCTGGACATTGTTATGGTATAAGCAGATATTTTTAGTAAAGAGCAAAACTTACAAGCAGCTTCTTACATGCTAACTTCTCCCATCTATGACAAAAGTCAGTTTTTGCTGTAACCTGCCAGAACTCATCCCAAAAGGTTTGTATATTAGCACTCTGGTGAATGTAAGGAAGACCGGGCAGTGAAGTTGACATTCCCCTATTCTTTCTGAGGTCATATTATCTTTGGTAATGGTTTTTCGTCTTACTTTGGCCAAGGTGAGATAAAAAAGTTATTTGTCATTAATCGTGGCCTTGTGGCTCCATAGTCATCGCACCATGCGTGTATTGAAGATGTACCAATACTGCTGTGAAAGGCAGTATCAATAGCTGCAGTGCTGCTGCTCTTTTATAGCATTTTCACTGAATAATGCATTTAACTTCATTGTTCTCCAGGCTATACCCATAGCGATCCCTGTGTCCCCCTAGTGGAGGAAGAAGAACCTTCAATTGTGGAGTTTATTGGTTCTATAAGGGGGAAGGTTGTCCAAAAAGGGGCCATTTAAGCTGGTCACAAAGACAGTAATGCTGGCTCTCTGGACAAGCATCAAGATACAGGATCACGGTCTACTTTACCCACATGTTAGCAGCCAAACTGGGAGAAAACTGGTGCCTGTTGGTCTGGTATGAAGATGACTGAACTTAATAGGCTAATAACAGACATCTTCCAACCACATGTACCAAGATGCCCAAGCAATATCAATTTTCTACAACCACAAATAATACATATGGTAAAAAGCTTAAGCATGTAAAGAAAGGGATATCTTGTGAACAATAAAACAAAGGGAGTAGAAACATACTATGGTCTGGGGTAGTCCAGCAGTCCGTGGTGCAGAGAATAGTTTGCAGGTGGATTGTAGACTTGTTTCAACTAGCTATCAGTGACTTATAAAAGCCAATTATCCAGAGTTTGGGAAGACATTGAAGCTAAAAACATGTTGGAGATTTCCAAAAAACAGTAACTCAAAATGTACTTCAAAATTAAGAAAGAAAGATGAATGCACTGGATTGTCCTTCACGGTTTCTACATATCTGAAAATCTGGAGGGAGATATATAACATGTTGTTCAAGCATTGAGATCAGGACTCACAAGGTAGAGTGTGAGAAATTCCAAGTCCAGGAATATAGAGAATAATAGAACAGGCTGGCAGGGTGCACCGACTTTTGCACATGGAAACCTGCAGTTTACTCAGCAAACACATAAAATGTAAGCATTACATTACAATGAGCCAAAAGAGGCCACTTTGCCCTTTGTATCTTGTACAGGTCATGTTAAGTTCTGTTAGATATTAATTGAAATGTAAAGTCTGAACAGATGCACGTGAACTTTTGCAGTAGTTTAAAAATGGGATGAGAGTCAGTGCTTCAGAATGTTTACAATGTGCAGAAAATGACAGATTCATTACATATATATGATATATGCGGTAAATGATATATCTGTCAGTTCGACTTCCACATACCTGTCTCCGCGATCCGAGTGACATGCTGCTCCAACACTGGCTTGGAGATAATGACAATGTGAAAGCCACTCACGGCCTGCAATTGCAATATGAATAAGGGAATAAGAGGGATTGCATATAAGTGTTCCCACTCAGCTTAGCAGCTACAGTAACTTTCCAGTATCTTATAAAGGGGAAAAGGGGGGCTAAACTTTGGCTTACTAGTTAACCCCTGTACTAAATCCCATCCCTTCTTTACCGAATAATAGCACTTTTGTTGTGGTCCCTCCACTCATTTCACCGGTCCCACATATAGCCGTAACATGTACTGGTCACCCTCCTGTAATAAATGTGCAGGGGTATTCAATTTGGAGCGAAAACGTCATTTTCGCTGATTTCAATTATCCCCGTATTCAATTTCAAAGACTTTTCGCAGGTTCGAAAAGTCTTTGAAAAAAAAACGGGGATAACTTTTCACCACTGAATAGCTGGCGAAAAAAAGGGCAGAATTGGGGTTTAGGGGTGCAGGCTTAAAAAAAATAGCCTGCACCCCTGGGAATGTCATTTAAAAATAAACTGTGTCAAAAAAAGTTTAAAAAATTATTCAAAAATTGGGGTGAAAAAAAAAAAAGAAAAGAAAAAAAAGTGTTTCAAAATAGGGAAATTCTGGTTCAGGGCTATTCTGCAAGTATGCGGCAGGTGTTTTCTAGAATAGGTTATTAGCGGCAGGTGCATATTTGCAGACAGAATTTAAAAAAAAATTACTTTAGAATTTTTACATAAAAATATGCTAGCACCCATTTTCATGTACCCCAAATTTGATGGAACCACTTAATAAAAATAAAAAAATAACCTAAGTGCTCTTCTGCAATGTCGGAAAAAAAAAAACACCTGCCGCGGCTATTTAAAACCCCGACTTTCATTTGCAGGCTAAAACAGGGGTACCCATAGTGATCCCCCATGTTTTGACAGCTTTAGGGGGGGTCCTACAATTTATTCCAGGTAAATCCCATTTTTTTTCGCTGATCCTATTTTGCCGGCTCCTGTTTTCGTAGCTTTTTAATTGAATACAGGGATAAAGCGGGCGGGCGCGCGCCCGATATTTTATCCTAGGAAAATCAGCGATGTGAAGCGAAAAGTCCAGCACGGACTTTTCGCTCCAAATTGAATACCCCTGGTGGTCTTTCCGAGCACTACAAAAGCCAGGAACCATGCAACATGAACAAAGTGACAACAATTTATGAAGAAGCTGTCTCTTTGCCATGCAATCTGGCTATATACTGTTATATGGAACCTATGTAGTGGTAGTCTTAAAAAGAAAACATATGAGAGCCTTTATGCCAGGAGGCATGAAAGTGATAGACAGTGTATAACAGTATGTAAGATAGATAAGATATAAGGGGAAAGTCACACTGACAGCATGTGATTGCTCACCCAGGACTGAGGGTCGAAGCAGTGACACATTGCACGTGTTGGGAAGCCGTGCCGTGCCTGGGAAGTCGGAATTTAACCGAATCCTGTTTCCAAACACAGCCTAGAAAAAGGAAATATATCACAAAGTCGCATTTATGTCTTTCGTCATTAGGATATAGCGCTGTAGTAGGCTGTGACACAGCCACAATATCAATCATATGAAAACTAAAATAATACAGAATAAATACATTAACAGTAACACATAAACAAACAAGACCTAATTATAAAGCATACAGGAGGCAATGCAAATGGACTTGTTTTTGCATCACCTATTATCCTGGGAGACACCCGCACAACTGGAACTTTTCATAGGTTTGCCGAGTACAGGGGTGGAAAGGTTTGAAGTAGAATGCTGCATAAATGCCACATCAACCTGCTACCACTTTACAACCACTCACTCATTAAGGTAAACTCTAGGCTCCTAATATAGTACTTCCTTTAGCCATATTTATGGCTTATAATGAATCATGTGTAAGGAGGCATCAGGAGCCTCTGTATTACATGAGGGCCATTCCATGTCAAGCGGACTAGGGGCCCCCACTCCGATTTTGATGACATTTTTGCATGAAGGTTGGTATATATGTAGAACTAACTTTGGTAAAGTTACTGTGACCTGAAACTTTACCAAAGTTACAGATGCGCCCAGGTTCATTGTGGCTGGTCGCGCCACAAACGCGCGCGCGCATCATGCTATGTACCACGATACGCTATGGCGCATCCCCGATCATGGGAGTGCGTCTCCATTCAATCCTATGGAGATGGGAATGCGTGTCTCCGATCGCGGGAGTCCGCCTCGCGCGTATGGTGCGGTTCGCTGCGCTACAGGCAAGGATGTAGCTGGGCATATCTGTAGTTCTACATATATACCAACTTTCATTTCACGATTTTCAAAATTGGTCCACTTGATACGGAATGACCCATGTGGTACTTTTGTGTGTTTGAAGATTGCTTTGTGGAAAGCACTGGGTATGAGACCTGACCTCCACCAGCTGAGAGCTGCAGAATCATTCGGTATAGTCTCTGTGACTCAAAGGACTGCCATGTACAAGGCAATACCCAGAAGACTGTTCTCCATTTTCAGTGTCTTATTTGCATACTAGCAATAGGGACGCCATATACAAATCTCCATAATTCTCGTGTTCCCAAAAAATATGTAATTTTCCCCTGTTAAATGGCTTTTTTCTACTGCACTGCTTACCTGTAATCTCTGCTCCAGGTAGTCCCGCACGCCCCTCATGTGATCCTCATACTCCGCACAATGTAAGCTTACTAACTCTGCAGCCTGGAGAAAAAGCAATTACTTTTATGTATATACAGGGCTGCTATTAGGTGGTGTTGTGCATAGTATTAGGGCAATGCAATAAGCAGAAAAATGTTTGGAATTTATAAGCTCACCTTCCCTAGTCCAGCAATCATCGGAGTATTCTCTGTACTGGAGGAAAGACGATGAGAGATGTATGAGACACAACATTTACATTTCAGTAATATTAGACATCTACTAACAATGTAATGTTTATAAATATACAACTGTAATACCGGTCCTGATACTAGAGGTGCATACAGTGTTGATGCCATGCACAACCGAGCAATGTTTTCAGTCTGCGCATGCGTCCTGAGTAACTATCACAGAGCTTGTGCAATCTCTGATGGTGCGCCCAGATGCGACCGATGGTGCCTCTTAATGCGCACAGCAGTGAATTAGAGCTGTAGCCGGTGAGCGTGTCTGTACTAATCCCATGGGCTTCAGCAGGGCTGTAACTAGGGGTGTGCGAGCAGTGCAGTCGCACAGTGCTCTGTGGGCGGCACCTTCGCTGCCTTACGGCTCCTGCATCTGCCTATCAGGATGGCTTGAATGGCGTTGGGCTGAGGCATTAGTATACAGTAAAGATGCAGTCGCACTATAGCAATAGGCGCCAACGCAGCTGCAATAACATGCACCTGGACTCAGGCCCACAATGTTATGGGAAAGCACGGATGGCCAGTTACAGCACTAATCTACACTAAATCAGTATCAGAAAGCCTTGCTGTATGATTGGCTGATCAGCACAGTCATCTGTAACCCCTCCATGAGTTGTTGCTCACACAACCAGAACGATTTACACATTGTTTTCTATTCATTTCTTTAAGCCACTGTTACCAAAAATAACTTTCATTTTGTAGTCTACCCAAGTGAATTTTATTTTATTTTTCAGGCACAAATTGTGCTTATTTTGTTAGAATGTTGGGATACATAATACATACTGTACATAAGCCATTTGCCAGTGACATCTAAGGTAATATTAAAGCATGTTAATATATTCTCACAGAAGGGGAACAGAATAGAGAACTTATTCCGATCTTATTGAACCAAGGGGCTCTTCTTCCTTTATGGAAACCTAGGTGGAGATGTCACCAAGGTTTCCGGGGGAGGCAGACGGGGGTGACACTGCTTCCCATGTACAGCGCTGTATAATGTATGCACTAAGCCACATGTCCATCAGGTGAAAAGTAGTTCCCAGCTACTACACAGTGAGAAGCTGCTGCCTGATTCATGTGTCAGCAGCGATTTCAGTACTGCGTGGCCCAAAATACAATAGAATGTAGCTGTACCACAGTTACATTATCATGTGCTAACATCATGTAAAGATAAGCCTATTTCAAAACAAACACTGTTGCTGGTTAGCGAAGGAAGTTGTCATTACTGTATAAGGTAAGACTATAGCTCTCCACGTAACGCCCATCTTCCTTGTCAAATGTGTTACACACATTTTTCACCATTGAGTGGTACATAATGGCCCTTACAAACTTTTTGCTTAAAATACCTAGTTACGCCCCTCTATGGATCATATTACTATTTACTAAACTTGATCTCAATTCTTAGAAGATTGCTTACCCTGGTCGGTAGTTGCGTTCCTGTCCTCCTCCATATAACATTGGCAACAGCGAGGTTTGGTGCCCAACTCCACGAACATAAAGCGCCCCAATACGAGGCCCATAAAACTAAACAAAATATAATAATAAAAAAACAAAAGCATATATTACATAAAGTGTACAACTCCAAAAGAAAACCATTACCGGCACACATGAAAGACATAGAAATTATCAATCAGATCACACACGCAACAAAACTAAACTGACATAGAGAGAGACTGGAAAACTTGTGTTGTAAGTAAGAAGGTGTAATGTTCCAATATTATAGTTTTCTGAATGTTACATTTGACTCATGATTCAATTTATCATCCAACAAGTTTCATGCAACATTTATCTTTTGTCCACAATTGCTAAAGTCAACCAAGTAGTATATAGAAAGATGCTGGCCACACAGCCACCATACTGTATATGGAAAAAAGGGGCAAAAAACAAAAACATGAGGCAGCATTGGAAGAAGATTTTAGGTGGTAATAGAAGACTAAATGTATATAAGCCTTAAATTTGATCCACGCTGATCACTTATAGCAGAAACGGGATTATCATCAACATTTTTATTAATACTTTTCATTTTAGTATCTCTATGGAGTGATAAAGTTCAAAGTTGTGAACGAAACGCGTCAAAGTTATCAAAAGATGGTACTCCTTATGCTGAGAATAACAAGTAGAATTCAACTGATTATACTTTGTAGACTACTTTCTTAGCTAGAACAGGCTCCTATCTCTCCACACATCCACGCAGTAACTAGATGCTCTGCTGAACTGCCATACTGTGAGAAATCACACTAAGAATTTTTTATTAAGTATTATCAATTAGTCGGTGACAAGACCTCTACTAAGTACTATATAGTACAGAGGCTGGTATAAGGGCAACAACATTCATTTGGCTGGGCATTCATATCCCATTCAACAGCATGGGAGTACTATTTACCTACACATGAGAGGTACCCCTACTGAAGTGGACTGATACTGTATATAAGATCCTGTGAACTTACATATGCCCATGATCAGTTCCTTCCATTTATTAAGGAACCAAAAGCATTGCTACACACATTTTTTCTGACCAAACAAAGTGTTATGGATAAAACCTGACTGAGACTTTACAAGTGTGGATTGGATACAAAACAGAGAACTGTTCATCAAACTAATAAGGTGGTTATCTTTCTTCAATTTATGATCTAGAAGAAAAGTCAATTAAGGCAACAGAGTTTGTATACTGGGTCATATATGTCTAAAGGATTGTGGAGCATCATAATATTATATTGAAACAGTTATGAAGGTTCCGACTATACTTTTTGCTGCAATTTACCAAACGCTCAGATCAAGCCTGATCTATTTTTTATATATATTTTTTTTTTATGTGATTGTCAATTGTGTATTGTATTTTATTGTGTTTACTTTATTTATGATATGGCCATATTATTATGTATTAATAAATTGTATTGAAATCGATTGTTGTGAATAGTTTCCAATTGGCAGCGCTTCCTATATTTCTATTCTTTCTTGTCAGTCATAAGAGGTGTGGCAATTACCTCTAATAGGAAGCTGCACCATTAATTAATTAATTAGAGGAGATATCTTTGTCTATACCAGATTAGGCGCCAGGTTGCGTCATTTTGTTCTTTTTTCATACTTTCTTAGCTACAATGCAATAGAACTCTAACACATGAAGCCCGTACCAATGGCTGCATCTGAACTTGGACATATTGGAGACATAAGATTGGCAAGTGGTACGTTTGATTTCACTGGCTATGAGACTTGTTATTGCCTAATATATAGAAAAGGGTTCCTAAAGCAAAGAGTGCCTGATAATGAATCTGCCACTTTCTTGCCTAACTCCTATTGCTACTTATATAGGAGACACGGACACAGATATGGTGAGAATTACTAGTCACTAACAGGTGGAACGATTATATCTGCTGCTACAACTGATATGCACATACTAATACGCTAATAAGGACACTATTAGCAAGCTAGTAAGACTATGCAAAGCGAGAATAAGGGGAGAGGGAGACGGGAGAAATAGGGGGAGAGCGAGACGGGAGATATAGGAGGTGAGGCTGATGGACGGAATTGCTGGAGATAGAGCAGAGAGATGGGAAGGTGCAGGAAGAGAGGGAACAAATCTTACCACTTGCTATTAATACATCAACACAATGCTGTACAACATTATTTATAATAATCTCATCAATAGGCAAGCTACTCAGTTACTAAATGATGTTTGATTCTTTTCAACAATTGTATCTTCTTTGTAATTTGATAAATTATTTTAATGTACATGTACTAACTTCCAAATGTAATATATAAATGAAAAAAATAATAGTAAATCTTGTGCATACATCACTAAATTACCTTAAAGGATTTCTCTGCAAATATTAACAGGTTGGAAGTACCTTGTGTCCTACAATGGTCAAATAATTGACTCCGAGCTCTTGAACATCAACACTGATCTTTCCCAGTGCTTGTGCTGCATCTGTGTGCAAAAGGACTGGGGGTAGCCCCTGTGAAGTGCGTTCTTGAGAAATGGGTGCCAGGCGTTCTGATAATTCACTCACAGGCTGCAGGGAAGAGTCAGCATAAACAAACATTCATTGCAGTTTACATACTTCATAAATTGATAAAAATTAATACAAAATCCAAACTAAACACCAAAAGCTAATTTCTACTATTCTCTAAAGCAATATCTGGGGGACACTGCAGACTGTGGCTTTAGAGGGGAGGATGCGGAGTAGGCACAAAATAGTTTGCCCTTGAAAAAGGTCCATGGCGGGATGAAACGCGTTGGGTAACTGACACCACAACTACAACCAGTGATATTGGCCTTATTATACTGGATTTTTTAATTGGACTTTTGCTAGTAATTATCTGATCTAGATGTTTATATACTGTTGTACAGGTATTAGCAGCCAAATAAAAGATATTTGATATACACATACTATGTATCATTCATTATAGTATTGGTAAGAACACCTATCCCCTCACCCGCACAGAACCAGCCTCCACCCCGCAGATGGCAAGAACGACCGAGAACCAGCAGACGCTTTCTGGTAAGTAACATCCATTTTACCTAAATTCTGCACAATAGTGTCCACATCACCGTGATACTGCATTAATTATTCCTGAGGTGGAGAGACGTTTGCAGACATCCAAACCCAGACCTACTTGGGGAATAGTGCAAGTAAGGGGAAAATACCACTCCAGGACATATCGGATACTGAACTGACCATTACACATTCACACTCTGCCTAAAATTATTATCCACCTGGCTGCAAAGATGGAATAAGCAGGAGTATCACCAGCCGAGGCATATCCAAGATTTGTTACTCAGGACACCCATCCTACAGTTTAGAGAATAGACACTTGTCACTGATGTCAGCAGAAGGATGGTTTACATTAATACTACATATTTAAGGCACCACTAACACTCAGTATCCCAACCACAAGGCAGAGGTTAGAATTGAACTATACTTAAACTACTACCACATCAGTCTTGCAAAGTCACCATACACGGCTAGGGATAGATCCAAGACCCACGGAGCGCTTCCTATAAATTATTTTCTTACTAAATAGTGAAACATCTGTTTGACTATGACTATGAAAAATGCAGTTCTTTTGCTAGGACTATAAAAAAAATGCAGTTTCTCAGTTATTTCACTATACTCTAAAAACACAATAACCTTTACAAAACACAGATAACATGCAATAGCAAAAAGATTATTACTCAGCAGAATCAGCAAAAAAACTAAAACTGATCAGTCATTTACATTGAAGCGAGTACAAAGTTCTGTCATTTGAGTAATTTGTCGCTGGATGGTCACTGTCAAATAACGTGCATGTACTTGTAATCCAAAATTGACAAGAGTAGTAGGATTAGCATCTAATGCTGGTCTTTCCTGATTAAAGAGAAATAATAGCTTTGGCTTTCCAATGATAAGGCACTATAAACACAGTTCTACTTTCAACTGCACAATTATCTTTAGCACTTCACAAGTGCTCTTTAATCATCTTATGATTCTCTCACAAAATTACTTCCTCTCTTTACACTGTTAAACTCAGTCACTGATTCAGTAGCAGCTCAAACAAGGTATATGTCATACTTTCAGGACACTCATATCTTTAGCTCAGTCTCTTGCATAAGTTAGGGTTACACAGTACATTCAATATATTACTTAATATACTATTAATATTATATATTCCCAATAGCTCTTAGTAGTTTCCAAAGGTTCTCAGTGTCTCTCAATAGGGCTTAGTAACTCACACACAGCCTCCATGGATCTTATTCCGCATACAAACTAGATGATAAGTTGGACGATATGAACGATAACGATATCGTTCATCGCGTTCAATATCGTCCAGTGTGTATGCAAGACATTGTTAATGATGCGCGCTCCTGCAGATCGTTTATGAAATGTCTTACATCGCCTGTACTTGCAGGGCAACCTGACGATATCGTCAGGTTCTGCAAGTACGGGGATGAGGGAGGGTGCCGTCACTGAACGATATCGTTCAGTGTGTATGCTCAATGTCGTTAACGACATTGAGCCCGGCAGTGCAGGTGAAACACTTAACGATATCGCTCATGGAGCATATCGTTAAGTGTGTAGGCGGCTTAAGCTGCGACTCCAAGTGCTGACACACTGTTTCTGGATCTCAGCCTCACTCTGTCGGTGCTCTGCAAAGGTCTACAGCGCACCATCAGCAGGTATTCAGTGGTACATGTCATTCTGTACCACTTTAGAGTCATCACTTGTGTGACGCTTCAGGATTTTGTTTCTACGGGGGATCTCACTGAAGCCGGTATAGGAGCAATACTCTGCGAGGTGGTAGCCATGGGATACCCTGAGGTGGTTAATACAGGAAGCACAAAAGCCTTAGGTACAGCTCAGTACCCAAAGTGTGTGAGTTTGGGTCATGGATGCATTGGCACTGTTTGTATAATGTGTAGCATGTAATGAGAAGCACGGGTGGAATATCCTGACTCAGACTCAGTGGATTCTGCGTGGCATGCCTCCACATGTTCAGCCAGACAATGCCATTGCTGTGGCATATATCAACCAGCAGGGCTATAACCAAGCGTCACAAGGTCATGGCGGAGATCACTTGCATCATGCGGTGGGCAGAAAAGTTTGTTCTGGCCATCTCTGCCATCTTCATTCTCGGGGTGGACATTTGAGAGGTCGACTTTCTCAGTCGACACAGGTTCCAACAGGGCGAGTGGTGAATGCACCAGGACACGTTCAACCTGCTTATTGAGCGATAGGGCACTCCAGACATCTGCCTCATGGTGTCCAAGTTGAACAAGAATGCTGAACAAGAATCAAGTTGTTATTTTTTTTCCACTGGGTTACCTGTACCTGCCCATCTCCATACTGCCACAGGTGATCCGGCAGGTAAAGAAGAAGGTGCACATTCTTCTCATAGCTCCAGAATGGCTGCGGAATGCATGGTATAACGACTTAGGGCCTGATTCAGACCCACTCGCGAGCGGCTGTCCGCTCGCAAGTGGGTCGATGTTATGCACTGAGCATGCGCACGACGGAGGGAGCTCCGTCGTGCGCATGCGCCAGACGCGACGAGCGAAGGAAAGTCCTTCGCTCGTTGTGTCCGATCAAAGGGGGCGTGCTGTCAATGTTGATTGACAGCACGCCCCCTTTGGTGGGCGTGCCGGGGGCGTGCCTCCCTGACGGGGGCGTTCCCACGGGAACGCCTCCCGTCAGAAGCCGGCCCACTGACATCACTAGTGATGTCAGTGGGAGTGATTTTGGCTCTGATAGAGCCAAAATCACTCCGGAGCTTGCGGTTGAAAACCTCAACCGCAGGCTCCGGCTCGCAATTTCGATGGTCGCGATGGTCTCGACCATCGCGGCCATCAAAAAGCACGCTCGTATAGCCTGTGGGTGGTGACCCACAGCTATACGAGCGTCCAGGAGGACGCTCCATGAAAATGGAGCCCGGCCCTCATTCAGAGCGTGCGCTCTGCTCAGAGCGTACGGCTCTGAATGAGGGCCTTAATCTCTAATGGTCGAACCCTGTGGTGGCTGCCACTACGGGATGATCTGCTAACACAAGGCCTGTTCCTGCACCCAGATTTGCCTTGGCTGGCTTTGTCAGTGTGGCACATGAGATCAGGATCTTGAGGTCTAAGGGGTTTTCTGCAGCAGCGATGTGGACCATGCTTCAATTGCTTAGGCCAGCCATGGTGACAATTTATGACCGGGTGTGGAAGACTTGCATATGGTGGAGTGAGCGCCAGGGAGTATCTGCTTCTCAGTTCTGCTTGTCGATTAGGTTTAAGATGCATCTGGCCTTGCTTCCAAACATTCAGACATTTATGCAGGGTGTGCTCCATGTACACCCTCCTCCTTGGGACCTCAATTTGGTCCTGGAGACGCTTCAGCAGCCTTTTTTTGAGCCTCTGGAGTTGATTGACCTTTGGTGGCTTACTTGTTAAGTGGCATTGATGTTGGCTATTGGTTCCGCTACAGGCGTTTCAGAGCTGGCTGTGTTGTCTGCTAGTTCTCTTCTCCTGATTATTCACTGTAACCGGGTGGTGCTCCACTCTAAGCCATCTATCAAGCCAAAAGTAGTTTCCCAAATTAATTTGAACCAGGAGATCGTGTTACCGGGTTTCCATCCTTCCAATTCGAATGGGCCTCTTCACTTCTCGTCCGGACATTGCGGGTTTATGTGGATCACACCTGCTTACTGAAGGGGCTGGCCCGACTCCAAGAAGTCCGTGGCTCGCTGGATCACTTCTGCTATTAAACAGGCTTATGTCTCATTGGAAGAGCCTCTGGCTGAGCTTATTCGGGCACATTCTACTCAGGCACATTACCCCCATGCATTATTTGTCGGGCAGTCCACCCTGCAAAATTCCCCTGCCGCCCGGCCCTGTGACATCAGTGCAGCACAACTTAATGGCCACATCACAGTGCCTGTCAACGTCAGAGTGGAGGGCACAGCAGTTCCCTCCCCAAGGATAAAAGGAAGGACGTGATTGCTTGGTCTCTGTTTACACATATTAATAAGGGCCTGGCTGGATAATGCATAAGGTGCATACAGACACAATGATTTTTTAAACGATTATCGTTAACGATATCTTTTATCGTTCAATCGTTTAAAAATTTGTTCACTTTCTGAGTTAAAACAATGAACGATTATCGTTCATGCACGTTCACGTTTGTAGTTCAGTTAGACTGACCAACTCAATGATTTTCAGTAAGGGAATATGCAAAAATTGTTTGTAGTTCAAAAAAATCGTTCATTACATTTAGTAAATGAAAGATTTTAGTAAACGATTTTCATTCATTTTTCCCTTGAAAAAATGAACGAAAATGAACCAGTATCTTTCATTTCACAGGTTCAAGATAGAATCTCTCCATTCTGTCATTGCGGGACTAGAGGCAGAAGAGTTTCTGGTGTCGATAGATATCAAGGACGCCTATCTGCATGTCCCAATTTGGGTTCCTCACCAGGCTTTCCTCAGATTTGCCATCAGGGAAGCTCATTTCCAGTTTCAGGCCCTGCCATTCGGTCTCTCGTCAGCTCCCAGGGTATTCACCAAAGTGATGGCCGTCATGGTGTCTCATTTGCGCTCTCGGGGGGTGACGATAGTTCCGTACCTAGACGATTTACTCATCAAGGCTCCGACGGCAGAAGTCCTTTTACACCAAGTGTCCCTTACACATCAGATTCTCATTCAACATGGATGGATTGTGAACTTCCAGAAGTCTCAGTTGATGCCGTCCCAGAGACTTCAGTTCCTAGGAATGATTCTAGACACTGTTCTGCTTCGTATATTCTTGCCAAGGGACAAGGCCATAGCCATACAGGAGCTGGTTCGTCTAGTGCTCAGACCCAGGAAAGTATCTGTGCATCTTTGCATCCGTCTCCTGGGGAAAATGGTGGCTTCCTTCGAGGCCATCCAATTCGGCAGATTTCACTCCAGAATATTTCAACTGGATCTTCTGTCTCAGTGGTCCGGGTCCCACCTACAGATGCATCGGCTGGTGCGTCTGTCTCCCCGGACCCGCATATCCTTGCTCTGGTGGCTTCGGACGGAGCTTCGGAATTTGGAATTGGACCTTGGTCACCACGGACGCCAGCCTCCGCGGATGGGGAGCGGTGGTTCTGGACAATCACTTCCAGGGGCTTTGGTCGCAGCAGGAGTCCCTCTTACCAATCAATGTTCTCGAACTGCGGGCAGTCTACAGAGCTTTGATACAGGCTGCTCCTCTGTTACGAGGACTTCCGGTTCGGATACAATCCGACAACGCCACTGCAGTGGCATACATAAATCGCCAAGGGGGAACCCGCAGTCGGATGGCAATGAGAGAAGCCAGTCGCATCCTTCTGTGGGCAGAAAGACACGTAGAGGTCATTTCCGCAGTGTTTATTCCGGGGGTCGACAACTGGGAAGCGGACTACCTCAGTCGTCGGGATCTTCATCCCGGGGAGTGGTCCCTTCATCCCGAGGTCTTTCATCAACTGGTTTGCAGATGGGGGAAGCCACAGATAGACCTGATGGCATCTCGGATAAATCATCAACTACCCCTTTACTGCTCCAGGGCCATGGATCCGGCAGCGGTGGGAGCGGATGCTTTACTGATCCCTTGGCCGTACAGCCTTGTGTACCTGTTCCCACCGTTTCCGCTCCTCCCTCGGATTCTCAAGCGGATCAAACGAGAGTCGTCCACCGTCATCCTAGTGGCTCCGGATTGGCCTCGTCGGGTTTGGTACTCCGATCTTTTATTCCTTCTGGCAGACGAACCTTGGCCTCTTCCGCTACGATCGGACCTTCTACAACAGAGTCCATGTGTGTACCCGGATTTACGGCGGCTTCGTTTAACGGCGTGGCTATTGAGACCGCCATCCTAAGAAGCCATGGAGTTCCTAGGTCGGTCATTCCTACCATGCTTAGGGCTAGAAAACCGGTAACATCAGCGCATTATCATCGCATTTGGAGGGCTTATATCTCCTGGTGTGAAGGTCGTGGATCCTCCACTTCCTCTTTTCATTTACCACGTCTTCTTCTTTTTCTTCAAAAAGGCCTCGATGCGGGGTTACGCTTGGGATCGCTTAAAGTGCAGATTTCTGCTCTTTCTATTTTTTTCCAGCGTCGCCTAGCTCTGATTCCGGAGGTTCAGACCTTTTTTCAAGGGGTACTTAGAATTCAGCCTCCCTTTGTGCCACCCACGGCTCCTTGGGACCTGAATCTTGTTTTATCTTTTCTTCAGTCATCCACCTTTGAGCCTTTGCAGGAGGTGGAATTGAAGTATTTGACTTGGAAGATGATCCTTTTATTGGCCCTGGCTTCGGCCAGACGTGTGTCTGAACTTGGAGCCTTGTCCTGCCGTTCCCCTTACTTGATTTTTCACGAAGATCGGGCGGAACTTCGTACCCGGCCTTCCTTTTTGCCCAAGGTGGTCTCGGGTTTTCATCTGAATCAGCCGATTGTAGTGCCAGCGTTGTCGGACTCTTCTGGGGATTCTCACTCCTTGGATGTGGTTCGGGCACTTCGCATTTATGTGTCCCGTACTGAGGGGCTACGTAAATCAGAGGCTCTATTCGTCCTTTATGATGCTAATCGGCGTGGCTGGCCTGCGTCTAAACAAACTTTGGCCAGGTGGATTCGTCTGACTATTCGTCAGGCATATGTTGCTTCTGCTCGACCACCGCCGGTATCCATTTCTGCGCATTCTACGCGCTCTGTGGGTACTTCTTGGGCGGCACGTAGAGGTGTCTCGGCTTCACAGCTTTGTAGGGCAGCGACGTGGTCTTCGGTTCATACTTTTGTACTTTTCTACAGATTTTACACTTTTGCGGCTTCTGCTTCAAATTTTGGTCGTAGTGTCTTGCAGGGCGTTCAGCACTCTCCCCCCCAGGAGGGTAGCTTTGGGACGTCCCCACTGTCATGAAGCTCCAGTGTCCCCTAGTGGATGAAGGAGAAAACAGGATTTTGGTACTTACCGTTAAATCCATTTCTCCGATTCCACAGGGGACACTGGACGCCCACCCAGTGCTTCTTGCCTGTTCTCAGTTGCTTGTTCTGCATCAGTTCTGTTGCAGTTTGGTCTGTTTTTATTGTGTGACTGTTTATCACTGCAGCCTGCTGTGTTCTTGTAGTGTGTCAGTATGTTGGATGTTTCTTTTCCTGTTCTCCTTCTCTGTTCTTCAGTCTGTTCTCCGTCTCCTCTCGGGCTCAGTTTTTTAAAACTGGGGTTGATGGGGCATAGAGGGGGAGGAGCCAGTCACACTTGTAGATTTTTAAAGTGCCAGGCTCAACTCAACCCACCGTCTATACCCCACTGTCATGAAGCTCCAGTGTCCCCTGTGGAATCGGAGAAATGGATTTAACGGTAAGTACCAAAATCCTGTTATCAATACAGATGACTTAGTACAGGGGAAGAGTATTGGTCAATGTATCAATTGTGATGGAGTGGCTAAAAAATAATGCTCTTTTGACCGTAACAAAAAGTATGTTCATGATCTTGGTTGTGCTGTCAAAAGTGCATTATTATGGTGCAAATTGCCAAAAACTAACCCACAGCAATGAAAGTTGCATCCTAATTTTAACTAGGCCGCAAGCTTGGGTCCCAATTTATTTTCTGCCCAGGGTTTCCTGGCTCATACTCCAAGCCCTGTAAATGCTCACTCACCATAATGACACCAGTTTCGTTATTTGCCAACATGATGGATATAAGACATGTGTTCGGACGCAAAGCTGCAACAACATCATCGACCTCCACCCGTCCTGTCGTAGTAGAGACTGGCACAAAGGTCACCTCTAGGATATATATAAGAAAAAGTGTGACATGTCGTGATAAGTCAGGATGATAAGCATGCGCACAAACATAATAATCATATTCCAATCTATCTACTGAACCAACATTATATTATAGATCTTCTGTATATATGGCAAATTTTGGGGACTAAGGAACTTGACATTTTAGCACTCAGTAAAATTGACATGTAGATAACCACAGCTTTACTGTGCATAAAATGTTCCAAATTGCTAGATGTATCTTACAGAAGTCATAAACCTCCTGGACGTATGAAGCTGTGTATTACAATGTTAGGTGCTGCAGATATGCAGTCTTCCACTATATGCCAATTAATAATCCATTGGAGCTATCTGAACAATACTTCACATATACTAAGTTACATAGATACATTTTGAAAAAGACACAAGTGTCTCAAATTCAGCCCTTTATAAATAGCAGGTGAGCGGCAATGAGACCCTCAGCATAGTATCCAACAATAAATCCTCTCAGGAAGAACAATAAAAAGAATTACTGAATACATTACAACTATCGATACCATTTGGCACCCAAGCCAACCAGTGAATATGAAATTACTGCCACCCTCAATTGTAAACTCCACAATCGCTACCTTCACAGCCCTTTAGCTGCAATACAAAATCCCTTTCTATGTTGTTAGAAGGACAATGTTACTCACGTCCCATGGTCTGATTACATTTGTAAACATTAGGGGCTGAGTCGCATGCTATGGTGATATGCTGTCAGTTGGCCGATGCTGTAAGTACTGCATTTGGATTTTAGTGTTACTGGGAAGTAACGGGGGTGGCTAGGCAGACGTGGACATGTCGCTGACAGTGACTGCATTAATGAAACACAATTGCTCACATAGGAGGCCATATTCAGACGGAGAAGGGTGCGACCGATGAAACAGCTAAGAAGTATCAAGCTGGATTTGCACCGTCATAAGACGCTGCAAGTGGGCGTCTCACTATTCACAAAATCAGCTGTGGCATTAGCACAAAGACACAGACACGGTTACGGCATTTGGAGTTCGAAGTGTCCAAAAACTCTGCCCCATATTCAAAATTTTGTACTTAAACAATGGCAGAAACATCCTTTCTAAATAACTGACCTTCCACAGTAACTTACTGTCCCGCTCTGCTGTAATATTACCATTAAATACTCATCAAACAAGGTGAAAAATAAGAGTTATGGTAGACTTACCTTTGTTAACTATTTTTCTTCGAGGTCCATAGGGTCCACAGGGCTACCATGGGGACAATGTGGTTGTAGTGATCCAGGAACCAAACAGCTCCCAGGATACCCCAAGTCCTATTCCACATATGCCCCCGCCCCTGGCCACAGGCATTCAGTCTTGTAAACAAGCCCAAGGCATGAAAAGGAAAAGAAGAAAGAACAATCGTACACCAGAAACACTCACAGAAAAAGAGGGAATCTGTGACCAAAAGAAAAATTACCCAATGCAGCCAGGTGTGTCAGGGTGGGTGCCCTGTGAACCCTATGGACCTCGAAGAAAAAGAGTCTACCATAACTCTTATTTTCTTCTTTAGGGTCCATAGGGATCCACAGGCATACCATGGGGATGTTCTAAAGCAGTTCCCTTAAGGGTGGGGGATGCTCCTGAGCAGAAAGGAGAAACCGTCGCCCAAAGGAAGAATCCGGAGAGGCAAAAGTATCAAAAGCGTATAACCTAAGAAAAGTGTGGACAGAATACCATGTGGCTGCCTAGCATAATTGTTCAGCAGAGGCACCACGACAGAACGCCCACGATTGTCCCACAGACCGGGTAGAATGTGCTGTCGCCGTGTTTGGGACAGGGAGATCAGATCATGTGTAAGCTTGAGCGATAGTCATACATAACCATCGAGACAGAGTTTGTTTGTTAGCTGGCTATCCTCGTTTGTGAAAACCATATAACACAAAAAGAGCATCCGATTTAAAAAAAAAAGTCTGTACGATCCACAAAGATACGGATAGCACAAACCACATCCAGGGAGGCTTCACCTACATAAAGGTCTGAAGACTGAAAAGGTGGAACCACAATCTCTTCATTCACATGAAAACGGGACACTACCTTAGGAAGGTAACCCGCCCGTGTACAAAGAACAGCCCTATCCTGGTGAAATATCAAAAAGGAGGAGCGACAAGAGAGCCCTTCCAAATCAGAGACGCAGAGTGCAGAAGAGATAGTGAGGAGAAAAAGTGTCTTCGCTGTCAACCATTTAAAATCTACAGTCCAGAGGTTCAAATGGGGGAACTTGCAGCCCCTTGAGAATCAAGGACAAATCCCACGGTGCCACCAGTGGGACAAAGGGTGGCTGAACTCAGAGAACACCTTGTAAAAAAGTTCTAACATCCGGCAAAGAAACCAATCCTTTGCTCGAACCACACTGACAACGCAGAAACCTGTACTCTCAGGGTGGCCAGACAGAGACCGAGGTCTAACCCAGCCTGGAGAAAAGCAAGTACCTGGGAAACTCTAAAAACCTTAGGGTCATACTTTCTGTGGGAACACCATTGACCAAAAGAATGCCAAACTCTGTAATAGATACGGGCAGAGGAAGGTTTTCATGCCCTAAGCACCGTTTGAATCACAGAGCCAGAGAAACCTTTGGCTCTTAAGATGGAAGACTCTTGGGAGGAGGGTAATCAGAGGAAAGAGATATGCCAGCTTAAGGTTCCACTTCACTGCCAGCGCGTCCATAAAGGCTGCTGAGGGGGTCTCTGGTTCTGGGCTCGTACCTTGGGACCTTGTGATTGTGACGTGAGGCCATGACGTCTAAGTCTGGTACGCCCCATTTGTTCACCAGGAGTTGAAAAAACCCCAGGTGGAGAGCCCACTCTCTGGGGTGTATGTCCTGACGACTTAGGAAGTCAGCTTCTTAGTTGAGGACTACCAGGATGTATATTGCTGAGATAGCCGGAAGATGACGTTCTGCCCAGATCAGAATGTTTGTCACTTCCCTTATGGCTGCGTGACTTTGCATGCCTCCTTGATGATTGAGATAGACTACTGTGGTGGCGTTGTTGGACTGGATCTGGACCAGCCTGCCCTGGGGCAGGTCCTGTGCCATAAGTGCTTTGTATACTGCTCAAAGCTCCAGAATGTTTATGGGCAGATGACTTTCCTGATTTGTTCATCTTCCCTGAAAGGTGCAATGACCTGTCACCACCCTCCATCTGCGAAGACTGGCATCCGTGGTGAGAAGCATCCAATTTGGAATCCAGAATGGGTGACCTTTGTCCAGATGATCCTTTCGTAGCCACCACGAGAGAGACGAACCTCCGGAGTGAGAAGGATCCTCTGGGACCGTATTAGATGATACTGTCCATTCCAACGGGAGAGAATCAATTGTTGCAGAGGCCTGGAGTAGAACTGAGCATATTCCACCATGTCAAGGTGGATACCATTGACTCCAAGACCTGCCTCGCTGACAGAATGGATACCCTTTGATTGCGTAGCAATTTGCGTACTCGCAATGATAGAGCAGCAATCTTGTACTCTGGCAGAAACACCCTTTGTGTCTGAAAATCCAGAAGTGCCCCAGATGTACAATACGCTGTATTGGAGTCAAAGAAAATTTCTTCCAATTAATTATCTAGGGGTGCGTCTGTAGGCAGGCAATGGTCAGTTGGAGATGGTGTTGTAGAACAGCCGGAGATTGTGCCAATATCAGAAGGTCGTCCAGGTATGGCAGTATTCTGATTCCTTGACTCCTGACGTAGGCCGTGATCACCACCATTATTTTGGTGAAGACCCAAGGGGCCATTGATAGACCAAAGGGCAGTGCCTGAAATTGGTAATGTTGTTGCAGGACAGCAAACCGTATAAATTGTTGGTGGGATGGTGTAATAGGCACATGCAGGTACGCATCCTGAATGTCCAGGGAAGCCATAAAATCCCTAGATTTCATTGCCAACATAATTGATCGGAGAGTCTCCATACGGAAAGGATTATCACCCCTGCCTGCAGCAGGGAGCAAATGGCCTCCTGTAGGGCCAAGGCCTTGATAGGCTCCGATGGGGGAGTTGTGCAAAAAAACTTCTGGGGAGGATGCCTCAGAAAGTGAGAGCATACCCCTGAGAGATCACTTCTCGGACCCAGGCATCTGTTGTTGTTTGACGCCAGTAGCCCGCAAATTGAAGAAGTCGGCCTTCCACCCTGGGACCCCCCAGGAGGAGGCCCACTCCATCCGACAGACGGTTTGTTGTCCGGCTTAGAAGCTGGATGTCTGGCCAGCCAGGACCTCTTAGTTTGCTGCTTGATGGTCCTGCTAGAACTAGACAGCCTGGGGGAAGACTTTTCTTTTGCTTGTCCCTTAAGACAAATGGACCTGAAAAGAAGACGGCCTATACTTTCATGCAGCTCTTGATGGCAGATCTGCAGATTTTGAAGCTGCCAGAGTAGCCACTATCTTATCTAACTGTGCTCCAAAAAGTATATTTCCAAAAAAAGGTAAGGATTTCAGAGCCTTCTTTGACCATGTATCTGCTCTCCAGGACGTTAACCAAATGGCTCTACGAGCCACAACCGAGGCTGCCGATGCTTTAGAAGCTAGGAGTCCTGCATCTATTGCAGCTTCTCAAAAATAGGAGGCCTGATTCCCGTATGTGGGAGATATATGTCAGCTGTTCTCTGGTAGCATTTGGTAGAGTATCTTCCAATGCCCCTGTCCATTCTTCAACAGCTTTGGATACCCAAGCCCCAGCCAAAGCCAGCCGAGTAACAGCTCCAGAGAATGAAAATACTGCTTTAAGACATGTTTACATTTTATATCTGTAGAATCTTTAAGAGAAGATGCTGACGGTATCACTCCTGACTAAATGTGTCACATGATCATCCACAGTAGGAGGAATTTCCCACTTTCGCAACATGGAACCATTTATCCGGGTTACTCCATGCCTCTACCATAAATTCAGTGAGCTGCTTAGATTTAGGAAACTCAGCTTTTATCACCTTCTGGTGTTTAAACACTGGAGCCTTCTGTCTAGGAACCGACTCACCATCCTGTATATTTAGGATTGATATGACCGCCCTCACCAAAGAAGGGACATCCACTGTAGAAGGATGGTCCTTCTCTCCTGAGATAGACCCTGGAGAAGAAGCCGGTTCATCATCTGATTCTTCTGATGATGCGTCTGAATCTACATGCTGAGCAGACTGATAAAAGGATAAAGGCCCTCATTCAGAGCCACCCGCTATTTGCGGTCGTTCGTTCTAAAACAAGGGGTGGCTATTCAAATGAACCGTTCGCTGTTTGCGGTCTGTTCACGCCTCTATGTCTGAACGAGCGAACAAAACTTGCGCCCGTTTTTTGGAAAAATACGCCCCCTGGCCGCTCGCATCCTACGTCATGTCCGCTATTTATTAGATTAATCGAGTACATCGACAAGGGTATGAACTGCTCGCTATTCTTGGGGTTGGTGTTTGCTACCACAATTTTGCGAGCAGTTCTGACTATAAAATAACTCAGTGACGTGGTCAATGATGCTGCTGTTTTAAATATGCACACCCATAAAACGCCCGTTTTGACCTTTAAGCACGCCTGCGTTCTGATTTCCACTCCCCATTTTCAAGCACCTTCCCCTGTTACCACCCACATACGCCTCTTTCTGTCACTCAAAATAGCAGGCATTCGCTATTTTGCGAGCACATGAATTTTGGCCGCACTGACTGGTTCGCACATGCGTATAACGATCCGTACGCATGCGCAGTTGGGCTAACATCGCTCGGAACGAACGAGCGGCCGCTTACGAGCAGCTCTGAATCAGGCCCAAAGTCCGTTTAGGCAACTTAGTGACTACCGGTATGTTTGCAACAGCTGACTGAGCCATATTCTGACTTTAGTGAGCATAAACATCCATCCAAGAAGGATGTATAGGGGGGGCAAACATAGCCTGCTGAAACTGCTGTGGGCATCCCATTAAAGGAGGCTGCGTGGGAGCAGCCAAACGATCCACTAGCTGCTTCATCACCTGAGACAAGGATGACACCCAAGATGGCTCCTGTACAGGGACTGGTAGACTGAACTGGTGAGGTGGTTCTTTATAACAGACAGCACACAAACCATCCTGTATAAAGTCCTGAGGAGACAAACCCGCCAAACAGGATTTACATGAAACCAGCACAGAGGTCTCCACCTCCTGTTTCTCTTTACCTTTTGACATATTAATTATAAAGGTAACAATGCAATGTAATGTGACAGCCTTCACAAATAACTAGTAAATGTGAAGTACAAAGCAAAACCCCCACCCACCTGTAACAGAGGGATGAGGAGAAAAAAAACATTGATAGGTATGACAGTCAGAAATAAAAGGCAGCATCAACACAGCAGCTAGCAAAAAAGTCACATACAATGCATATGTAATTCAGTTGCATCACTAGTGATGTCAGTGGGGCCGGCCCCAGACAGTAGGGAACGCCTCCGTCTGGGCAGCCACGCCCCCGGCACGCCTACCAAAGGGGGCGTGCTGTCAATCACCATCGACAGCACGCCCCCTTTGGCGCGAGACCCATAACGACGGCTTGGCCGTCGTTATTTGGGTCTCGCGCATGCGCATGACGGAGCCGCCTCCGTCGTGCGCATGCGCACTTGGGCAACATCGACCCGCTTGCGAGCGCTCAGTGCTCACGAGCGGGTCTCAATCAGGCCCTCTGTGACATAGAAATAAAATAAAACAGAAAATTAAAGATTGGGACTGCCTGAGCAGTCCCTGTTAAAAAGATGCGCCTGAATCCTGCCGCACCAAAAGAACAACTGAATGTCTGTGGCCAGGGGCGGGGCATATGTGGAGGAGGACCTGGGGCATTCTGGGAGCTGAAAGCTTAACTGTTTGGTACCTGGATCACTCCAACCACATTATCCCCATGGTATCTCTGTGGATCCCTATGGAGCCTGTAGAAGAAAAAGTGAAGTGTCTTTATGGAAGTAGAACAATAGCTGTGTGCAGTATTTGGGTTTTAAGCTGATTTTGGTCCAACTCCTTCCATCTTCCAGACCATTTACAGCTTGTTACTACAGATAATTTCAACACGAGTAGGGGTGTGAAGGGGCGGGCTTAAAGGTGTGAGAGAAGGGCTAACAGTTTACGGTTTCACTCTACACAAGAAAATCTATAATCTATTTCATAGTTCTTCATGATTAATGTAGGTTCTATAAGGTTTTTATTTTATTTATTGCTAAAATATGCTAATGCTGCTGGAGGCATCTACAGTAAGGACAAAAAAGACATCCCCTGACGGCATCGTGGATCTGAGTGTTGCGTCTGAAGATGCAGCATTGCATCACCATTGCGACCATCGGTTACGGCCTAAGGCTACTCAGAATGGCCAGCAGCTTCTTAGCAGAGGCCAGTACATCTGTCTGAAGACGCAGACACTGGCCTTGCCACTTCCTGAAAATGGGGCTGACACTCATCGTATTCGGAAACGCTGGCCGTCACCACCCATTCCCAGCCCCCAAAAAGCAGCAGCATGTCAATCATGCTGCAACTTAGGGGCACTGCGACCGTAGTCACAGAAAGAGACCTGCACATGCACAGTGCAGAACCATCGGGTTTGCATACAACCCTGAATCAGGCCCTTTAATAATTGATGTAAAATACAGGTTATAAATATATTTTATACTGTAAGTGTGGTATATTTACTTTTTAAATAGGTTTTATATATGGGTGAATAAACATTCTGCAAAGAAGTAGTCAGCATCCCGGGCAGTCAGGATGCCAACGGTGACAATACTGACAGATTAGGGTTAGGCACTAGGGGGAGGGTTAGGGTTATAATACTTACAGAAATCTGTCAGGATTCTGACCGTCGACATCCTGACAATCGGGATCCCGTACCCAATCCCATTCTGCAGCTATATATTTAAAATAAATGGTTCTCCCTAAATGATTTACAATTCACAGCCAAATATCTAACATAACTGTTTTTTTCTGTGATACAAATATGTCCTCATACGACTAACTTCAAAACGCCAAGCGGTGCTCGCCATCTGGCGCAAGAGAGTTGCACTGAGTGGTGTAGCGTCTTTTTTGCTCGTATGTCAAACACAGACATACAAGTGTCGCATATCAAATCAATCAGTTCCAGCTTGTGAAGTGGTTTTGTTGCATCGCGTTGTGACTAAGACGCCCATTCGTGCGAAAAGATGCTTGGCATAAGCCGAGTGGCGTGTTACTTGGTGCTTTGAGAAGGGCTGTTTGGCACGGTTGCGGCAATAGTGTATGAGGATATATCTGTAACTCATACAGGAATGTGCAGTAACAAGATGTTGCAGGAAGAACTTGTTACTTATCCACATATCAGCTGGATATTCAGTGATATTAAAATCAATTTATGTTTTATTACTAGTGATTTACAAAATATGGCTCATCTGCACTACATTGACGGGTTTTAATATCTTAGATCACTGTTTCCAAACTGTCTTCAGAGTTCCGTTACAGTCCAGGTTTTAAGGATAACCATTGCATGAGAACAGATGGTTAAAACAATTTGGCTGAGGTACTAATTAAGTCTCCTGTGCTCGAGCATGGATAGCCTCAAAAGTAGGACTGTTAAGAGGATTTGAAGACAGACGCATTAAAAAATATTATAATGGTATTAATAATATCTGGAAGACAAAGTGAATGGCACCAACTATATTTTTTTCATGATGTGGGCACCATTTGTAGTACATACTTTCAGCACTACAAGTGCAGGCATGCACTTGTCATTTATTAATTAAAAAACTGCCTCCATTAACATTCAAAAATTATTGCCCCAGTTATATGATTAAAAAATAAAGCCCCCTTACTTAAAAGTCTTATCCAAATTTTAGCCAGCAGACTTAACCTGGTTCTCCCCTCTCTGATTCTTCCAGATCATGTGGGTTTTGACCCGGGCCACCATGCCTCAGACAACACAAGGAGAATAGTTGCTTCGATTCACCATATTATGGAACACAGGCTGCCATCTCTCCTTCTCTCATGGATGCAGAGAAGGCTTTGGACCATGTTGGGTGGCACATTACGATGAGAACTCTTGTCTCTTATGGCTTCCGGGAGACATTCCTTCCAGGTGTCTCTTATACCATAATCCCTCAGCCTCAATCCAGGTCAAAGGGTATTCCTCCTCTCCCCTACCAATAACGAATGGGATTGGGCAGGGTTGTCTTCTTTCCCCTCTGGTTTTTGCCCTCTCTATTCAACCCCTGGCCTCCAAATCAAGGTCTACCTCTAACATCTCGGTTATTCAAATTACTACGGCACCTTTAAAATTTACCCTTTATGATGATGACATTCTGTTGACCATAACATGCCCTCTCATCTCCCTAATATGTTTGAAGAACTTCAGCAGTTCTCTGCTTTTTCTAACATTAAGAGCAATGCGACGAAGACAGAGACACTGGACTTCTTCCTGGGTGTAATGCCCACTAAATCTATTGTAACTATCCACCTCTCATTTGCAATATTAAATAAGACCTAGAGTCTTGGAAATACCTATATATCGCCATGGTTGGTCCCATTATATCAATTAAAATTAGGGATGTGCAGGCTCGGATAGGTTCGAGTTTGCACGTGGAGTTCGGATTTTTCCCTCCAAAAAAACGGAACTCATAACGAGGCAAAACGTCATCTTACATGGACGAACATCATCATTCCTGGACAAAAGACCAGGAATGATGATGTTCGTCCATGTAAGATGACGTTTTGCCTCGTTCTGAGTTCCGTTTTTTTGGAGGGAAAAATCCGAACTCCACGTGCAAACTCGAACCTATCCGAGCCTGCACATCCCTAATTAAAATAGATGTCCTCCCCCAACTACTATATCTTTTCCAAACACAACCCATAAGAATTCCCCCACTGATTTTATTTTTGCTTCAAAAGCTAGTGGTGAAATTTATTTGGTCAAACAAGAAACCCCAGATCCAATCTTGCATAATTCAACGATCCTCTATTGCTGGTGGCCTGGGGATTTGTAACTTCCTCAATGACTAATACTCGCCAGATTGGCCCAGTGTGTACAATGGCACTGCCCACAAGGCACCACGGTTTGGGTAGACATGGAGTCTGCAGTGTTAAGTGGCCCCAAGTTGCCCGTTCTCACACTTTAGTCCATCACTCCCTGGCAATAAGGTCACGTTGTAATAGAATGGCTAATTTATCTCCCTCACCATGCCCAATTTTTTCCACTGTGGGGTAACCCCACATTCTTCCCCCTCCCGGTTTTTATATCCATAGAGCCAAGCCTTGGCTGTAGACCTTTCTCTGGAAGCGATTCAATTATTTGATAGGGCGCCCAAACTAATGGGCATTCAACGGAGCAATTCAACTGTTGCTCTGTTTGGGCGCACATAGCCGTTGTTAGACAAATTTTTGCTCAAAGCCTCCTGAGGTGGCAAATAGAAATGTGCGATAAGTCGGCTGTTTCAGCATCCAAACAGGAGTTTTTGTGCCCAAAGCAGGATTGTAGACGAATTTGAGTGCCTCTGTCTGCATAGTCACACCGTAAAACATCTTTACTCTTTATCCCCACATCAGGTGGCAACAGAGACTCATTCCAAATCTGTTGGGATATCTGAGTTGGGAGATCAGCTCCACCAAGGTGAATAGGTGGAAATTTTCGAAAATAGTCCATTAACATCTCCAATAAGGAAAATGCTTATAAACTGCTTTGATGTTAATACTTTGTCCCCACCCGGCTCCATGGTACCTATCCAGGTTTCTCATACATCTGTTGGAGGAACTGCAGTCAGCAAGTTTTTTTTCTGCACATCTGGTGGAGATGTCCCAAGCTTCAGCCCTTTTGGAAGGAACTCACTGCTTAGCTTCCCAGAGTCTTACTCTTCAAATCCCTCATGACCCAAGGTACATACTCCTCCCTCTCCCTGGCCCAGACTGCCCTAAACACACCTTCAAACTGCGACATCATATCATGAGCGATGCTACTTGCCGCATCCTGCCCCCCATTACTGGCTCAATCTATAACAGGATCTGGTATGTATATCAAATGGAGTACATCACAAGCATCCTGAGGAGCTTTCATTGTCATCAAGCACTCTTGTTTGCCAATTTCTTTCCATGTGGAACTCCCACCTCTCTCCCATACCTATCCTTCTTCCCTCTCCTCTTTCTTCCTCCCTTCCTGACGCTCCCCCTCCATTCTCTTTTTATATAAAAAATGTACTGTTGACTTTGTTTCCTGTTTACATTGTGTATTGCTCTGTGACCTGTTTGCACTTAGAATGTTCTCATATCACCATCTCTCGGTTTCTTTGGTGCATTCAATAAATCTGTTCAAGAAAAAAACATTCTAATAATGCCCCCTTAAAGTTCAGCAGGTATCTGAGCCCTTTCAGTCTATACAAGTGGAAATGTAAGCAAACACTCACCGGCTCTCTGCGCCCTCTGCAGGTGTTGTAGTGGCAGTGCTATAGAATCATGCTCCACATTTGAGGTAATGATGTGTGGTAACACCTTATCCACACTGCTGCCCTGACTTTCCTTGCTTCTTATGTAGAAATTTTCCACAGCTGAAAACAGTATCATGTTGTTGGCCTATAACAAGAATGTCTCAATGTAATTGCAATTGCAAAATACTAGGAAGTAAATATTCCCCACAATACATAAAACTGTGTATTCACATAGGAAATGTATCAGCAGTGGCGGCCTACTCTAAATAGACTTACATGTGCACATCCTTACTGTAAGTAACTGGCACATACCCGGCCCCAAATAGTCACAAGTGCGAGTTACGTTCAACTTAAATTCCATAGCCTGCAGTCATCACATTATACAATGTCTGTGTGTAGGGCTGGTCAATATACATACAGCCAGTGATCAAAGTGGGGCGATATGACATGCCGCCACATTGCCAAGTTTGGGATCCCAGCGCTGGAACAGCAGCGGCATTGTGTGGCGATGTGTCTCGCTGGGGACACATCTCGATCGGTGGCGGCGCTGGGACAGAGCCGGGAGCATCGAGTCCCGGCTGCACTGCAATTTAAAGTTACCCCTTGGCCACCAGCCAATCCTGGCTCGTGGACCAGCTGCCAATCAAAAGAAGGGGTGGCTTTTTGAAGAGAGAGATTACAATTTCCATACCCCCACCTCTAAATTCTCACCTCAAGCACTGAATAAAGGATCAATGATCCCTTTGGGCAATTCAGTTAGTGATGCACTTACTAACCACTGGCAAATAAGCCTCAGAGAGAACATCTCATAGTATTCACAGATACAACCCTACTGTATATATAATAATTATTACTTTAATCTTCAGGGTATCTTAAATTATTGCACTCATTATGAATACTGAACTTACTAGCCTCAGGCATGGTGCAGAATTTAATGCTATAGCAGGTAAGAAAAGGCTATATGCCCTCTCATAATGCAGGGAAGGTCCCGTACACACAAGCTCTCCACCCATTCATCTTATTTACATAAGCCCATCTTAAAAATCCAATTTCAGTGCAAAATTAGGAGCACTTATGCCCCAAATTTGTAATAAGCACAGTATGCCCCTGATTTGCCCAACTCCCCTCTCAGCTGAATATCTCTGCAGCAGACACATCCAACTTGGCCGAAACCTCCATGAAATTCACCATAAAATGGATACAGGTTTTACAAGTTGCGGTCCTTAAATTACCCTTAGGTTGTAATCTGTAAGTAAATCTAGGTGCTTCTCCTAATGCAGTTTATTGGAAATCTCAATAGATTGCTATATTGTAGTATGCCACTGGCATCCATATGAATAACTCACTTCTGTTCCTCCAGAGGTGAAGATGATGTCTTCTGGTCTTCCTCGCACCATTTTGGCTATGTGTGCCCGTGCAGCATCTATCAGTTCTTTGGCCTTGCATCCTGCAATTTAGTGGTAACAGAGAAAAAGACTAAATAAAGTCCCCAGTCATAAGAGGAGCTCCAAAGATATCATCGGCTATCTACCATCCTATTTGCCAAAGGAGCTTATTTCTGTTCACCACTGAGCACTTTGATACCATGGCATCATATAGAGATAATACTGTAATCTTTATGCTAATCTCCCATATATGTATTTACAAGAAGAGCGGCTGAGACTCATCAGTAAAAAGAGTACCTGTCACCATACCCAGCAGCAGCAGACTACAGCCTTGGAGATGGTACTGGCTCCACGTGACTTGAGGACTGGCTATAATTTGGTTCAGCACATAAAATAACGTCCTCTGCTGCTAGTACATAAATTACCTTTTCTTAAATGTGTATCATAGGACTTATTTGTCCCCCCACAGACGGTATAGAATGGGTTTATCCAATTCTTATACTTGCCTTAGATGTGCCAGGGAGGAGGCTGACCTTTATCATTGTCTTTGGGAGTGTCCAGTGGTCCAGGGCTTTTGGAGGCAGGTAAGTTGGGAGGCTGAGACCCACCTGGTCAACTTTGTGCCTTTTATTCCTTAGTGGGCTGCTCTGGGCATTTTTCAGAGGGGGCGGAGACTTACCCCTGGCAGTAGGAAATTATTACTTGCTATAAGTGCAGCAGCAGAAAAGACCATTCTTCAAGAATGGATGCACCCAACCCCTATTAATTTTCAATTATATAGGGAGAAAGCAATCCCAGATTTATCATAGCATGCGTCTGACCCAGAGATATAAAGCTCAAATTCTTCTGGATGATTCTCCCATTACGTTGCCCGACGGGAGAGTGCCAGACACGTTCTTCTTTTTTTTCTACTGTGTCTCTCACTTACATTTATATGCAATTCTGTATTTTACACAAGTCTTGGGCGGTATGAACGCCTACATACTGTAATGACAAGTATAGAGGTTTAGAACAGAAGGCCTAATTCAGCAGTGCATGCTAGTGTACTACTGAAAGCAGATTCCCGATGATCGGGAATCTGCGCAGGCGCCAGTCCCGTTCTGCGCATGTACAGAATGGGTCTGTGAGCCTGCAAGTAAACTGGCAGCAGACTGTGTTTGACTGGCAGCAGTGATTGACAGTCTGCTGCCGTTTGGGGGGCAGATAGGGGGGAGTGACAGCCTCGGTTACCCAAAACAGAGGCATGTTGCCGCTGTTGGGGGGAGTTGAAAGGCCAGGATCTCCGTCGGCTGACGGAAATTTCCTGGCCTCTTCCTCGCAGCTGCGACGGCAGGCAGCGTGACCCCATGGGTCACCTTAGCCAGCCGATGGTCCGCAGAGTATCTGACAACGCAGCTCGGATACATAATGCAGCAGGAGGCATGATGCCTCCTGCTGCATTACCATATCGGTACAGACAGAATAGCTAAGCTGCTTGTGAGCAGCTTAGCTATTCCGCCTGAAGCTGAGCCACAATACACTAGAGATGGCAAGGTGTTCACAAGTTCAGTTGAAGTGTGTAATTAATGTACTTAAAATAATAATTGTGAATATCTTTTTCACATACTGCATCTTATTATTATTATGAATAATAATAATATCATTACTAGTAATAATTGTCAGAACTTTTATCTATCTAGTGAGACCACCATAGAATTGAGACAAAGCATTCTCCCTCACTGTGCACCTGTACATCCTACCGATGTTGGCACATCATAAAAATCTATAATTCAACTATCCAATTTTATGTTTCACAATATAACTTGCACATTGAGTTTTCCATGACTAACATTAGTAAATATCTACAGCTTTACTATAGTAGAATTGATTATAATTTAAAAACAATTTTCTTTCTTCTGCAGCTCTTCAGACTGCTGCAGTAAGAAGCAGGTCTGCTCGTTTTCACTGAGCATCGGCCATTTTGCTACAGTGGTTAGCTAATTCCTCCCATTTACAGGGCTTACATGTGTAATACAGCTGTAGACAAGCATAAACTACTTTGCCAAGATGACTTTTTAAACTTTAAAGACTTCCACTTGGTAAACTACACATGTAGCAAATGTCACTGTAGATGACGAAGCATGTTCATATGATAGGCCTAGAACAACAGGCTTATGGCCTACATTAACAATGCATTAGCCTGACAGAAGTACACTATGACTCAGAGTACAGTACTTATCCGAGTGCTGAAAGGCAAGAATACGTTCTTCATTTATATTAATGACTTTCTTGCCCCGTTTATTCTTTATCATGATTAATTCTGACTTCATTTCTGTTTAATGCAATTGAACTGAGATTGTAAGATTTCTTTTAACCTTGAAGATTATGGAGGTCAGGGGGCAACTAATCGCGATAAACTGCATGTAAAACGTTAACAAGCCATTCATCTTTCTCTTCTGTACAGGTATATGGTGGTGCATGTAACGGCTGTATACACCTCCATCAAACTTACCGGCACTGTAGCTGCTACTGGGATTTCCCCAGGCCTCTCGCAGGGCCTCTGTCACCACCTTAACCACTTCTGCTGAAGGGGGAGTAGTTGCATTGTAGTCTAAGTAGATCTTACTGTACAAAGGAGAGAACAACATACTCTGGTTATGATGAAAGCTATAGGATATGCTTCTAAGAAATAAACATTATTCTCCTCACAACTTAGTAATAATATGAGATATGGTAAGAACTTACCCTTGTTATCTCTATTTATACGAAGTCCATAGGGTTCCACAGGATACCTTGGGGTATAGGTGTGACGTCAGTCGCAGGGCACCAAAGAGTTAAGCTTTCAGCCTCCCAGGATGCACTAGGTCCCCCTCCTATACCCCGCCCCCGGGCCAAGGCACCTCAGTTAGTTACCAAGCCATAGGCCGGAGGAGGAGAAGGAAGAGAGAGAACAAAGATCTGGACACATACAAGAATCACATTCTCACCAGAGGGACTTCGTAGAAATAGAGATAACAAGGGTAAGTTCTAACCATATCTCATATTTTCTACTTCAGGGTCCATAGGGTATCCACAGGATACCTTGGGGATGTCCCAAAGCAGTATCCTTTAAGGGTGGGGACACTCCTGTGCAGAAAGGAGAATCCGCCGCCCGAAGGAAGCATCCTGAGAGGCGAAGGTGTCAAACCTGTAATACCTCACGAAGGTATGGACAGAAGACCACGTAGCAGCCTTGCAGATCTGAACTGCCGAGGCACCACGTCGAGCTGCCCACGAAGGACCCACAGACCTAGTGGAATGAGCCTTCAGAGAAGGAGGGACTGGTAGGCCTTCATGAAGATAAGCTTCAGAAATAGCCATACGGATCCAGGCTGCCAAAGTTTGCTTTGAAGCAGGCCAACCCTTTTTACAGAAGCCATAGAGGACAAACAAAGCGTCCGACTTCCTAAACGAAGAAGTGCGGTCAACATAAGTCCTTAAGGCCCGCACAACATCCAAAGAGGCCTCACCCACGGAAAGACCCAGTGAGTTAAAGGCCGGAACAACGATTTCCTCGTTAACATGAAACTGGGAAACAACTTTGGGAAGAAACTCGGGCCGAGTGCGGAGCACTGCCCTGTTCCCATGAAAAACCAAGAAAGGGGGTCTACAAGAAAGAGCCCCTAACTCAGAAACACGTCTGGCCGAAGCAACGGCCAGAAGGAAAACAGTCTTAGCTGTTAGCCATTTAATATCCACTGAGCCCAGTGGTTCAAACGGCAGTCCTTGGAGAGCCCTCAGGACCACAGCCAAATCCCAAGGCGCCACAGGTGGAACAAAGGGCGGCTGAATACGGAGAACACCTTGCATAAAGGTGCGCACATCCGGGATTGTAGCAATCCTACGGTGAAACCAGACAGATAGGGCCGAAACCTGTACCTTCAAAGAAGCAAGGCGAAGCCCATGATCTAGTCCCGCTTGCAGGAAGGCGAGAATCCGAGACAGACGAAACTCCCGCGGTGCATAACCTCTCGGTCGACACCACTGGAAGAACGTATGCCACACGCGATGGTATATCCTTGCGGAAGACGGTTTCCGAGCTCGTAACATGGTACGCACCACAGAGCTGGAAAACCCCGGGACCTCAGCATGGCCGTCTCAACAGCCACGCCGTCAAAGACAGCCGAGTCAGGTCCGGGTGAAGACAAGGACCCTGAGACAGAAGGTCCGGTCGTAGCGGCAACCGCAGAGGACTGTCCACGGACAGACCCTGAAGGTCTGAGAACCAGTGCCGTCTGGGCCACGCGGGAGCTATCAACAGGAGCGTCCCTCCTTCCTGTTTGAATTTCCGGATTACCCGTGGAAGAAGGGAGACCGGAGGGAACAGGTATGCGAACCTGAACGTCCACCGGACGGACAGAGCATCCACCAGAGACGCCCCTTCGTCTCTTGTGCGAGACCCGTACACCGGCAACTTGTTGTTGTGCCGGGACGCCATGAGGTCGATTTCTGGAAGACCCCACCTGTCCACCAGTAGTTGAAAAACGTCCGGGTGCAGGGACCATTCCCCTGGATGAACGTCCTGGCGACTTAGAAAGTCCGCCTCCCAATTTAGCACTCCCGGGATGAAGACCGCTGATATGGCCGGAAGATTGCGCTCCGCCCAAACCAGGATCCGAGAGACCTCTACGAGAGCCGCCCGACTGCGAGTTCCTCCTTGCCTGTTTATGTAGGCCACGGTGGTAGCATTGTCCGACTGGACCTGCACCGGGTGACCCTGGAGAAACCGCTGTGCCTGCAGGAGAGCATTGAAGACCGCACGGAGTTCCAAGATATTTATTGGAAGCTCCGCTTCTGTCGGCGTCCACCTGCCCTGGAACAAGTGTGGACCCGAAACTGCTCCCCAGCCCCGAAGACTGGCGTCCGTTGTCAACAGGACCCAATTTGGAACCCAGAACGGACGTCCCTTGTTGAGGTGGGTCGTCTTTAACCACCACGCAAGGGACAGGCGAACCTCCGGGGTGAGCACAATCGTCTGGAACTTCAGAGACTGAGGCAGCCCGTTCCACTTGGACAGGATCAGGTGCTGCAGAGGTCTGGAGTGAAACTGGGCGTATTCCACCATGTCGAACACCGACACTATGGAGCCCAGTAACCTCATCGCCGAGTGTAAGGACACCCGGCGGCTGTGCAGACAACTGCGCACCCTTGACTGTAAAGCAGAGATCTTGTCCTCCGTCACGAAGATCCTTTGCTGTCCCGAGTCCAATAAGGCTCCAAGATGCAGAATCCTCCGAGACGGGATTAGAGTTGACTTCTGCCAGTTGATTAGCCAGCCGTGCCGTTGCAGCAGTGCAATGGTCAGGTCCAAGTGGTGTAACAGGAGCTCTGGAGATCCTGCCACCAATAACAGGTCATCCAAGTACGGCAACATGCGGACTCCATGCAGCCGCAGAGAAGCCGCCATGACCGCCATCACCTTGGTGAAAACACGTGGTGCTGTCGCCAGGCCAAAAGGTAACGCCCGAAACTGGAAGTGGTCGCTGCGGATTGCAAACCGAAGGAACTCTTGATGGCGCAAAAGAATAGGGACATGCAGGTAAGCGTCCTGTATGTCCAATGACACCATGTAGTCCCCAGGTTCCAGCGCCAGAATGATGGACCGTAGGGTCTCCATCCGAAACTTCGGGACCCGCAAAGACTTGTTGAGTGCTTTGAGGTTGAGAATCGGACGATATGACCCATTGGGTTTCTGTACCAAAAATAGATTTGAATAGAAACCCTGGCCCCTCTGGGAGAATGGAACAGGCACTATAACTCCAGCCTGGAGCATAGTGTGCAATACCTTCCGCAGCTCCGTAGCCTTGTTCCGGTCTGATGGTAGACCCGTGGTGAAGAATCGAGCCGGGGGTCTGTGCCGGAAGGAGAGGGCGTACCCGTGGGAGACCACCTCCAGAACCCAAGTATCTGTCGTAGTGAACGACCAACACCGGGAGAACTGCAGCAGGCGGCCTCCCACCCTGGGATCCCCCAAGGGGAGACCCGGACCGCCAGGCCGCAGGCTTGTCATCTGGCTTGGGGGCCGGACGTCTGGTACTCCATGCCTGTTTCCGGGGCTTGACCGATTTCTTAGGGCCAGCCTGTCGAGGAAACGACTGTGGTTTGGGCCTGCCCTGGGCCCTAGATGACCGAAAGGACGATGGTCCAGAACCAGAAGGAGCAGCGGCCGACGGGAGACAAGCAGATTTGGCTGCCGCCAGCGTGGCCACAATCTTATCCAGATCCGGACCGAAGAGAACTTCTCCGGTAAACGGCAATGCTTCCAGACCTTTCTTGGAATCTGCGTCCGCCTTCCAGGATCGC
The DNA here is from genome assembly GCA_031769625.1 of Taudactylus pleione. Taxonomy (NCBI): domain Eukaryota; kingdom Metazoa; phylum Chordata; class Amphibia; order Anura; family Myobatrachidae; genus Taudactylus; species Taudactylus pleione. The sequence goes on along the minus strand of JAUIMM010000228.1, from coordinate 3,264,841 downwards.
AGCCACAAGGTGCGACGAGCAGCTACCGCTGCTGAAGAAATTCTAGACACCAGAGTACTAATGTCTAGAGCCGCCTCGTTGATGTAGGTGGCCGAATCACGGAGATTGCCAATCAACTCCGCCTGTTCGGCCGGACAGTCGGATTCAAAAGAAGCCTCTAATGAATCCGCCCAGCGCTCCATCGCTCTGGCAACCCAGCAAATGGCCATAGCCGGCCGTGCTGCCCCCCCTGCAAGGGAATAAGCGGACTTCAGGCAGATTTCTACCTTGCGGTCCGTAGCATCCTTAAGGGAGGACATGGATGGCATCGGCAATGTGGCACTACGGACAAGACGAGTCACGTGAGAATCCACCTGTGGAGGGGATTCCCACTTAGCAAAATAATTATCCGCGAACTGATAAGCCACCGCCAGGCGTCTCTGCGGCTGGTATCTTTTGCCAGGTTGTTTCCACGCCTCCTCTAATTGGTCCACCAACTGACCCGAAAGAGGAAAGACTGTGGCATCGCCCTTCACATCTTTGAAGAAGGCATACTTAGATTTAGCCGCTGGGGGAACTTCGTCCTCAATCACCAAGGCTGTGCGGACCGCCCGAATAAGTCCAGGAATATATACTTTGGACTTAGCATCAGCGTCCTTAGTATGGAGAGGTTCCTGATCGTAAGGATCCAGAATCTCCCCATCATCAGACGTCCCTTCGTCATCCTCATAAGGAGCGGACAGAGACGCCACCGGCCTTTTATGAGGCCGCATCACAGAACTCGTCAGGGAGTTAACCCACGCTGGCTCCTGAGAACCCGGGAGCGGGGAAATAGGGAGACTGTGGGGTACCACCAATTGTCGTGGGAACCCCTGCATGGGTGACGACACCACAGACTGCTGGGACAAACCCATCGGAGTAAACGCGGGCTGCGGAGCTAAATGGCCCACTAAAGCTGTTAACGCCTGAGCGAAACAAGCCCAGGGCGGCTCCTGTACCGGTGCTGTAACCGTAATAGGCCGCGCCATGGACAAACACTGCCGGCAAAGGCCCTCCGCGCTACCCTCCCCCTCTGCTAACGGTACTTTGCACGTGGTACACTGTAGCCGGAGGGGAAAATCACTTTCAGACATGATGGCACCACGTATGTGACCTCTCTCACCAATTAAGTATTAAATAGGCGAGAGACCACCCTGCAGCACCGCACCGCAAGGGCTTTAGCAGAAAGAACAGGGACAGTAATAAAGCTGACAGTTTAGAGAAGAAAAGATTACAGGCAGCAGCGCTAGCACAGTCACATACAATGCAGAGAAATAACAATTCCTGCACTAACAGCGCTGATCACTCAACTACACAGACACAGGGCCTGGTAGGACACAGCGCTGCATACACAGACCGGAGCCACAGCGGAGGAGAGGTATGCGGGGGGACCCAGACCACGATGCTTCCTTCCAGACTTCCAGCAGCGTTCACCATGCGTTGCAGAGAAGATGGCCGCCGAGGAGCAGAGAGAAGCTGGCCTGGGGGAGGAGCGCTGACACAGGACCAGTCAGCACAGTGCAGAGAGGGCTGTGTGCAGCGGGGGAGGCGCCGGCTGTGAGACAGGGAAGGCGCGCTCCCCTGGCATGCATTTAACCCCTGGGACGCCGCAGCGCTACCGCTCTGCTGCGGTCCGCTGTCCCAGGGGGTAGTGGAAAGCGCAGGTTCAGTACCTGGCTCCACGCTGCAGCCAGTCCCCAGGGAGCCCCCTGCCTGGGGACTTAGGACCATGTGACCAGCGGGGACCCACCGCGGGACCCCGCTGCTTACCTTTGTCCCCCTTGGATCCGGCCATGGTCCGGAACATCTGGGGTCACCGCTAGCTGTGACCCCAGATGCTCACCAGCATCCCCGGATCGGTACCGGCGTTCTGGTACCGGCGGGGGTGTAGGGAAGACAGCATGGACGTCAGGACTGACTGTCCATGCTGTACATCCAGATGTGCAGCCACAGCTGCACTGAAGAAAGCTTCAGGGGCTCTTCTAGCCCCCACTCCGACAGGTGCACCCGACGCCGGCCGGGCACCAAACTAAACTGAGGTGCCTTGGCCCGGGGGCGGGGTATAGGAGGGGGACCTAGTGCATCCTGGGAGACTGAAAGCTTAACTCTTTGGTGCCCTGCGACTGACGTCACACCTATACCCCAAGGTATCCTGTGGATACCCTATGGACCCTGAAGTAGAAATACTAACAGACTGCAAATATTCATCTCTTATCGTTTCCCCATAACTGAATGTATAATGTAAGAATATGTATATATATATATATATAAATATTTTATTAAAGGGTACTATAAGATTAGCAGTACAGTTACCTTTGAAGGCGAGTCGTGAGAGAACGGTTAAACAGGTATCTGACAGGTTATGTGGCAAGAGATGAGGGGCTAGCAGAGTCAAGCTGCCAGAAGAGCCACATAAGGTCCTTGTGATCAGTCTATGGGTCTGGCCTGATTCAGAGATGTACGGTATAAGCATCGCTGCTGCGTCCGCTAAAATATGCTAATGCAGCAGGAGGCGTATGAAAAAAAAAAAAAAAATCTCCTGCCAGCAGCGCAGGTCTGATTGCTGCGTCCGAAGATTCGGCATCAGATCGCCATCGGCCTCAGCTTACTCATATTGACCGCCGGAACTGCTCAGCTGGGGCCAGGAAATCTGTGTCGGAAGACTCAGACCCTGGCTTCGGCACGCCTATAACAATGGGAACGACACGCCCCCATTTTGTAAAATGGTCAGCGTTACCGCACTGACCCGCTGTGCACATACGCAGAACGATTCTTATGCATGCGCAGTCCTCCCACCATTGGACTTGTACGCAAACTAGATGGTCTGAATCGGGCCCATGGTCATCGAGAGGCAGATCACTGGTGATTCAGTGGTTACTAACAAATAGGCTACCATGGTTTCCATTTTGGTATTAGGATATGAGTTAGGCAGGGTCAAATTCCTGAGAGCTCTCTGATAGTAGTGGAGAATTAATCAGGAGTGCATAGGCAGGTGGTTTATGCTTCCCATAGATATGACAAAAGTAATGGAGTATAGGATAAATTAAGCCAGAACCTTAGCGAGTCTTGGACTCTAAATACATCTAGTAGTAGTCACAGGTGTATCCAAATAGATGTCATTAATCCAGTGCATTGGGAAATTTAGACTGAGAACTAGCCAAGGTTGACTCATAGCATCAGATAACCACAGCTCCCTGCTGTGTTTTGGACACAGCATGGGCTCTGAAGGCAGACAAAATCTAATGGCACCACTCACTCACCTGAGAACACAGCTGTACTGTAGGGCAGTTAAGGGAATCCTTATTTGGCACTAACCACACTGGTGGTAGTAAGGACCACTGAGTGGTGGGATGTAGAAAAGGGTGTACAGATGGCCTACTTTCTGTAGTGGTATCATTTCCGTAGTATCATTGTGAGCAGAAGAAGTAAGTAAAGGATGTCCATTGTGATGACCAGGCTCCAATGCAACGGCCTTCGTTAGATGATTAAGGCCTCCAGGGCAGTGAATACACCCTCGCCAATAAGCACTGGAGATCTGGGGCCAGAACTCACCGTGGATTGCCATAGATAATAATTTGTCGGGTAGCAGATATCCGCGAGTCAGTCAGGAATGCTGCTTAAGTGTAGGTGTTGTGGCCCCTGGAGAAGTAGGCCAGCTGAAGATCCTTCAAGTATCAGTAAGGAGGAAACAGCTACTAGTCCAAATATTGGTCTCACATATGCCGAGTCAGGATAACAGGCAGGATGTTATATTGGAGCAATGTCAGACATCTCTTACATCATGATCCTCTAGGCCATGATTTAGGTACTGTATAACATTTGTCTATGCAGCCAATTCCTGGCCCACACCTAAACCCTGGCTATGAAAATAGCCCATGAGTTTAACCTACTCTAAAGCTGGGTACACACTGGAGCAATATCGGGCCGGTATGTTGTTTCCAGCCGAATCGCAACGACATATCGGCCGGATCGTTCAGTGTGTACGGCCATTCTGCGCGTTCCCGCAGTCTTAGCGATATTTTCTGCACGGGTAACTGGAAGATATCCCATGTAGCGCCGTGTAAGGTAATGAAGGTTGGTACGAGGGAACGTTTCGTCCTTCATTACATCTTTGTAATGTGTACCGCGGATATGATACGTCGGCCCGTCTGCCTCTATATCATCCTGGTACACTTCGCACCTGTGTGTACCCAGCATAAGATTTAAACTGGTTTTCCATCTGCAGATTACTTTATTTGAGGGCCTTGTATATGACACCCAGAAACATATCTAAATACATTGCATTTTTTTTTTTTTTTTTTTGCTTCATTCTACATTTTTAAAACTTATATATATATTGTCAGGTATTTCATCCATATATACAAGCCATTCAAAGTTTTATATCTTTGTATTACCCTGGGTTACAACACATAGCTGCTCTGTGGTTACATTTGTACAGATTGAACACAGAAGGACTGTGTCATATCACAGGAACAAATGCAAACAATTCTGCCCAATAACAAACAGATGGCTAAGTAGCATACATTTATTAAAGGCTCCAGACGGGATGTACAATAACATTTTAAATCAGCTGACAGTATAAGGACTATACAGTGCATCTAGAAAGTATTCACAACGCTTCACTATTTCCACATTTTTTTGTTACAGCCTTATTCCAAATTGCAATAAATTAATTGGGTCCTCAACATTCTACACACAATACCCCATAATGACAACGTGTAAAAAGTTTTTTTGAGATTTTTGCAAATTTAATAAAAACAAAACAAAAAACACACTAAGAAATTACATGTCCTTAAGTATTCACAGCCTTTGCGATGAAGCTCAAAATTGAGCTCAGGTGCATCCTGTTTCCACTGATCATCTTTGAGATGTTCCTACAGCTTAATTGGAGTCCACCAGTGGTAAATTCAGTTGATTGGACATGATTTTGAAAGGCATACACCTGTCTATATAAGGTCCCACACTTGACAGTGCATGTCAGAGCACAAACTAAGCATGAAGTCCAAGGAATTGTCTCTAGACCTCTGAGACAGGATTGTCTCGAGGCACAAATCTGCGGAAGGGTACAGAAAAATATCTGCTGCTTTGAAGGTCCCAATGATCACAGTGGCCTCCATCATCCGTAAATGGAAGACGTTCGGAACCACCAGTACTCTTCCTAGAGTTGGCCATCCGTCTAAACTGAGCGATCGTGGGAGAAGGGAGCTAGTCAGGGAGGTGACTAAGAACCCGATAATCACTCTGTCAGAGCTACAGCATTCTCTGTGGAGAGAGGAGGGGTTAGGTATAAGAGATAGACAAAAATTAGTTAGACAATGTCTAGATCTACCCCAGTTGTTAGACAGTCAATAGATCGACAGGTACAAAAGGTCGACACACTAAAGGTCGACATGTAAGAAGGTCGACATGTGCAAATGGTCGACAGGGTAAAAAGATCGACATGGAAAAGGACGCCACGAAAATGGTCGACACATTTAAAAAAAAAAAAAAATTGCGTAAATACCATTCGGCCCCTACGGGCTCGCTTCGCTCGCCACGCTGCGGGCACGGTGGCTCGCTTCGCTCGCCACATGGATTTATTCCTCCTCCATGCCCACTTGGATGGTAGGGAATGACGTTGGATGGTAGGGAATGACGCTGGACACTGGCTCATCTTAAGTGCCTAACCCTAAAAAAAAAAAAAATATGTTGATCATTTTTGTGTCGACCATTTTCATGTCGACCTTTTGACCCTGTCTACCATTTGTACCTGTCGATCTATTGACTGTCTAACAACTGTGGTCGATCTAGACATTGTCTAGCTAATTACTGTCTATCTACAGTCCGGCACCCGAGAGGAGAACCTTCCAGAAGGACAACCATCTTTGCAGCAATCCACCAATCAGGCCTGTATGGTAGAGTGGCCAGATGGAAGCCACTCCTTAGTAAAAAGAACTTGGCAGCCCGCCTGGAGTTTGCCAAAATGCACCTGAAGGACTCTCGGACCATGAGAGACAAAGATTGAACTCTTTGGCATCAATGCCAGGCGTTATGTTTGGAAGAAACCAGGCACTGCTCATCACCAGGCCATTACCATCCCTACAGTCAAGCATGGTGGTGGCAGCATCATGCTGTGGGGATGTTTTTCAGCGGCAGGAACTGGGAGACTAGTCAGGATAGAGGGAAAGATGAATGCAGCAATGTACAGAGACACCCTGGATGAAAACCTGCTCCAGAGCGCTCTTGACCTCAGACTGGGGCAACGGTTCATCTTTCAGCAGAACAACGACCCTAAGCACACAGCCAAGATATCAAAGGAGTGGCTTCAGGACAACTCTGTGAAAGTCCTTGAGTGGCCCAGCCAGAGCCCAGACTTGAATCCATTTGAACATCTCTGGAGAAATCTGAAAATGGCTATGCAACAACGCTTCCCATCCAACCTGATGGAGCTTGAGAGGTGTTACAAAGAGGAATGGGCGAAACTGCCCAAAGATAGGTGTGCCAAGCTTGTGGTATCATATTCAAAAAGACTTGAGGCTGTAATTGCTGCCAAAGGTGCATCAACAAAGTATTGTACATAAGTATTCACAGCCTTTGCTCATGTGATTTCTTTGTTTTTTTTTATATATATAAAATTAGCAAAAACCGCAAAATAAACTTTTTACACATTGTCATTATGGGGTATTGTGTGTAGAATTTTGAGGACAAAAATGAATTTATTCCATTTTGGAATAAGGCTGTAACATAACAACATGTGGAAAAAGTGAAGCGTTGTGAATACTTTCCGGATGCACTGTATATTGCCACAACAAACAACATATATTCCAAATAATATAAATTGTATCATTCGTGTTGTTCTGTGACTTTGGGAAAAGTTTGTAATCATCCGTCTGCTGTGGGCTTACTAAAGTAATATATAGCCCACTAAAGACTTATGGTGGCGCAGAATAGTGCATTAAAGTGAAGATAGTTGAGGATGTACAGTATGTGGTGCAAACAGACTTACAGGAAGCCTGTGCAAGCGATGAAGCTGGAGGTGAGTGTAATGCAGAGTATAATAATGAATCTGCGGAATGAAACCTACAGTGTATAAGGACGGACAGCACGTCCACCACTCCAAACCCACCAATAGCTATGGCGCTGTATTATTCCGCTCCTGGTATGATGCCTGCATATCTCACCTCTGAGAATGGTTCCCCGTCTCCTCCAGATATTGTTCCTCTTTTATTGTCCTATAATTATCTGCCATGTACACAAAACTGGGACAAAAAGAGACAGGGTTATATATACAGGGACTAATTACATACAAAACAGGCAGCACTGTGGTTGCTGTGGCCAGATCAGGGCTCAATTGTGGTTCTAGGTGGTACATTTCCTAAAGGTCATTTTTGATCGATTATAAATCGATCTAAATCCATGTTGTGTTTCTGGGGCTGAATCATACATTTACTAACACTTAAAAAATATATAAAAAATTGTCTGGTAGTAAATGTTTTATTTATACCCAGAAACACAACATTGATTTAGATTAGAATTAAAATCGATCAAACTTGACCTTTAGTAAATATACCCCTAACTCTCTTTATGGCAGAGATTCCCAAACACAGTCCTCAAGGCAGTTCAGGTTTTAGAGCTATCCATAGTTGAGCGCAGGTGGTTAAATCAAATTGCAAGGTACTAATTAAGTCAACTGTGGTCAAGCTTGGATATCTTTAAAACCTGGACCGTTAGGGTGCCTTGAGGACCGAGTTTGGGAACCTCTGCCTTATGCTATTGCAGTGGACAGTACAAAACATTGCTTTCACATACACCTTTTAGCATTGTGGAGGGCCTGTGGGCCTGATTCAGTAAGGATCGCAGTTGCTTATACGCACGCAATCGGACGATTTCGCACTGCGCATGTGTACGTATCACAGTGCGCGAACCAGATGCTGCGATCGGAGTGGCGACGCAGACCCAATGCAGGACGATTGACAGGAAGTGCCGTACGTGGGTGGTGATGGGGGTGGTCAGGCGAACGCAGGAGTGCCAATGCGTTTCAACTGCGTTGCGTGGGCGTGCATAAATTAGCCACTGCGATACCAGGCGCAGCCTGAGGTCTCATAGCGTGCACCGAAGTAAGAGGTCTGACCTGCCTTAACTGTGCATATGGGTCCGATGTTACCGATTATTTACCTATGTTGTCAAATTATACAGATGTGAGTAAGGGGAAGTGGGCGTCCTTATTTTAGGCTGCGATCGCAATGCGAATGCAAACATTTGCATATCACCGCTGATATTAGGAATCGTCTCGCGTGCGTATAAATAGCGATCCTTGCTGAATCAGGCCCTGTATCTTTAGCCCTAGAACCAACAAAAGTTAGCAGACCATAATATACACCACAAACATACAGACTGCGTGTTAAACAGCCCTTATGGCCGTGCCATACCATGGCGTGACTCGGTAACACTTTTTACCTTCAAATGTGTCTTATTCGCAAAGCTGAATAAAATGATATGCGGCATGCCTATATTGTGTATGTGACTGCTGGTGTATCTGCATGCAAAATGCTACGTTATAGTGTCAGCAGCTGTGAGTGCTGGTGTATCTGCATGCAAAATGCTACGTTATAGTGTCAGCAGCTGTGAGTGCTGGTGTATCTGTGCGCAAAATGCTACGTTACAGTGTCAGTGGCTGTGAGTGCGGGTGTATCTGTGCGCAAAATGATACGTTATAGTGTCAGCAGCTGTGAGTGCGGGTGTATCTGTGCGCAAAATGCTACGTTACAGTGTCTGGTTGTGAGTGCGGGTGTATCTGTGCGCAAAATGATACGTTATAGTGTCAGCAGCTGTGAGTGCGGGTGTATCTGTGCGCAAAATGCTACGTTATAGTGTCAGCAGCTGTGAGTGCGGGTGTATCTGTGCGCAAAATGCTACGTTATAGTGTCAGCAGCTGTGAGTGCGGGTGTAACTGTGTGCAAAATGCTACGTTATAGTGTCCGCAGCTGTGAGTGCGGGTGTATCTGTGTGCAAAATGCTACGTTACAGTGTCAGTGGCTGTGAGTGCGGGTGTATCTATGCGCAAAATGCTACGTTACAGTGTCAGTGGCTGTGAGTGCGGGTGGATCTATGCGCAAAATGCTACGTTACAGTGTCAGCAGCTGTGAGTGCGGGTGTATCTGTGCGCAAAATGCTACGTTATAGTGTCAGCAGCTGTGAGTGCGGGTGTATCTGTGCGCAAAATGCTACGTTACAGTGTCAGTGGCTGTGAGTGCGGGTGTATCTGTGCGCAAAATGCTACATTACAGTGTCAGCGGCTGTGACACAGCATTTCACATTCAGGTACACCCGCAGTCACACACAGAATATAGACATGCCACATATCATTTCAATCAGCAGATGCTGCTTATGCGTCTGTTTCTTTTAATCTTCTAAGGATGTAAAATGGAAGGTTCAACACAATTGCGGACAATTATTTAGATGTGCAGACTCATTCCCTACAGCAATGGCGTCACTAGGGGAGTGAGGTGACACCATCCAAGGGGGTGACACCAAAATAGCAGAGCTGTTCTGCTATTTTGGGGTCACCCCTTCGGATATTGCGAGCAGCGGTAATGGATGGCACGCGCATGCACACGTCATTCATTCTATACGTTCCTGGGCTGGGGGCTTCTCAGAAACCTCGAGGAGCACTGGGCAAGCCCCTAGTGTGACAACACGGGCGCCGTGACACGCGGTCATGCAACGGGTCTTGAGGTGCCGCAGCGGGTGTCATCACACCCTGTGACGCCTCTGTCCTACAGCAGTGATTTCCAACTCCAATCCTCAGGGAACCCTAACAGTGCCTGTTTTTAGGGTCTCCTCATAGAATCACAACTGAAATAACTAGTATTACCTGTGCATCTTCTAAAATGTGTCAGACATAATGACTACACCTGTGCTTCAGTAAGGATAATAGAAAACATGTAATGTTAGGGCCCCTGAAGAATGTAGTTGGGGATCACTGCCCTACAGCATTACAGACAGTATGGATGAAATGTTAAACTAAAGCTGTTGGCTCGACATATTGTATCGCGGATACACATTGAGCAAAGCAATGAATGCCGGAACGATCCCTCGTTCCATCCTTCTTTACTTTCAACGGCACGACCGGACGATATCGCAGCGACCGCGGGAGAACGCAGATAGTCTGTACACACTGGATGATCCAGACGATATGTTGTACCAATTCGTCCAGAAACAACATATCGGCCCGGCATCGTCCTTGTGTGTACCCGGCTTTTAGCTCCTTCACTTATGATAGTGTGTTAATAATTTCTGACTCTAAACTTTATGAATAACATTTTAAATATCTTCCCAAAAGTTTAACACATTATTTGTCCAGAAAAATCATGAAGAAATTAAATGCCAAAAGAAAAAAAAAAAAAGACTGAAATAGCTTATTAAATTATTGTTTACAGCTGGGTACACACTTGTAGATATAACGTTCGTTCGAACAATGAACAATATATCGGTAGCGGATCAGCGGCTGTGTACACCCTATAATTCTGGGAATTACATCTTTCACACAAATATCAGGTAGGCCCTGTAGCATAGCTAAAGCCAATATAACTTGCAGATATATTGGTAAGTCTGGCTGTGCGCACAGGCGCCTCGTTGACCGTCCGTACACTGGCTGCAGGGATCGCCGCCACTGACATCTCAACTGGGCGAGCAAATTTAAATTATGTCATGTCAGCTCCGACATATGTGTATAGCGTACCAATCGGCCGCTCAGTCGGTGTGACGCCTGGTCAGCCATTTCGTCTGGTAAGCACGTACCCAGCTTTAGTCTCAGAGCATAGCGTTCCCGCTAGGCTGTTTTAGCGGGCCGCGGCGCCCTGCCCTCCTTCTGGAGGGCAAAAAGCACCCTGCCCTCCAGGAGGAGGGCAAAAAGCGCCCTGCCCTAACAGCCTGCGGGAGCCGTTCTCACCCGCGGGACGCAGTGTCCCGCGGGTGGACAAACATGCGGTGATCCAGTCACCGCCGGAGAATAGACGCCGGGCGCTCTATTCTCCCTTTCCGCAGCGCTTGGGGGCTGCCCGGCATGTCCGTAAGCGCCGGGCACGCCCCCAAGTATGACGAAAAGGGGACGCGTCTTATAGACACGCCCCTTTTCATAACCACGCCACCTTTTCGGGCGCGCGCGCAAGATTGCCCTCTCTAGCTCCGGCGCCCTGCCTGCCGCCGGAGCTAGAAGGAACACTAAGAGCACTGACCATTAGTGACCTCCTGTTTACTTTCTCTACAGAATTACTCTGAAAATGTGTTTTCCAATCCAGTTAGCAGTAAAATATTTAAGTAAATTGACAGGAGTATTCAATTCTAAGCTATATGCGGAGCAGTGAGGCTTGGCTGAGAACATATCAGTCATAAATAAGGTGCTGCTGACATTGTATGTTTTCCAGCGTACATCTCTGGAGGCGCCAGAGTAAGTGTCAGGGTAACTTTTACACAACTAAGAGTGTCTCCATTACAGCATATGTACCCCATAAGTGTCAGGGTAACGTATACACAAATAAGAGTGTCTCCATTACAGCATATGTACCCCATAAGTGTCAGGCTAACATACACAAATAAGAGTGTCTCCATTACAGCATATGAACCCCATAAGTGTCAGGGTAACTTTTACACAAATAATAGTGGTTCCATTACAGAATATTGAATGTGACAAATAAACATTACATTCTAATGGTAAATTCTGCAATTACCACTTTTTGATGTTTAAAAATGACATAACTCCATCTGCCAAAATATATACTTTTAAAAGCATTATGTATACCCTGCACAGAGCCCCCCTTCTCTAATTGCTGGGACTTGTGGCTCCATAACAAATAGAGAGCCGAGTAGCTGAGTCAGCACTGCAGTATGGCAAGTACAGTACATAGTAAGGTTTGGAGAAGACTGTCTACTACAGTATACACTGCATCATTGCAGCACAGTGACTAGTATTGCAGCACTTACAAAGCAGCACTGCGGTTATTATATTGATGACATGCTATATTACATTATATTATGTATTGTGTATACACACTCACATAACTACTCATTCACGCAGAGCAAGGAGGAAAGATCATCATACCATAGAGAGCAGATGAGGCGGGCTCGAAAGGATAGTTTAAAACCATAGAGAGAGTAGGAGAAGCAAGATTGTCTCCAGTCACCTGACGTGTCACGTGAATGAAATGGCTTTTTCATACAGAGACCGGTGTACACTACAATACCCGCAATGAGGGTAGACCATCACTAGGGTACAGGCAGTCCCTGATAGATATTGATGTTCATGTATTGCTGTTGGTTGTAGGTATTTCTCTGTGTCCTGTATAGATGACTATAAGCACTACAGTGTATTTTTTTTGGCTGTATAGGAGACTATGGGGGAGGTGAATCAAACCTTGGGAGAGAATTAAAGTACCTATCAATCAGTTTCTGTAATTTTACAGGCTGTGCATTAAAAGTGACAGGAGCTGATTGGTTGGTACTTTAACTCCACTTTCTCTGCAAGTTTTAATACATCTCCCCAAGTATAGACTATATTGTATGTATTTGTATGCTGAATAGGTGACTACAGTGTATAGATTGCACTGTATGTATTTGTGTATGTATATGTGCTGTATAGGTTACTGTAAGCTATATAGACTGCACTGTATGTATTTGTATGCTGTATACGGAATCCGTATTTTTTGACCGCTGGACGTGAGCCTGGTGGTTCAAATCCCAACGCCGACAACCCGATGGAGGAGATCGGAGGTAAATTTACTATTCCTAACCCTCTTCCCCCCCCCCCCCCCAGCCCTAACCCACCTTTAGGGATGCCTAACCCTAACCTCCCCCCGTTAGTGCCTAAATCTAACTCCCCCCTCCCCGCACCCTAAACCTAACCCTCCCAGGGTGGTGCCTAACCTCCCCCCTTAGTGCCTAACCCTCCCCGGGGGGGTGTCTAGGTCCCCCAGGGGGCTCCCTAAACCTAACCCCCCATCCCCGACTACGTAGATATTTACCCCCGGCGTTGGACAATTGGTGCAGCGTCCCGTCAGAGTTCCGGCGTCGGTATTTCGATGTTAGATCGGGATTACACTGTCGGGTTTCATACCGGCAGCCATGCGTGCGCAGGTCTCTTAACTACATGCCGCTGTATACTGTAGGTGACTATCAACTGCACTGTATGTAATTGTAGGGGAGATGTATTATAAGCGACACACATCATGCCGGTGTAGCTCTTCCTACGTCTACAGTCCCAACGAGATGTATTAATTAAATGTCTACCAGAGTGAGGGAGTGCAAACTTCCCCTTCCAGTGATCCCTGCCAGGCCCCACAGCGAATCAGCCTAGTGCTGATGCACTGTGTCTCTCCTTGTCAACTCCAGTGGGCATGTGTGAGATCTCGCTAGCATCACAATATCTCCCGTGCGCAGCCCGGAGCCCAGCAGCCGCCGCCGCAGCCATGGACACTAGTGCTGTTGCTGCTGTGGTGGGGCAACAACAGTTGCAGCTGTCGAAATCAATAGCTGCAGTTGTCGGAAGGGTCAGTGCCACCGACCGTTAACATTGGCTGGCACATTGGCCCGCTATCTTGTAGATAGCAGCGCCAATAATGACGGAGGCGCATAGCTGCACTGTCATTTAACACCCAACCCTACATTAATACATGGGGGAGAAGCGAAATCATAACGTGCGATGATACCACTGAACCCCATAACACCCCCTCATACATCTCCCCTGTGTGCTGTATTGGTGACCGGATATACTGCAATGTATGAATTTGGCTGTATGCGGTGAAGGTAGGATTGTCATATTATTACTTATATTCGGGACACATGTGAATTATACAGGTTCTGTGGTCGATTTAAATCCAAACAAATTGGAGACTTGAAGTCAGACAGCCTTTATGTAATTCATATGTGTCCCAAATTATAGGAATTATATGGGAAGCCTATGTATATGTGACTATATAGATTGTCCCGTATGCTCTATGTTTATTGTATAATCAGCAAACTGACCCTCCAGATCACGGGTGGGCAAAATACAGCTAGTAGGCCATATGGAGCCTGCTAGCAAATTGTCAGGTCTGCATCATCCTACCCGTCCACAGCCTGCGTGTGGCCCATTCGCTTCTACACTGCCTCGGAGCTGCTGGTCGAGGGGGGCTCACAACTACTCATGTGGACGGGCTCACAGCTCTGCACCAGGTACACACACTTAGTGGCAACATTGGTGTTCACTGTAAGAACACTACTCTTTCTGCATTCTTGGATAGGAACTGTTCTGGTGTTATATGCAGAGCAATGGTATTTTGTGGAACACTGTTCTGTTACTGATCGGCAGTGGCAAGATCCACCGCAGGTCAGGCAGTGTGATAGTCTCTGCCGCTTATCTCTGCGACTCCAGGAAGGATCACCCGGGAAAACTGTTAACTATGGTCACTAGGAACCCAGTGTCTGACTCAGGCTGAACCACACTCTGGGGGCTGGTCTCATAGTGCACATTCTGGCCCTCATTCAGAGCCGTACGCTCTGAGCAGAGCGCACGCTCTGAATAAGGGCCGCCCTCCATAATTATGGAGCGTCCTCCTGGACGCTCGTATAGCTGTGGGTCACCACCCACAGCCTATACGAGCGTGCAGTTTGATGGCCGCGATGGTCGTGACCATCGCGACCATCGCCACTGCGAGCCGGAGCCTGCGGTTGAGGTTTTCAACCGCAAGGCCCGGAGTGATTTTGGCTCTATCAGAGCCAAAATCACTCCCACTGACATCACTAGTGATGTCAGTGGGCCGGCTTCTGACGGTAGGCGTTCCCTTGGGAACGCCCCTGTCAGGGAGGCACGCCCCCGGCACACCCACCAAAGGGGGCGTGCTGTCAATCAACATCGACAGCACGCCCCCTTTGATCAGACACAACGAGCGAAGGAAAGTCCTTCGCTCGTCGCGTCTGGCGCATGCGCACGACGGAGCTCCCTCCGTCGTGCGCATGCTCAGTGCAGACCATCGACCCACTTACGAGCGGACAGCCGCTCGCGAGTGGGTCTGAATCAGGCCCTCAGTCTCTTCCATTGATGTGGCTGCTTGCCTAATTCCTAAACCTTCCCCGCCGACCTGTCGCCCCTCCAGCAGCAATTCTAGTGATGGGGTCAGCCTGTGTCTTTCAGCGTTGAGTCAACGCAGGAACCTCTTGACATGAAGAATTAGGGGCCCATTTATCATTTAATATTTGTGGTGTATTCCCCGAAAACACCTGCAAATATTAAGTATCACCCAGATGTATTATGGAGGGATCGTTGCAGATATCTCCAATATCTGCTGCTGTCCCTCCATTTCCGCCAGCACCGCAAACCCCATAGGTTTCTATGGGGATGCGAATCATTCCAGAACTTGGTCCTGAAGGCACCAACATGAAAAGCGGCATGATCTCACATCATGGGGGCAAGCCAACATGTCAAGTCCCTGTCATGCTGGGGGAGGTGACCAGCGCGTCCCATCCGCTGGGCTGCACCCATTCTCTCTCTACACTCTGAATGACTCTTTCACCTGCAGCTCTGCATAGCAGGCATGTGAGAAAGTGACCTCCCTAATTCCCCGACAATTTTGGGACCGTTGGGAGGCCTCTATATTGTCATGAGTGCTGCAACAATAATGGGGTAAATGTAATAGCAGATTAGCCACTAAATATGGCAATACTTTAAAGGAAGAGCCAAGCTGTGTATGGAGAGCTTGAGATGCCCTGTGGAGGATAAGCATGGCCTCTGGGATTCTTGGTGCCGGTATACAGAAAAGGTATTACATATCATTCCCTAGTTGAGGTTTTACAACAATTTTGAGAATATTGGATCTTGAGAGAGGTCTTTATTTCTGCATCCTCTTGTTACTTACTGTCAGGAGATTGTCCTGCAGCTGAGCAAATTCTTGCTTGAAGAATTATTGAAATGGAATAACTTCCTCATTTTCTCAAGCACAGCAACACAGTTACCAATGTCATCAACTCCAATATGACCCTGACGACTTCATGTTTAATGCTTTGTTTTATATTTCTCACTAACTGGCCTGATTAAAGGTAACTTGATACCGTCTGCCAACTGGGTTTTTTTTTGTTTTGGGACTTTACTGGTTATGGAGAATGAATGATGTGCAAAGTCCAAATTCGCTACTAGGTTATGCTCCTGGAATAGATGGTCTATACACAGGACTGAAGATAAAGAAGGATTGCATTATACTAATGCTAGGTACACACTGACAGATACATTGGCCGATCAATTGATCGGCCAATATATCTGCTGCACGTCGGCCAGTGTGTACCCGCGATATGTCGGTGAACGTCGTCGACATATCTGTCCATCGGCAGGTGTGTACACACACAGCAGCCACGAGGAGGGGCGCAGGACACATCCCAGGACCCGAGGGCACAAGCAGATGATGGCCGTTCAGTGTGTATGAACGACCATCATCTGCAGATATATCTGTCAGGTGTGTACCCACCTTTAGAGGTCACAAAAACCACAGTAGAAATGGCACAGTGTGGTGCAACTAGAACCAAGTTAGGTTGGTCACAGAATTTTGGCAAGAGGTGTTAATATCAAATATGGCCAGCAGGTGTCAGCAGATGACAGAAAAAAAGCTTAGCAATGCAACAGTTACTTAAATGCAAATAAATGGATTTGGGTCTGTAGGAGATAGCAGGTGAAATGCAGAGGGTCAGTGCAGTATTGTATGCTCAGATTGAGCGATCTTGACTGAATAACAAGAGACTTTCCTCAGATTAGCTCACGGGTCAGAGTGGTATTAGGCAGTGCAGTTGAATTTCTGGTCATATAACTGCTGTAGGAGAGGGCATATGAAGAAAGAAGGTATAAATCTGCCACCAAATCGTATTATTGGCCCAAAACCAACAAGATTTAGCCAGGTCAGGAAAGTCCATAATGCACAAGAAGTTAAATGTGGATCCACACTCCTGCAGGGGATGGGTACGGGATGCCGGCGGTCAAAAACCCGAAGCCAGCATCCTGACTGGGTTAGGATATCAACACCTGTCGGTATGTATCCTAACCCTCCTCAATGCCTAAACCTTACCTTACCTATGGGATGCCGGTGTCAGGATTCTATTGCCAGTATTCTAAGTGCTGGCATACTGAACATTGAAAGCCAGGTAAGGTGTACACTCCAGGGCTTCGGCTCAGGGTGTTCCCATTCACTATATCCCCTTGGGGGTGACTCACTGAATCACTGTATTGTCAATCTTTGCAGCCCAAAAATCAAGGGTGGGTCTCTGATCTGGAGCCAGGAAGGCACTTGGCACAGACCCCTGTACACGGGGAAATGATCTTCTACAGTGAGCCCAGGAGACGCTCTAGACCTTGCTCAGTGGGCAATGATGTGCTGGGCAGTAAGATTCCTCATGGACCCTGGGCTGCCATCACCCAAGATGATGGGTGCGGATATAAAGGACTGAGAAGGCACATCTAGTAGCAGTGATTGCCAGACTTCTCCCTTTCCCCCTCCTTTGCCTCTACAGCAGCCTTCCTCAAGTTGTTTTTTTACTTTGGAGCAATCCTTGAAATTAATTTTTAAATCTTGGGGAACAGTTATTCTTATTAAAACACAAATTGTTACTAGAGACCAAAAAAACCAAAATCTAAAATCACAGGAAAAAGTTAAGTGTTGAAGAATAGGAACAATGTACATTAATTGTATATAGTGTACAGTGACTCTATATGTATTAACTTTACTTCAGGGATACGGTTGCAGGCAATCTCTCAGACATTCAAACCTTGGGCCTGATTCAGACCCACTCGCAAGCGGCTGTCCGCTCGCAAGTGGGTCGATGGTGTGCACTGAGCATGTGCACGACGGAGGGAGCTCCGTCGTGCGCATGCGCCAGACGCGACGAGCGAAGGAAAGTCCTTCGCTCGTTGTGTCTGATCAAAGGGGGCATGCTGTCGATGTTGATTGACAGCACGCCCCCTTTGGTGGGCGTGCCGGGGGCGTGCCTCCCTGACGGGGGCGTTCCCACGGGAACTCCTCCCATCAGAAGCCGGCCCACTGACATCACTAGTGATGTCAATGGGAGTGATTTTGGCTCTGATAGAGCCAAAATCACTCCGGAGCTTGCGGTTGAAAACCTCAACCGCAGGCTCCGGCTCGCAGTTTCGATGGTCGCGATGGTCAAGACCATCGCGGCCATCAAACTGCACGCTCGTATAGCCTGTGGGTGGTGACCCACAGCTATACGAGCGTCCAGGAGGACGCTCCATTTTCATGGAGGGCGGCCCTCATTCAGAGCGTGCGCTCTGCTCAGAGCGTACGGCTCTGAATGAGGGCCCTTGTTCCTAATGTATGACTTCAATAAATAAATATTTATCTTTCATGTTAAGATTGTGTCTGTTTTGGTTCCTTTTTTTCTGCAAACCTGTCTTTATTAAAGAACAGCAAAAACTTACAACAGCCAATCAATAATGAGCAACACTGGAAGCAGATTTAGAGGACGTGGGCCAAAGCTCTGTAAGACATGGATATTAAGATAACCATTTAGATGCTGTGGTAACCATAGTCCAGTCTCTGAAATGACAAACTGGAGAAACCAAGGCTGTTTCCAGCACAAAGTAGAGGGGAGGATGTAAAAGAAAAGGAAATCATCAGGGGTGGTGGGGCAGTAGAGGAGGAAAGCCAAGTCTGCAAAGTGATGTAGAGATAACCGTGGAGGGGCTAGGTATAATAAAAGAACCCAGGAAGGGGAGAAAGAAAACTCGTGAATCCCAGGACATGTCAAGGAGGCAGAGAGACCACAGTTGTGATCACTAAGGGAGCGGCGAGAGTGCTAACATCGGACACTGTAGCTAAATGTGACCGATATGTATCAGATTCTGTAAATCTCATACCAATTATATACTCTGAGGTTTTATTGAGGGCAAAAAACATGTCTTCCATGGTCCTGTAAATATCAATTTGTTTAAACCAGAGAGAATGTGTTTGAGGTCACGAAGATCTCCGAAGACATTGGATCACATCCCTGTCATTAAGGGTTTAGGTAATGTTTTCTTATCGTGAGAGAGCCATAATATCGGAATGTGAGGAAGAGGGAGGACAGATATTTCTTCAGAAATTTCCTTAACTTTTTTCCAATATCCAGTTTATAAGGAGCAATGCCACCAAATATGGAGCCTAATGATACATCCAACAGAGGACCATTTTATCTTTTTTAAATACATTATTATTGGATTGCCGCTAAGTAATAAACAAGAAAATAGACAAGCAAACTTAAATTACAAATAGCTTATGTAACAGCAATAGGGGTATGGAGAGCACCAGATGCATTGAAGATAAGTTTCCACTCATCGCACTCATCATTGTTGCAAACTGCGCATGCGTAAAAGACGCAGTACGCATACCAGTCACGGCGATCGGGAGGTGATCGCTCACAGCACACAGGCAGCCCACTAGTTTGAGTGACAGAACGGGCTGTTTGTGGGTGGTGACGGGAAGGACAAAGTGGGTGGTGACGGGAAGGACAAAGGAAACGGGTGTGGATGTGCGAACACAGGCGTGTCAGTGCAGTTTAACACCATTATAAGGGCGTGCATAATTAAGATGCATCGTTCGCATACACGTCATATGAGTGAAATAAAGACAGCAGCACTCGCAGTGCTTGCGGTAGACTAGGGTCTACCTCAAGCACTGTGTGCTGGTTTGATGTCGCCCGATGATACCAATGTTATCATACACTTCCTGGAGATGCCGTGTGCAAGTGGGCGTCTTATGTCCAGGCTAGTGGGCGTCTAACGTCACCTGGCGATCGCACGTTAAGACATAAGGGGCGCCCTAATGTCTTAGCGTGTGATCGCAGCATTTGCATACTTTCCTTACGGCTGTGTGCGAAAACAGCTTAGCGAGCAGGTCTGAATCGGGCCCCAAGTTAAGTTTAAATTTGGGCTCATTAAGGGAGATCCAAGAAGATGATATGCCAAAGAATTTGTTAGGGTGTTCATGGAGACAGCTAGTGATGTACTACAGATGATAAGTATGCCACTTGGAATTGTGGAGGAAAGGGGATCTACTTTCTTCCAGTTAGCTGCATTAAGTATGTGTCATATCAATGACTGAGTGAGGTTATCAGCATTGGGAACCAGCCTTAGTAAAAGGGAGACTGAAAGACATTGTGGAAGCTCGATGCCCGTAAGCAAACATATTAAATGGTGCACTGTTTCCTAATCTTCGGGCAGTGCCATCATATATGAGCAAGGGTGCCCTCTTCCTCACAATCCCACCAACACCTATCAGAACCCCGAAGGAAAAAAATCACTAAGGCGAGTAGGCACTAGATACTATACTGTACGTACAAATGTTTATATGTAATTTCCTTAATTCTAGCGCAAATGGAAGATTAAGGCCCGTATTCAATGTGATTCGCACCAGCAATACTTTTTCGCCTGGTGGACTTTTCGCCTACATCGCGTGTTTTGGGTGCGGAAACTTTTCGTGCTCGTCCCCGCGATTCCCCATATTCAATATGAAAGTATGCGAAAATGGCACCCCCGAATTGGCCTGCTGAAGGTATTTGGTGGTTTTAAATGGTCTCTATAGGCGCTGTTTTGCGTATTTGCATTAGTGGTGAAGAATAGCATTTTGTTTTATTTTCGGTAGAAAATAACTAGTCCCTGCAAATTTTGGGTACCTGAAAATGGGGGGTAGCATATTTTAAAGTTGCTGAAGTATCTTTTAAAAATACGTAAAAAATCCACCTGCCACAAACACCTGCAATAAAAAGAAAACACTTGGGGACCCCCCTGGAGTCTATTTCGCTAGTTTTTAACTCTGTCCCCCAACTTTATTTTTCCGCCCCAAAATGAAAGTAATTTTTTGGGGTGTTCTTAAGTCTTTTTTAAGATTTTTTTTGGTGCAGTTTACCTTTGGGGGACTGTCTTAAGGCTGCATGGGGGTTCCCGCAACATTGCACCCCAAAACCCCACTTTTTTCTGCCTGCTATTCATAAGCGAAACTTTTTTGCCTATTACATTGCATTGATTTTCCGCCTAGGTGGAAAGTCTTTCAAATTGAACACGGCGATACTTTTCCGACTGGCGAAGTTATGTCAACGGAGAAACTTTTTCGTCGCTCTCAGCATTTCGCTCCAAATTGAATATGGGCCTTAACAGCATTTTCCTAAATTTTAGTCCAGTCCTCCACATACTATCGCTATTTACCTAGTGACGGCAGGGTATGATGAAACGATATATCGCTCGTGCCGTACACACTATACAATCCGCCTAATATATTGTTCCATGCTGCTTTAGCAGTATGGCATACAGTGGCGGAACTAGCTACGGTGCAGCCGGTGGCTTGCACCGAGGCCCGCTGTGGTGCAGGGGCCAATAGCCTCTGCAGCCAACAGCACTGCTGCAGCCACCGCCAGTGTCCCCCGGGCCCCACAGTGTAGTGTGGACCGCAGTGAGTGAGGTCTGCACTACACAACAAACACCACCACTGGCCCCATGTAGCACTCTCGTACTACCCGGCGGCGGTGTGTTTGTTTTGGCAGCTAATGAGAGTCAGACAGACTAGCGCACAAGGAGGCTAGATGTACGAGGACACATCTGAAGGTTCTCACCATTGTAGTAAAAATCAAATAATTATATATTAATCTGTTCCAGATCCTAAATCGTTATTTCTGATAACCACAGATCTCTCACTTATTGGGTTTCTAACTCAGAAATGGGCATTCAATTTCTCCTGTATTACTTGATATAGATCTGAGCGCTAAAATAATACTATATATTGGTTAGTTACCTTGAGCTATTCACAGAGACTGATAGTACATACTGTATGTTATCAGTCACAAAAGGTAATCTGTTGATCTGTGGTGCCTTCAAAGGGTGATCCGACATATTGCTTCAGTATAATAGCTATGTTCTGTTTCTCAATATAACCTATAAGCTCTCCTGTTATTACTGATGTAACACAATGACTTGAATATGAAAGTTAATAGTCAATGGTTATTACATACAGTAGTGCCAGGTGCAGCTTAGGGGATGTGCTGGCAGGGCCATTGCCTGGGGTCCTGCAGCATAGGGAGGGCCGCTCAGGCCCCAACCTTCTTTCAGATGATGCTTGTAATGGCCGCGGGTCTTATCGCTGCAGCTGCCGTTATCTTTACACTTCTCCCCACTCACAGCCACAATAGTCCTTGCAGGCTGCGGCTTCTCCTGAGTCCTGCCCCTGCTACCTCCCCTTCCCTCCCAGTTCAGCAGGCTGAAGCTCTGACCCTAGATGAGGAGCTAGCAGCTGCTGCTGAGAGAATGGTGGCTCCCTCAGGCATTGTTTGAGGGGAACTGCCCTGTAGGCAGAATTGATGAAAAGAAGGAGGGGGTGGGTCAGAGTCCCAGTAGGGGGCGGGGCTAACTACCATAGGGTACAGCACGGACTCCTGCAATATAACATTGGAGATAGGAGGGATGAAGCTGCCACAGTAGGGATGGCCATTGGTGGGGTGTCCATAAATCTTTCAATCTGTGTTTACCATCAATGGTTTGCACCCCTCGATGGCCACCGCTGCTGGGGGCATGGCAGGACATGGGCCAATCAGAAATGGATGGGGCTAAGCTCCATCCTGTGAAAAAAAAGCCATTGGCTCTCTGCCATCAACGGCAAAACCATAGGCAGTTAACCATCAATGGTTGATGGCCATCCCTATGCCACAGTCCGCTCTCAGTGACAACTACTCTGTGAGGTATGAGGGACATTATATAATGATATTGAATTGCCCCAGTATGTGTCTGTGTGTATATACTGTATGTCTATATATAAATGTGTCTGTTTAACTGTACTGTATATAAGTGTCTGTGTATATATGTGTCTGTGTAACTTTGTATATATGTAGTAATCCCACAAGATTACTGGCAGGGCTCTGAGGATGCGGTAGGCAGTCTGCACCCGCCGTAGGCACGTGCTCCCAAAATAGATGCGCACAGCATCTAATCACCTGGCGATGATCGGTCATCGCAACTGTTCCTGCCCGCGGGACACTGCTGCCCATGGGTGGAGAAGGCACAGGGCAGGCTGTTTTAGTAGGGTGCCGCTAAAAGGACAGGGTGCATTTTGCCCCTTTAAAATCGGGCAGGACACGGCGCACCGCTAAAACAGTCTAGTAGGATCACTATATATGCGATCGGGACTGCGAGCACTGTGACTACGCAGACCCATCGCAGAGTGAATGACAGGAAGTGCTGTTTGTGGGAGGTGACGGGTGGGTGGTTGGCAAAACGTGGTCGTGCCAGTGCTTTTGAACACCGTTGCATGGGCTTGCATAAATTAACCACTGCGATGCCGTATGCAGTCTGATAGCGTGCAATGTAGTTAGCAATTCCTGATGACTAAGGTCTGACCTTGTGCAAGGGTGCGTGAGGCTGCGATTGTACTCGATGGTACCAATGGTTTTGCAGTCTTGCGAGATAAGGTAAAGTGGGCGTCCTTATGTAGTGCTGCGACAGCATAGCGATTGCAATGGATTATCATATTATCTCAGACTGGGTGTGTAATCGCTAGTTGCGATCCTAATGCCCACAGTCCCATAAAGTATATGTAATGAGGCAGTATCAAAGGATGTTTGTGACTAATGTCCAGCAATGAAGATAGGAGAAATGTTACCAGTGCTTGTGCCAGAAGCAAAGAAGATCCTTTGCAGATAACCGGCTCCAACAATCCTCGGCTGTAGATCTGTCCCAATTAGCAGGTGATAGAGTCTGATCTGTGATCATTGCCAGGCGTCTGAACGAATGTCACCTTGTGACATTTAATACTTTTATGTATAATGTACAACCACAGCCCTGATTTTGTCTTTAAAATGATTGCCGCTTTAAAAATACGGGAAGGTTCGCAGGAGTTCCCACAGCGGCTGCAGTTGGCAAATTATTACACACACTAAGCCCAATAGTGTGATAGGACAATTTTATATCTCTGGTCAACTTAAGTTCTTTGAGATTAATATTTTGGTGTTGACATTATTCAGGTACTTGCAGCTTCGGAATGCTTTGAATACACAGATGAAGAAAGGGATGCTGCTGCTTCTGGCTCAATCACCTATGAAAAGAACATGGGGGCTTGTGCAGTCACACAGGGCGCAATACCCTGGAGACAGTATGACCACTGCACCATCCAATGCCATGTCTGCCCATGCTACATTGCAGTGCCGGAGTGTCCGCCTCTGCAGTGTATGATTCACATGTCATGTTGTCCCCGGCCCAGCTCCCCTCCTCCTCTTCCAGCTGCTTACGGGACTACACTAGGGAATGAGATATCAACATGTCAACCTACAGTACCTCTTCACCCAAAGAGAGAAGAGAAGCCGCGAAGGAGCGCCCAGCCAGCCTGAGCCCCAGAGAAGAGAACAAAAAATTACTGAAGAATAAAAGTAGCAGAAAAGAGGAAAAGGAAGGCACAAGCAGACGAGCAGGTAAGTGCGCTATATTACTTAGACAGTCAGAATTTAGACTATGAGAATATAGACACCACAATGTCGACAGTTACATTATTTAGACAATCAAACTGTTGACATGGACTATGGCCCTCATTCAGAGCCGTACGCTCTGAGCAGAGCGCACGCTCTGAATGAGGGCCGGGCTCCATTTTCATGGAGCGTCCTCCTGGACGCTCGTATAGCTGTGGGTCACCACCCACAGGCTATACGAGCGTGCTTTGTGATGGCCGCGATGGTCGAGACCATCGAAATTGCGAGCCAGAGCCTGCGGTTGAGGTTTTCAACCGCAAGCTCCGGAGTGATTTTGGCTCTATCAGAGCCAAAATCACTCCCACTGACATCACTAGTGATGTCAGTGGGCCGGCTTCTGACGGGAGGCGTTCCCGTGGGAACGCCCCCGTCAGGGAGGCACGCCCCCGGCACGCCCACCAAAGGGGGCGTGCTGTCAATCAACATTGACAGCACGCCCCCTTTGATCGGACACAACGAGCGAAGGACTTTCCTTCGCTCGTCGCGTCTGGCGCATGCGCACGACGGAGCTCCCTCCGTCGTGCGCATGCTCAGTGCATAACATCGACCCACTTGCGAGCGGACAGCCGCTCGCGAGTGGGTCTGAATCAGGCCCTATATGTCTACACTCGGGCGTATCTACCCATTGGCCAGGAAGGCACTTGCCAGGGGCGCTGGCCAACGGGGGGGCGCTGCCCGGCGGTGCCACCTGAGACTAGAGGGTAGTCAACCCAATCAGTGCCCAGTCCAGTAAGGAGGAAAGCGATATCAATAATATTACGCTGCTGTGAGTCACGTGGAGAACCCCCTCGAGTGCTTTGTTGTGGCGCAAAGCAGTCTTTCCCCTGTCTCCTGTAGTGTCTTTTGGGACTGGGAGAGACATGACGTCTCTCCCAGTTCATTACCATATTGCCCTGCACCGAGGAGCCGTTAGAGTGGCCGCGTCACTTGGGCGGTCAGCAAGTGCCGGCCCAGTCCACACTAATAATGGCACTGCCGCCAATCCTCCGCTGCTGCCGCTGCCACCGCCAGTTCCCTGCTGTGCAGGAGCCGGCAGGTAAGTTTGCTGTGGCTGGCGTGGAGAGGAGAGGAGCTGTTCGGTGAGGGAGCTGTGTAGTGGCATCATCGACCAGTGGGGCCCTGTACACCAGTATTCTCTCTACACCCTGATGGTAGCCCTGGATTTCTAGCCTGTGTAGAAGAGTTGTATAGATATGGTAATATTATGAGTAATGGGTGGGGCTTACTAATTGTCCCTTTAATTGCCACAAAGTTGCATTTTACTGTAATTGTAAAGGCTCAGTAGCCTTTTTCTCTGTGATGGCAGTTATCAGTAATAGAGAGTTATACCAACTATGGATTGTGTAATTAACCCATACATCAGGAACTGAAGTGGTCTAGTAATACTGGCGTATATCCCTTGGCTAGGATGGCACTTGCCAGGGATGCTAGTCGAGGAGAATCACATGGTAGTGGCAATATCTAGGGTACTATTGTGTGGCGTGTCGTAAATCAGGAACACTACTATGCGGTGTAATGTGAGTAAAGGACACTACTGTATAGCATAATATGAATTGGGGGTACTATTGTGTGACTACAACCCTTCCCCACAAAACCATGTTCCTTTTTCAGCACTTGAGCCTTACCTATTTCAAATATGGGGGGCGTCAGTCCCTTACTTTGCCAGGGGTGCTCGGACCCCTAGATACACCCCTGTCTACACTCAATGGACCTCATTCAGAGGCGGTCATGTCGACCGCACGGTCGTACGGGCTACGACCGCAAAATCCCAAACAAGCGATCATACAGCTGGTCGATCGTAAACAAAGTGACGCCCATTCGTTAGCACTGCACCTCTAGCTACCGACTGATATGATCGAACTATCGAGTCAATCGTAGTCAGGCGCTGTCAGTCGCTGTATGCTAATTATGTTGTGATGGTTGCGGCCGTACGTGTTGTATTGATGGCCACATGTCATGTTTACATGGACTATCGAACAGCTTGTTATTAGCTTGTTGTCAATTATCTAATTAAGAGTGTTTAACTCTTGCTGTTTTTATCAAGCTTTTTTTAGTTTGTCAATAAACTTTATTGATCACAATTTTTTTTTGTTTCCCCGTTCTCGTGTATTTTGTTTGTTTCGAATCCAAAGTAATGTTTATTATCTTTGAATGTACTGATGATATTTGTGTTAACTTTAAAAATGCATTTGCATTTTGAGTTAGGATAATTTGCACTCTTAGGTTTGCAATTGCACAGTGCATGTTTTAACCAATCAAATCTGTCCTTTTTTTTTGGTGTCACATGATTAATGCATTGTCCAATAGTTTTTTATTTTATGAAACTGAGTAAATATTTTAGCCAATCATCTTTCTTTTACCCCATGTATATTTCATGTTTTCTTGAAAAACTGCCATTGCCATCATGAGAGCCGCAGCCTTTACCCGCCGTGAATTGAGCATCATGGTCAATATCCTTGACAGGCGCCTAACCAACGCTGAGGCTCCCATTACCAACCGCTTAAAGCGTGCGGCCTATGTGGAGGTGAGGAGTGCCCTTCGGCGTGCGGGTTTTCGCCGCAATATTGCCCAACTTGAGAGGCGGTGGTCGGATTTGAGCCACCGGTCGCCAGTCCTTTTGGCCATTTTGCGGGCGCTAATATGCTGACGTAAGTATGCGTTTGTATAAATGATTAAATTAGAGGACCCTTAAAAATGTCTGTACCTTTTCCAATTCTTTTCCTAATTGTAAACAAACACTCATGTATGTTGTCCCTATTATCCAGAATGTGTAAAGTGTACTTGTTGTGTGTAGCAGAAAGTGCAAACTAAACTAAGATGTTATCCTTTTTTTTTATTTTAGCCCAACAGCGGAGATGGAGAAGGGCCCTCAGAATTGCCCGCAATGCAGGGCCCAACCTGCAGCCCTCACCCTCACCTTCCCCACCCGCTCAACCCAGCCCTCCCTCCCCACCACCATACTCCCCCAGTAACCCTCCCTCCCTCTTTCAATACTCCCCTAGTAATCCTCCCTCCCCTGCCCACTCATCCCAACTCACCCCTCCCGAACCCGAGTCCTCACCACAAATAACCCCTCCCTCAGAAAATTTCCACCCATTTTCCCCTCCCACCCTTCCACCATCTCCAGCGGTAGCTGCCCTGGCATGCTCTGATGGTATGTTTCTTTAAATAGAAATTTTTTTCAAACTATTTTTTTTTTTTTGTAGTGTTGTTATCCATGTTGTGTTTTTAGCCGTTACTTTTTTTTTGGGTGTGTGTTTGTTTTCATTATCACAGTATGGGTGTCATAATGAGTGCACAGTAATCATGTTACTCAATATTTTGTGGTTATGTTTTGTGGCTGTGCACTATAATTTTTTTTTGTTGCCAAAAAATTCTGCCTTTTGTTTTTTTTTTAAATGCTTATTAATTTGTGTAAAATTTTTACATTTCTGTATTTGTATTTAAAAAAAAACAAATAAACATGTCACAGGACTTGGGAAGGTGATAGGGACCAGACTAACCTTGTTAATGTTGTGTACACTGTGTTTAAAAAGTACTAAGATGTAACTTCATTTGGAAAAGTGATGTTAGTCACAGCAAACAAACACATTGTACTTTTGGATTATCAAGAACATTCTAGAAGTGAATATGTGCAGTGTGTTTTAATGCTATGGCCATCATGACTTAGGAATACACCTCCCAGTTGATTTCCAATCATCCTAGTTTTTTTTTTATTATGCCGCATAGTTAGGGTTTCCCAGTGTTTTCAGACATTAAATGTTTCAAATGTTGTGTGGAGTAAACTTTATAACACACCCTAACATCATTGTGTCCACCCCACTGTTTGGGACATTGAATAATGTTTACTGTTAAAATGTGGGTCAGTTTTTAGATGTTTTTAACCTACAAATACATTTTTATGTCCACAGATATAACAAGCATACTTGGGGTCATCAGAAAGGAGCTCACTTGAGCAAGAAGGCATCTTCTGGAGGCCTACTGCTACCTACAGCGAATTGTGGGGAGTCTGCAACGCTTTAGTTTTTTTTTAACATTCGCACATTTCGAAATGTTTTAAGTTAAAGTAAAGTTTCATTTGTCCTCTTTTTTTAACAAATTAAATGGTGTAATTCTGCATTTCAAATAGTTTGCTAACAAAGCTGTGTGCCTTCCCATAGTGTAACTAATTCTAAAATGTGTTTTTTAACCTTAAGAACATTTGCAGTAATGTTTGGCTGTGTTTTTTTGGGTTGCCCTACATTATCCATCTCAAAATGGGATTCCAAAACAATGTACACCAAAACTTTTTTCAAATTTTTTTTAAAAAACAAACATGTTGCCAACATGCTTTTAATTGTAAAAAGCATTTCATAACAGAATAACACAAATAAAATGGCCTCAGGTGTTTTTTACAGTAAATATCTTGCTTAGTCAGACATAAACGACAAGGTAAACTCCAACATAATATTGCTAATTTTTTTGAAAAACATCACAAAATTCAACAAAATTAACTAAACATATGGTGGTTGTGTGTGTTGTTTGAGTGGTGCTTGTGTGTGTTGTGTCGGTTGTTTGTTTGGTTTTTTTTTGGTTGTTTATTATATTTTTAAGTTCTTTTGGTGTGTGTTTGTTTTGTTTTTGTTTTTTGGGGTGTTTGTTTTTTTTTATTTATTATTTTCTAACAACTCCAAACACTGTAAACACTCCAAATCCGTTCAAGCTGCAAAACTAACTCCAACTTCAACCCACAAGTAAGGGACCATTTGGCTTTGCCTTAAATAAGGGCACAAATTGATTGAATAATGCAGGCAATCCAGAGATGTGCTCACATCTTGCCCCAACCCACGCAGTGATTAATTAATGACATACAGGTATGCTTTATGCTTAGGGAAAGATGGATGCACGGGTAACCAATCCAGGGATGCGATCACATCTCGCCCAACCCACGCAGTGATTGAATAATGCAGGCAAGGTGTGCATTGTACGTAGGTAAATAGGGATGCACGGGTGACCAATCCAGAGATGCGCTCACATCTCGCCCCAACCCACGCAGTGATTGAATAATGCAGGCAAGGTGTGCATTGTACGTAGGTAAATAGGGATGCACGGGTGACCAATCCAGAGATGCGCTCACATCTCGCCCCAACCCACGCAGTGATTGAATAATGCAGGCAAGGTGTGCATTGTACGTTGGCAAATAGGGATGCACGGATAGCCAATCCAGAGATGCGCTCACATCTCGCCCCAACCCACGCAGTGATTAATTATTGACGTACAGGTATGCTTTATGCTTAGGGAAAGATGGATGCACGGGTAACCAATCCAGGGATGAGATCACATGTATCAATAGTCTTCACAAGCACTAGTCTTCATGCTCTTTCACAAGTTTTAAAAATGGCAAGCGAGGAGCATGGTGGCCAGAGGCAAAATGAGCCAGGTAAGTTTGAAACACATTTATACAAATTGTCATTAACAGTTCATATGTTCCAAAAATGCAATATTTGGAAAGAAATAACAACTTATTGTAGGTGCTGTGAATCCAGAACCACCACGAGAGAAGGAGGAGGCAGGTCCCAGCATTCCAAGGCCCAGAAATCTTCCGTTTTCGAGGCTAGAGCTTGAGACATTGGTGACCATGACAATGGATAACCTTGTACATGCCCCAAGAAATATGGGGGCTGAAGCCAAAGAGAGGATTTGGGAGGAGATATCCAGGGCTGTTAATGCTGTGGGGACAACCCACAAAACCATGAAAGTTGTAAAAAAAAGGTAAGGAAATGATATTGTGAGTGTACTGAAGTCAAAAGCTAGGTATTGATATAATAAACTAACCCTGAAAACATGACAATTATCATTGTCAGATGGACTGATTTTAAATACCAGCTCAAGAGGAAGCTACGGAGTAGGGTGGACCATGCTGCAGGGACAGGTGGTGGTCCCATCCCTGAGGAGCTGACCTTGACGAGGTTGGAGACGTGGGCTCAGGGATGTGTGACGGAAGAGGAGATAGTCGGTGTGTCCACTATGGACACTGACATGGCTGACTTCAATGCTCCACATGTTCAAGAATGTAAATATTTATTGTTTCGAAAATGTATAAAGCTAAAATGTGTATGCGTTTAAAAAATTTTCAAAAACTAATTTTTAGATTTTTATTTCCAGACTCAGAGGAGGTAGTGTCTGCTCCTGAGGTCAGGTCTGGGTCCAGCACAGATGGAGACTCTGCAGGGGAGGATCCAAGTACTCCATCTGGGGACCCTGTGGAGTCTACTCCAGAGCAACCATCTGAATGAGCAGTGCCTCTTCTCACCAGGTTGGTCTCCCAAACTCAGAAGAACAGATGTGTTCTCCTGAGGATGGAGACCACTCTGGTGAGGGTGGCAGTGGCCCTGGAGACCATTGCTGGGGTCATGGATCGTTGGGCCAATACCCAGGAGCAGGCAAACCCACCTGCCATGATGGAGCGAGACTCCCTTCCTCCCAGGACCACCACCTCTGGCAGCCCAACAGCCACCCCCGCAATTATGGAGAGCCCTATGCCTAGGCCAGAGGAAATGCCATCTACCTCTGGCCAGGCCAGTCGGCGTGTTACACGCCAGTCGGCTGTCCGTAGCTTTGCTCTTCCTCCGAGCCGGCCAAAACGACGCAAGTAGCCCTGGATATCTCCTCCCTCACCTCTTGTCCAGTCCCCATATTTCTTGTCACCAATGTCTGAAGCTCTTTTATAATTTCGCATTTTTTTTTTTTTAACAAACAAAATTTTTATATTTTTGACTGTTTGTTTATATTTTGTGCAAATGTTGGCATAACAATATGAAAAATGATAATGATTTATGGCTAATTACAAAAAATAATCTAAATGTTAATTTCAAAATGTCCATATTTGACTATATCAATGTATACATGGTTTAAAAAGTATGGTATCTGAAAAGGCTGCTACACAAAACACAATGCTATATGTTTTAAAAAAGGACAGAAAGAAATAAGTTAAAAAACCACAAATAAAGAGTTGTGTAAAGAATTCCATAATGCACACGCAAGTGAAATCATTTACAAGGTAATTAGCAGTGTTAATAGTTACAATGCACGATTCTTAGCTGCTTGGTTTGTGTGGTTCCAATTAGAAACATCACAAGTAACATCGGATTAACGATTGTACTGTTGTGGCTTATGGACGCTCCTTGCCTACCTTACCCTGGACGATCATCCTGTTCGTAGAGTGACGTTGTCATGTTTCCGAAATTCATGGTCGTACGAAGCAGTTCATTTATGGACTCCCCTAAAACACCTGGAAACGCTGATGAACGCCTCCGTTTGCAGACCACCAACCCCGTATACACCCACAAACTGACTTTCCTGTCAATCAACTTTCGCAAGCCACTTCTGGTTCGGAAGCCCTACGACCGACAGTATTTTGCATCGGTAGAGCTCGTGCGCACATGCGCACAGCTAGCCGTGCGCAGGCACAGAAAGAAAAACATCGGATGCGTACGAACGTGCAGCCACTACGACTGCCTCTGAATGAGGTCCAATATGTAGACAGTCAAAATGTCCACAGAGTAATTTTCGGTCATAATGTAGATGGACATAATGTAAACAGACATGTTGAAAATGTTGATAGTTAAAATGTAGACACAGTTAAAATGCTGACATTCATGATGATGATAGTTATAATAAAATGACACAACCGGCCTTTCAGAAGCTGCTAAAAGCCAGCGTCTCAGGCACTCCTACACACTGCAGCAGCTAAACCATGCTGTCATTTGGTCAGTCAACATTTTGATTGTCTACATTCTGCATAAAAAGGTAATTGCCATGAATTTAAGCTTCTTCCAAAATTGACAATTTTGAAACAAAATTGAATTCCTTCATTTTACTGCTGCCCATATCTTGCTGCCTTATGGTGCATACACACGGTCAGATTTTTCTTCAGATCTGAACGATAACGATTTAAAAAATCATTCAATCGTTCATATCTGAAGGAAAATCTGTCATGTCTGAACGATGCGCGTTCCTGATGGTCAGATAACGATAGCTGACATCTGATGTGTTTGCTGTCAGATTTGGACGATTCCATTCATTTTAATGCAGTCAAAAATCGTTTGTAGTTCAAATGCAGTCGGGAAGCCGGCTGTCGGGCTTACGTCAGCCAGCTTCCCGATTGCATCCCAAATGAATGCTGCCCTGTAGAATATATTTCCCATTACCAGTAGGTTTTGACTAAAATGCTGAATTATGTGAATGCAGTTCCCCTTGTATGATAGCACACTTTCTGGAGAATTTACTGGTCCACATACCCCTGAGACCTCCCCACATACACTTTTTATAACATCCGTACCATCCAGATTACTCTCGTGTTGTTAGTCCCCCCATGTGCCCCTTATATGCGGTCAGTCTGCTCCACAGACCCCTCCACATGCCCCTAACTAATATGCCATCAGACCACTCCACATGCCCCTTTATAAGCATCTTCCCTTGTATAATATCCATTATCATGTAGTATTTTCCAAGTGGTTGGCAGTCTAAGCATTAGCACAGATTGTAAGATTTTTCTTCCCCACACATAATTTATGTTTGAGGATATACAATATATTATAGTTTTATATCAATATATTTTGTATTGTAAATTTTGTAAAAATAATAAATAGTAATTGTAATAAAACAGAAAGAGCTCCAAAAAAAGAAAAGACAGGTAATATTATTACTAGGCAGGCTGTACAGTTACATTCAAATTTATAGTGTAATAGGGACTAGCAAATGTCCAAATCTGGGCCTTGCTTCAGCTACACTGAGTGTAGTAACTGGTACTCACTGATATAAGGGTTCATTTTCTTTCATGTTAATGTAGAAACATATGTCGGTATGTGCAGGGGCGCCGTGAGCTGCCACGGGCGTGGGTACTGATGAGGGCATCACCAAATCCTGGGGGAGGTGTGGCTACACCCCCTAATTAAAAAAAAAAGTTTCTGACAGTTGTATAGGGGGATCATCGATGGATGCATTTGAAAGGGAAGGGGGAGGGGGGTGGAACCAGTGGCCTCACATTTGTCCCCCATATTTATTATGCTTCTCAGCAGTGCTGCAAAAAGGGACACTGGCCCTCATTCAGAGGCGGTCGCAAGAAGCGATCGCTCTCTCTGAATGAGTACAGCCGCTTCTTTTTTTAGTGCGGCCTCCTGGTAGCTAGCTAAGCTGTTACCACCTACAGCTTAGCGACCGACCAGGGTGATGGTCGCGATGGTCAAGACCATCACGACCATTGGGGCTTGTGATGAGACCCTAAGGTTGGGTCTCAGCAGCCGCAAGCCCCAGGCAGCTTCCTGCTCTGATCGAGCAGGAAGCTCCCCACTGACATCACTGCTGTCAGTGCAGCCGCCCACAAAATGGTAGGCGTTCCTTAAGGAACGCCTCCATTTGTGAAACCACCCCCCGTCCCGCCTACAAAACTGGCCGAGCTGTCGATCAACAGCGACAGCCGGCCCTTTTGTAGTGAGCTCCGGAGCGAGACAGTTTCTCTCTCACTCTGGGGCTTGCGCATGCGCAGTGCGGCCGCTGCGTGTGCGCAGGGCCTAACCATCGACCCGGTTGCGTGCGCTCAGCGCTTGCGACCGGGTCTGAATGAGACCCATAGTTCTTAAACAGCATCCTGATGAATATTGGCTTAGTCACAGGATTTCTGTCACTGTTCATTAATGACATGACATATTGTATAATTGCATATCTGCTATTCTTTCTTGTAATGTCAGTGAGTGTATACCTAATACCTTTATATTTATCACAGGCATCGGGAAGACCTTTACAATGATGGGCAATGGTCATGAGCCTGGAGTGATATTTTGCACTCTGGAAGATCTATGTAAGATCATCGAGGTGCAGAGAGGGCAGAATAAATTCTATGTTTCGTTGTCATATGCTGAGGTAAATATGTGAGGAATATGTGACATATGTTTTTTATTAGTATTATTATTTTTATTATTAACATTATTATTATTAATCTTTATTTATATGGATGCAGTATTTTATGGACAGATGATAGAGACACATTTGGAGACATGAGTGAGGAGAGAGGAGGAGAGGTCAGGGGAGGAGAGGTAGATCTGAGTACCATCAGCATAGAGATTATATTGGAGGCCAAATGAGCCTATGAGTTCACCTGAAGAAGATATATAGAGGGATATTAGTAGAGGTCCAAGAACAGAATCTTGTGGGACACCTACTGTTAGAGAAATTGGGGGGGCAGGAGTGGAGTCATGAGAGGAGACACAGAAGGAGCAGTCAGAGAGGTAGGAGGACAGCCAGGAGAGGGCAGTGTCCAAGGGAGTGAAGGATTTGCAGGAGGAGAGGGTGGTCCTCAGTGTCAAAAGCAGCAGAGAAGTCGAGGAGCATGAGCAGAGAGTAGTGGCCCTTGGACTTGGCAGCAAGGAGGTCATTGCTGACTTTCGTCAGGGCAGTTTCAGTGGAGTGGCGAGTATGGAAGCCAGACTAACATGGGTCATTCAGGGAGTGGGAGGAAATAAAGCTTGTAATGCAGTTGTAAACAATATACTCAAGGAGTCTGTGGGCAAAAGGGATTAGAGAGATGAGTCGGTAGTTGGAGAGAGTGCTAGGATCAAGGATAGGTTGTTTAATAATGGGGGACAAGGGCATGCCTGAATGCAGAGGGGACAGTGCCTGATGAGAGGGATATATTGAAGAGTGGGAAAGATGAGAACAGGTAGAAGGAGAGAGTATTTAAAATAATTTTATTTTATCTGCAATCACTGTATCTGTACACTATATGGAACATGCCACTTACAGTAAGCATTTATTAATTGTGTAAATATAGCGTAATATATAGTAATAACACTATCAAACCACATCTCTACACCATCTCTGTGTTATTGTGTGCTACACACACTTATTACACCTGACATACACCTGCAGCAAATGCTGTATTTCAGCTGGATGCATCTTGAGATGCTTTTAGCCCCCAAAAATGCATGAAATAAGCTTTTTAAGTGTCCTTCTTATGTACATTCTACGCACATATGTGCCCAACTGTGATTCCCCTACATGTGTAATCGGGCATAACTAGCAATCACCAGGCCACGTAACAAAGTTTAAGACCCCCTACTGTGCTTTTTTGAGAATGTATGGGGACTGATGCAGAACTAAAAGCTAAGATGGGTCCCTGCCATGTCTGTACTGGCCCCGAAAACCTTTTCTTTATGATATGCAGCATCTGGAGAACCACAAGTGACACATGCCCTTTCCAGAGAGAAAATGTATTGTAGAGAGTGATTATTCCTTCATTACATTTTCAGGTCTACAATGAAACCGCTCGGGATCTGCTAAGACCGTCCTCTGGATGTTTGACCCTCAGAGAGGATCCCTACGGCAACACCAAGATAGAAGGGATCGCTGAGTTCTTCCCCAGCTCCCCTGAAGAGGTGACTATCATTAGTCTGTGCTACCCTCATGCAGTGTCCATGCTCCACCACTAGTCATCCCTGTCTATATTATTATTATCATCTTTTATTTATAAGGCACCACAAGCAGTGGCATCACAAGGTGGGTGCGGACCGCACTCGGGTATCACCCACCGAGGGGTGAGACCAAGGTGCATACTCTCCCTCAGTGACAGGAGCTGAGCGCTGCACTGTAGCATTAAGTGCAGCACTTGGCTCCTGACACTGTGAGGGAGCCAGCACTACCCGCACCTCCGGCACCCCCCACCACTCCATTGATAACCACGGGCTGGGGAGGTTTGGGCAATGAGGCCAAGCCCCATTCTCAGAGACCACGCCACCTACCCAATGCTACGCCCCCTTTTCACTGGCGCGCGGCTGGGCCACGCCCATGGCATCCCTCCCCACACCGGGTGTCACCACGTGGAGGGATGCCACTGACCACAAGGGATTCCTCAACACGGAACAAGGGGGATACAAATGACAATAAGTTACTGTATATAAGTAGTACAGACTAACACAATCAGGGTTGTTGTCTGCAAAAAACCCATTAATGTGTGAATTAATAAGCAGAGCCCATGAGTATGTGATCGCTGGTGTATTGACCCTGCTGTAGCTATAACACATGGGTGTAACTTTATGAGTTGTTTTGTGTAACCACAAGAGTGTTGGTGCATCTATATTACTTTCTTTTTCAGGCCATCGCATTACTGACTAAAGGGAACAAGCGCCGCTCTAAGGCAGCCACAGCTGCCAATAAGAACTCATCCCGCTCCCATGCTGTGTTACAAGTCACCATAAAGCAGACGAGCAGTGATGGAGTGTGCACGGGCCGGCTGTACATGGTAGACCTGGCGGGATCAGAGCGAGCATGCCAGGTATCACTTGTATTTTACATATCATTATCATTTCTCTGTATTTCCCCCTGCAAAGGTAAATATCATTAGTTTGCTATCCTTCTGCAGTGTTCATGCCTTATCACTAGTTGTCACTGGGACTGATTCAGCAAGGATCTATGATTACGCACACAATTGGCCGATTGTTGCGTTCTGTGCATGTGTATGCATCGCAGTGTGCATGCGCAAACACTCCACTGCGATCGGGACTCCAATCACAGTGACTACGTAGGCCATCACAGAGTGATTAACAGGAAGTACTGTTTGAGGGTGGTGACGGGGGATTGGCCGGGCGAAACGCAAGCATGCCAGTGTGTTTGAACGCCATTACATGGGCATGCATAAATTATCTACTGCGATGCCATATGCAGCTTGTGTACTCACTGCTTGCGAGGAGGTTACAATTCCTGAGTAAGGTCAGAGCTTGTGCAAGTGTGCGTGAGGCTGCGATTGTACTCAATGTTACCAATGGTTTTGCAGTCTTGCTAAGTATTATGGATGTGTGTATGGTAAAGTGTGCATCTTTATGTTGTGCTGCGATGGCATATCTTTGCAGTCAGACTGCATGTGTAATTGCTATTACATTTGCAGTTGTGATCCTTGCTGAATCAGGCCCACTGTCTACTCTACTGAGAGAATATTTGTCAATCACATCAGTCCCATTGTAGCTTAGGGGTAAATTTTCTAAAGTGAGAGTTTTTAGAAGTGGAGATGTTACCCATAGCAAACAGTCGGATTCTGGATATTATCTTCTAGAAGGTGCTAGTTAAATGTTAAGTAGAATCTGATTGGTTGCTATGGGCAACATCTCCACTTCTAAAAACTCTCACTTTACTAAATTTTCCCCTTACAGTCTAAACACACATATACACATACATACACACACTCACATACATACACACACTCACATACACACACACACACATACACTAGCACACTCACATACATACACACACTCACATACACACACACACACACACTAGCACACTCACATCATATTTGCCGATATCCTGCTGCCCCTTCCGGGAGGGAGCAGCCAGGTCGGCTTAGCAGGGGGCGGGGCAAGCAAAAAAGGAGCGTGGTTGGGTCAAGACGTCCGTTTATGGGTGGGGCTAGGGGTGGAGCCACTCACTTGCATCATTTTGGACCCGCCCCCGCTACACAATGCCGAGATTTCCAGCATTGTGGAGCAGGGGGCAGGATCATGATGATGTGATTCAGCCCCCCCACTGCGGGTGTTTGGGTAAATATTGCGGGGGGACTGGAGGGGCTGGGAGACATGCCTACTGTGTGCGACTGCGGGTGTATCTGCATGCAAACTGCTATGTTACAGTGTCAGTGGCTATAACGCGTAGCATTTTGCATGCAGATACACCCTGCCGCAGTTGCAAACAGAATATAGGCATGCTGCATATCATTTTAATCTGGCAGAAGCTGCGTGTGCCTCCTATTCACATTACTGTGCGAATAATTAAATGCATTTGACGGTAAAAAACGGTAAAAAGTCGCACAAAAAGATGCTTAGTGTGCAAGGAGGCTGGTGGTATGAGGACACATCTGTAACAGGTTACTAAAACTGCATTATGGTATGCTAAATGCTTTGGTTTTGCACCAGTGAGCACAGATAGTCCACCCAGAGCTGGTCTGGATGGACACGGCACAGGTGGCCCATAGCTACTTACGGCCCTGCTCGCACAACTTGAGGTGTATGGCGAGATCAAAGCTGTTCTTGCACTGTGTAATGTAAATGACATCCATTATGTGTATAATTATCAGAGAGCTAAGTAGTCCTAGGGTAGTCATTTTTCTGTTTTCTGAGGTGGCATGTAATGTAAGCTCTTTTCTTTGATTAAAGCTCTTATGAACATTATATTTTGTTTTTGCATCTTTTTGTAGTAAAAATAGCTCTTTTTAGAGGGCTATAACATAGCCTTTCATGTTTATAGCACTTTTTTCTTGTGTTTGTAGTCCTCCCTAAGAGTGGCCTTTCTCCCCTTAGAGCTGTGATTCCCAATCTGTTACCGGCCATCTCCCCCTTGGTTACATACATTTATTTCTGTGTCCTCCACCCACTGAGACCTTACTCATAAATTATATCAAATTTTGATTAAAGTTATTTTTTAATTAATAACATAACATAATATCAATTTAATGATACTAATAATAATTTTATTGCATTTTTTTTTCTTTAGTAGCTTAGGTTAAATTACATGCAGTAAGAAAAGCATTTCTACCAATATCACTAACTAAAACTAAGGTGAATGGGAGTCACTGTCTTAGGACACAAATGGAGTAAATTGTGTAATTAGTTTAATCATAGTTTGTGTTTGTACCACATCCACGCTGTGACTGAAGTCAGATGTGTCTTCATAATCTTTTCTGTTTCTATATCAGACTAAGAAAACTGGCCAAACCCTGAAAGAAAGTGACTATATAAACCGCTCCCTTCTGGCCCTAAGGAACTGCATTATGGCGCTACGCAAGAGACCAGGCAGCCATATCAATTATCGGGACAGCAAATTGACCTGGCTGCTAAAGGTATGTTATTACTATGAGATTTCCTACATACATATGACAATACAACTGTACCTGATGTCAGGGACAGTGATAAGAGAGAAGGACCCCGTGTACAGTCTCCATGCAGGCCTCCGCCTCCTCTTACAGGCACATGCATTAATTATACTCTGGCACTGAGCTTTCTCTACTGGGCATGTGCAGAACTTGGAAATATGGCTTCCATGTCATTTTCCCGGTGACTACATTGGTTATTACAGCAGCATTGTTAAGTATAAGTTATGGGTGCAGGGTGCGGTGTGAGACCACTGGACATGTAACCCATATACCCTGCACCCATTATAGATATACCCAGGGGCTTATTTATAATGGGTGCACGGTGTGCGG
This sequence comes from Taudactylus pleione, assembly GCA_031769625.1. Classification (NCBI taxonomy): domain Eukaryota; kingdom Metazoa; phylum Chordata; class Amphibia; order Anura; family Myobatrachidae; genus Taudactylus; species Taudactylus pleione. The sequence goes on along the minus strand of JAUIMM010000228.1, from coordinate 3,225,111 downwards.
TTTAGGGGGTGCCTTTACAGTACTTCCTGCAACCATTTTTTTTTTAATAATATACTTACCACTCCTAAGTCCCATGGAGTAGCGCTATTTTCCCAGCGTTTTGCTCATGCGCAGTAGGAAATCACCAGGAAAATGGCTGATACGCCATTTTCCTGGTGATTTACGCATGTGCAGTAGACTCCGGGCACACTCTAGTGCCCAGTTCACTGACAGCAGCCGGGGAGGAAGGAGGGGGCCCGTGTTCACTCTCCCTCCTCTCTCCCTGGCTGCCGTCAGCGAACTGACATCTCTTAATAAGCCCCTGGATACACCCATGTATAAGTAGCATTAGTCACTTCTTAGATAGCTTTTGGGATATAAGCATTTAGTAATATGAATGTGAGTTATCAAACAGGGCCATTAAGAGACTTTATTATGCACTTGTACTAAAGGGGTGTGTGGTCTAGTGTATGGGGGTGTGGCCAACCCCAATTGTAAATGCTGAGTCCTGTGTATAGGGGATGTGGCCACAACATCTATGCCTGAACCCCAGTCATTAGGAATATTGTTTGTTTCTCACAAACATAGCATGAAACAATATTAGTAGATCTTTAAACTGCTCATTACAATGTGTAAGGATTCCTCAGTGATCTCCCCTATAACCAGAGCTTTATCTGTCACAGGGCGCACTGAGTGGCAGGAGCAGAATGGTGATGATCACACACATCAGCCCTGCGGATGCTGCCTATGAAGACTCTCGCAGCACACTCACCTATGGGAGCAAGGCCAAGCACATCAAAACACTGGTGAGCAGCCCCCAAGGGGTAACGGCATATTTATCTATGTTACTGGGTATAACTGTGGTGGAACAAGGGATTTATTATTAAATAAAACAAACATTAGGAACAGTCAAAATCAGTTTTATTAGAAGATTGGTTGGAATGTTTCCTTTTACTTTCTATTGAAAATTCAGCTGCCATTTAAAATATGTTAAAAATATCTACTACAGGCTCAATCAGTGATAAATGCTACATCTGTGGTATTACATGTCTGTGTGAGGACACGTAGGTTACCCATCCATAATCTCCTGTCTCCTTGCTTTCTCTGAGTGTGCCAGTGCCCAGTAACTAAAGGTGGGTACACACCTAAAAGATATATCTGCAGATCGAGTACTCTGCAAATATATATTTAGATAATGGTCGTTCATACACACTAAACGGCCATCATCTATCTGGCAGCCGCTGGTCCTGCTGGCAGGGAGGCAGATTGGGGCCGCCCCCCTCCCCACGGCTGCCGCTGTGTGTCTACGGGTGGTCTGTATACATTTGCCGATGGACAGATATGTCTGCAATATGTCTGTGAATGACACGGCTCACAGACATATTGTCTGTACACACTGGCCGATGGCCAGCAGATATATTGGCCGATCAATTGATCGGCCAGTGTGTACCTAGCATAACACTCTGCTGTTTACCCTTCTTCCTGCAGGAACCATGTTTGTGCCCCCCACAAAATCTCTGAGGCTGCAAGAGAAGACGAAATGCAGTTGGAAGACCCTCATCCTCCAGGTATTCTTTTTTCTTGTAATGAAAAGACTGAGGGGTCTGTTTATCATAGTTGTGCACTAACAATCTGCATCACCTCTTATTGTAGCAATACAAGTTGTGGTTACACCACAAGTTACCATGCTGGGTGGTTGGGAGGTATGTACATATGCTGGTCTTTACAGTTACAAATTAGGCAAAGGAAGCAACTGACCCAGGAACAATAGGAACAAATAGAGTTTTACACTTCCAAACGATATTCCATTGACTATCTGACGCAAAACATATACCAGCCATAGTAGTAACTGTACTATTACTGTATTATTTTTCATAGAGCCAGCCCATAAGGACCATAAGGACAAAGCCCCCAGTTCCAGTAACACTGGTCCTATGAGACGCTCCGAGTAAGTACTTTGTGCAGATATCACATGAACAATAAGTAACAATGTGATTTATGTATAGAAATGTAAAATTAATTAGTGTAATTTATAGATAAGAATAGATTGTTATGAAGTATTTTTTTAGCTATTACTATATAAATGTTAATCATAATACACCATAATATGTAGCTATGGGTACATTATTATATTATACTAACCCTAATCTTAGCCATTGTTACATTCTTTTGGAGTCCTTTAGGTAAAAATGTGTCTATTTTCTCTTTAGGACTTTGCTGCCTAAATTGTCACCCGTGGTCCCTATGCCAAAAAAGCATCTGCCAATAACTGAGGCCGTGGTCCTCATACCAAAAAACCACCTGGCAATAACTGAGGCCATTGTCCCTATGCCAATGAAACACCTGGCAGTACCTGAGGCCGTGGTCCCTATGCCACGAAAACACCTAGCAGCACCTGAGGCCGTGGTTCCTATGCCAAGAAAACACCTGGCAGTACCTGAACCCATGGTCCCTATGCCAAAACACCTGGCAATACCTGAGGTAATTTTTCTGTGTCATTGTGGTTATTTACATTTTTATTTATGTCCTAGTATGTATATATATTTGTCATACAATGTAATGCTTATTACACTGACATTTACATCTTATATTACTCCACAAGTGTCACAATTTATACACAATATGAGAAAGGAAAAATAGGTTTCTTGTAATACAAATGATCTTGCAAAAATCTAGTCCATTATAATTGTAAATGAAATAAAAATAATTGGTAGTGGACAATTCCATGGCTTCAATTCAAAGCAATGCTCCTTTCTCCCTGTTTTCTCTGAGTGTGCCGGTGCCCAGTAACTAACTCTCTACTATCCTCCCTTCCTTCTGCAGGTGAAGACGCACCATCTGAGTCTGGCCCACAAGATCCCTGAGGGTGCCAGAAAAATAAATGTTCAGCTGAGATTTGTCCCCCAGGTATTCTTGTACCATGTAATTGAAAGTTTAAGGGACCTATCCATCAAACGATAAATGGCTTGGTAACCATGCGGAAATGCTAGTTTCTTCATATTTAAGTTACCGGGCCATTCATCATCAGGGGTCTGATAGGAACCCTTTGGTATTCAGCAAACTCCGAAAACTGAAAGATGGCGCTTGTTCTCGGAAGCAAACTCTAAAAACTTTCAGTTTTCTGAGTTTGCTGAATATCAGGTGGTCCAATTGGGACCCCTGATGATGAATAGCCCGGTAACCTGAATATATATAAACTAGCATTTCTGCATGGTTACCGGGCCATTTATAGGTTGATGAATAGGCCCCAGTGTGAGGACACGTAGGTTACCCATCCATAATCTCTTGTCTCCCTGTTTTCTCTGAGTGTGCAAGTGCCCAGTAACTTACTCTCTGCTGTTTAACCCTTCCTCATGCAGGTGGAGAGTAACCGTGTTTGTGCCCCCCACAAAATCCCTGAGGCTGCAAGAGAAGACAAAGTGCAGCTGAAAGACCCTCATCCTCCAGGTATTTTTGTATATTATAATGAAAAGATTGAGGAGTTGGTTTATCATAGTTGTGCACTAACTATCTGCATCACCACTTATCACAGTAATACATATTGTAGATACCCCACAAGCTACCATGCTGGGTGGTTGGGAGGTATGTACATATGCTGGTCTATATAGTTACAGATTTGGCAAAGGAAGCCACTAACCCAGGAACAATAGGAAAAAATAGGGGTTTACACGGGTTTACACTTCCAAACTATATTCCATTGACTAACTGACGCAAAACATATACCAGACATAGTAATAACTGTACTATTTCTATATTCTTTTCCACAGAGCCAGCTAATAAGGACCATAAGGACAAAGCGCTCAGTTCCAGTAACATTGGTCCTAAGAGACGCTCTGAGTAAGTACTTTGTGCAGATATCACATGAACAATAAGTAACAATGGGGTCTATGTACTAAGCAGTGATAAGTGACAGAGTGAAAAGTGATATGTCTGTGATAAGTGCCAGCCAATCAGCTTCCAACTGTCATCTCACAGGCTGTGTTTGAAAAATGACAGTTGGGAGCTGATTGGCTGGCACTTATCACAGACTTATCACTTTTCACTCTGTCACTTATCACTGCTTAGTACATAGACCCCAATATGATTTATGGCTAGAAATGTAAAATTATGAAAATGACTGTAATTTATACATAAGAATAGATTGTGATGAAGTATTTTTTTTAGCTATTACTATATAAATGTTAACCATAATAAAACATAATATGTAGCTATGGGTACATTATAATATTGTACTAATATGAGCTATTGTTACATTCTCATGGAGTCCTTTAGGTGCAAATGTGTCTGTTTTCTCTTTTTAGGGCTTTGCTGCATAAACTGTTCCCTGTGGTCCCTATGCCAAGAAAACACCTGGCAGTACCTGAGGCCGTGGTCCCTATGCCAAAAAAACACCTGGCAGTACCTGAGGCTGTGATCCCTATGCCAAGAAACACCTGGCTATACCTGAGGTAAGTGCTGTCAGTGTCATTGTGGTTACTTACCTTTTCCTTTATGTCCTAGTATTTATATAATTCTTTGTCATACAATGTAATTCTTATTACACTGACATTTACATCTTATATGTTGTAAATTAAATAAAAATAATTGGTAGTGAACAAGTCCATGGCCATGATTTAAATCAAAGCGATGATGAATAGCCCAGGGAGGGAGCTACCAGAGTTAATAAATTCGGCCTGATGTTTGGCCCGGCTAAAGGATTTCTTCTTGCACTCTCCCGGGGGTACAAGGAGAAACCCGACAAAAGACTAAACACCCATGTAAAGCCACGAGAACCGTCATGCTTATAAAAATATCACAAATTTACCAACTGGCCGCAGCTGCAGGGGGGCAGGTTGGCGGGCCCCTACAAGCTTCGGGCCCTTGGGCAACTGCCCAACAAGCCCAATGGAAGAGATGGCCCTGCATTAAGGCTCTCCTAGATAAGATAGATGATTTGGAGAATAGGAACAGGCGAAATAACCTTTGATTTTTAGGTATTCCGGAAAATATGAAGGGGTTTGCCTTAATTGAATATCTACAAAATGATCTCAATAATGCCTTAGGTATAGCTCAAATGTCTCCTCCCATGATTACTGAACGAGCACACCATTTGGGACCCGAGAGATCCACCAATGTTTCTAGGCCCTGTCCGGTGATAGCTAGATACCTTAACTTCAGAGATAAGGAGCTGGTACTTCGTTCCTATAGACGTCAGGGTTCCCCGGTTATTGATGGTCATAGACTCTTGCTGTTCCAAGATTTTTCGGCAGCAGTGTCTCAAAAAAGAAAAGAATTCTCGACACTCTGTAAATACTTTTTTATAACCACATCCAATTTGCTTTGCTATTCCCCGCAAAATTGAAAATTACTGTTCCGATGGAACAGTCCGTATGTTTGATGATTTTGATAAAGCCAAGACATACGTACATTCTCTGCCCATTGGATTTGCTAGTTCATCGGGATCAAATACCTGATATATTGATATTTCTAGCTTTTGATATACAAAAGAGGGACACATATAGTGTTTGTTTTATTTTATATAAGATTATGTTATGGGATGCTAGACTCCCTTGGTTTGGGGATCTGATTTTTCCCATCTAATGCTGGCCATACACGCTACAATTATCGGGGCGATCCGCCTGATATCGGCGGATTGCCCCGATAATTGTAGCGTGTGGGGGGCGACCGAGGGTTAAATATTGCTCCGTCGGGCATGCCGGATTGTCCAGCATGCCCGTCTGATGCGATATTTCCCGGTAAGCTGTTGGCCGCATCGGGCAGTGTATGCCCAGCCGTGGCCGACAGACAGACATTTCCTGTGTTCCTTCCTATGGAAGGAACAGGGAAATGTCTCCTCCCCCGGGGGCGGAGCACGGATGTCTGCCGAATACACTGTGAGAGAAATCTCACAGTGTATGCCGGCGACATCTGCGGCTGGCAGCCGGCCAGATAAAATGTCTGTCGGTCTGACAGGCATTTTGTCTGGCCGTGTATGCCCAGCATAAGTTATTGTTTTATATTTTTGTGTTATGGATATATGTATCAAGATACATGTTTCCTCGTTTATATGTTTGGAGGAAAATAGAAAATGGAGTTTCTCGGAGCAAAATTGTATATTAATGGTATTGTATTGTATTCTTTTTAATGTCTGTATTTTATGTTGTCTGGAATTGGCAGTAGGCACTGCCTTTTTTTAATTTTTCGCTTTTCCCCCACTCATTGGGATGGGTGGATGGCACGGTGGTTTATAATATCTGCATGGGTTCATTTCTTAGATTGGGGTTAGTTAACAAAAATGTCTTCAATTGCTGACTCTGGGCATGATTCAGAGTGGGTTCTTTTTCGTTTGTTTCGGCCTCCATGCCGCTCGCAAAGCTGTGGGTGACCACCCCATCTGGTGCGAGCGGCCTGGAGATGGTTGCAATTATCGTGACCATCGGGCTTGTGTCAAGACCCTGCATGAGGGTCTCGGCTCCCGCAAGCCCAAGTGGACTTCCTGCACTAATAGTGATGTCAGTAGGGCCGCCCACAAATGGCAGGAGTTCCTAAGGGAACGCCTGCATTTGTGCAGCCACCCCCCCTCCCCGCCTACAAAACGGGATGAGCTGTCAATCAACATCGACAATCGCCCCGTCTTGTAGTGAGCCCCGGAGCATTTTTACAAGAGACACATTGGGCGCATTCAGATGACATGTGTTTACATAGCTCTTGGATTAAAGAATGCATCTCATCTTCCTTTACTACTAAAAAAGGGGTGTGGCTATAGTGTTTCATAAACATCTAGAATATTCCATTATTAATTTGGAATGTGACCCGAAGGGCAGATATGTTTTGTTGGATGTGCTTTTAAGTAGTGAACCTTACACTCTCCATAATATCTATGCCCCTAACTCTCCTAATTTAGATTTTTTTTGCATAGTCTCCAATTTACTTTTGGGTCGCCCCACTCTGCACCTGCTGGTGTGGGGAGACATTAATGGGGTAGCTAATGAGACACTAGATAGATCTGGATCATCACATTCTTTACCTATATTGGGACTAGGGGGTGTGGGGTTATTACTTTCACTTCATAACCTATGTGATATATGGAGGCTCCTCAACCCTACTTATAGGACCTATTCTTACCATTCTCGAGTATATAAGTCTTTTTCCTGAATTGATTATTTACTGGTAGATGATAGATTTATTCCCTCAGTACACTCATGTGATATCCATAGTATAGTCATATCTGACCATGCTCTGGTTTCTGGAGATATTCAAACTAGGTTTTCTGGAATGTCGTGTGTATTTTGTAGATTCCCGTCTTTTCTTGACCAATCAGATCACTTTAAACAATATCTCCAATCCAAATGGATGGAGTTTGTTGATAACAACCTAGAACATTGGGAGGACTCAGTTCTCTTCTGGGAAACTTCTAAAGTGGTGATGAGAGGCCACATATTGGCTTATCAGACTAGGAAGAGGCAGGAATACCGGTATAAATATGATGTCTTACATAATGCTATGCATACAGCTTGTGGTGCCTATGAGACTACCCCTCTGTTAATAATTTTGAGGCTTATAAACAACATCGACAATTACTGGAGAGCTTTCTGTTGACCAATGCTCGGACCCAAACAGATTATGCAAATAATCGTTATTATAGATGGGGCAATAGATCTGGACGATTATTGGATAACATGGCAAAATTACAAACTACTCGTCAAACCATTAAGACATTACGTCACCCCACTACATCCGCCCGCTTGGTATCCACTCCTGATATAGTATCCACATTCAAAGATTATTATAGATCTCTGTATAAAGCCCCTCCAGAGCTTCCTGATTTACATTGGGACCTGTTAAAGGAGGCGAAGTTTCTGAAACTCTCTTCTACCCAGAGGGAAATTTTGACTCAGGATATTACAGAAACAAAGATTTCTGAGATTATCTCCCATCTCCATAATAACAAATCTCTGGGCCCCGACGGTTTTTCGGGGGAGTATTACAAGATGTTGCAACCCCAATTAGTCCCATTTCTTACGATTGTATATAAGGGTATATTAGAGGACCGTCTACATTATCCAAATTTCAATAGAGCATATACTATAGTTATACCTAAGCCTTCTAAGGATCCGGAATTTAGTTACATCCTGTAGGCCTATTACACTCTTGAATTAGGATTTTAAAATGCTGACTAAAATCATGGCCAACCGCCTCCAATTATTTTTACCCTGTATCCTAACACACCATCAATTGGGCTTTACACGTGGTAGATTTTCGGTAAAGGGGTTAGAACAACCCTGGCAGCAATAGTGTCTCATTCTAATTCTCCGTCCCATATGGAAGAAATGCTTTTCAGTCTAGATGCGGAAAAGGAATTTGACTCAGTGTCTTGGAGTCATTTACTTCAAATCTTTGAGCTGCAAGATTTTGGTAGGCCTTTCTTGGATCTGTTTCATTTTTTATATGGCTCACCAACTACTACTTTGATAATTAATGGCACTAATAGTTCCCCCATTACAATGACGAGGGGCACTTGGCAAGGATGTCCTTTATCGCCAATATTATTTAACATAGCTTTGGACCCACTGTTACATATTCTCCATTCCTGGCCAGATTTTAAAGGGATTTGGGTGGGTTCTCAAGAGCTTAAAGTCCAAGCCTTTGCCGATGATTTATTACTTTATATCTCGGATCCAAAACAAACCCTACCTAAAATATTTGATAAATTGTCAGATATTGTTAAAGTTTCCGGCTTCAGTATTAACTCTGATAAATCAGAAGCATTATATTTGAGTTCTATAGTGAAACCACACTGGGGTGATCTATATCCAGTGATGAGGACCCCCATTTCCCTTAGATACTTGGGAATTGAATTGCCATGTTATATTGGGGCCTTATATATGAAATTGGTCAATTAGAGAAGTGGTGGGAGAATTGTCCAGTTGGTGTCACCTTATGTTATCTTACCTAGGTAGGATTCATTTACTAAAAATTATATCTTTCCCTAAAACACTTTACCCCCTACAGATGTTACCTATTTTGCTTTCAGAGGCGGATGAAAAATATTTATATAAAATATTTTGAGATTTTATCTGGAAGAATATATGCCCTCGCATAGGCTTGCTAAAGTTCCAACAGACTCGGGCCAATGGAGGGGTTAGTTTACCTAATATAAAATTGTATAGTCATGCAGGAATCTTGAGGATTGGTTGCACAAGACTTATTTCTATACTGACTCACAGTTGGACCAGTATTTTTTGCCAGATCAACACATATTGGTGTTCCTTCATTCCCATAAACAGGAGTTATCCGAAGATATTATTAATAATCCCCTATTGATGGTTACATGGCAAGTTTGGTACTTTGCTAGAAAGCAAAGAAATTTACACTGCCATCACTCCCTTTTCCTTCCATTACTATTAAACCCTGAGGCTTCCATACCTGTCTCGTTATGGCCAGATAAGGGGATCCCATATGTCCGAGCATTGGTCGACACTGAGAAATGTCGGCCCTATCGGGTGGCGGACTTATTGGATAAATATATTTTACCTCAATCCAACTTTCTAGTGTTATATCAGGCACAACATTATGTGAGTTCTATGATACGTTCTCTCTCTCCAATAGATTGGTCCAACTCTATGGACTTATTATTAGCTAGACCTATTAGTGGATGGGGGGTCATCTTTCTTCATTACAAAATCCTTCAGATTCCTTTAGATCATTCTAAAATATCTACGGGGCTATCTACTTGGTGTACTATATTCCCCCATATTACCATGGAAAGTCTATTACGTTCATTACTCTATTCTCAATCAGTGCTCTCATCAAGTATGTATAGAGAAATGTTCTATAATATTTATCACAATGGATATCTTCCCCCCATCACAGGTTCCTGATGGGGTTGTCTGATACTAGTGTTTGTGCTAAATGTGGAGCCTCTGATGCAAATTTTATACATTGTATGTGGAAATGCCCCCTTATACGAGGATTCTGGTCATCAGTTAACAGATTTGCATCTAGATGCTTAGTTAGTTACCTTCCGTTATCAGCGGAATGGGCGATTTAGGGTATTTTACCACCATCAGTTTCAAGTAGGAGAGATAGTAAAAAGCTACTATTGATCATTTCTGCGGTGGCCCGTAAGTGCTTATTGCAGATGTGGACCCATGCAGATCCCCCATCAGTTCCTTTATTTTGGGCCAAATTATTTTTTGCTTTTCAAATTGATTGGCTAGAGACCACATTACATAAGGAGACCAAAACAGCTGCTTTTTTTCAGCTATGGGAAGGTTTAATAGACTCCTTTACGCTGGACTTACAACATCAAATCTATTTATGTTTCAGAAATACTTCTTGGTATGAATCCAGAATTTTACTGGGCGATCCGCCTATTTCTTTATCTGTTACAGGTTAAGATGGAACTTGCTTCTTCTTGGACCTTTTATCCATATTTTAATTTTGTTGGATAATTTTTTTGGGTGGGTGTGCCTGCCATGTCTAGATTACTTCAATTAATATGTGTCATATCTTGATTATGTTTTGCGAATGTAATACTTTTATGTAGCTATTCTATACTATTGATTTGTTATTGCCCTTAATGTGCTTGTGTTTTATTTATTATTCACATTTATTTTTTGTTATATGTGTGATGTTTTATTGCTCTGATGAATAAAAGAAATTAAAAAAAAAAAATCTACTACAGGCTCAATCAGTCATAAAAGCTACACCTGTGGTATTACATCTCTGTGTGAGGACACGTAGGTTACCCATCCATAATCTCCTGTCTCCCTGTTTTCTCTGAGTGTGCTGTTGCCCAGTAACTAACTCTCTGCTGTCACCCTTCCTCCTGCAGGTGAAGGCGCACCATCTGAGTCTGGCCCACAAGATCCCTGAAGGCGCCAGAGCAACCAATGTTCAGCTGAGACTCGTCCTCCAGGTATTCTTGTACCATGGAACATGGAATTAAAAGTTTAAGGGGTCTGTTTATCATAGTTGTGGACTAACAATCTGCATCATAGCTTATCGCAGCAATACAAATTGTAGTTACCCCACAAGTTACCATGCTGGGACGTGTGTACATATGCTGGTCTTTACAGCTGTGCAATATTCAAAAGAAAAGGCTGCCTTGGGGTATGCTGTAATGGAGGGGTGTATATTAAATAGGACTGGAATGCAGATTAGGCAAAGGAAGCGACGACCTGGGAACAATAGGAACAAATAGAGGTTTATACTTACAAGCTATAATCCATTGAATAACTCATGTACAACATATACCAGACACAATAGTAACTGTACTATATCTGTGTTATTTTCCATAGGGCCGAACTGGAAGGACAACAGGCTCAGTTCCAGGGACATTGTTCTTATGAGATGCACGTACGTACTTTGTGCTGATATTGCATGAATAATATGTTACAATGGGAATTATGGATAAAAATTGAACATAATGAAAAATAGTGTTAGTTATAAATAAGAATAGATTATTATGAAATATTTTTAGCTAGTTCTATTTAAATGTTCATCATATACCATAACAGGGCCGTAACTAGGGTGTAACATGCCCTGAGGGTGGAACCGGCTGCCCGACGCATTCTCTATATGTCACTGGGCGCCCACTGCTATGTATTAGTAGCAGTGCACCCGGCTATTTTACTATAGCTGCAGCCCTGCCTGTCACTCTCTGGTTGCTCCGCCTCCTGACCTGTCTACAGGGATGGGAGAGATGACATGACGTCTCTCCTCAGCTCCCACAGTTCCAAGAGAAGCTGTTTGTTGGAAGTTGGAACATGGGCGTGCAGGATGCGGTGGCAGGCAGGATGACAGGTCCGGCGCCAGTATCCTACATAGAAGGACCCAGTGTGTGTATCACTTTCACACACTGGACTCCAGTGCACAGTCACAGCAGGTAAATAGGTTACAAGTATCAAAGTACCCCCATACTGTCAGATACACCATTTTAACTACAGTAAAGCTAATATAAAAAATGTATAGTATGTATGCAGCAGTTTCAGGGACTCACTGGAACTACATATATTATACCATATTACTTTACACCATGGGGATATTTTTCATCTACACAACAGATTTCATGTCAGTAATGTAATGTAAGGACACTACTACCAGCCTCTACTATCAGGAAAAGATGTCCTACAGAGAATAATATATTGTGTTCAACTGTGTTCTACCATCTATGGGCCTGATTCACTACAGATCACAATACTGCATACACACGCAGTTCAACTAAGATAGCAAGTTAATCCACCACGATCGCAATGCAAACTCTGCTGAAGTGATTCAGCCTCATTAAGTTGTATAATGTTCTCATGGAGTCATTTAGGTACTATGGTGTCTGTTTTCTCTTTTAGGGGTTTGTGGCATAAATTGCCCCCCGCGATCTCTATGCCAAGGAAACATCTGGCAATACCGTAAGTGCTTTGTGTTATTGTGTCTGCTTTCACTTTCCTTATGACTTTGCATTTATACAACCCGTATACAACCCAGAACTGTAAACCTAGGCCTCTCCCCTAGTGCCTAAACCTAGCCCTCCCCCCTAGTGGCTAACCCTAACCCTCCCCCTAGTGCCTAACCCTAACCCCTAACCTTCCCCCTAACTCCTAACCCTCCCCCTAACCCCACTACTTACCAATATATTATTACACTGACATTTGCATCTCATATTACTCCTCGTGTATCATAATTTACACACAATTTGGAGAAAGGAAACATAAGTTTCCTTTTGGCTACTATACTAAAAGTCCATTCTGGTCAGTACTATGCAGGACCCCTTCATTTAAAAATTCTCAGTCACAAATATATTGCGGATCTTAATTTCTCCATAACTGTAGCTATATTAGCATGAGTATTGTGTATATGTATATATATATATATATATATATATATATATATGTATATATAATCTTAGTATATCAATAACAATTAGGTATAGGTATATAATATGTAGATGAATACACCATATCCACACTTAGCCGCTCCATAGGGTTTAGAAGACAGTTTTATAGAGCAAGATCTATTAGGGATAGTGTACCAAATACTCAGGAGAACCTCCAGATGTAGTGATCAGCTCACTTATTCTTAGGAAAAAAAATCATGTGTCCAAATAAAATATCCCAAGGTTTAGATGATCTGCATGTATAAGGAATCCAATCTGGTGGCCAGTATACTAAGCATACCCCAATCTGGTGGCCAGTATACTATGCAGACCCCAATCTGGTGGCCAGTATACTAAGCATACCCCAATCTGGTGGCCAGTATAGTAAGCATACCCCAATCTGGTGGCCAGTATACTAAGCATACCCCAATCTGGTGGCCAGTATAGTAAGCATACCCCAATCTGGTGGCCAGTATACTAAGCAGACCCCAATCTGGTGGCCAGTATACTAAGAAGACCCCAATCTGGTGGCCAGTATACTAAGCAGACCCCAATATGGTGGCCAATATACTAAGGAGACCCCAATATGGTGGCCAGTATACTAAGGAGAACCCAATCTGGTGGCCAGTATTTTCCTGTGGATTAAATTTACTGTATAACACAATCCCATTGGATTACAAATTAAAAGTTGGGATAAAAATTACTTCTTTTTTTTCACATAACGTAAACTCTGATTGCTTACACTTTGTCATTACATACTTTTCATTAGAATTCTTTGAGAAATTGTATTCTGGTTACAATTTTCCTGTCATTGCTGTTATTTTTAGAGTATTCTCACTATTGTTAAAACATAAACTTCTAATTCTTCCTATGAATAGATGATCTGAAATTTTCATTTAATTCCCTTTAGATCAAGACTACAGCTCGTTGTAGCACATGTTCTGTCATCCATCTGGAATGTGCCAATAGAAGGTGATGAAAAGATCCGCTTGGGCCAAGGCTGTCACCTTTCTGCATTGTCCAATAACACCATCGGCCACTTATCAAAATAACATCTTACCAGTTAAATAAACATCATTGTTAATTTTAGTGGTTTCAATTTATTACATTTCAGTATTGAATTTTATTTTATCCTTATTTTATTGTATTTCATTTGTAATATTATTATTAGATCTCATAAGGTTTATGTTAGGGCAGTAGCAGTAGAGAGATGATAAGCAGTGGCATAACTAGGGCAGGGCGAGCAGGATGTGTGCCCTGGACGCCGTGGGACCGGTGGCGCTTCGGGGTACCGGCCTGCCCTAGTTAGCCAGTGTAGCACCGACCGCAGTGAGTGCGGTCAGCGCTACACATTTACACAGGACCGGCGCTAGGCTTCCAGCGCTGGTCCTGTGCTGCACAGCTGAGCCCCTTCCCTCCCCCTGAACGCTTGCCCAATAGCGTCAGGAGGAGTGTGGCAGGCGGGCTCAAGCTGTGCTAACACATCGCCGCCAGCATGGCAGCGATGTGTGTGTTATTCAGCAGCCAATGAGAGTCAGACAGACTCTCATTGGCTGCTGCTGCTGCACACACATCTCCGCCAGTGCTGGCGGAGATGTGTGTGTAAACAGCAGCCAATGAGAGTCAGGTAGACTCTCATTGGCTGCTGCAGCGCCCACTGCAAGGGCTCCTGCAGTGAGTAATGGGAGAGACGTCATGATGTCATGACGTCTCCCCCATAATGCAGAGCGCGCCAGCCTAGGATGGTAGACGTTGCGGTGCCGGGAGCCGGAGCAGGATGCAGGTAAGTTTTTTTATAAATTTTCCATTTTTTTGCTATGTATTGGGATGGGGGTACCTCTACTGGGGGCAGTAATTGGGGGCACCCTCTACTGGGGGCAGTAATTGAGGGAACCACTTGGGGAACCTCTACTGGGGGCACTAATTGGGGGGACTACTACTGGGGGCAGCATTGGGGGGACTATTACTGGGGGCAGTAATTGGGGGACCTCTACTGGGGGCACTAATCGGGGGGACTACTACTGGGGCAGTAATTGGGGGCACCACTGGGGGGACCACTACTTGGGGCACTAATTGGGGGGACTACTACTGGGGCACTCCATCAGGGACCACTACTGGGGAGACTACTACGGGGGGCACTATATAAAGGGCACTGCATAGGGGGAGACTACTACTGGGGGCACTGCATGGGGGACTGCTACTGGAGGGACTATATAATGGGCACTGCATAAGGGGGGGTCTACTACTGGAGGCACTATATAATGGGCACTGCATAAGAGGGGGTCTACTACTGTGGGCACTATATAAGGGGCTTACTACTGGAGGCACAAGGGACACTGCACTGGGGGCACTAAATAGGGAGGACCACTCCAAGGGGCACTGGATAGTGGGGACCGTTACTGGGGGGCTTCATAAGGGGGATTACTACTGGAGGCACTGTATAAGGGGCACAACTGGGGGCCTGCATAAGGGGGACCACTACTGGGGGCACTGTATAAGAGGAACTAATGGGGAGCTGCACAAGGGGCACCACTACTGGGGGTACTGTACAAGGGGCACTAATGGGGGCCTGCATAAGAGGGACCACTACTGGGGGCACTGCATAGGGCGGACTATATAAGGAGCACTAAAGGGGTTAAGGTGCATAGGAAAAGGAATGTTAAGAGTGACGAGAAAGGGTTTATGTGTCCTGTTGACACGCCCAATTGTCACGTGACCACGCCCCATGTTTTTGCCGCGCGCGCCTTCGCCATTTTAAAATTTGCCCTGGGCTCCAAATACCCTAGTTACGCCACTGATGATAAGACCATTAGAACTTGAGGTCTACACCTTTTAGCAAGCTGCCTTTCCCTTACAGCAAGACGTGCTAAAGCCCTCATACAGTCTACATTTCCCACCCCAAAAACTCACTAATATACAATATAGTAGGTTTTGGACTGTGGGTGGCAAATGTAGGCAACATCCTGGAGCACACAATTCCACTGCTCAGAATCCCGGCGCTGGAATCCCAACAGGAGTCAGAATCAGGGTTAGGTTTAGGGATAGGGTTATGCACTAAGGTAAGCTATAGGCTGCGGGTGATAGAGTTGGGGTTAGGCTGCGGGGGAGAGGGTTGGAGTTCGACTTTGGGAGGGAGGAGTTAGGGTTAAGCTACAGGAAAGGTGTGATAGGGATAGGATACTAACCTGCATGTGTCAGGATTTCAGCACCGGGATTATGAATGTCGGCATTGCATGTGCTGGGATCGCGTACGCAACCTGTGGGAGGAAACAAGGCACCTGGGGAAAACCGCACAAAGATGAGGAGGAAGATGTGGGAGGAAGTTGCAGCATTGATTTGGTAAGTGGAAACACAAGACATACACCATGCAGACTGTTCAACAGTAAATTTGACATTATTTTTGTAGTTACTAAATTCATCCTGCCATGTCACTGCCCCCCACTGTCAGGTACTGGGCACATTGATAGCGACACAGCAACAGCCGGAAGGAGGAGGTGGGGTGCCGCCAGCTGGACACCGCAGTAGCCGCAGTTTGCTTCCAGTGGCTCCTTTCATGGACGTTAACGGTTGCCCTGCAGCCGCAGTGGGTGGGTGGGGGGGTGATGCCCGGCTTCCCGATCAGTGCTGGCCACAGTGATCAGGGCACAACAGTGTATGAGTTGTGGCAATTGTAATATAAGCCAGACATTGATCTACACAATTGAATTTGTCTGAATCCTAAACAGGTTTTAGTCTCACTGTCAGACAGAGTGGGGGTCTCCATCCTGTCTGAGAGTGAAGCTCACTGCCCATAACACATTTGCATTGCAGTTTGAAAATGTTAGTAAGAAATTACATATTATATATATATATATATATATTTATATTAAATCCATCATAAATAGAATCTCATGCATAAACACTGCACATTACGCACAGTTGCGCTGCTAACATGACGCACATTAGCGAATGCACAATATCCTGCATGCGAACGCTGTTTATTAGCTGCATGCGTGCACATCTGCCCCAAATCAGATAAACCTAACTAGCATCTTTTCCCAAACCCCTAATACTTACATAATGCACGCTCACATTAAAGGTTCCATAGCTTTAAAGTATAAGATCCAAGTTTTATACATTTATTACAAATGCTGTGAAATAAAGACTATTTTGGTATCTAAGGTTTAATATGTGATAAGTAAGCCGTGTTTGGTATTTTACTGATCTGCATTTCCTCAACAGCTTTCCGGTACCATCGGTGAGAAGATCGCAACATGCATTCGCAACTTATGGACCGTAGAGACTTAAAGCACTAGAATGTACATTGTAAAACCAACAGCCTAGATTTGCATGCAGGGGAAATAGAGGAGGCAACAAGCTGTTAGAGGCTGTTCTGTGTCAATTTGAACCAACCTGTTAAATGCCCTGTAACAGATGCACCTGCACTGGGAACCAATGGGATTAGCAACAAACCCCTCTTTTGTGTTGTCTGTTTCTGTGAGGGTATAAATGTGTGTGTTGTGACCCCAGTCTGGAGTCTTCTTGCTGATTGACTGAGGTTTCTTGCTGATGCCGGTATCTGGTCCAGAGCGCGTGCGTAATGTATAACTGTATCTTAGGTCTGTATAATTCTTTGCGCTAAATTGTACTTATATCACAGCGTGTAACTGACTGTACTTTATGTGAATAATACTTTGTGCTTTGGAAACACATGTTCAAGGTCTAAAGTCTTTATTTTACTGTATGACTGCGTACGCAAATAGCGTCAATTATAGAGGTTTATAGGCAGGGTTTAGATGGTATAGGTAGGTGCGTATAGAGGTTGAAATCCAGTATCCTTCGATGGGGACTCATAGTGTGAGGTCACTTACCTGTTCACACGATAAAATACGGTTATTGATATCTCACCAAAGGGTGGATAGTGGCCACACGCAGTTTTCCCTGCAACCACTCTATGCTGAGAGATCGCTATCTGTTATCGTGTGAGTCAAGGTATGCTGACTAGAATCCAGGGACAAGAAAGGAAAAAGTTTGTATTCCTTTGTTGATAGTATTTTACGCTAAAAAGGGTACCGTAGTATTGTGCACTCGGCAGAGTTGCATTTTTGGCGCGCGTACTAGAGATGCACTTTTGCGTGCGCAGCTAAGGCTAAGAGTCATACGGTTGTGTGGTAATCGCATTATTGTGTATGTGACTAGTCACACAATAGCGTATACGTATTTCCGGTAGTGCTGCCACGTGTTTAAACAAAGCCGATAAGGTCACATTGTCAATTGTTGCCAATAACTGGGTTAACGTGTATTTTTCTGCGCAGGAAAAAAGTGTGTAACTGTGAGTACTTGTTTAGGGTGTAACACGGGACCTAAATGTTAAGCGTATCGTAGGACCCTTAAGTGCTAGGTGCAGGAGTTGGCCTAGTGACTCGGTAGCAGCTTACCGTTTACTTTACACAAGGCAGGTGTATGGGTTGTTATTTTTGTTAGGGTTCGGCTCCCAGCGTGATTATAGCGTTCAGTAATCAATGTGTGTGATCTGTTGGGCTTATTTGAACATAATTGAACCGCATAATTTTGGTTAGATTATGATTGTGAGCTGGTGAGAGGGTGGATCAAATCAACTGTAAAATAAAGGGTACTTTGCTACCCCCTAGCAGTTGAAAGGTAGTCAAAAAGGCATTGCTGAGCGGAAGTGGCCTTTACTTCCGTAGGTGAGTGGAAGCGTATAGAAGTCCTCCATAGGGTTTGCGGATACACCCTTTTCCAAAGGCGTCCACAGGTAAGTGAAAGTATCTTAATTGTCTTTCACCAGTTAAAATTTTTATTGAAAAACGTAGGAGTTGTCCCAAGATGGGTGCCACGCAAACAATAGAGATGTTAGACAATGATGTGCTGCTAATGGAAGTGCCGCTTGGTTCGGCCCGTCGTATTATGCATACTAAATACGGTACTTATGCAATAAGGTATTGTGATTGTGACATATGGTTTAAAATAACGATGAAGAGTGTTAGACCGTTTCCCAGAATTGATAGTTTTGATAAAGATGTATTAGATAATGTCCGGGATCACATCAGTTTCTCGAGAGAGAAAAAGGTAAAATATTATGAATGTTTAAAATTGTGGCAGCATGAAGGGGATGCGTGGCTTAAAAATGTGCAAGCGACGCAAACTAGCGTTGCGAATGCATTGCCAGCAAATACACCCACTGCGCTGGATTGCAATGCGTGCAAGCCGCAAAATGGCGCGCATGTGCAGCAAGGTAGCGTTGCGGAAGGTATTGCCAGTAGTTCACGTGCACCACCGCCACCTTATGTGGATGGGGGTGCAGGTACAGTTATTGAAAAAACTCATAAAAATGTACCAAACAATTTGTACCCGCTCTTAAGTAACCATAAAGAAAATGTTTATGATGTGGATGATGAGCCTATTGTTATGTCTGCCGTTTCCCATGCTGTACACATGTTAGATGCGGCACCACGACAAGCCCAAGTGGTGCCACCATCTCCATCTGTAACAGCACGGGAAGTGTTAAACTCCTCTGCGCCAGTGGAGGAAGTTGTTAATACTATACATTGCAGCAACAGACTAAACCCCCAGCCAGGTAATATGGTCAAAGGTAGCACTGCGTCCGGTCTGCATCCCATTCGAACAATCACTGTTCCGAATGGGAATGCGGATGCGAACGGAGTTGTACCTACAAGGGATGTGGTAATACTTTGTCCTTTGTCAAGAGCGGAGCTAAATTCCATCATAAATGATTTCCCCGATCCCAAGAAGGAATTAGCCAAATGTCAAAGATTTTTGAGAAATTTGGGTAGTTCTCATGAGCCCACCAATAAAGATTGGCGGGAGGTGTTAAGGGCCTGTCTACCACGCAATATCGACGTGACAAAATTTATCACGTATTGTGCATTGGATGGTAACGTTCCCTTAACAGACCAAGTAAACCAAGGTAACATTACCCGTATTATAACTCAATTGGGTGTATATTTTCCAGTAGTAGTTAACTGGAACAAAATTTTCACTATAAAACAAAAAGAGAGTGAATCTGCAGAAGACTATTGAGACCGGGCTCTGCAGGCTATCACCCAGTACACTGGGTTAGAAGATATTAAAGATAGCACTCACCACAGGGGAATGATTGTCACTATACTCATGGATGGCCTTAAAGGGAACCTAAAAACCTGGGTTCAGACCTCACAGCCTGGCTGGAGGGGAGTCACAATAGATACCCTCATAGAATCCGCCATAGAACATGACAAAAACATCTCAAAGAGAGTGATCCAGAGCGAGAAACTAATGGCTGTCAGTATTCAAGCTCTAGAAGGAATGACGGTAACATCACAGCCAGCAGACACACCTGCACCCACACCTGCACCTGAACAGTTACACGTCCTCACCAATCCCACACCACTGCACACACAGCCCTACCCCACTTGTCACCACAGAGGACAGAAACCTCCCGTGGAGCAGAAGGGCAAAAGCCCCATACTACCCACAAACTCCATACCCCCCACAATATCCTTTCCCTCAATATCCTTACCCATACCCACCACCTTTCCCTCTTGCTCAACTCCCACAACAATCCTTTCATCCACCCCGCTCACAAAAATGTTTTAACTGCAACCAAGTGGGACATCTAAGTAAGTACGGCAAAGTAAAGAATGTAGGACTCCCAAACCAGATAGTAACAGGAAACCTCCAACAGGCACCAGCTCCAATTGTGGCCGTTAATGCTTTATTGGAGAGTGGGAGCCAATGCTAGGAGTCGGGTCATACTTGTGGTCTGCAGATAGACAGGTTGACGGGAAGTACTAGGGAAAAACTGGTAATGGTAATTGATGTAACTGATACCCAATCTCTGTTCTGCTTTCTTCCCTGTGCCCTAACACCCTGACACATGGACAGGAGTGTCCCATGGGTTCATAGACAACCCCAGTATCTTCTCCCAGGCCTTATATGACTGTTTACAATCTTTTCAACCTGCCAATGGATCTGTTCTAATGTAAAATGTGGACGATTTATTGTTGTATTTAGGTCATGTTTAAATGATATTAAACTGTTGTGCTTTATCTCTCACACACAGGACACAAGGTCGCTAAGGACAAACGACAGCCATGCCAGGCTAAGGTCAAATACTCGGAATACTGTACTACCCAGGGGCCCAGGCAATATTTAGAGCAGTAGATATTGATAACAGAATTTAAATTGCAGGAATATGTGTACAAATACAGTATCCCTAGAATAATTGAATATAGGAGGGATACTCATTTCACAAGTAATGTCTTTTATAACCTGTGTAAAGTGATGGGTATTAATATCAAGATCATCCCAGACCATCTGTCTGCCTGTCCCCCTTTGAGATACTGTTTAACAGGCAGCCTCATGTGAAAATATGATAATGAGGTTACTGTGCAGTGTCTCACGAAGATGAGTAAGAACAACTGAAATTGAAAATGTTATTAACTAACATGACTGAAGCAAACTCTCATGATGTTAAACCTGGAGAATCCGTTATGATCCAATAATATCTTATGTTCAGGTTGCCTGACTGATTGGTGGAAGGGTCCGTATCTGATGTTGTTGACATTTACAACATCCTCAAACGGTGTCCGTGGAAGATACGTGGGTCCATTCCACTCACTATAGGGAGGTTAACCAACCAGTGGAGATACAAGGCGGAGACGAGGCTGATAACATGGACCTGTCGATCGCGAGCTTGTGCTGGGAGGATTAAAAAGGTGAAAGTGAGAAACCTGAGCTAAAAGAAAACTGTAGATCAGTGTCGCAGCAAGGGATTGTTCTGCTGTGTTAATTTTTGTATTCTTCCAGAGTTTCCATCATCTTGGTTTGTCTGGGGATTTCCAGTTCCTGTAACGGAGGATAGATAGAGGAGATGGGAGCTGAGGCTGCTGTTAATGGAGTGGAACCGAGAGGAGGAGTGTTATACCAAATCAGGGGAGTGTCTGACCAATTTTAGTACAGTAAATTGTGGTGAGATATGGATACCAATAATAAGGAAGAACTGTATTACAATCCTGAGTTATAATGTAACGTATGACAATGTAATCTGAATTTGAATAGTTGTGCATAAATATATCGTTTAGGTTATTTTAAGTCATCTTAGGTAACGCAGTACCAATCTCCTTTCCAAACTTCCTTTATAGGCTAGATGAGTTCCCACATCCTGCCAATGATCCCTTGAGGATCCGCAGATGGCGTATAAGGGTTGTTTTACCCTTCTTGGAGACGCATTATCTAAATGGTTCAAATGACCAAACTGTGTCATACCATAGTAACATTAAAAGGTATATTCTCATGCATGGCTAAACAGATTCAAAATAGTTTGTGATAGCGTCTGATTGGCTATCAAAAGGTGGAACTGTCAAAGCCGGATAATCAGCTGAGACAGAATCTGTTTACAATCGGAATCTGCGCGACGCCATCTCACGAATGGCGACAAGACTCCATCTTAGAAATAGATCACACAACACCATTTTGTCAAAACCACAGAGTAACAATCTTCCCCAGACACATACCGACAGTATTTAACATACATAAAAAATTACTTATTAGCATTAGAACACTTTTTAGTAATCCTTCCAGAAATCATGCCCTGATGTACACAAAGCCCATTCTGGGGACAACCTTGATACCATAACAAACACAGTATACTAGGAAAACAACTAACAATACACCAGAATACTGTGAGCATTTTACATATAGAGTGTATGAGCTGTGGCAATTGTAATATAACCCAGACATTGATCTACACAATTGAATTTGTCTGAATCCTAAACAGGTTTTAGTCTCACTATCAGACAGAATGGCCCCAGCTTCACAGCTGGGGGTCTCCACCCTGTCTGAGAGTGAAGCTCACTGCCCATAACACATTTGCATTGCAGTTTGAAAATGTTAGTAAGAAATGACATGTTATATATATATATATATATATATATATAATCCATCATAAATAGAATCTCATGCATAAACACCGCACATTACGCACAGTTGCGCTGCTAACATGATGCTCATTAGCGAATGCACAATATCCTGCATGCGAACGCTGTTTATTAGCTGCATGCGTGCACATCTGCCCCAAATCAGATAAACCTAACTAGCGTCTTTTCCCAAACCCCTAATACTTACATAATGCACACTCACATAAAAGGTTCCATAGCTTTAAAGTATAAGATCCAAGTTTTATACATTTATTACAAATGCTGTGAAATAAAGACTATTTTGGAATCTAAGGTTTAATACGTGATAAGTAAGCCGTGTTTGGTATTGTACTGATCTGCATTTCCTCAACAGCTTTCCGGTACCATCGGTGAGAAGATCGCAACATGCATTCGCAACTTATGGACCGTAGAGACTTAAAGCACCAGAATGTACATTGTAAAACCAACAGCCTAGATTTGCATGCAGGAGAAATAGAGGAGGCAACAAGCTGTTAGAGGCTGTTCTGTGTCCATTTGAACCAACCTGTTAAATGCCCTGTAACAGATGCACCCACACTGGGAACCAATGGGATTAGCAACAAACCCCTCTTTTGTGTTGTCTGTTTCTGTGAGGGTATAAATGTGTGTGTTGTGACCCCAGTCTGGAGTCTTCTTGCTGATTGACTGAGGTTTCTTGCTGATGCCGGTATCTGGTCCAGACCGCATGTGTAATGTATAACTATATCATGGGTCTGTATAATTCTTTGCGCTAAATTGTACTTAGGCCCTGATTCAGAGCCGGACGCTCTGACAGAGCGCTCGCTCTGAATCAGGGCCGTCCCTCTTACTTTTTGGAGCGGCCTCCTGGCCGCTCGCATAGCTGTGGGTGACCACAGTGGCCAAAATGATGGTCGCGATGGTCAAGACCATCGCGACCATCGGGCTTGCGACGAGACCCTTGTGGTAGGGTCTCATCTGCCGCAAGCCCTGGAGTGCTTTTGGCTCTATCGGAGCACCTGGAGTGCTTTTGGCTCATGGGAACACCTCCGTCTGGGCAGCCACGCCCCCGGCATGCCCACTAAAGGGGGCGTGCTGTCAATCACCATCGACAGCACGCCCCCTTTGGTGCGAGACCCATAACGACCCATAACGGCTTAGCCATCGTTATTCGGGTCTTGCGCATGCGCACGACGGAGCCGCCTCCATCGTGCGCATGCACACTTGGGCAACATCGACCCGCTTGCGAGCGCGGTCTGAATCAGGCCCTTAGATCACAGCGTGTAACTGACTGTACTTTACTTGAATAATACTTTGTGCTTTGGAAACACATGTTCAAGGTCTGAATTCTTTATTTTACTGTATGACTGCGTACGCAAATAGCGTCAATTTTAGACATTTATAGGCAGGGTTTAGAAGGTATAGGTAGGTGCGTATAGAGGTTGAAATCCAGTATCCTTACCCTGATTGCACCTTACCCCATTATGTATCTGTTATATACTTGGGAAAAAAAGAAATAAGAGATATATACATTGAAATCAGGGGAGTTTTAAGAGAGGAGGGAGCTCATGTGCAGCCTCTGTTTGAGCCCCCTCCTCTCTGTTGGCGGCCCTGCATGGCACTGAGTGCTGTAGATTCTGGCTTCATGCCAGAATCTACAGTGCATTCGCGGGCCTCCGGGAAAATGGCGCCCGCCTATGCATATGCGCAAGGTCAGTGTAGTGAGAACACTGGGATCCGTTGAGGCAGCCACCATCTTCACTTGAGCAGTGGAGCAGACTGTCACTGGGCTGTGTGGGCTGAGCTGGCTGACAGACACTGCGGTCAAGTCTTCTCCTGCCTGTCACTTTTCTGAAGAGTGGTGTGAGTGTTTGTGGAGCACATTAGGGGGGAGGGGTGGTACATATATGGGGCTGGGGGGAGCCTTTGTATGGCTAATTATAATTGGGGGCAGGGCCAGGGGTGTCTGGTGCACATGTGGGGCTGGGGGGAGCCAGCCTGCTCTGTGAGGAATATTATTGTTGTGGGGGTCTGGTCATGGTGTACATGTGGGGCTGGGGTGGGAGCCTTTGGGGGGGGCAGAACTGTAAGTGGGAAGAGTAATGAGTAGAGAGGGGAGGTGTCAGTGTTAATTCTTAAACCTCCCCCCCTAAAAGTAAAAGTTGAGATCCGCCACTGCTTCCCACAGAAAAAGAAAACAACTATAACACATTGCTCCCACAGAAAAACAACTATAACACATTGCTCCCACAGAAAAACAAATATAACACATTGCTCCCACAGAAAAACAACTATAACACATTGCTCCCACAGAAAAACAACTATAACACATTGCTCCCACAGAAAAAGAAAACAACTATAACACATTGCTCCCACAGAAAAAAACCCAACTATAACACATTGCTTCCCACAGAAAAACAACTAGAACACATTGCTCCCACAGAAAAAGAAAACAACTATAACACATTGCTCCCACAGAAAAAGAAAACAACTATAACACATTGCTCCCAACAGAAAAACAACTATAACACATTGCTCCCACAGAAAAAAACCCAACTATAACACATTGCTCCCAACAGAAAAACAACCCAACTATAACACATTGCTCCCAACAGAAAAAAACCCAACTATAACACATTGCTCCCAACAGAAAAAAAACTAGAACACATTGCTCCCAACAGAAAAAAACAACTATAACACATTGCT
This sequence comes from Taudactylus pleione, assembly GCA_031769625.1. Classification (NCBI taxonomy): domain Eukaryota; kingdom Metazoa; phylum Chordata; class Amphibia; order Anura; family Myobatrachidae; genus Taudactylus; species Taudactylus pleione. Next base: position 3,199,659 of record JAUIMM010000228.1, on the reverse strand, counting down.
CCCAACAGAAAAAAACAACTATAACACATTGCTCCCACAGAAAAACAACTACAACACATTGCTCCCACAGAAAAACAACTACAACACATTGCTCCCACAGAAAAAAACCAACTGTAACACATTGCTCCCCACAGAAAAAAACAACTATAACACATTGCTCCCCACAGAAAAAAACAAATATAACACATTGCTCTCCACAGAAAAAACAACTATAACACATTGCTCCCCACAGAAAAAACAACTATAACACATTGCTCCCCACAGAAAAAAACAACTATAACACATTGCTCTCCACAGAAAAAAACAAATATAACACATTGCTCCCAACAGAAAAAAACAACTATAACACATTGCTCTCCATGGAAAAAAACAATTATAACACATTGCTCCCAACAGAAAAACACAAATATAACACATTGCTTCCCACTGAAAAAAAACAACTATAATACATTGTTACCAACAGAAAGAAACAACTATAACACATTGCTTCCCACAGAAAAAAAAACAAATATAAAACATTGCTTCACGCAGAAAAACACAAATATAACACATTGCTTTCCACTGAAAAAAAACAACTATAACACATTGCTCCCAACAGAAAAAAACAAATATAACACATTGCTCCCAACAGAAAAAACAACTATAACACATTGCTCCCACAGAAAAAAACCAACTGTAACACATTGCTCCCAACAGAAAAAAAACAACTATAACACATTGCTCCCCACAGAAAAAAACAACTATAACACATTGCTCCCCACAGAAAAAAACAAATATAACACATTGCTCCCCACAGAAAAAAACAACTATAACACATTGCTCCCCACAGAAAAAAACAACTATAACACATTGCTCCCCACAGAAAAAAACAAATATAACACATTGCTCTCCACAGAAAAAACAACTATAACACATTGCTCCCCACAGAAAAAACAACTATAACACATTGCTCCCCACAGAAAAAAACAACTATAACACATTGCTCTCCACAGAAAAAAACAAATATAACACATTGCTCCCAACAGAAAAAAACAACTATAACACATTGCTCTCCATGGAAAAAAACAATTATAACACATTGCTCCCAACAGAAAAACACAAATATAACACATTGCTTCCCACTGAAAAAAAACAACTATAATACATTGTTACCAACAGAAAGAAACAACTATAACACATTGCTTCCCACAGAAAAAAAAACAAATATAAAACATTGCTTCACGCAGAAAAACACAAATATAACACATTGCTTTCCACTGAAAAAAAACAACTATAACACATTGCTCCCAACAGAAAAAAACAAATATAACACATTGCTCCCAACAGAAAAAACAACTATAACACATTGCTCCCCACAGAAAAAACAACTATAACACATTGCTCCCCACAGAAAAAAACAACTATAACACATTGCTCCCCACAGAAAAAAACAAATATAACACATTGCTCCCAACAGAAAAAAACAACTATAACACATTGCTCTCCATGGAAAAAAACAATTATAACACATTGCTCCCAACAGAAAACACAAATATAACACATTGCTTCCCACTGAAAAAAAACAACTATAATACATTGTTACCAACAGAAAGAAACAACTATAACACATTGCTTCCCACAGAAAAAAAAAACAAATATAAAACATTGCTTCACGCAGAAAAACACAAATATAACACATTGCTTTCCACTGAAAAAAAACAACTATAACACATTGCTCCCAACAGAAAAAAACAAATATAACACATTGCTTTCCACTGAAAAAAAGCAGCTATAACACATTGCTCTCCACAGATAAAAAAAACAACTATAACACATTGCTCCCAACAGAAAAGAACAACTATAACACATTGCTCCCAACAGAAAAGAACAACTATAACACATATGAGCACATTCAATTAGTGCGTGAATAGCAAAATTCCCGCACCTGTGAGGTTTTACCTGCAGGTGTGGGATTTTTGCTATTCATATAGGTGCGTGTTTTTTTTCATTTTTGTGCCCCGGGAGGTTTTTTTTTCACACACCTCCAGAGCAAGTGTGATTTTTCCCAAAATCGTTATTTTTGTGAAAAATCACTGGGACTTGCTCTGGGACCCTGGCGGCACCCCCCCTGAGGACTAATTAAGCAATTGGAAGTATCCAATTAGCTTAATTAGTCCATAATTACTCACCTTCTGCAGCGCTGTCTTCTGCATCTTCTTCTTCATCCAGTGTCGGAAAGCTGGGTCCTCTGCTGCAGGGTGAGTATGTCAGTGTGTGAGTGTTTGTAAGTGTGCATGAGTGAGTGTGTGTCTGTATGAGTGTTGTGTGTGACCGCCGCTGTGTGTGCCCCCCCCCAGTGTGTGTGTGCCCTGACCGAAATAGGCGCTGGGAGCAGGGGCGTTTCTAGACAGGAGGGGGCTTTTGTGCAGTCTCCGACACGTGCCCCCTCCTCTCTGTCCGGCGACCGGCAGCACACTGAGCTGTACGCGGCCAACGCCGGAGTTATAGACTCTGGGCACTAGTGTGCACCCAGAGTCTATAGAGAATGCGCTGGTCACTGGGAAAATGGCTACGTTGGCCATTTTCCCTGTACCGCGCATGCGCAAATGATGGGAAAATGGCCACGGCGGCCATTTTCCGGTCATTTTTAAAGCGCTGGACCCCCGGCGCTAGGGGCGCAAGGTTTTTTACCTCGCTAAACCTCGTGCCCAGTTGAATATACCCCATTGCTTCCCACAGAAAAAAACAACTATAACACATTGCTTTCCACAGAAAAAACAACTATAATACATTGCTCCCCACAGAAAAAAATAGCTATAACACATTGCTCTCCACAGAAAAAAAACAACTATAACACATTGAAAACAACTATAACACATTGCTCCCCACAGAAAACAACAACTATAATACATTGCTCTCCACAGAAAAAAAACAACTGTAACACATTTAAAACAACTATAACACATTGCTCCCCACAGAAAAAAGCATCTATAACACATTGTTCTCCACAGAAAAAAAACTATAACACATTGCTCTCCACAGAAAAAAACAACTATAACACATTATTCCCCACAGAAATAAAGAAAAAAACAACTATAACACATTGTTCCCCACAGAAATAAAGAAAAAAACAACTATAACACATTGTTCCCCACAGAAATAAAGAAAAAAACAACTATAACACATTGCTTCCCACAGAAAAAAAAGAAAAAACAACTATAACACATTGCTCCCCCTAGGGCATATCTATAATGGCTGCAGACAGGGCTGCCGTCAGAAATTGTTGAGCCCGGTACTGGCAAAATACCACATAACTGATGACAGGTAAGCACAATTTACTTAATTTCACTATTTTACTACATTTCCAGGATTTACGCTTCTGTTTGTCCACATATTTACATTACATTGACCATAAATAATTTGATTTGGTGCTGGACCACCATCCTACAGTAAGGCACCCCTGCAAGTTTCCCAAGGCACCCCAAGGTGACTTCCACACCCTATAATGCAGTGATTTTGAACCTTTTTTAACTCGCGGCACACTACACAAGATTTTAAAATTGCCAAGGCACACTATCCGGCGATGCGGTGTGCGCGGACTATGAAAAAACGCACTACATTAGTTCCCACAGGAACAAAACACACTACATTGGCCCCCACAAGAATAAAACAATCCCATTGGCTGGCCTAACAGAAAAAAAAACCCACATTGCTCCCCACAAAAAAAACAACCATACCACATTGCGCCCCACAGAATTGCTCCCCACAGAAAAAGAAACCTATGGCTGGCCCCACAGAAACAAAAAACAAAACACATTGTTCCCCACTAAATAGGCAAATATATGGCTGGATAACATATGGCTGGTTCTCACTAAAAAAAATGACATGACTGGTTCCCACAAAGAAGAAAAAAATGTCTGGTCCCAACATAACCCACATTTCTTCCCCCCTTGTCACTCACACTGCAGCAGGATCACGTGCGGGCGGGCTTCCAGGCAGGCTGCTGAAGTACAGTAAAATGTGCCCGGTGGCTCTGAAAGCCCAGCGGCACACTTCACAACCGGCCACGGCACACTAGTGTGCCGCGGCACACCGGTTGAAAACCGCTGCTATAATGTATTGGTGCATGAGAAAAATACACTGCATTCTTGTATAGCACAAAGAACAAACACTCAAGGTGATAAGCAAAGTGCAGCGTGTTTGTGAAAACTTTCAGTGTTCAATAGAGAAGCATAATCCCAGAGATAAAGTGCATGTGCTCGTACCAAGGACGTAATTCACGTCCTGATGTCCACAATGCCACTCAGATTTGGATTATAAAAAAATGGAGAAAGCGAATATGAAGTAGTATATAAAAAATAACCAACTCGTTTCCTTGATGGCATGGCTGCTCACCCTTTTACACTATGGCGTTTGGCAGGTATAACCAGTATCAAATCTTTTGTTTCAACAGAGGAAAAACGTATGCTTACATATACGGAGGTATCAAATAATTTCCCAATGATAGCCCCATATCCATTGGCATTTCTGCAAATGCGCTCTTATCTTACATATGTTTTACAGCGTTTCTCTGATAAGGATTGGGATAACACGTTAGACTCTTTTCTGTCTCATCAAGTACCAAACCGTAGAGCTATCTCAGTTCATTATACTTTCTTAAGAGATATAATAGACCATTCAACAATCTCTGGAGGTATGGCTAAATGGTTAATTCATTTCCCAAATCTGACAATTCAGAGATTAGAAAAGGCATTGGAGTTCTCTAGAAGAACTTTGCCTGCCAGTATGTATACTGAATTATTCATAAATGTTTATCACAATGTATATTTATCCCCAATCGGGCGTTTTAAAATGGGATCATCTAATAATCATTTATGTCCACGTTGTCAACAAGAAGAAGCAGATAACTTTCATTGTCTCTGGGCATGCCCAATAGTTAAAAATTTTTGGCATCAGATTCGTAGATATGCAGAGACGAAATTTATAAATTATGTCCCTTTTACTCCTGAATGGGCAATATTGGGGTTTTTTGACCCGGAACAGCGTATGACCTCAGAGAGTAAGAAATTATTGTTGATCATGAGCGCGGCAGGCAAGAAAACCATACTACAAGGATGGTTGGATAGCTCACCCCCCCAATGGTCTCTGTTTATGACAAAATTATATTTTATTTTCAAAATGGACTGGATAGAGACTCTGATACAAAAAGAAAAAAAGGTGGAACGTTTCTTTTCATTATGGGAAACATACATAGACACACTTCCAGATACCACAAGAAAACAAATACACCATAGCTTGAAAAATACCACATGGTATCTCACAAGATTAGCGGTAGATGATCCTCCTATTAATATTAATACTATTTAGAGGGATGGTTTGGCTGTTTCTCTCTCCGGGTCAACAATTTTGTATTGCTTTATTATAGTAAATAGATAAAAGCAAAAGACGAAACTGAAAGTTTGTTCTTCAATTTGAAAGATATGTTTTCAATTGTGTAGATGTAATTTATAAGGATGGAATTTGTTCTTATATCATCTGTTACATATGATTTTAAATTGAATATGATCTGGAACAAAAAATGTTTTGTATTCTGAATGCACAATGTCTCAATAAAAAAAATGTTTGAAAAAATAACCAACTCAATGCATTTCATCACGTGCCCTCCTGATGAAGTCCAGACAGTGAGCATGTGACAGAATGCATTGAGGTGGTTCTGTGATGACCTACACCCTTTGCTGCCTGGAATATACATTTGGGCTACAGCATATGAGCTCTATTTTCTGATCTTACATGTACGTTTACATATTATTTATTAAATGTTATTTTTTATACACTACTTCATGTTTGCTTTCTCCATTTTTTTTATAAACCAAATATTACTCTCCAGAGTCCTCAGTGCTCAGGTGATCTGCCCCTTACAGATTCCTCTGTCAACCCCTCACAGAATTACTGCCTCATGGCATTTGCTACATACATTTATGTACTCACTGTTTTGTGCGTCCTGAAAAAAAGGGGCAACAGTGTCATATTAACTGCTCGGACTAATACTACATTGCCTTGTAGCGCGCTTCTGAGTTTATACCCCTATAGCTTCAGGTGCATGGATAGCACGGATGGGGTAGTGGTTAGCAGGGCTGCTTTAAATTACTGTGGTCATGGGTTTGTTTCCCATCATGACCCTTCTGTGTGGAGTTTGTGTATTCCCACCCTGCTTGCATGGGTTTCCAACCTGTTGCTAAAACCTGAATTTGTATTTTCTATCTGTATCTCCTTTTTACCTCAGGTACGTTCCAGCAAACCAGTCCCACCTTTATCCTATTAGGTGTTTAACTTGCATTACATCTCTTTGCTTTCTGGGTATATGTCCTCGACACAACCAATGGCTTATCTATAATGGGTGCAGTGTGTGCGGGGCACACGGGCCCCCGGGTCCAGGGGTGCCCCGCACCGCACACACTGCACCCATATTTTTTTTAAACTTACCTGTCCGAGGTCCCGCGTCAGGTGTCACTGCTGCTCAGAACACAGGAAAAATGGCCGCCACGGCCATTTTCCAGTGTTCTGCGCAGTAGACTCTGGGCACTAGAGTGTGCCCGGAGCCTACTGAACATGCACAGAATGCCGGAAAATGCCCGCATGCGCAGTAGACTCCGGGCACACTCTAGTGCCCGGAGTCTACTAATGCTCCTGTGGCTGGCCAGCTGTGTCAGTCAGCTGCCAGCCACCAGGGATAGAGGAGGGGGTCCCGCATGAGTGCACACAGGCCCCCTCCTCTCTTAAAACGCCCCTGGACACAACCCACATGGATTGGGGTGCCTTTGGCTCACATAGTGTTGCTCAATATGGGGCCGTTTGGTGCAGCTGCAGCCTCCTATGCTGTTTGGTGCTCTGTAACGCTTCTTCTACAGAATGCGGTAGTTGCATGACATTCTGTGGTACTGAGAGATCTTCTCTAAGATAAGTATCTAGTTGTATTATACACATTCTACGTCGGTATTTGGGACTTCTTCTAGCTTATCTATTAAGAGTACGTGGTGACCAAGGATCTACGGTATCCCTGTAGTCATATGCAGGTTTGGTATGCTCCTACCAGTCTGAACACTTGGGTCCTTGGTTGACCGGATCAGTTATCCAACTGGACGAGGTCACCGCGTACAGCCTCAGGGCCCTAGGCTTTGGTTTGTGCCTTTTTGCGTTGCCTAACCTCTTGCCAGGTCAGTGTGGCTTACGCTGTCCCCTAGTTCTGTAAGGCTATCTCGTTATTGTCCAACCTTGCATATCTCAGACGATTAGTCTTCACTCTCTGTTTAGTGTACCTCTATCTATCCCCAAGTCTTGCTGGGGGGCCTTCTGTCAGTTGGGGCTTTTTACTATATCTTCTATGTGTTGCTGAGATGTAGTTTGTTATGGAGCTTTGCATCTCCAGGACTCCACGCCCGCTGCCCTCTTCTTCCTCAGGATAGATTATATAGGGAAATGCTTCTTACTATAGTTAGTCACTACCTGGCCAGCAGAGTGAACAGGTCCTGCTATGGTATGAGGACTCCGGGGTATTCTTCCGGTTGAAGAGTTTCTTCCACCTCTGACCCTGATTCCGACAGTTTCACCGCTGGCTAAGCAGGTAGACGGTTCAGCTATTCGTGTGACCTCAGCTGTGCTTTGCAGGAATAGATACGGGGACCTTGCTGACTGTTGCTAGACCCCCTGAATCTTTAAGATTTCTTCTGAGGCCAAACCTTCTGTCCATGGTCCATGGTCCAGGCCTATGTCTGTAACTCGCTTGACTGGCTTGTCAAGGGGGAGACTGTTATAACAAACCTACGGTTTTTGTTTTAGGATGCAGAGTGCGCATTGGGAGTTGCCCCAGGAGACCATAGCCACCAGGCCTAGTCTTGAGTGATGTGTACCTACCAGGGCCTATGCTCAGTGCATAATCTGATTCTGGCAGCCTACTGGCTGTTTCATTTGATTTAGGTTTCAGTCTTTCCTCCCTGAAAAGGTACGTCTAGGCCTTTTCGGTCTGTTCCATCGCAAGTTTGGTCTTAGGAAGGCTGTTCGGTTTTTCTTCCTGAGGGTGCTTCAGATCCAGTCTGTTGTCCCCCCCTTCCCAGATGCTCTGTGGGGTTTGTTTCTGGTTTTAGGGGCTGTTTCACTTTCATCTTTCAAGCCCTAGCTAATGTGGACCTTGGCTGGCCTCCAGAACTCACGGTGGTTCCTTCCCACTCTCACTGTATTGCATGACGTGTTTCTTCAGTTGAGGGCTATATCACATTGCTTCCTGCAGGAGTCTGCAATTCTCCATACCAGTCTTGAATGTTTTCCTGAAGTGGCTTCTCCATTTCATCTCACCCTGGAAATCGTGGTGCCTCCTCTTTGGAGATTGGGTCCCTTGGCCCCTGCTTCTTTCTTCACTTCGATGTAGGCTGAATGGGCCCCCATTTTGGCTTCAGGATTCCATAGGTCGGTTTCTCCAGTGTCCCTCATGGCATGAAAAAGAAAACAGATTTTTGTTCTTACCTGTAAAATCCTTTTCTCTGAAACCATGGGGGACACTGGATGCCCGCCCTTACGCCTCTGGCTGGCTAGGGGTTGGTTTCTGGCACACATTCGATCACAGGGTTCTTCCTCTTTTTGTGACTGGTACTGTGTGCCAGGTTCTTTCCTCCTCTCCTCCTACTCCCTGTCCTTGGGCTTTATAACTGGCTGAATGAGGCAGGGGGCGGGGCATAGGGGAGCCTGTGCTGCTACTTCAAACTTAACTATTTTGTGCCAGGCTCCTCCTGGTCCACCTTTACCCATGGTTTCTGGTGTCCCCAATGGATTCAGAGAAAAGTGTTTTACAGGTAAGGAGAAAAATCCCATTTTTACACAGTTTGTGCAGATTTTACTGATCCGATTGAGCTCAGCATACTTAAGATCTGCATCACCTCTGTCACAGCAACACTTCTTTAAGTACAGGTAGCTAGAATAGCTACAATACTTGCCTTTCCTTCCAGTGGCCCCTGCGAGATCCACAGTCTGCAGCTGCTGGATGCAGTATTGGGAATATGTCTCCTAGTGCTAATGACTTAGAGCCTCTATTAGTGAGTGCTCAGCGCTGCCCAGTTAAATTGTGCATGCGCACTGCAATCCCGGAAATCCTAGGATTGGAAGCACCAATCCCGAGATTCAAATCCCTGTGTTTTTTGGCCAAAATCCCGGGACCCTGCCAATCCCGATCCTCCCTATCTACATGCATTTTCCTATAAAGTTTCTTGTAGCCACTTATATAGAATCCCTTGTAAAACACAATACATGAGCAAGCCCTGAAAAGTATCAGTGTGTTTTCATCAACAAGTAGATCTTACTAACTGCTTTGGGACTCGATTACATTTGGATGTTAGTCAGTTTTATGACACCCCTTTCAGATGTAGCAGTACACGTCCACTATACCGAAGCGCTCATAGGTACTGCTTTCACAATCTCCCTGAAATGCTTTTTCAAAAGTAGGCAAGTATGTTATAGTCTGAGCATGTCTTCCTCTTCTGGGTGTAACCAGCCCAGCATAATTTGTGCAGTAGTGTCTGATAATAATTCCCATGTGTGGGATGAATACAATGTGTACTGCCCCTTTTAAACATAATGCATTCTTACTTCTTACATGAATTGCTGGATTGGATGGATTGACAGTCCCTATTTCTAATTCCAAATGCACATGAATTTTTTATAGGAAATTCAAGTTTTTGTTTCTGTGCACATCCCCTGAGCAAGTGAAAAGGTAGGAAAATCTTTATTTTAAGGTAAAAAATGTCGGGACACAGTGCAGAACCTTTGGTACACTCCTCCCAATGAATAAGCACTTTAAGGGGTTCAAATAGTATAATTTGGTAATTAAAGACTTCAGTTTTCAGGAGAATATCTCTAAAAAGCTCAATAATGGGTTAAATGATGTAGGACAGGTATGTGGAGGTGTGAATCATGTGGGACAGGTACACAGAGGTGTAAATGAGGTGGGACAGATACGTGGAGGTGTAAATGATGTAGGACAGGTATGTGGAGGTGTAAATTATGTGGGACAGGTATGTGGAGGTGTAAATGATGTAGGACAGGTATGTGGAGGTGTAAATGATGTAGGACAGGTATGTGTAGGTGTAAATGATGTGGGACAGGTATGTGGAGGTGTAAATGATGTAGGACAGGTATGTGGAGGTGTAAATGATGTGGGACAGGTATGTGGAGGTGCAAATGATGTGGGACAGGTATGTGGAGGTGTAAATGATGTAGGACAGGTATGTGGAAGGTGTAAATGATGTGGGACAGGTACATGGAGGTGTAAATGATGTAGGACAGGTATGTGTAGGTGTGAATGATGTGGGACAGATACGTGGAGGTGTAAATGATGTGGGACAGGTATGTGAAGGTATTAATTATGTGGGACAGGTACAGTACATGGAGGTGTAAATGATGTAGGACAAGTATGTGGAGGCAGGGCCGCCATCATGGGGGGACTGCAGGGACCGGAGTCCCGGGTCCGGAGAGAGAGGTGGCCCGGGTGGCAGCAATGTGGATTTGATCTGGTACGCTAGCTGCGTTCAGCCTGCTGAGTGAGTCATAAACCACCTGGTTGTCCAGGCAGCTAGTGGCAGCGTTTCATATATGCGGTGCCTGGCTGCCAACCGCAAGCCAATCTAAGGCTCAGAGCTAATGGACCGGCAGCCAATCAGCCAATAAGGAGAGACTGCAGCGGCCGCTCCTGAATGGCTGCCGGTCCGTGAGCTGTGATTGGCTCGCGGCCGGCACTATATGCAAAATGCCGTCTCTATCCTTCCATGCCTGGTTAGCTGCCAGGGCACCAGCTGCAACCAGGATTATGAGTGACTCACTCAGCGGGCTGAGTGCAGTGGTAGTGGGAACACAGCAACTAGAACAAGGAAGGAAGACCAGATCACCAGAAGGTAGGAGATGCATGCCCTGGACTTTCAAACCTCTGGTGATACGAAGAGACTCCCAACATCCCAAGCAACATAGGGATTGTAGTACTAGTTGGAATACATTTTTCTATGTACACAACCCCTAGCAAAAAATCTACTTTTTAAAAGAACTTTTTTTCTTTTAATATGCATAATTATTATATATCATTTTATCATCATATTTGTAAATAAACTTAATTGAGAGATGCCAAATGCAGGTCTATATAGCATTATAGAAACATACATTTTAAATTATTGAGACACTGTACTTCTATGCATGTAATACCACAGTAATTTCAAACATCTTTTCAAATGTTTTTTTTATACACAGACAGATTTTTTGTGCCAATATATACTTTTTATATTTTTATTTACATGGATTATGACAGGGTTCCCTCAGTCCAGCCAGCCTTCCATGTGCTCTCCTATAGTTATGTATTTGTATAGTTTTATATATTAGATGATAGATTGATAATGTTATATAATAAAACCAACCCCCACAGCCAAAACTTTGACAATTTTTAAACTGGTTGGGGCAATTGATGCCCCACCCCCACTGTAGCTCAACCCACATTATACACAGCTCCGCCTACCTTGCCCCCGCCAATCCCCTCCCTTCCCTAGGGGGCCCAGTCTATTTGTCAGTACCGGGCCCCACAATTCCTGATGGCAGCCTTGTGTGGAGGTGCAAATGATGTGGGACAGGTATGTGGAGGTGTAAATGATGTGGAAGAGATATGTGGAGGTGTAAATGATGTGGAACAGGTATGTGGAGGTGTAAATGATGTTGGTCAGATATATGGAGGTGTAAAACATGTGGGACAGGTATGTGGAGGTGTAAATGATGTAGTACAGGTATGTGGAGGTGTAAATGATGTAGTACAGGTATGTGGAGGTGTAAATGATGTAGGACAGGTATGTGGAGATGTAAATGATGTGGGACAGGAATGTGGAAGGTAGAAATGAGGTGGGACAGGTTAGTGGAGGTGGAGATGATGTGGGACAGGTACATGGAGGCAGGGCCGGCGCTAGGCAGCGCTGCGCCCAGCGCCGTCCTGTGTTACCACCCCTTCCCTCCTCTGCTCCCTCCCCCCTGTGCTTAAATATGTTCTATACTGCCGGGAGGGTGGTGGGCGTTTCCTGTGCTCTCCGGAAACAGTAGCGCTCCGGGCGACGGACCGGCTTGCCCGTGCCTGGAGCCGCTACTGCATGGAGGTGTAAATGATTGATATGGGACAGATATGTGGAGGTGTATATAATGTGGGACAGGTATGTGGAAGGTATAAATGATGTGGGATGGGTATTTGGAGGTGTAAATGATGTGGAACAGGTATGTGGAGGTGTATATAATGTGGGACAGGTATGTGGAAGGTATAAATGATGTGGGATGGGTATTTGGAGGTGTAAATTATGTGGGAAAGGTAGATGGAGGTGTAAATGATGTGGAACTGGTATGTGGAGGTGTAAATGATGTGGAACAGGTATGTGGAGGTGTAATTGAGGTAGGACTGGTATTTGGAGGTGTAAATGATGTAGGAGAGGTATGTGGATGTGTAAATGTTGTGGGACAGGTATGTGGAAGGTATAAATGATGTGGGACGGAATGTGGATGTGTAAATGATGTGGGACAGGTACATGGAGGTGTAAATTATGTGGGGCAGGTACGTGGAGGTGTAAATGATGTGGGACAGGTACGCGAAGGTGTAAATGATGTGGGACAGGTATGTGGAGGTGTAAATGATGTAGACTAGTATGTGAAGGTGCTGAATTGATGCGAGAGGGGGGTTTGAACTTGTAGATGAGAGTAAAAAGTGTTTAATCCAACTTTTTATAAACTTGTATAAAATACTGAAAAAATACTATACAGACATTTTCCTGTACCCCAAATGCTGGAAAGACTTTAATTTGCTGAAAAACACTTGCTTCCTATAATTTTCCCCCCATTAATAAAAAGTGCACAAATCAGCCATTTGATATCTTTTAAAAACCTCCAGTACTTTCCTTATGGCCACTATCAGCCTTCTATATGGTCCTGCTATCTGCATTGTCACTTTTTTGGGGGGGTCCATAAAGGTTTGCCCACTCTTTCATGTACTTCTCCCAAGTCGCATTTTGTATAAAAGTCGCACACCCTCATCGCGAGTCCTGCAAATTGGTATTTCTAATTGAATCTTGCATATCTCAGGAAGAGGCGGATTTACTGGCACCCGGCACACCCCTGAAATCTGGCCCTTTAGTGAACCTGCTGCACTGGCACCAGCCGTGGAGAGAACGCGCACCACATTGTGGCTGGCACAGTATAGAAGTCTGGCACAGTATAGAAGCAGGAGCATGGCCATGAGGAAGGAGGTGGGGGAGAAGGAGGCAGAGCTACAGGCTAGGCTGGCCCTACCATTAGGTCTGTGCTGTAAGGAGATGGGGTCTGTGCTGTAAGAGGAATGGGTCTGTGCTATGAGGGGAGGGAGTCTGTGCTGTGAGAGATGGGGCTGTGAGGGGAGGGGTGTCTGTGCTATGAGAGGAGAGGAGGACTGTTCTGTGAGGGGTGTTGTGGTCTATGCTGTGGGTCGTGATTTGGCTCTGTGCTGTGAGGGGTGAGGGGCTCTGTGCTGTGAGGGGTGAGGGGGTCTGTGCCGTGAGAGGAAAGGGGGTCTATGCTGTGTGGGGGTGAGGGGGGGTCTGTGCTGCAAAGGGGTGAGGGGGTCTGTTCTGTGAGGGGGTCTGTGCTGTGAGGGGTGAGGGTGTCTGTGTTGTGAGAGGAGAGGGGGTCTGTGCTGTGAGGGGAGAGGGGTGCCATGCTACTATGAATACCTAATGATCTTTATACCCAAATGTCGCTATTTAGCGTTATAAGTCACACAAGAACTAATTTCCAGACTTTGAGTGTGGTTCCAAAGCACAAAATGATATTATTCACATAAAAGCATTTAGTTACATGTCTTGATCTATAATACAATTAGCGCAAAAGATTATACATTTACAAGGTACAGTCGATACATACGCAGGTGCTCTGGACCCAGATTTCCCGGCATCAAAGGTGAAGCCTCCGTTAAAAGGAAGAATAATATGACTGACTACTGGAAATAGAGCGCCTGAATATATACCCTTACAGAGAGTATGCAATACAATAGGAATGAGTTGGCATTATCCCATTGGTTCTTCTTGGTTCTTCTGTTACGATGTAGTTCATAGGTCAGTTTGTACAGTGGTAGTTCAGCCCTCCAACAGCTTTGTGTATCTTTTCCCGCCGAAGAACAAGTCTAAACTGGCTAATAAACATTACATTACAGAGTACATTTCAATACCTAACTCTCTATAATTCATAACTTGCAGACGCATGTTGCGATCTCCTTGCCGATGGAACCGGAGATCTGCAAATAAACAGTGTTTTAGAATGGCACCAAACATGGTCTGTTTATTATGTACTAAACCTTAGATATCAAATACATTCATTTCACAACATAATTGATAACGAATAAAACCTCTAATATTAACCTTAATGCTAGGAAACCTTTCAGTGTAAATGTGCAATGTGTAAGTATAGGAATATTTAAGTAAAGACGCTAGTATGTGTTGTGCGTCTACGTGTTTGTGGAGTACACCATGGTACGTGCTTTGCGAGGTTGTTCTAATAAATGTATCTATTGTATTTTGAGGACTTTTGATGTAGGGCAGTGGCAGACGCACTACGCTAATACTCATAACATAGCGCCGTACACGAAGGTATTGTGTAGGCGCCGCAAGATGGCGTTATGCGGACAACGCAAAATGGCGTTGTGAAGATATTATTGTTACAATTTAGGTCTCAGCCAACCATCCGGCTTCGACACTCTGAGACAGGCAGTGACGAGGGCAGTATGCATGGGCATATCAGTCTCCATCTGGGGCCCCCTCCTCTCTCTCTGGCAGCAAGCAGCGGACTGAGCGCAGTGCCACAGCAGTCGACTCTGGGCACTAGTCTGTGCCCAGAGTCAACTGCGCAAACGCAGATCACCGGGAAAATGACACGGCAGCCATTTTTCCATACTGCTCGTGAGCAAAACACTGGGAAAATGGCCGCAGCGGCCATTTTCCAGGTAACTTTGACAGCACTGATAGCGCCGACGTAGGACTCCGGAGAGGTAAGTATTAAAAATATGGGTGCAGGTTGTGCGGTGTTGGCCCCCCTGGACCCAGGGGCCTGTGTGCCCCTCACCCATTGTAGATACGTCCCTGGCCATATGTAGTGCTGTGAGGGGACAGTGAAGTGGACAGAGGGTCTGATTCAGACCCAGTCGCTATGAGCGTATGCTCGCTTGATGCGTATGCAAATATTTGAAAGTGACGCGGCGGGGAGTGATCACCCGCCAAGGCAAAAGCACGCCCATCTTACCTGTACGAGCATTTGCATTGTGTATGCAGACTCCCTTTAGCGAATGCAGAGACGCCCACTGCCCCACGTCATCTCCTGGAAGTTTGTGAAAACATTGGTACATCGACCACTATTGGATGTGAACGCAGTGCTTGTGGTAGCTTTTTTCTACCGCAAGCATTGCGAGGAAAACAGAGTAAAAAAATGGCTGGTGAGTAACGTGTACTATGATACTGCCTGTTAATTATGCACGCCTCTAAAACGGCATTGAAACACTCAGGCACGCCTGCATTCGCACCTCCACTCCCCCGTTTTTACTGGACTGCCCCTGTTACCACCCTCTCCTGTCACTCACTCTGCTGGGCTGGCTTTGTTGTGCGAATGAGGGATCTGCGAATGCACTGTGTAGTTTGCGCACGCACACTGCGATGCATACGCATGCGCAGATTAGCAACCATCGGCAATAGCGAGCGCACTGTAGATAGGATCTGAATCCGGCCCAGTATGCGGTGCTGTAAGGTAGGCAGAAAACTGGGTCAGTGTGTTTGCTGTGGGGAGTTCGTGTGCTATGGGGGGCAGTGAGTGAGCTGGGATGGAGGTCAGTGTGTGAGCTGGGATGGAGGTCAGTGTGTGAGCTGGGATGGAGGTCAGTGTGTGAGCTGGGATGGAGGTCAGTGTGTGAGCTGGGATGGAGGTCAGTGAGTGAGCTGGAATGGAGGTCAGTGTGTGAGCTGGGATGGAGGTCAGTGTGTGAGTGCAGTGAGAGAGCAGTGAGTCAGTGTGATATGGAATGGACTGGCAGTGGGAGCTATAGAGGGGGAAATCAGTGGGGCCAAACTCGGTAGCGCTTAGAGAAATTCAAGTGTATTATGCATACATAGCTGACGTATTAAGGCTGCGGGCGAGCTTTTCTTCAGGGTACTGTACAGGGGCATAAATATGGAATGTAAATATAGTGCTATTCATTGTTTGAGGCAGGGGGACCTCAAAACCTGTATCTTGCCCAGGGCCCCATGAGGTGTAAATCTGGCTCTGATCTCAGGTGCATGTCTGTGAGTTTCATAAAACAAATTGGCATTTGTAAACTCAAACTTAATAGGATTGAGCCCACTTTGTTTGGTCTATGGCTGATTGTGACACTGACTGCTGCAGAGAGGGGAGAGTGGAGGCACTGGAGGGTATATAGGTAGAAGACTCTAGTCATGGAATGCACCGTGCACTGTAATATGGCCTGCCCATGCTGCATCATTACCCAGCACATGTTTGCACTTTACTGGGGTGTAAATGAGCAGTACACGTCCACTTTGCCACCACACTCTGGTGCTTTCACAATCTCCCTGAAATGCTTTTTCAAAAGTAGGCAAGATTGTTAAAGTCTGAGCATGTTTTCCTCTTTCCTCCAGCATAATGTGTGCAGTGGTGTCTGATAATAATTCCCATATGTGGAATGAATGCGATGTGTACGGCCCCTTTTGTACTAAACTTAATGCATTCTTACTCCTTATGTGATTGCTGGATTGGGAGCCCCTATGTCTAATTCCAAACGTGCATTGATTTTTCAGAGAATAATCACATTGTGTATTTGGTACGCATCCCCTAAGCAAGTGATAAGGTAGGGAATCTTTAGTGTAAGGTAAAAATGTTGGGACTCATTTGGGAGCTCATTCAGACCCATAAACATAAAATGGAAGCTGCTCAAATCAATTTGGCAATACTCTTCAGGTGCATGAAAAGGAGGGGTCATACTAACAGAAAAACAGAAAGGGGGGTGTCCCCTAGATGTCCCCCAGGCACACTAAAATATACCTGCAACAATACATGGAAACTATATGGTAATAGAAATTCAGAGATATTTGTTGCATGCTTCCATGTTATGTTTGCTGTTGATATCTAGGAGATACTCCCCTTCTGTTTTTCTGCTCATTCAGACGCGCTCGCTAAGATGCATACTCTCGCTGCTATCGATGGTATGCAGTGTGTATGCATTGTGCGTATGTGCATACCTTAGCGAAAGTTCACAATGCATTCACTCGCTGCACATAGACAGCCCAGCAGAGTGAGTGACAGGAGAAGCCGTTTGTAGGTGGTAACAGGGGCTGGCCATTAAAAACGGGGCAGTGGAAGTGCAAACGCAGGTGTGCCTGAGCATCTCAGCGGCATTTTAGAGGCGTGTATAATTAGAAGACAGCATCATAGTACATGTCACCAGGCTTGTGTTTACACTAAAGTGCTCGTAGTGCTTGCGGAAGGGTATGGTCAACCTGAAGCGCTGCGATAGCATCCGATGTACCGATGGTTGCATACACTTCCTGGACATGACGTGCACAAGTGGGCGTCTTAAAACAGGCTGGTGGGTGTCTGCATACACCATGTGATCTACACTATGTGATCGTTCTTTAAGAAATATTGGGCGTGGTAATGCATTGCTGTGTGGTAGCACTGCCTATGCAATTTGCATACACATCGTGCGAGCGATCGCATCTAGCGAGTGGCTCTGAATCAGGCCCATAGTGAACAACCTCCTGTACACCCATCCCAATGAATAATTATGCGTGTGGAGGTGTTTAAATAGCATAATTTGGTGTAAATGATTTGGGACAGGTATGTGGATGTATAAATGATGTGGGACAAGTATGTGGAGGTGTAAATGATGTAGGACAGGTATGTGGAGGTATAAATGATGTGGGACAGGTATGTGGAGGTGTAAATGATGTAGGACAGGTACGTGGAGGTATAAATTATGTGGGACAAGTATGTAGGGGTGTAAATTATGTAGGGCAGGTATGTGAAGGTGTAAAAGATGTGGGACAGGTATGTAGGGGTGTAAATGATGTGGGACAGGTAAATGGGGGTGTAAATGATGTGGGACAGGTGTGTGGAAGGTGTAAATGATGAGGGACAGGTATGTGGAGGTGTAAATGATGAGAGACAGGTATGTGGAGGTGTAAATGTTGTGGGACAGGTATGTGGAGGAGTAATGATGTAGGACAGGTATGTAGAGGTATAAATTATGTGGGACAGGTATGTGGAGATGTAAATGACGTAGGACAGGTATGTGGAGGTGTAAATGATGTGGGACAGGTATGTGGAGGTGTAAATGATGTGGGACAAATATGTAGGGGTGTAAATGATGTATGGCAGGTATGTGGAGGTGTGAATGATGTGGGACAGGTATGTAGGGTGTAAATGATGTGGGACAGGTATGTGGAGGTGTAACTGATGTGGGACAGGTTTGTGGAGGTGTAAATGATGTGGGACAGGTATATGGAGGTGTAAATGACGTTGGACAGGTATGTGGAGGTGTAAATGATGTGGAACAGGTATTTGGAGGTGTAAATGATGTGGAACAGGTATGTGGAAGGTGTAAATGATGTGGAACAGATATGTGGAGATGTAAGTGATGAGGCACAGGTATGTGGAAGGTTTAAATTATGTGGGACAGGTATGTGGAGATGTAAGTGATGAGGCACAGGTATATGGAAGGTGTAAATGATGTAGGACAGATATGTGTAGATGTAAGTGATGAGGCGCAGGTAGGTGCTATAGCCTAGAAGAACGCAGCCACAGTCACCACCTTTGGTGTCTTCCTTTCTCCATCCCACAGAATGTCAGGTGTGATGACATCATGCCTGCTGAAGTGATCACGTCTGACCTTCACGAGCAGCACGTAGAAAGGAACACGCACATGCCTATGTCAGTGAGGGAGGAAATACCCAGGGGCTGCTTCAGCAGCCAACAGATATGCTATCGCAGTTACTAGCATGTTAGCAGCAGCGATAGCTGTAATATGGTAATGCAGCAGGAAGAGTCACTCCTCCTGCATCATTACTCATCCAAGCTGCGTCCTTGAATGTAGCATCAGATCATCTGCGTGTCCATCGTCCAGCTAAGTGACTCATGGGGTGACGCAAGCTTCCCGTCAAAAGAGGTCATAAAATCTCCATCAGCCGACGGAGATCCTGGCCTCCACTCTACGTTTTGAGAAACGGAGGCTGTTGCTACCCCCTCCCTGCCCAGAAATGGCAGCAGACTATTAATCACTGACAGTCTGCTGCTGACTGCGTGTAGGATTCCAGACATGTGCAGAGTCCAGCACATGTACGAATTCCCAAACTTAGGGAACCTGCGATCAGCTGTGCACTAGCTTACATTGCTGAATGAGGCCCTCAGTCAGCCACAGGATCTGTCTCCAATCTGGCCACACTCTCGCTCAGGTGAGACAACCACAACCCACGGAGGACTATTAATATGAACAGAAGATGGCAGTACACAGAAACAGCCATATGTCAACCACACTTACATGTGTGCCGGAATGTTAACAGATCACTTGTGATCAGATCTGTGTTGAAGGATGCCGGTTATGTTGAGCCCACATGAAAACCAATGTTTGGACAGTTTGTGATATCGTATGGCCAGCATATCGCCTGCCCGATCTTTCATATCAGATTTATTCCTTCCACTTACCAATTTTAGGGCCTGATTCAGCAAGGAACACAGTTGCTTATACGCACGCAATCGGCCGATAGCAGTGACCACGCACACCCATCACAGAGTGATTGACAGGAAGTTCCATTTCTTGGTTGTTATGGTGGGTTGTCGGCCAAACGCAGGTGTGCCAGTGCATTTCATTGTTTTTGCAGGGGTGTGCATAAATTATCCACTGCAATACCGTAAGCAGCCTGAGGCCTCATAGCATGCTCTGAAGTTAGCAGTTCCTGAGAGAGGTCTGACCTGTCTTAACTGTGCGTATGGGTCCGATGTTACCGATTATTTTGCTATGTTGCCAAAGTATACGGATGTGAGTAAGGGGAAGTGGGCGTCCTTATGTTAGGCTGCGAATGCAAACATTTGCATATCACATATATTACCAACTGCGTTGCACGCGTATAAGCAAAACAGCGATCCTTGCTGAATCAGACCCTGCTTGGGGAATCTTCCCCTGTCATTGCGAAAATCTAATCAGGTTTTTTATATGGGGAAAAGGGTACGTTCGGGTTCCTGATATCGTTTTTTTTTTTAAATCTAATCAACAAACTTCTGTATACGTCCACTTTGGCCACATGGGCACCGGTCAGATTGTGCAGAATGTGGCCAGTTTAAGTCATTATATGTTTGAGTAGAACTTAACCAATTTTGTCTGACATATTGCTTTGCTGCAGGCTAATTCTGTGTACACACTAGGTCGACGGGTTGACCGTTTGGCTGGCCCGCCGACCTATCTGATGATTAGTAAGTGCATACACACTTACCAATCATTCACCCAATGTTTCTGGCCTGACGTCAAATCTGGGCGGACATTTAAATTTGCACACCCAGTTGAGCTGTCACTCACCATTCAGTTGCTGCAGTATATGTATGGGTGATCGGCAGCTTGTTCGTACACACTGTGTTGTGCTTCACCGCTGATGTGATATGTCTGTGAACGTCTTTCACAGACATATCGGGGGTACTCTTGCTGTATATCGGCTGTTCAATTGAACAGCCGATATATCGCCCCATTCAATTGAACGGATGATATATCACCCAGCTTTAGACATTGTGTGAGTGAAATTGTTCATTTAGCTCAAGTAGGGTGTTCCTTCTCATCCTCCTCATTCCAGAGTGATACAAAATAAAGAGGCACCCCCATCCCACACACACTCCTTGGAAGTTTGAATGTTGTGACCCAAGTTGTACTTTTCAATTTTTAAAATTGTAAAGTATAAATAAATGTAAAAAAACTAAATTAACAAAAATAGATTTTAATGTTTTTATAGCAACATCAGCACAGCACACAAGCAGGGTGGGAACAACTATGAATGTGGTAGTCTTATGTTGGAGGTGGGGTTTGAAGGAACCAAAGGAAAATTTCACCTTGGGCTCCACGGTCTAGAACTGGCCCTGGGTCTTCAATGTTGTATGGTTTGGAATAGAATGCCTAAGATACGTCATATTTTGTGGTCTACCATTGACATTCCTTATAGTGTGTATGTAGGTGAGGTCTCTTTTAGCTGTAAGGGCTTTCATAACCATGCTCCCTGGTTCATAACCCCACTGAAAGTAGCAACTCAAGCATTGGCAGAAAGCTGGTTTCATGTTGTCATTTCAGAGTTTAGAAAGATCTGCTCTGGTGCTGGCCGTGGTCTCGTAGGTTACCCTGGAAGCGGCATCAGTGGCAGGTCTCTAATTCCATCTTTTATTTTTACTTTTTATTTTGAAATAACAACATATATGATCAATAGAAATGATCAATACAAAAGTGTTCAATAATGTAATATGCCTTAAATGTCTATTTTTTTCCCATAAGTCGAAAATATAGGCTGTCAAGTTAAAAATCTGTTTTAATGATTTGTGAAGAGACAATGTCACTTTTATTGTGCCGATATATGTCTGGTTTTATCCAATATGCGTTTAAAGCAACATCATTAGTTTAATAATAAGGAAAAACAATCTTCCACAATAAATAATTAATGGAAAAAATATCAGGGTGTCAATTTTCATAACGTTTTTAAGATTACTTTAAAATATTAAAAGTAGGGAAAAAGATGTGAGAGAAACACAGAATAGGGGGGAGCATTATTAGTGGCTAATTCTGAGCTGTACACATTCTCCTTTACGTACATCTCGATCGTACATCAGATCGGGTCCTGCATCGTCAGATGTAGTGCAGCTGCAGATGTCAGGTGAGTGACAGTCTGCAGCCATATGGGGGCACGGACGAGGCAGCGACAGGGAACATTTTACAAAATGGGGGCATGTCAGCCCCATTTTGTAGGCACTGCCGAGGCCAGGGTCTGCGTCTTCTGATGCAGCTTCACCTGCTCCGGCAGCACGAAAGCACTGACTATCCTGAGTAACAAGAGGGTTACTCATATGATCTAATGCTTGGTCTTTGGACGCAGCAGCGGATCACAAAAGCATGCAGCAAGCGTCTTTCTACTACACACGCTATTGGATGTTTTTGCATTTTGTTTAAGACAGCCACTGCGTACAAAGATGCAGCAGCTGTACAATACCATCCTTCTCTGAGTCAGGCTCATAGTACAGTACCTTACTCTCACATCAAGTAATTAGTATTTAGCTTTCAGTATAGTATTTGGGTCCTTCCAGTAATTAGTATTTAGCATTCAGTATTAGTAATTGGGTACCCAGTAAATAGTATTTAGCTTTCAGTATTAGAATTTGGGTCCTTCCAGTAATTAGTATTTAGCATTCAGTATTAGTATTTGGGCCCTTCCAGTAATTAGTATTTAGCATTCAGTATTAGTATTTGGGCCCTTCCAGTAATTAGTATTTAGCATTCAGTATTAGTATTTGGGTTTTCAGTAATTAATATTTAGCATTCAGTATTAGTATTTGGGCCTTACCACTAATTAGTATTTAGCATTCAGTATTAGTATTTGGGTCCTTCCAGTAATTAGTATTTAGCATTCAGTGTTAGTATTTGGGCCCTTCCAGTAATTAGTATTTAGCATTCAGTATTAGTATTTGGGCCCTTCCAGTAATTAGTATTTAGCATTCAGTATTAGTATTTGGGTCCTTCCAGTAATTAGTATTTAGCATTCAGTATTAGTATTTGGGCCCTTCCAGTAATTAGTATTTAGCATTCAGTATTAGTATTTGGGCCCTTCCAGTAATTAGTATTTAGCATTCAGTATTAGTATTTGGGTCCTTCCAGTAATTAGTATTTAGCATTCAGTATTAGTATTTGGGTTTCCAGTAATTAGTATTTAGCATTCAGTATTAGTATTTGGGTTTCCAGTAATTAGTATATAGCATTCAGTATTAGTATTTGGGTTTCCAGTAATTTGTATTTAGCATTCAGTATTAGTATTTGGGTTTCCAGTAATTAGTATTTAGCATTCAGTATTAGTATTTGGGTTTCCAGTAATTAGTATTTAGCATTCAGTATTAGTATTTGGGTTTCCAGTAATTAGTATTTAGCTTTCAGTATTAGTATTTGGGTTTCCAGTAATTAGTATTTAGGTTTCCAGTAATTAGTATTTAGCATTCAGTATTAGTATTTGGGTTTCCAGTAATTAGTATTTAGCATTCAGTATTAGTATTTGGGTTTCCAGTAATTAGTATTTAGCATTCAGTATTAGTATTTGGGTTTCCAGTAATTAGTATTTAGCTTTCAGTATTAGTATTTGGGTCCTTCCAGTAATTAGTATTTGGGTTTCCAGTAATTAGTATTTAGGTTTCCAGTAATTAGTATTTAGCATTCAGTATTAGTATTTGGGTCCTTCCAGTAATAAGTATTTAGCATTCAGTATTAGTATTTGGGTTTCCTTTAATTAGTATTTAACATTCAGTATTAGTATTTGGGTTTCCAGTAATTAGTATATAGCATTCAGTATTAGTATTTGGGTTTCCAGTAATTAGTATTTAGCATTCAGTATTAGTATTTGGGTATCCAGTAATTAGTATATAGCATTCAGTATTAGTATTTGGGTCCTTCCAGTAATTAGTACTTAGCATTCAGTATTAGTATTTGTGTTTCCAGTAATTAGTATTTAGCATTCAGTATTAGTATTTGGGTTTCCAGTAATTAGTATTTAGCATTCAGTATTAGTATTTGGGTTTCCAGTAATTAGTATTTAGCATTCAGTATTAGTATTTGGGTTTCCAGTAAAAAGTATTTAGCATTCAGTATTAGTATTTGGGTTTCCATTAATTAGTATTTAACATTCAGTATTAGTATTTGGGTTTCCAGTAATTAGTATTTAGCATTCAGTATTAGTATTTGGGTTTCCAGTAATTAGTATTTAGCATTCAGTATTAGTATTTGGGTATCCAGTAATTAGTATATAGCATTCAGTATTAGTATTTGGGTCCTTCCAGTAATTAGTATTTAGCATTCAGTATTACTATTTGGGCCCTTCCAGTAATTAGTATTTGGGCCCTTCCAATAATTAGTATTTAGCATTCAGTATTAGTATTTGGGCCCTTCCAGTAATTAGTATTTAGCATTTAGTATTAGTACTTGGGCCCTTCCAGTAATTAGTATTTGGGCCCTTCCAATAATTAGTATTTAGCATTCAGTATTAGTATTTTGGCCTTTCCAATAATTAGTATTTAGCATTCAGTATTGGTATTTGGGCCCTTCCAGTAATTAGTATTTGGGCCCTTCCAATAATTAGTATTTAGCATTTAGTATTAGTATTTGGGCCCTTCCAGTAATTAGTATTTAGCATTCAGTATTAGTATTTGGGCCCTTACAGTAATTAGTATTTAGCATTCAGTATTAGTATTTGGGCCCTTCCAGTAATTAGTATTTGGGCCCTTCCAATAATTAGTATTTAGCATTCAGTATTAGTATTTGGGCCCTTCCAGTAATTAGTATTTAGCATTCAGTATTATACCCCTTTTACACCGGAGCTAAAACCCGGGTTTTTGAAGGGTTAATATAGGCAGCTCCCTGGTGCAAAAGGGGAGAGAGTTGGATCGCCGGGTCGAGTGACCAGGCAATCCAACCCAGGTAACTAGCAGGGTTTAACACGGGCATTGCCCGTGAAACCCTGCTTTGAGAACAGCGCACTCCAGGTCACGATGACCTGGAGTGCGCTGCTAGCCGGCAGATTGGTCCGGCTTCAGTGGCGCTTGGAGATGACGTCATCTCCAAGTGACCACTTTCACTCCGCAAAAGCTTGGTCTATGCAGACCCGACTGCGGTGTGAGCGGCGCTGACTCGGGAATATCCCGAGTCGGCGCGGGCAAAATTCCGGGTCTGATCCGGATAGGAACTTTGTTCCAACTCCGGGTCAGACCCGGAATTTAGGTGGAAAAGGGGTATTAGTATTTGGGTTTCCAGTAATTAGTATTTAGCATTCAGTATTAGTATTTGGGTTTCCAGTAATTAGTATTTAGCATTCAGTATTAGTATTTGGGATACCAGTAATTAGTATTTAGCATTCAGTATTAGTATTTGGGTATCCAGTAATTAGTATATAGCATTCAGTATTAGTATTTGGGCCCTTCCAGTAATTAGTATTTGGGCCCTTCCAATAATTAGTATTTAGCATTCAGTATTAGTAATTGGGCCCTTCCAGTAATAAGGATTTAGCATTCAGTATTAGTATTTGGGTATCCAGTAATTAGTATTTAGCATTCAGTATTTGTAATTGGGCCCTTCCAGTAATTAATATTTAGTATTCAGTATTAGTATTTGGGTCCTTCCA
This sequence comes from Taudactylus pleione, assembly GCA_031769625.1. NCBI lineage: Eukaryota > Metazoa > Chordata > Amphibia > Anura > Myobatrachidae > Taudactylus > Taudactylus pleione. The sequence continues at coordinate 3,174,223 of JAUIMM010000228.1, read as the reverse complement.
GTTATTAACATTTAGCGTTCAGTATTAGTATTTGGGTTTCCAGTAATTAGTATTTAGCGTTCAGTATTAGTATTTGGGTCCTTCCAGTAATTAGTATTTAGCGTTCAGTATTAGTATTTGGGTCCTTCCAGTAATTAGTATTTAGCATTCAGTATTAGTAATTGGGCCCTTCCAGTAATTAGTATTTAGTATTCAGTATTAGTATTTGGGTCCTTCCAGTAATTAATATTTAGAGTTCAGTATTAGTATTTGGGTTTCCAGTAATTAGTATTTAGCGTTCAGTATTAGTATTTGGGTCCTTCCAGTAATTAGTATTTAGCATTCAGTATTAGTATTTGGGTTTCAAATAATTAGTATTTAGCATTCAGTATTAGTATTTGGGTCCTTCCAGTAATTAGTATTTAGCATTCAGTATTAGTATTTGGGTATCCAGTAATTAGTATTTAGCATTCAGTATTAGTAATTGGGTCCTTCCAGTAATTAGTGTTTAGTATTCAGTATTAGTATTTGGGTTTCCAGTAATTAGTATTTAACATTCAGTATTAGTATTTGGGTTTCCAGTAATTAGTATTTAGCATTCAGTATTAGTATTTGGGATTCCAGTAATTAGTATTTAGCATTCAGTATTAGTATTTGGGTATCCAGTAATTAGTATATAGCATTCAGTATTAGTATTTGGGCCCTTCCAGTAATTAGTATTTGGGCCCTTCCAATAATTAGTATTTAGCATTCAGTATTAGTATTTGGGCCCTTCCAGTAATTAGTATTTAGCATTCAGTATTAGTATTTGGGTCCTTCCAGTAATTAGCATTTAGCATTCAGTATTATTATTTGGGCCCTTCCAGTAATTAGTATTTGGGCCCTTCCAATAATTAGTATTTAGCATTCAGTATTAGTATTTGGGCCCTTCCAGTAATTAGTATTTAGCATTCAGTATTAGTATTTGGGTATCCAGTAATTAGTATTTAGCATTCAGTATTAGTATTTGGGTCCTTCCAGTAATTAGTATTTAGCATTCAGTATTGGTATTTGGGTTTCCAGTCAGGTGAGTGACAGTCTGCAGCCATATGTGGGCAGGGACGGGGCAGCGACAGGGAGCATTTTACAAAATGGGGGCACGTCAGCCCCATTTTGTAGGCACCGCCGAGGCCAGGGTCTGCGTCTTCTGATGCAGCTTCACCTGCTCCGACAGCGTGAAAGCACTGACTATCCTGAGTAACAAGAGGGTTATTCAGATGATCTAATGTTTGGTCTTTGGACGCAGCAGCGGATCACAAAAGCATGCAGCAAGCGTCTTTCTACTACACACGCTATTGGATGTTTTTGCATTTTGTTTAACACAGCCACTGCGTACAAAGATGCAGCAGCTGTACAATACCGTCCTTCTCTGAGTCAGGCTCATAGTACAGTACCTTACTCTCACATCAAGTAATTAGTATTTAGCTTTCAGTATTAGTATTTGGGTCCTTCCAGTAATTAGTATTTAGCATTCAGTATTAGTAATTGGGCCCTTCCAGTAATTAGTATTTAGCATTCAGTATTAGTATTTGGGTCCTTCCAGTAATTAGTACTTAGCATTCAGTATTAGTATTTGGGTTTCCAGTAATTAGTATTTAGCATTCAGTATTAGTATTTGGGTTTCCAGTAATTAGTATTTGGCATTCAGTATTAGTATTTGGGATTCCAGTAATTAGTATTTAGCATTCAGTATTAGTATTTGGGTATCCAGTAATTAGTATATAGCATTCAGTATTAGTATTTGGGCCCTTCCAGTAATTAGTATTTGGGCCCTTCCAATAATTAGTATTTAGCATTCAGTATTAGTATTTGGGCCCTTCCAGTAATTAGTATTTAGCATTCAGTATTAGTATTTGGGTCCTTCCAGTAATTAGCATTTAGCATTCAGTATTATTATTTGGGCCCTTCCAGTAATTAGTATTTGGGCCCTTCCAATAATTAGTATTTAGCATTCAGTATTAGTATTTGGGCCCTTCCAGTAATTAGTATTTAGCATTCAGTATTAGTATTTGGGTATCCAGTAATTAGTATTTAGCATTCAGTATTAGTATTTGGGTCCTTCCAGTAATTAGTATTTAGCATTCAGTATTGGTATTTGGGTTTCCAGTCAGGTGAGTGACAGTCTGCAGCCATATGTGGGCAGGGACGGGGCAGCGACAGGGAGCATTTTACAAAATGGGGGCACGTCAGCCCCATTTTGTAGGCACCGCCGAGGCCAGGGTCTGCGTCTTCTGATGCAGCTTCACCTGCTCCGACAGCGTGAAAGCACTGACTATCCTGAGTAACAAGAGGGTTATTCAGATGATCTAATGTTTGGTCTTTGGACGCAGCAGCGGATCACAAAAGCATGCAGCAAGCGTCTTTCTACTACACACGCTATTGGATGTTTTTGCATTTTGTTTAACACAGCCACTGCGTACAAAGATGCAGCAGCTGTACAATACCGTCCTTCTCTGAGTCAGGCTCATAGTACAGTACCTTACTCTCACATCAAGTAATTAGTATTTAGCTTTCAGTATTAGTATTTGGGTCCTTCCAGTAATTAGTATTTAGCATTCAGTATTAGTAATTGGGCCCTTCCAGTAATTAGTATTTAGCATTCAGTATTAGTATTTGGGTCCTTCCAGTAATTAGTACTTAGCATTCAGTATTAGTATTTGGGTTTCCAGTAATTAGTATTTAGCATTCAGTATTAGTATTTGGTTTTCCAGTAATTAGTATTTAGCATTCAGTATTAGTATTTGGGTTTCCAGTAATTAGTATTTAGCATTCAGTATTAGTATTTGGGTTTCCAGTAATTAGTATTTAGCATTCAGTATTAGTATTTGGGTTTCCAGTAATTAGTATTTAGCATTCAGTATTAGTATTTGGGTTTCCAGTAATTAGTATTTAGCTTTCAGTAATAGTATTTGGGTTTCCAGTAATTAGTATTTAGGTTTCCAGTAATTAGTATTTAGCATTCAGTATTAGTATTTGGGTTTCCAGTAATTAGTATTTAGCATTCAGTATTAGTATTTGGGTTTCCAGTAATTAGTATTTAGCATTCAGTATTAGTATTTGGGTTTCCAGTAATTAGTATTTAGCTTTCAGTATTAGTATTTGGGTCCTTCCAGTAATTAGTATTTGGGTTTCCAGTAATTAGTATTTAGGTTTCCAGTAATTAGTATTTAGCATTCAGTATTAGTATTTGGGTCCTTCCAGTAATAAGTATTTAGCATTCAGTATTAGTATTTGGGTTTCCTTTAATTAGTATTTAACATTCAGTATTAGTATTTGGGTTTCCAGTAATTAGTATTTAGCATTCAGTATTAGTATTTGGGTTTCCAGTAATTAGTATTTAGCATTCAGTATTAGTATTTGGGTATCCAGTAATTAGTATATAGCATTCAGTATTAGTATTTGGGTCCTTCCAGTAATTAGTACTTAGCATTCAGTATTAGTATTTGTGTTTCCAGTAATTAGTATTTAGCATTCAGTATTAGTATTTGGGTTTCCAGTAATTAGTATTTAGCATTCAGTATTAGTATTTGGGTTTCCAGTAATTAGTATTTAGCATTCAGTATTAGTATTTGGGTTTCCAGTAAAAAGTATTTAGCATTCAGTATTAGTATTTGGGTTTCCATTAATTAGTATTTAACATTCAGTATTAGTATTTGGGTTTCCAGTAATTAGTATTTAGCATTCAGTATTAGTATTTGGGTTTCCAGTAATTAGTATTTAGCATTCAGTATTAGTATTTGGGTATCCAGTAATTAGTATATAGCATTCAGTATTAGTATTTGGGTCCTTCCAGTAATTAGTATTTAGCATTCAGTATTAGTATTTGGGCCCTTCCAGTAATTAGTATTTGGGCCCTTCCAATAATTAGTATTTAGCATTCAGTATTAGTATTTGGGCCCTTCCAGTAATTAGTATTTAGCATTTAGTATTAGTACTTGGGCCCTTCCAGTAATTAGTATTTAGCATTCAGTATTAGTATTTGGGCCCTTCCAGTAATTAGTATTTAGCATTCAGTATTAGTATTTGGGTCCTTCCAGTAATTAGTATTTGGGCCCTTCCAATAATTAGTATTTAGCATTCAGTATTAGTATTTTGGCCTTTCCAATAATTAGTATTTAGCATTCAGTATTGGTATTTGGGCCCTTCCAGTAATTAGTATTTGGGCCCTTCCAATAATTAGTATTTAGCATTTAGTATTAGTATTTGGGCCCTTCCAGTAATTAGTATTTAGCATTCAGTATTAGTATTTGGGCCCTTCCAGTAATTAGTATTTAGCATTCAGTATTAGTATTTGGGTCCTTCCAGTAATTAGTATTTAGCATTCAGTATTAGTATTTGGGTATCCAGTAATTAGTATTTAGCATTCAGTATTAGTAATTGGGTCCTTCCAGTAATTAGTGTTTAGTATTCAGTATTAGTATTTGGGTTTCCAGTAATTAGTATTTAACATTCAGTATTAGTATTTGGGTTTCCAGTAATTAGTATTTAGCATTCAGTATTAGTATTTGGGATTCCAGTAATTAGTATTTAGCATTCAGTATTAGTATTTGGGTATCCAGTAATTAGTATATAGCATTCAGTATTAGTATTTGGGCCCTTCCAGTAATTAGTATTTGGGCCCTTCCAATAATTAGTATTTAGCATTCAGTATTAGTATTTGGGCCCTTCCAGTAATTAGTATTTAGCATTCAGTATTAGTATTCGTGTCCTTCCAGTAATTAGCATTTAGCATTCAGTATTATTATTTGGGCCCTTCCAGTAATTAGTATTTGGGCCCTTCCAATAATTAGTATTTAGCATTCAGTATTAGTATTTGGGCCCTTCCAGTAATTAGTATTTAGCATTCAGTATTAGTATTTGGGTATCCAGTAATTAGTATTTAGCATTCAGTATTAGTATTGGGTCCTTCCAGTAATTAGTATTTAGCATTCAGTATTGGTATTTGGGTTTCCAGTCAGGTGAGTGACAGTCTGCAGCCATATGTGGGCAGGGACGGGGCAGCGACAGGGAGCATTTTACAAAATTGGGGCACGTCAGCCCCATTTTGTAGGCACCGCCGAGGCCAGGGTCTGCGTCTTCTGATGCAGCTTCACCTGCTCCGACAGCGTGAAAGCACTGACTATCCTGAGTAACAAGAGGGTTATTCAGATGATCTAATGTTTGGTCTTTGGACGCAGCAGCGGATCACAAAAGCATGCAGCAAGCGTCTTTCTACTACACACGCTATTGGTTGTTTTTGCATTTTGTTTAACACAGCCACTGCGTACAAAGATGCAGCAGCTGTACAATACCGTCCTTCTCTGAGTCAGGCTCATAGTACAGTACCTTACTCTCACATCAAGTAATTAGTATTTAGCTTTCAGTATTAGTATTTGGGTCCTTCCAGTAATTAGTATTTAGCATTCAGTATTAGTAATTGGGCCCTTCCAGTAATTAGTATTTAGCATTCAGTATTAGTATTTGGGTCCTTCCAGTAATTAGTACTTAGCATTCAGTATTAGTATTTGGGTTTCCAGTAATTAGTATTTAGCATTCAGTATTAGTATTTGGGTTTCCAGTAATTAGTATTTGGCATTCAGTATTAGTATTTGGGATTCCAGTAATTAGTATTTAGCATTCAGTATTAGTATTTGGGTATCCAGTAATTAGTATATAGCATTCAGTATTAGTATTTGGGCCCTTCCAGTAATTAGTATTTGGGCCCTTCCAATAATTAGTATTTAGCATTCAGTATTAGTATTTGGGCCCTTCCAGTAATTAGTATTTAGCATTCAGTATTAGTATTTGGATCCTTCCAGTAATTAGCATTTAGCATTCAGTATTATTATTTGGGCCCTTCCAGTAATTAGTATTTGGGCCCTTCCAATAATTAGTATTTAGCATTCAGTATTAGTATTTGGGCCCTTCCAGTAATTAGTATTTAGCATTCAGTATTAGTATTTGGGTATCCAGTAATTAGTATTTAGCATTCAGTATTAGTATTTGGGTCCTTCCAGTAATTAGTATTTAGCATTCAGTATTGGTATTTGGGTTTCCAGTCAGGTGAGTGACAGTCTGCAGCCATATGTGGGCAGGGACGGGGCAGCGACAGGGAGCATTTTACAAAATGGGGGCACGTCAGCCCCATTTTGTAGGCACCGCCGAGGCCAGGGTCTGCGTCTTCTGATGCAGCTTCACCTGCTCCGACAGCGTGAAAGCACTGACTATCCTGAGTAACAAGAGGGTTATTCAGATGATCTAATGTTTGGTCTTTGGACGCAGCAGCGGATCACAAAAGCATGCAGCAAGCGTCTTTCTACTACACACGCTATTGGATGTTTTTGCATTTTGTTTAACACAGCCACTGCGTACAAAGATGCAGCAGCTGTACAATACCGTCCTTCTCTGAGTCAGGCTCATAGTACAGTACCTTACTCTCACATCAAGTAATTAGTATTTAGCTTTCAGTATTAGTATTTGGGTCCTTCCAGTAATTAGTATTTAGCATTCAGTATTAGTAATTGGGCCCTTCCAGTAATTAGTATTTAGCATTCAGTATTAGTATTTGGGTCCTTCCAGTAATTAGTACTTAGCATTCAGTATTAGTATTTGGGTCCTTCCAGTAATTAGCATTTAGCATTCAGTATTATTATTTGGGCCCTTCCAGTAATTAGTATTTGGGCCCTTCCAATAATTAGTATTTAGCATTCAGTATTAGTATTTGGGTTTCCAGTAATTAGTATTTAGCATTCAGTATTAGTATTTGGGTTTCCAGTAATTAGTATTTAGCATTCAGTATTAGTATTTGGGTTTCCAGTAATTAGTATTTAGCTTTCAGTATTAGTATTTGGGTCCTTCCAGTAATTAGTATTTGGGTTTCCAGTAATTAGTATTTAGGTTTCCAGTAATTAGTATTTAGCATTCAGTATTAGTATTTGGGTCCTTCCAGTAATAAGTATTTAGCATTCAGTATTAGTATTTGGGTTTCCTTTAATTAGTATTTAACATTCAGTATTAGTATTTGGGTTTCCAGTAATTAGTATTTAGCATTCAGTATTAGTATTTGGGTTTCCAGTAATTAGTATTTAGCATTCAGTATTAGTATTTGGGTATCCAGTAATTAGTATATAGCATTCAGTATTAGTATTTGGGTCCTTCCAGTAATTAGTACTTAGCATTCAGTATTAGTATTTGTGTTTCCAGTAATTAGTATTTAGCATTCAGTATTAGTATTTGGGTTTCCAGTAATTAGTATTTAGCATTCAGTATTAGTATTTGGGTTTCCAGTAATTAGTATTTAGCATTCAGTATTAGTATTTGGGTTTCCAGTAAAAAGTATTTAGCATTCAGTATTAGTATTTGGGTTTCCATTAATTAGTATTTAACATTCAGTATTAGTATTTGGGTTTCCAGTAATTAGTATTTAGCATTCAGTATTAGTATTTGGGTTTCCAGTAATTAGTATTTAGCATTCAGTATTAGTATTTGGGTATCCAGTAATTAGTATATAGCATTCAGTATTAGTATTTGGGTCCTTCCAGTAATTAGTATTTAGCATTCAGTATTAGTATTTGGGCCCTTCCAGTAATTAGTATTTGGGCCCTTCCAATAATTAGTATTTAGCATTCAGTATTAGTATTTGGGCCCTTCCAGTAATTAGTATTTAGCATTTAGTATTAGTACTTGGGCCCTTCCAGTAATTAGTATTTAGCATTCAGTATTAGTATTTGGGCCCTTCCAGTAATTAGTATTTAGCATTCAGTATTAGTATTTGGGTCCTTCCAGTAATTAGTATTTGGGCCCTTCCAATAATTAGTATTTAGCATTCAGTATTAGTATTTTGGCCTTTCCAATAATTAGTATTTAGCATTCAGTATTGGTATTTGGGCCCTTCCAGTAATTAGTATTTGGGCCCTTCCAATAATTAGTATTTAGCATTTAGTATTAGTATTTGGGCCCTTCCAGTAATTAGTATTTAGCATTCAGTATTAGTATTTGGGCCCTTCCAGTAATTAGTATTTAGCATTCAGTATTAGTATTTGGGTCCTTCCAGTAATTAGTATTTAGCATTCAGTATTAGTATTTGGGTATCCAGTAATTAGTATTTAGCATTCAGTATTAGTAATTGGGTCCTTCCAGTAATTAGTGTTTAGTATTCAGTATTAGTATTTGGGTTTCCAGTAATTAGTATTTAACATTCAGTATTAGTATTTGGGTTTCCAGTAATTAGTATTTAGCATTCAGTATTAGTATTTGGGATTCCAGTAATTAGTATTTAGCATTCAGTATTAGTATTTGGGTATCCAGTAATTAGTATATAGCATTCAGTATTAGTATTTGGGCCCTTCCAGTAATTAGTATTTGGGCCCTTCCAATAATTAGTATTTAGCATTCAGTATTAGTATTTGGGCCCTTCCAGTAATTAGTATTTAGCATTCAGTATTAGTATTCGTGTCCTTCCAGTAATTAGCATTTAGCATTCAGTATTATTATTTGGGCCCTTCCAGTAATTAGTATTTGGGCCCTTCCAATAATTAGTATTTAGCATTCAGTATTAGTATTTGGGCCCTTCCAGTAATTAGTATTTAGCATTCAGTATTAGTATTTGGGTATCCAGTAATTAGTATTTAGCATTCAGTATTAGTATTGGGTCCTTCCAGTAATTAGTATTTAGCATTCAGTATTGGTATTTGGGTTTCCAGTCAGGTGAGTGACAGTCTGCAGCCATATGTGGGCAGGGACGGGGCAGCGACAGGGAGCATTTTACAAAATTGGGGCACGTCAGCCCCATTTTGTAGGCACCGCCGAGGCCAGGGTCTGCGTCTTCTGATGCAGCTTCACCTGCTCCGACAGCGTGAAAGCACTGACTATCCTGAGTAACAAGAGGGTTATTCAGATGATCTAATGTTTGGTCTTTGGACGCAGCAGCGGATCACAAAAGCATGCAGCAAGCGTCTTTCTACTACACACGCTATTGGTTGTTTTTGCATTTTGTTTAACACAGCCACTGCGTACAAAGATGCAGCAGCTGTACAATACCGTCCTTCTCTGAGTCAGGCTCATAGTACAGTACCTTACTCTCACATCAAGTAATTAGTATTTAGCTTTCAGTATTAGTATTTGGGTCCTTCCAGTAATTAGTATTTAGCATTCAGTATTAGTAATTGGGCCCTTCCAGTAATTAGTATTTAGCATTCAGTATTAGTATTTGGGTCCTTCCAGTAATTAGTACTTAGCATTCAGTATTAGTATTTGGGTTTCCAGTAATTAGTATTTAGCATTCAGTATTAGTATTTGGGTTTCCAGTAATTAGTATTTGGCATTCAGTATTAGTATTTGGGATTCCAGTAATTAGTATTTAGCATTCAGTATTAGTATTTGGGTATCCAGTAATTAGTATATAGCATTCAGTATTAGTATTTGGGCCCTTCCAGTAATTAGTATTTGGGCCCTTCCAATAATTAGTATTTAGCATTCAGTATTAGTATTTGGGCCCTTCCAGTAATTAGTATTTAGCATTCAGTATTAGTATTTGGATCCTTCCAGTAATTAGCATTTAGCATTCAGTATTATTATTTGGGCCCTTCCAGTAATTAGTATTTGGGCCCTTCCAATAATTAGTATTTAGCATTCAGTATTAGTATTTGGGCCCTTCCAGTAATTAGTATTTAGCATTCAGTATTAGTATTTGGGTATCCAGTAATTAGTATTTAGCATTCAGTATTAGTATTTGGGTCCTTCCAGTAATTAGTATTTAGCATTCAGTATTGGTATTTGGGTTTCCAGTCAGGTGAGTGACAGTCTGCAGCCATATGTGGGCAGGGACGGGGCAGCGACAGGGAGCATTTTACAAAATGGGGGCACGTCAGCCCCATTTTGTAGGCACCGCCGAGGCCAGGGTCTGCGTCTTCTGATGCAGCTTCACCTGCTCCGACAGCGTGAAAGCACTGACTATCCTGAGTAACAAGAGGGTTATTCAGATGATCTAATGTTTGGTCTTTGGACGCAGCAGCGGATCACAAAAGCATGCAGCAAGCGTCTTTCTACTACACACGCTATTGGATGTTTTTGCATTTTGTTTAACACAGCCACTGCGTACAAAGATGCAGCAGCTGTACAATACCGTCCTTCTCTGAGTCAGGCTCATAGTACAGTACCTTACTCTCACATCAAGTAATTAGTATTTAGCTTTCAGTATTAGTATTTGGGTCCTTCCAGTAATTAGTATTTAGCATTCAGTATTAGTAATTGGGCCCTTCCAGTAATTAGTATTTAGCATTCAGTATTAGTATTTGGGTCCTTCCAGTAATTAGTACTTAGCATTCAGTATTAGTATTTGGGTCCTTCCAGTAATTAGCATTTAGCATTCAGTATTATTATTTGGGCCCTTCCAGTAATTAGTATTTGGGCCCTTCCAATAATTAGTATTTAGCATTCAGTATTAGTATTTGGGCCCTTCCAGTAATTAGTATTTAGCATTCAGTATTAGTATTTGGGTATCCAGTAATTAGTATTTAGCATTCAGTATTAGTATTGGGTCCTTCCAGTAATTAGTATTTAGCATTCAGTATTGGTATTTGGGTTTCCAGTCAGGTGAGTGACAGTCTGCAGCCATATGTGGGCAGGGACGGGGCAGCGACAGGGAGCATTTTACAAAATTGGGGCACGTCAGCCCCATTTTGTAGGCACCGCCGAGGCCAGGGTCTGCGTCTTCTGATGCAGCTTCACCTGCTCCGACAGCGTGAAAGCACTGACTATCCTGAGTAACAAGAGGGTTATTCAGATGATCTAATGTTTGGTCTTTGGACGCAGCAGCGGATCACAAAAGCATGCAGCAAGCGTCTTTCTACTACACACGCTATTGGTTGTTTTTGCATTTTGTTTAACACAGCCACTGCGTACAAAGATGCAGCAGCTGTACAATACCGTCCTTCTCTGAGTCAGGCTCATAGTACAGTACCTTACTCTCACATCAAGTAATTAGTATTTAGCTTTCAGTATTAGTATTTGGGTCCTTCCAGTAATTAGTATTTAGCATTCAGTATTAGTAATTGGGCCCTTCCAGTAATTAGTATTTAGCATTCAGTATTAGTATTTGGGTCCTTCCAGTAATTAGTACTTAGCATTCAGTATTAGTATTTGGGTTTCCAGTAATTAGTATTTAGCATTCAGTATTAGTATTTGGGTTTCCAGTAATTAGTATTTGGCATTCAGTATTAGTATTTGGGATTCCAGTAATTAGTATTTAGCATTCAGTATTAGTATTTGGGTATCCAGTAATTAGTATATAGCATTCAGTATTAGTATTTGGGCCCTTCCAGTAATTAGTATTTGGGCCCTTCCAATAATTAGTATTTAGCATTCAGTATTAGTATTTGGGCCCTTCCAGTAATTAGTATTTAGCATTCAGTATTAGTATTTGGATCCTTCCAGTAATTAGCATTTAGCATTCAGTATTATTATTTGGGCCCTTCCAGTAATTAGTATTTGGGCCCTTCCAATAATTAGTATTTAGCATTCAGTATTAGTATTTGGGCCCTTCCAGTAATTAGTATTTAGCATTCAGTATTAGTATTTGGGTATCCAGTAATTAGTATTTAGCATTCAGTATTAGTATTTGGGTCCTTCCAGTAATTAGTATTTAGCATTCAGTATTGGTATTTGGGTTTCCAGTCAGGTGAGTGACAGTCTGCAGCCATATGTGGGCAGGGACGGGGCAGCGACAGGGAGCATTTTACAAAATGGGGGCACGTCAGCCCCATTTTGTAGGCACCGCCGAGGCCAGGGTCTGCGTCTTCTGATGCAGCTTCACCTGCTCCGACAGCGTGAAAGCACTGACTATCCTGAGTAACAAGAGGGTTATTCAGATGATCTAATGTTTGGTCTTTGGACGCAGCAGCGGATCACAAAAGCATGCAGCAAGCGTCTTTCTACTACACACGCTATTGGATGTTTTTGCATTTTGTTTAACACAGCCACTGCGTACAAAGATGCAGCAGCTGTACAATACCGTCCTTCTCTGAGTCAGGCTCATAGTACAGTACCTTACTCTCACTTCAAGTAATTAGTATTTAGCTTTCAGTATTAGTATTTGGGTCCTTCCAGTAATTAGTATTTAGCATTCAGTATTAGTAATTGGGCCCTTCCAGTAATTAGTATTTAGCATTCAGTATTAGTATTTGGGTCCTTCCAGTAATTAGTACTTAGCATTCAGTATTAGTATTTGGGTTTCCAGTAATTAGTATTTAGCATTCAGTATTAGTATTTGGGTTTCCAGTAATTAGTATTTAGCATTCAGTATTAGTATTTGGGTTTCCAGTAATTAGTATTTAGCATTCAGTATTAGTATTTGGGTTTCCAGTAATTAGTATTTAGCATTCAGTATTAGTATTTGGGTTTCCAGTAATTAGTATTTAGCATTCAGTATTAGTATTTGGGTTTCCAGTAATTAGTATTTAGCTTTCAGTAATAGTATTTGGGTTTCCAGTAATTAGTATTTAGGTTTCCAGTAATTAGTATTTAGCATTCAGTATTAGTATTTGGGTTTCCAGTAATTAGTATTTAGCATTCAGTATTAGTATTTGGGTTTCCAGTAATTAGTATTTAGCATTCAGTATTAGTATTTGGGTTTCCAGTAATTAGTATTTAGCTTTCAGTATTAGTATTTGGGTCCTTCCAGTAATTAGTATTTGGGTTTCCAGTAATTAGTATTTAGGTTTCCAGTAATTAGTATTTAGCATTCAGTATTAGTATTTGGGTCCTTCCAGTAATAAGTATTTAGCATTCAGTATTAGTATTTGGGTTTCCTTTAATTAGTATTTAACATTCAGTATTAGTATTTGGGTTTCCAGTAATTAGTATTTAGCATTCAGTATTAGTATTTGGGTTTCCAGTAATTAGTATTTAGCATTCAGTATTAGTATTTGGGTATCCAGTAATTAGTATATAGCATTCAGTATTAGTATTTGGGTCCTTCCAGTAATTAGTACTTAGCATTCAGTATTAGTATTTGTGTTTCCAGTAATTAGTATTTAGCATTCAGTATTAGTATTTGGGTTTCCAGTAATTAGTATTTAGCATTCAGTATTAGTATTTGGGTTTCCAGTAATTAGTATTTAGCATTCAGTATTAGTATTTGGGTTTCCAGTAAAAAGTATTTAGCATTCAGTATTAGTATTTGGGTTTCCATTAATTAGTATTTAACATTCAGTATTAGTATTTGGGTTTCCAGTAATTAGTATTTAGCATTCAGTATTAGTATTTGGGTTTCCAGTAATTAGTATTTAGCATTCAGTATTAGTATTTGGGTATCCAGTAATTAGTATATAGCATTCAGTATTAGTATTTGGGTCCTTCCAGTAATTAGTATTTAGCATTCAGTATTAGTATTTGGGCCCTTCCAGTAATTAGTATTTGGGCCCTTCCAATAATTAGTATTTAGCATTCAGTATTAGTATTTGGGCCCTTCCAGTAATTAGTATTTAGCATTTAGTATTAGTACTTGGGCCCTTCCAGTAATTAGTATTTAGCATTCAGTATTAGTATTTGGGCCCTTCCAGTAATTAGTATTTAGCATTCAGTATTAGTATTTGGGTCCTTCCAGTAATTAGTATTTGGGCCCTTCCAATAATTAGTATTTAGCATTCAGTATTAGTATTTTGGCCTTTCCAATAATTAGTATTTAGCATTCAGTATTGGTATTTGGGCCCTTCCAGTAATTAGTATTTGGGCCCTTCCAATAATTAGTATTTAGCATTTAGTATTAGTATTTGGGCCCTTCCAGTAATTAGTATTTAGCATTCAGTATTAGTATTTGGGCCCTTCCAGTAATTAGTATTTAGCATTCAGTATTAGTATTTGGGCCCTTCCAGTAATTAGTATTTGGGCCCTTCCAATAATTAGTATTTAGCATTCAGTATTAGTATTTGGGCCCTTCCAGTAATTAGTATTTAGCATTCAGTATTATACCCCTTTTACACCGGAGCTAAAACCCGGGTTTTTGAAGGGTTAATATAGGCAGCTCCCTGGTGCAAAAGGGGAGAGAGTTGGATCGCCGGGTCGAGTGACCAGGCAATCCAACCCAGGTAACTAGCAGGGTTTAACACGGGCATTGCCCGTGAAACCCTGCTTTGAGAACAGCGCACTCCAGGTCACGATGACCTGGAGTGCGCTGCTAGCCGGCAGATTGGTCCGGCTTCAGTGGCGCTTGAAGATGACGTCATCTCCAAGTGACCACTTTCACTCCGCAAAAGCTTGGTCTATGCAGACCCGACTGCGGTGTGAGCGGCGCTGACTCGGGAATATCCCGAGTCGGCGCGGGCAAAATTCCGGGTCTGATCCGGATAGGAACTTTGTTCCAACTCCGGGTCAGACCCGGAATTTAGGTGGAAAAGGGGTATTAGTATTTGGGTTTCCAGTAATTAGTATTTAGCATTCAGTATTAGTATTTGGGTTTCCAGTAATTAGTATTTAGCATTCAGTATTAGTATTTGGGATACCAGTAATTAGTATTTAGCATTCAGTATTAGTATTTGGGTATCCAGTAATTAGTATATAGCATTCAGTATTAGTATTTGGGCCCTTCCAGTAATTAGTATTTGGGCCCTTCCAATAATTAGTATTTAGCATTCAGTATTAGTAATTGGGCCCTTCCAGTAATAAGGATTTAGCATTCAGTATTAGTATTTGGGTATCCAGTAATTAGTATTTAGCATTCAGTATTTGTAATTGGGCCCTTCCAGTAATTAATATTTAGTATTCAGTATTAGTATTTGGGTCCTTCCAGTTATTAACATTTAGCGTTCAGTATTAGTATTTGGGTTTCCAGTAATTAGTATTTAGCGTTCAGTATTAGTATTTGGGTCCTTCCAGTAATTAGTATTTAGCGTTCAGTATTAGTATTTGGGTCCTTCCAGTAATTAGTATTTAGCATTCAGTATTAGTAATTGGGCCCTTCCAGTAATTAGTATTTAGCATTCAGTATTAGTATTTGGATCCTTCCAGTAATTAGCATTTAGCATTCAGTATTATTATTTGGGCCCTTCCAGTAATTAGTATTTGGGCCCTTCCAATAATTAGTATTTAGCATTCAGTATTAGTATTTGGGCCCTTCCAGTAATTAGTATTTAGCATTCAGTATTAGTATTTGGGTATCCAGTAATTAGTATTTAGCATTCAGTATTAGTATTTGGGTCCTTCCAGTAATTAGTATTTAGCATTCAGTATTGGTATTTGGGTTTCCAGTCAGGTGAGTGACAGTCTGCAGCCATATGTGGGCAGGGACGGGGCAGCGACAGGGAGCATTTTACAAAATGGGGGCACGTCAGCCCCATTTTGTAGGCACCGCCGAGGCCAGGGTCTGCGTCTTCTGATGCAGCTTCACCTGCTCCGACAGCGTGAAAGCACTGACTATCCTGAGTAACAAGAGGGTTATTCAGATGATCTAATGTTTGGTCTTTGGACGCAGCAGCGGATCACAAAAGCATGCAGCAAGCGTCTTTCTACTACACACGCTATTGGATGTTTTTGCATTTTGTTTAACACAGCCACTGCGTACAAAGATGCAGCAGCTGTACAATACCGTCCTTCTCTGAGTCAGGCTCATAGTACAGTACCTTACTCTCACATCAAGTAATTAGTATTTAGCTTTCAGTATTAGTATTTGGGTCCTTCCAGTAATTAGTATTTAGCATTCAGTATTAGTAATTGGGCCCTTCCAGTAATTAGTATTTAGCATTCAGTATTAGTATTTGGGTCCTTCCAGTAATTAGTACTTAGCATTCAGTATTAGTATTTGGGTTTCCAGTAATTAGTATTTAGCATTCAGTATTAGTATTTGGGTTTCCAGTAATTAGTATTTAGCATTCAGTATTAGTATTTGGGTTTCCAGTAATTAGTATTTAGCATTCAGTATTAGTATTTGGGTTTCCAGTAATTAGTATTTAGCATTCAGTATTAGTATTTGGGTTTCCAGTAATTAGTATTTAGCATTCAGTATTAGTATTTGGGTTTCCAGTAATTAGTATTTAGCTTTCAGTAATAGTATTTGGGTTTCCAGTAATTAGTATTTAGGTTTCCAGTAATTAGTATTTAGCATTCAGTATTAGTATTTGGGTTTCCAGTAATTAGTATTTAGCATTCAGTATTAGTATTTGGGTTTCCAGTAATTAGTATTTAGCATTCAGTATTAGTATTTGGGTTTCCAGTAATTAGTATTTAGCTTTCAGTATTAGTATTTGGGTCCTTCCAGTAATTAGTATTTGGGTTTCCAGTAATTAGTATTTAGGTTTCCAGTAATTAGTATTTAGCATTCAGTATTAGTATTTGGGTCCTTCCAGTAATAAGTATTTAGCATTCAGTATTAGTATTTGGGTTTCCTTTAATTAGTATTTAACATTCAGTATTAGTATTTGGGTTTCCAGTAATTAGTATTTAGCATTCAGTATTAGTATTTGGGTTTCCAGTAATTAGTATTTAGCATTCAGTATTAGTATTTGGGTATCCAGTAATTAGTATATAGCATTCAGTATTAGTATTTGGGTCCTTCCAGTAATTAGTACTTAGCATTCAGTATTAGTATTTGTGTTTCCAGTAATTAGTATTTAGCATTCAGTATTAGTATTTGGGTTTCCAGTAATTAGTATTTAGCATTCAGTATTAGTATTTGGGTTTCCAGTAATTAGTATTTAGCATTCAGTATTAGTATTTGGGTTTCCAGTAAAAAGTATTTAGCATTCAGTATTAGTATTTGGGTTTCCATTAATTAGTATTTAACATTCAGTATTAGTATTTGGGTTTCCATTAATTAGTATTTAGCATTCAGTATTAGTATTTGGGTTTCCAGTAATTAGTATTTAGCATTCAGTATTAGTATTTGGGTATCCAGTAATTAGTATATAGCATTCAGTATTAGTATTTGGGTCCTTCCAGTAATTAGTATTTAGCATTCAGTATTAGTATTTGGGCCCTTCCAGTAATTAGTATTTGGGCCCTTCCAATAATTAGTATTTAGCATTCAGTATTAGTATTTGGGCCCTTCCAGTAATTAGTATTTAGCATTTAGTATTAGTACTTGGGCCCTTCCAGTAATTAGTATTTAGCATTCAGTATTAGTATTTGGGCCCTTCCAGTAATTAGTATTTAGCATTCAGTATTAGTATTTGGGTCCTTCCAGTAATTAGTATTTGGGCCCTTCCAATAATTAGTATTTAGCATTCAGTATTAGTATTTTGGCCTTTCCAATAATTAGTATTTAGCATTCAGTATTGGTATTTGGGCCCTTCCAGTAATTAGTATTTGGGCCCTTCCAATAATTAGTATTTAGCATTTAGTATTAGTATTTGGGCCCTTCCAGTAATTAGTATTTAGCATTCAGTATTAGTATTTGGGCCCTTCCAGTAATTAGTATTTAGCATTCAGTATTAGTATTTGGGCCCTTCCAGTAATTAGTATTTGGGCCCTTCCAATAATTAGTATTTAGCATTCAGTATTAGTATTTGGGCCCTTCCAGTAATTAGTATTTAGCATTCAGTATTATACCCCTTTTACACCGGAGCTAAAACCCGGGTTTTTGAAGGGTTAATATAGGCAGCTCCCTGGTGCAAAAGGGGAGAGAGTTGGATCGCCGGGTCGAGTGACCAGGCAATCCAACCCAGGTAACTAGCAGGGTTTAACACGGGCATTGCCCGTGAAACCCTGCTTTGAGAACAGCGCACTCCAGGTCACGATGACCTGGAGTGCGCTGCTAGCCGGCAGATTGGTCCGGCTTCAGTGGCGCTTGGAGATGACGTCATCTCCAAGTGACCACTTTCACTCCGCAAAAGCTTGGTCTATGCAGACCCGACTGCGGTGTGAGCGGCGCTGACTCGGGAATATCCCGAGTCGGCGCGGGCAAAATTCCGGGTCTGATCCGGATAGGAACTTTGTTCCAACTCCGGGTCAGACCCGGAATTTAGGTGGAAAAGGGGTATTAGTATTTGGGTTTCCAGTAATTAGTATTTAGCATTCAGTATTAGTATTTGGGTTTCCAGTAATTAGTATTTAGCATTCAGTATTAGTATTTGGGATACCAGTAATTAGTATTTAGCATTCAGTATTAGTATTTGGGTATCCAGTAATTAGTATATAGCATTCAGTATTAGTATTTGGGCCCTTCCAGTAATTAGTATTTGGGCCCTTCCAATAATTAGTATTTAGCATTCAGTATTAGTAATTGGGCCCTTCCAGTAATAAGGATTTAGCATTCAGTATTAGTATTTGGGTATCCAGTAATTAGTATTTAGCATTCAGTATTTGTAATTGGGCCCTTCCAGTAATTAATATTTAGTATTCAGTATTAGTATTTGGGTCCTTCCAGTTATTAACATTTAGCGTTCAGTATTAGTATTTGGGTTTCCAGTAATTAGTATTTAGCGTTCAGTATTAGTATTTGGGTCCTTCCAGTAATTAGTATTTAGCGTTCAGTATTAGTATTTGGGTCCTTCCAGTAATTAGTATTTAGCATTCAGTATTAGTAATTGGGCCCTTCCAGTAATTAGTATTTAGTATTCAGTATTAGTATTTGGGTCCTTCCAGTAATTAATATTTAGCGTTCAGTATTAGTATTTGGGTTTCCAGTAATTAGTATTTAGCGTTCAGTATTAGTATTTGGGTCCTTCCAGTAATTAGTATTTAGCATTCAGTATTAGTATTTGGGTTTCAAATAATTAGTATTTAGCATTCAGTATTAGTATTTGGGTCCTTCCAGTAATTAGTATTTAGCATTCAGTATTAGTATTTGGGTATCCAGTAATTAGTATTTAGCATTCAGTATTAGTAATTGGGCCCTTCCAGTAATTAGTGTTTAGTATTCAGTATTAGTATTTGGGTTTCCAGTAATTAGTATTTAACATTCAGTATTAGTATTTGGGTTTCCAGTAATTAGTATTTAGCATTCAGTATTAGTATTTGGGATTCCAGTAATTAGTATTTAGCATTCAGTATTAGTATTTGGGTATCCAGTAATTAGTATATAGCATTCAGTATTAGTATTTGGGCCCTTCCAGTAATTAGTATTTGGGCCCTTCCAATAATTAGTATTTAGCATTCAGTATTAGTATTTGGGCCCTTCCAGTAATTAGTATTTAGCATTCAGTATTAGTATTTGGGTCCTTCCAGTAATTAGCATTTAGCATTCAGTATTATTATTTGGGCCCTTCCAGTAATTAGTATTTGGGCCCTTCCAATAATTAGTATTTAGCATTCAGTATTAGTATTTGGGCCCTTCCAGTAATTAGTATTTAGCATTCAGTATTAGTATTTGGGTATCCAGTAATTAGTATTTAGCATTCAGTATTAGTATTTGGGTCCTTCCAGTAATTAGTATTTAGCATTCAGTATTGGTATTTGGGTTTCCAGTCAGGTGAGTGACAGTCTGCAGCCATATGTGGGCAGGGACGGGGCAGCGACAGGGAGCATTTTACAAAATGGGGGCACGTCAGCCCCATTTTGTAGGCACCGCCGAGGCCAGGATCTGCGTCTTCTGATGCAGCTTCACCTGCTCCGACAGCGTGAAAGCACTGACTATCCTGAGTAACAAGAGGGTTATTCAGATGATCTAATGTTTGGTCTTTGGACGCAGCAGCGGATCACAAAAGCATGCAGCAAGCGTCTTTCTACTACACACGCTATTGGATGTTTTTGCATTTCGTTTAACACAGCCACTGCGTACAAAGATGCAGCAGCTGTACAATACCGTCCTTCTCTGAGTCAGGCTCATAGTACAGTACCTTACTCTCACATCAAGTAATTAGTATTTAGCTTTCAGTATTAGTATTTGGGTCCTTCCAGTAATTAGTATTTAGCATTCAGTATTAGTAATTGGGCCCTTCCAGTAATTAGGATTTATCATTCAGTATTAGTATTTGGGTATCCAGTAATTAGTATTTAGCATTCAGTATTAGTATTTGGGTATCCAGTAATTAGTATTTAGCATTCAGTATTAGTATTTGGGTGCTTCCAGTAATTAATATTTAGCATTCAGTATAAGTATTTGGGTGTCCAGAAATTAGTATTTAGCATTCAGTGTTAGTATTTGGGTCCTTCCAGTAATTAGTATTTAGCATTCAGTGTTAGTATTTGGGTCCTTCCAGTAATTAATACTTAGCATTCAGTATTAGTATTTGGGTATCCATTAATTAGTATTTAGCATTCAGTATTAGTATTTGGGTTTCCAGTTATTAGTATTTAGCATTCAGTATTAGTATTTGGGTATCCAGTAATTAGTATTTAGCATTCAGTATTAGTATTTGGGTTTCCAGTAATTAGTATTTAGCATTCAGTATTAGTATTTGGGTTTCCAGTAATTAGTATTTAGCATTCAGTATTAGTATTTGGGCCCTTCCAGTAATTAGGATTTAGCATTCAGTATTAGTATTTGGGTATCCAGTAATTAGTATTTAGCATTCAGTATTAGTATTTGGGTATCCAGTAATTAGTATTTAGCGTTCAGTATTAGTATTTGTGTATCCAGTAATTTGTATTTAGCATTCAGTATTAGTATTTGGGTATCCAGTACTTAGTATTTAGCATTCAGTATTAGTAATTGGGCCCATCCAGTAATAAGGATTTAGCATTGAGTATTAGTATTTGGGTATCCAGTAATTAGTATTTAGCATTCAGTATTAGTAATTGGGCCATTCCAGTAATTAGTATTTAGTATTCAGTATTAGTATTTGGGTCCTTCCAGTAATTAGCATTTAGCGTTCAGTATTAGTATTTGGGCCCTTCCAGTAATTAGTATTTAGTATTCAGTATTAGTATTTGGGTCCTTCCAGTAATTAATATTTAGTATTCAGTATTAGTATTTGGGTTTCCAGTAATTAGCATTTAGCGTTCAGTATTAGTATTTGGGTCCTTCCAGCAATTAGTATTTAGCATTCAGTATTAGTATTTGGGTATCCAGTAATTATTATTTAGCATTCAGTATTGGTATTTGGGGATCCAGTAATTAGTATTTAGCATTCAGTATTAGTATTTGGGTATCCAGTAATTAGTATTTAGCGTTCAGTATTGGTATTCAGGGATCCAGTAATTAGACTATCCTGGAACAAACTGCGGCCAAATGGAGAGTAGTATCTCAACAAAGTCTCAGTTTCTTTCTTGAAAGAAGGTCTTATCATTAATACCTACAGAGACAGAGTCAGACTGGCCCACAGGTGTACAGGGGAAATCCTCAGTGAGCCTCACTGCCTGAGGACCCCACCCCCTTCTCTAGGGGTCAGTAACTTGGTGGAGCAGAATCATGGATGAGCTGTGGTGCTTGGTTTGTTTCTGTGGAAACTACACCAAGATTAGCCCTCAAGCCATTCAAAGTGTGTGATTCTGTTGCACCTCTTTCCACTTCTTTATAAAGGGGCCCTATTCTTTAGATGTCCTTCAAATGTTGGTCAAGTCCATATGTGGTGGCTTGCCACACCCTCTCTGGTGGCTGGCCACACCCCTTAAGCTTGGGCCCCCTAAAACTGCATTCCCCGGTGGTCTCTAAATGCCCTAGTTTGACACTGTAAAGAGATAAGAAATTGTAGTCATTAATTAACAAGCAGCACACGCAATAGTGTACTGTACATCATAGTGTGCTGTTCTGGGCATTTGCTGGGGTTCCCCTACCATAATGTCAACTGGCCCTAGACTGGTCAGCCCAGGGCTGGAATATAATTTGCTAATTAACTGCTATAAGACCTCTTGGGGAGTTTTTCTTTGAAATTCACATATATGGAGAAATTAATTGACAAGCAAGAACGAGGTACTTGTAAGGAATCACTGCCAAAATAAAAAGCAAGACACTAGATATTCCGGGCAAGCTTGGATCTCCATCATCCCAGGGACGTATCTATAATGGGTGCAGGGTGAGTGGTGCACATGAGCCCCTGGGTCCAGGGGGGCCCACACCGCACAGCCTGCTTCCATATAGTCTTTATACTTACCTGTCCGTTGACTCCAGATTGCTGCTCTGCAGCGCTGGGCAGGCGCTGGAGAGTTGCAAAAATCACTGGGAAAATTTTGGCGGCCATTTTCCCAGTGACTCACGCATGCACAGTACTGCTGTCCCCGGGAAACCGGCACGGGTGCCATTTTATCAGAGATCCGTGCAGTAGATTCTGGCACAAGACAAGAATGTACTGCACTGCTAGAGAGAGGGTGGGGGCCCGCGCTGAGTCTGCACACGGGCCCCCTCTTCTCTTAAAACACCCCTGCATCATCCCCATTGTGGGAAATATGAAATCAGATCCTGAGAAATAACAAGCAACAAAAAAGAGCACATAAAATGTATAAAATTATCTTAAATGCTAAAAAAATTGTCAGGACTGAATGAGTCAATTTCGTGTCACAATCACACTTGGAAATGCAACCATCATATACGGAGGAGACTTGTTTAACAGGTTTTAATAGATTTGTTGAACATTTTCACAGTGTTCTCAGGCAACAAGTAATTGTTTGTTAGTAAAATAACAAACTTGCAGGATGAGGCAATGTAGGTGTATCCATGAAACCACAAGTCCCAGTAATCTTGCACATATGTAAACAGGTTGTGGGAAACTACAATGTTCACATGATATATAAAGCAGACAAAGGAATGGAGTTAACCACAGGGTAGGGAGCAGAGGAGTAGGATAGCATGCACAGAACTGATGTCACTGCTGAGCTGCGTGGGAGTAGCAAACTACGAAGCACAGGTAGTGATATTGATGAATTGCAGGGCTGCTTAGGAGCAGCAAGATATGAGGCACAGGAACTAATGAACTGCAGGGTTGCCTAGGAGCAGCGAGATATGAGGCACAGGAACCAATGAACTATCGGGTTGTGCAGGAGCAGTGAGATATGAGGCACAGAAACTGATGAACTGCAGGGCTGCCTAGAAGCAGTGAGATATGAAGCACGGGAACGAGGCACAAGAACTAATGATCTGTAGGGCAGGCCAGGAGCAGCGGGATATGAGGTACAGGAACTGATGAACTGCAGGGCTGCGAAGGCGCAGCAAGATATGAGGCACAGGAACTAATGAACTGCAGGGTTGCCTAGGAGCAGTGAGATATGAAGCACAGAAATTGAAGAACTGCAGGGCTGCCTAGAAGCAGTGAGATATGAAGCACAGAAATTGAAGAACTGCAGGGCTGCCTAGAAGCAGTGAGATATGAGGCACGGGAACGAGGCACTAGAACTAATGATCTGTAGGGCAGCCCAGGAGCAGCGGGATATGAGGTACAGGAACTGATGAACTGCAGGGCTGCGAAGGCGCAGCAAGATATGAGGCACAGGAACTAATGAACTGCAGGGTTGCCTAGGAACAGCGAGATATGAGGCACAGGAACCAATGAACTATCGGGTTGTGCAGGAGCAGTGAGATATGAGGCACAGAAACTGATGAACTGCAGGGCTGCCTAGAAGCAGTGAGATATGAAGCACGGGAACGAGGCACAAGAACTAATGATCTGTAGGGCAGGCCAGGAGCAGCGGGATATGAGGTACAGGAACTGATGAACTGCAGGGCTGCGAAGGCGCAGCAAGATATGAGGCACAGGAACTAATGAACTGCAGGGTTGCCTAGGAGCAGTGAGATATGAAGCACAGAAATTGAAGAACTGCAGGGCTGCCTAGAAGCAGTGAGATATGAAGCACAGAAATTGAAGAACTGCAGGGCTGCCTAGAAGCAGTGAGATATGAGGCACGGGAACGAGGCACAAGAACTAATGATCTGTAGGGCAGCCCAGGAGCAGCGGGATATGAGGTACAGGAACTGATGAACTGCAGGGCTGCGAAGGCGCAGCAAGATATGAGGCACAGGAACTAATGAACTGCAGGGTTGCCTAGGAGCAGTGAGATATGAGGCACAGAAACTGATGAACTGCAGGGCTGCCTAGGAGCAGTGAGATATGAGGCACAGAAACTGATGAACTGCAGGGCTGCCTAGGAGCAGCAAGATATGAGGCACAGGAACTAAAGAACTGCAGGGTTGCCTTGGAGCAGCGAGATATGAGGCACAGGAACCAATGAACTATCGGGTTGTGCAGGAGCAGTGAGATATGAGGCACAGAAATTGAAGAACTGCAGGGCTGCCTAAAAGCAGTGAGATATGAGGCACGGGAACGAGGCACAAGAACTAATGATCTGTAGGGCAGCCCAGGAGCAGCGGAATATGAGGTACAGAAACTGATGAACTACAGGGCTGCGAAGGCGCAGCAAGGTATGAGGCATAGGGGCCTATTCATCTACACTAAAATAACGGTTTTAAGGACATTTTCCTTATTTACCGTTTTTTTTAGTATTCATTAACACAGGCGATATCATTGATATCTCCTGGTTAAGTCTGTCTGCGTTAAATTTCCACACTCCCCATATATTAGTACATTAGTATGGGGATGTAGAAATTAGGCTATTCATCAAATTCTGAAAATTATGTATTTTCGGAATTTGATGGTGTTACTATACACCACTCTCATGTGGCGTATAGTGGGTTATACTTACATGCTGTCAGCTGGGCAGGTGCTCTACTGGCTCCCTCCGTCACTCCCTCGTCCCTCCTCCGGCTCCGGCTGCTGCTCTGACACTGTCTTCTCCCGGTAGAACACAGTAAAGTTTAAAAAAAAAAAAAAAAAACACAATATAGTTTAAGAAAAAAAGAAAAAAATCTTAAATCGGAGGTCGGAGTCAACTGCTGGAGCCTGTGACAGGTGGCCAGGTAATTGGGAGAGGGGAGCGGAGGGGGTTGGGGGGACACAGAATTAACGCAGCTGTAATCAGTGATGCGCATGCGCCGCTTTTGTGAACGTAACGGGGCATGCGCAGCACTGATTACAGCTTCGGTAAGGTAGAGCAGGCAGGGAAAAGTGTCTATTTCCCGAAAAGCTGTCATCGCAAAAATGACAGCTTTTCGGAATAGATACTGATGGAGAGGTGGAATGATGAATTCCTCCGGTAATTAGGTAGAACTCCATGCGAGTTATAAACCTACTTACCTCCATCAATTTTTAAATAATGATGAATAGGCCCCATAGGAACTAATCTGCTGATACAAGATACAATGGGACAGTAACACCAGTAGCCAGTGTCTGCAATCACTAGGAGCAATAGACGCAAATGGAGACTGGAGACACAGGCAGCCAAGAGACCAAGGACACAATCCAGTGTAATGAGATGCAGCTTTCAGATCCCTCCACCGTTGTCCGGCTTTTTCCGCTTTGTGCGCCTGCATGAACTATAGTGCCAAGTTTTGAAGCCGCTTCGGGGAGACAGCTGATTTCCAGATCAATTGTCTCCACATGGGAGCAATAATGAATTGCTCTGGCACTCGCCATGCTTGGACCCAAATAACATAATGAATAGACCCGTAATGCTTGGTAAACACTTGGCCGACCCAGTGGGCGATTTGGTAAGCTATTCACACTTACCAATCAGCCACTTAATATGTCCAGCCAGACATCACACCTGGACAGTGACGTGCGGTGAGGTCAATGGCTGGAGAGGCACACATGAAGATGGGTCTGAGTGCTGGGAGCCTGTCTCATCCGCTACTCACTGTAACTCTCCCCTCAATACACTAGGCTTCAGTGTCCATTGATTCCACTACCTGCATCAATGTGTCTTCTTTTGCTACTACTGAGTGAGCTCTGATCTTTAAACACTGAACTGCACTTCTTGGTCACATGACACATCCAAGGTGTCCATCAATGCTCAAGGCACGCCCCCCCATACTCAGAGGCATGCCTCTATTAGCTCTCTTTCTATACAGCTTACTGCCTGTGGTGTGGCCACGCCCCCAGCTCTGCAAGCAGTGTCTGGCTATACAGAAGCAAGGCTGAGCTGTTGCTGCCTCACCTCTCGTCTCCCTGCAGTCCCAGGGAGCTCCACAAAGTTGGTGATTGTTAACTATAAAAATGATTACAACAAGCAAAGATGTTTAAAAGTTATAAATATATTTTTTGTATTATTCTAATCATTTTTATATCAAATCTCAGGAGCCTCCCCTGCCTACCCTGACTGCACCTCTCTGCAATTGGATGCGCATTTAAATTTGCCTGCCCAGTTGTGATGTCAGTGTCAGCGGTTCCTGCGGTCAGTATTTACGTGTCGGTCAGCGGGTCACCTGTACACACAGGCAAATGTTCCGATATATCTGCAAGATATATCAGCATCGGCTGTGCTGCAGGGGCCAACCTGAAATGTTGTTTATCGGCTGTACGAACGACATATAGCATAGTGTGTATGTGTACCCAGCTTAAGATAAGTTGGAAGACTTGGAAAATAAGAATAGACAGAACAATGAAAGAACTGTTTGCCTATGGATTGGATACTATCAACGTAATTCTTTGTGGAGACTGACTTAATTGTCATAGATGACATGACTGGTTTCTAAATTCAATGTTATAACTCAGCTCAGAGTGATTAGCAGGAAGTGAGCATTTGGGGGAGTTGGACGGGGGGTGGTCAGAAATGTGCACAGTTACTATTTTTAAGCAGAACGAGCGTTTTTTTTGCAATTGCGCATGCGTAAAAGTCTTGCTGCACATCCACAGTGATTGTATTGAGATTCTGCATGCACAGAGTACCCATTCACAAAGTGAGTGACAGGTAGTCATCATTTGGGGGAGGACAGAAAAACGCAGGTGTGTCTGATTGTTTAAATGGCGTTACATGGGTGTGCATAAGTTAGCGATTGCGATCACATACGCAGCATGAGAGCCGCTGTATTTGAGACAGGTCAGACTTGCCGCAGGGACGGCATGGCTGGTCGATGTTACCGATATTTACGCTGGTACGCGATGTCAGACACAGATGAGAAGGCAGCAATGGGCATCCCTAACTCAGCTAAGCTTTGGAGCTATTAGCATATTTACGCAGCTGTGATCTCATTAGTGTCAATCTCTGAATCAGGCCCTTGGTCCAATAATCCTTGCGATGTATAAATGTGCTCTCCTTACCTGGAGAGATGGTCCCCTGTAGATTGCTCCTGAATTTGGGGATTTCCGTATATATATATATATATATATTCAGGTTACGTTTTAAGAGAGGAGGGGGCCCATGTGCAAAATCCGTTTGGGCTCCCACCTCTGTGTCAGGGTAATAAAGTCTGGCTTCAAGCAAAGAGCTCTCTCAAGACCTTTGCAACCTTATTTTTGCAAAACACACTGATGAGAAGGATTACTAAACTTGTGAGTGTTCCAGTGAGCACTGTTGGGGCCATAATGACACAAATCGTGCCGTTTAGCCCCGCCCCTCCTCGCAGACCCACAAATTACCCATTAAATCTCCCCATCCTGTCCGCTTCAATAGGAAGTGGGCAGGATGCAGGAGATCTGCCTACACTTCCGGGGGTGTCAGTGCTGCTTAGAACGCTGCCCAGAGTCTACTGCGCTGCCCAGAGTCTACAGCATGCGCTGCCCAGAGTCTACTGTGCATGCACAGAATGCCTGAAAATGGCCGCCGCTGGCATCTTTCTGGCGTTCTGCGCATGAGCAGTAGACTCTGGTCACACTCTAGTGCTCGTAGTCTACTAATGGTCCTGTGCTGGCCAGTCGCGTTAGTCAGCTGCCGGCCACCGGGGAGAGAGGAGGGGGCCCCACACGCAGAGTGCACATGGGCCCCCTCCTCTCTTAAGACCCCCCTGCCATAGGTACAAGGGGTGCAGCTGCTAGTAACTAGTTACATCCCTGAGTGTATGTACTGCTGTTCTTTACATCAATAAACCAGGAACATATACTATTGTTCTCTCCAGGAATAAAGCAGGAGCATGTTCTACTGTTCTTTCCAGGAGTAAACTAGGAGCATGTACTACTGTTCTCTCCAGTAGATATGCCCGTCCCTCTTTCCTCTGCATATGCTACCCTTGCATAGCTGGGTACATCTTTTGTATATGACAAGCTAAGCAAAATGCACCTTTTTCGGGGTACATTTTGCACTTGTGATTATATGCATATTCTGTTTAACTCAGTATGAGCCCCTGTGTTTTTTTATCACTTTTGTTGTTTGATTGAACTGAACAACGTATTAACTGGCCTGAGATGAAACAAGGATATCCATAGCAATCTGTCACCAAAGGTCATCCATGGAATTATACTATAACATTTTACTTGCCTACTTTTGAAAAAGGCATTTCAGGGAAACTGCAAAAACAACACCTAAGAACACAGCACTAAAGATGGCGTGTACTGCTCCATCTGAGAGGCATGTCATAAACTTGTATGTCCAACTGTACATGAGGTACAAAGCAGTTACATAGTTTTGCACATATTATTGTGGCAAAATGAGAGTAAGGATGTCGTCTCCAGGGGTAGATGGGTGCACTTTCACACAGCAGAAAATAAGTAGCACACCAGTCCATGGTCTGGTACAAGTATCTGCAGCTAGTTTTATTTTGCAGCATAAAGAAAAATAAAACATAAAAGAAAAGTCTAGCCTGTCTGGCTCTAACTAAACAAATGGTTCCCTATCTCAGCGTTGAGGAACCTAAAGCCCCTCTCACAAAACAGGTTTAGCACAGCACTTACAGCCAGTAATCATAGTTTCTCAATAGACCTGCTGCCTGTTTCTCAGGTAGTGAGAGACTGAAGGGTATATTTACTAATGTGCAGATTTTTAGAAATGGAGATGGAGATGTTGCCCATATCAACCAATCAAATTACAGCTATTATTTTCTAGAAGTGCTAGTTAAATGTTACGTAGAATCTGATTGGTTTCTTTGGCAACATCTACACTTCTAAAATCCCACACATTAGTAAATATACTCCTGAGACTAGCAATTGACATACCAAATATAAGTCTCTCACAGGTCCTCTGACAATCAATGTTGCCCAAACATAAGCCAGGGATCAGGACACACATACTGTAGCACTAATTTAATTAATGTGCTCTTATCACACAATAGCGTCAGTTAGCGTGGAAATCAGACGATTTTTGCCAAAAAAACCAGTCGAAAATGGGTAGGTGCGAAAAAAAATGTGAAAAAGTCAGGACATGTAGGAAATTGCGTCTGTACCCCAAAAAAATGGCTGACGTACATCGGAAATTAATTTAGGAGTGTATTATTGGCCGTAATAAAAGTATTTAGAGTACTTAAATTGTGTCGGTTGGCGGTAATTTACGTAGATGAAAAAGTGTTAAAAAATGATAGAAAACTATTTTTTCCAGGAAATTACTGTTCCATGTAAATTGGGGCTACGTTACAATGGGTGCAAGTATATTTTCGTGTTGTAAAAAAGCACTTTTAAAAAACATTAAAAAATATTTATTTTTAACCCAAAATTTGACCGGTCGTTTTTCGCAAAATGAGGCAAATTCCGAAAAACTTTTGTAGCAATTATCATTAGGCGGGGAGTCCAAAGGGTTCTGAAAGGAATCCCCAAATTTTTAGGCAAAAATAGGGATTTTGCATTTTTTTTCACCTGGTCTGAGATGGTTAAAACTTTTCGCCTGTTTTACACTATCTAATTGTCGCGGGTGCGATATTTTGCTGTGAAATTGACAGATTTTATCAGCGGCGAAATCGACCAATTTTGCACCTAATTGAATCCGGCCCTATATATAGTTAATGTATACTTAAGCACCGAAACATCCTACCTGCAACTCTTACTTTGGCCACCAATGTTGTTTTGCCACAGGCACTTCATAATGACATACTGATAAGTATTTGGTTAATGCTCTAAATAAGGGTTATATGTATTTTGTACTTGAATAAATGTAGATTTAACATGTGGCTGACCTGTCTGGTTGTCCATGGACTAGTTGACTTAGTTATATCATGTATGTGTATATTTTATATATAAAAGCTGCAATGGTCACGGTAAGAGCCTGCTCAGATAGCTAATATATCTGCTCCATAGCTCAGGAAGGAACCCATTTATGTTAGATGGTTTACCCCATAATTGTGACAGTGCAATAAAAATATGCTGCACTCTACTATTTTCTTGCATCTCAAAATGGCGCCCTCTCCTATGCAGCGGGTCCGGGCAATTTGTCACACATTCCCGGTGATATAGCAGACATCCTTGGACACAGATCTGCTGTAATGCAGCACACACCCCATGTAATAACGCACACACACCCTGTAACACTGCAATGCAACACACATTCTGTAATGGAGCACACATCTCCTGTAATCAGTACACTTCCTTGGTTACAAATCATCTGTAATTTATCACACATTCTTGGGCACACAGCCTCTCATCAGTGTGCTGGAGAGTGGGGGCCATTTTCATGTAGCATCCTTCTTATCTACTCCTCAGCGCTTCATCCATGGTGGGCAGAGAGTGATGAACCCGGCTTCAAGCACATAATATAGACCAGGGTTGCCGACATTCCGGCTGCCACTTCCGGGAGCAGCCAGATCGGCACAGGAGAGGGGCATGGCCGGACAGCTTACCCGGCATTTGTGGGCCGAGCGGGAAGTGGCAAAGATTACCAGCATTGTGAAGTAGGGGGCGGGACCAAAATGACGCGATTCATGCCCCCCCCTCTGCGGGGGTCTCTCTTATAAACGCGCGGGGGTGGCGGAGGGGTCAGCAGCCCCCTGGAGAATTGCCTGCATTTCAGGGAGCGGCACACGATTTTTGGAAGGCACCTGCCCGAATTGGGAGGGTAGGCAAGTATGTTAAAGACCCTTATTTATGTAGAACACCAACATTTATTTTTCCCCTAAGATCCAGAGCAGTAATTTTAATATCCCAAGGTGCACAATTAGGGGTATATTTACTAAAGTGCAGGTTTATAGAAGTGGAGATGTTGCCCATAGCAACCAATCAGTTTCTAGCTATTATCTTCTAGAAGGTGCTAGATAAATGATACGTAGAATCTGATTGGTTGCTGTGGGCAACATCTCCACTTCTAAAAATCTGCACTTTAGTAAATATACCCCGGAGGGTTTACAGTATAATGCAGAGATACTTGTAGGTAGTTTGTCCCAGAAGCCACTTCTATCAACCCGCAGTTTAGTAAATATACCCCTTAAAGTTAGTTGTCCCAGGTAATAATGAGTCCATGATTGATGGACAACTGACTAGCAGATGAGAATTTGATCTCATAGTTCAAATTTTAATAACAAGGAAGGATTGTGTACTTAGTAAATGTGTAATAATAGAACAATGTGTATAATGTGACAATGTGTTCTTATCAAAGCCAAGACCTTATCATTGTGGGAGATTGTAAAAAAACACCCAGAAGGAAATGGGTATTGCAGTGTACAAAAATCTGCCAACTGTTATTAACAGTATGTAAGAAGCTATGTTACGCCTTCAACTGGTATATGGCCATTGAAAACTACTGCCACAGTTATAGTATATTGGTATATTACTACACTGCTCGCATGGGAGTTAGGTAAGAGGCTCTGTTATGTTTCTTTACTTCGTATACTTAATAAATTAACCACTGAGTGTCACCTATCATGACAGGTATAACAAGTGCAGGGTAATGATGTCCTCATGGATGTCTTTTTTTTATAAATGTGAGGCTGTCATGTGAGTAAATGCGTACAGCTCAGTCATTTCTGGTTGTGCAAACAAGTTACAAATCATAACTGAATGACTTTAGTTGAGAATAAAAAATCTTGATATCTTTTGCACAACCAAGTTTCTCAACTCAATTATTATTATTATTATTATTATTATTATTATTATTAACAAGTGCTCCTCAGGACTGTAATACCTCTCTTATGCTGGATATACACTAGTGCGATTTCGGGCCGATTGCCCGATTTTAGACTCGTCGTATGTTTAATCGTGTGGAGATCATGTAGTATTTAGGTAGGATATGATCCGATGCGTGCTCCTGCCGCTCTTAAAACATTTCGTATGATCAGATGTGCGGAATGGGTATGTTTGACTGTCGGATGTCAGCCCGGTGGTTCAAATCCCGACGCCAGCAGGCAGATGCTGAAGATCCCGACAGTGGTGGTAAGTTAACTATTTCTAAGCCTCCCCCCTCCCTATCCCTAACCTCCCTTTAGGGGTGCCTAACCCTAACCTCCCACCCTAGTACCTAACCCTAACCCACCCTCGTAAGTGCCTAAACCTAACCCCCCCCTCTCCCCACCCTAAACCTAACCCTCCCGAGGGATGCTTAACCCTAACCCCTCCCCTATTGCCTAAACCTATAAAAAAAAATTTATTGATTGACTTATACCAATTGATTTTTCTTTCAATATACATAAACTGTTGTTTGGCTCCAGCGCTTACAAATGCTATTTGTAACATTAGTTTATTCATACAGCGTGGAGCAAAGATAGGTACGTTTTTCACAGGGGTGTTTTGTGTTTTGGTTTTGCATCTGGATCTTTCTTCGTGTTTTGGATCTGGATTGGTTTTGCCAAAACCACCCTTCCGTGTTTTGGGTTCTGGGTTTTGTGTTTTGGATCTGTATTTTTTTTTAAAAAAAGCATAAAAACAGCTAAAATCACAGAATTTGTGGATTTTTCTGCTCCTATTCTGCTATTAACCTCAATAACATTAATTTCCGCTCATTTCCAGTCTATTCTGAACACCTCACACCTCACAATAGTTTTTTATGTCCAAAAGGTTGCACCGAGGTAGCTGGATGACTATGCTAAGCGACACAAGTGGATGGCACAAACACGTGGCCCATCTAGGAGTGACACTGCAGTGGCAGACAGGATGGCAGTTTGAAAAACTAGGCCCCAAACAGTACATAATACAAAGAAAAAAAAGAGGTGCAAGATGGAATTGTCCTTGGGCCCTCCCACCCACTCTTATGTTGTATAAACAGGACATGCACACTTTAACAAACCAATCATTTGGTTTGGTCCCCCACAAAACAAGCTGGCAATTAATCTGTCCCTGCACAAACTGGCTCTATGGAGGCAAGATGTCGTCCTCGTCCTCCTCATCCACCGATTCCTCACCCTCTTCAGTGTTGTGTACATCCTCATCCTCACAGAGTATTAATTCGTTCTGGAGGCTGGTCTCCCTGGAAGAGTTGATAATTCATTTTGATGAACATCATCTTCTCCACATTTTGTGGAAGCAACCTCCTACGCCTTTCGCTGACAAGGTTCCTGTGTGCACTAAACACTCTTTCGGAGTACACACTGGAGGGGGGGACAACTCAGGTAAAATAGAGCCAGTTTGTACAGGGGCCTCCAAATTGCCTCTTTTTCCTGCCAGTACAGGTACGGACTGTCTTACATGCCTACTTGGATGCGGTCACCGATGTAATCCTCCACCATTCTGTCAGTGGTGACAGTATCATATGCAGTGACAGTAGACATGTCAGAAATTGTTGTCAGGTCCTTCAGTCCGGACCATATGTCCAAACTTGGTCCTGCCTGCTCTGCATCACCGCCAGCGGGTTGCTTAGGATACCTAAGTTGTTTCCTGGCAGCCCCAGTTGCGGGAGAAAATGAAGAAGGAGCTGTTGACATGTCACTTTCCACTTCAGCTGACAGTGTTTTCACCAGCAGGTCTTTGAACCTCTGCAGGCTTGTGTCGGCCGGAAAGAGAGACACCACATAGGCTTTAAACCTAGGATCGAGCATGGTGGCCAAAATGTAGTGGTCTGATTTCAACAGATTGACCACCCTGGAATCCTGGCAAAACTAATGAAGGGCTTCATCCACAAGTCCCACATGCCGAGCGGAATCGATCCGTCTTAGCTTCTCCTTCACTTTCTCCAGCTGCTTCTGCAAAAGCCTGATGAGGGGAATGACCTGACTCAAGCTGGCAGTGTCTGAACTGACTTCACGTGTGGCAAGTTCGAAGGGCTGGAGAACCTTGCACAACACAGAAATCATTCTTCACTGCGCTGGAGTCAGGTGCATACCCCCTCCTTTACCTATGTCATAGGTGGATGTATAGGCTTGAATGGCCTTTTGCTGCTCCTCCATCCTCAAAAGCATATAGAGAGTTGAGTTCCACCGTGTCACAACCTCTTGCTTCAGGTGATAGCAGGGCAGGTTCAAGAGTGTTTGCTGGCACTCCAGTCTTTGGCATGCAGTCGCTGAATGGCGAAAGTGGCCAGAAATTTTTCGGGCCACCCAAAGCGTCTCCTGCACGCCCCTGTCGTTTTTCAGAAAATTCTGCACCAACAAATTTATTGTGTGAGCAAAACATGGGACGTGCAGGAATTTGCCCAGATTTAATGCCCGCACAAATCCCCAGGAGAGTCTAAGTGGGGTAAGCCACTGGGCGATGATTTCCCTCAGTTTCTCTAAGAGGTTGTTGGTGGTGTGCCTTTTACTGAAACCGGTGATACACAGTGTAGCCTGCCTTGGAACGAGCTGGCGTTTCTGAGATGCTGCTACTGGTGACCTGCTGTTGTTGCTGCATAAGGTGATTCATCTACCCAGTGGGCTATCACAGTCATATAGTCTTTAGTCTGCCCTGTTCCACTTGTCCACATGTCCGTGGTTAAGTGGACATTGGGTACAACCGCATTTTTTAGGACACGGAGGACACTTTTTCTGACGTTTATGTACAGTCTCGGTATTGCCTGCCTAGTGAAGTGGAATCTAGACTGGATTTGGAACCGGGGAAACACTACCTCCATCAATTGTCTAAATTCCACTGCACTAATGGCGGATACCGGACGCACGTCTAACACCAACATAGCAATCAAGGCCTCAGTTATACATTTTGCTTCAGGATGACTGCTGTCGTACTTCATCCTCCTCGCTAAGGACTGTTAGAGGGTAAATTATTTAGTAAAAGTAGTGGTGTTCCTACTTCCTCTCTGGGATGATGAACGACTCCCAGCAGCAGCAACAGCAGCAGCGGCAGCAGTAGGCGTAGCAATGCAGGATCCTCCAGAGGAATCCCGGATAGGAGAGTCAGTCATGCCAGTGACATGGCCTGCAGGACTACTTCCGATCCTAACTAAAAATTGATGAGGAGGGAGTTGACGGTGTGGTTTGCAGGCGCTTGGATACAACAGGACAAAGGGATTTAGGTGTCCCTGGACTGCTTATGGTCTTAGCCAAAGTTTCTGATCTGAACAGTAACTTTTTATGAATGCGCTGCAGGTGACGTATAAGGGAGGATGTTCCTAGGTGTTTAACATCCCTACCCCTACTTATTTCACCTTTACATATGGTACATATGACAAGACAGTTGTCGTCCGAATTTGGATAGAAATATTGCCAGACCAAAGAGGTGGAATGTTTGGTCTTCTGCCCAGGCATGACCGTGATGGGCTTTTTCATCCCACAGACAACAACTGTCTCCCCTGGAGCCTGATTTAAACAAACCACATCACCATCAGAATCCTCCTCGCCAACTTCCTCCTCAGCGCCAGCTACACCAGTATCCTCATCCTGTTGTACTTCAACAGTGACATCTTCAGCAAGTGGACTGTGGGTGCTCCTTTCAGCACTTGCAGAGGGCGTGCAAATGGTGGAAAGAGCCACCTCTTCCCATCCAGTGCTGGGAAGGTCAGGCATCGCAACCGCCACCACACTTGGACTCTCCTTGGGGATTTGTGATATCTTGTTAGAACGCACAGGTCTTTGCTGTGCTTTTGCCAGCTTAACTCGTTTGATTTTTGTAGCGGGAGGAGGGCTTCCATCGTCATGTGAAGCTGAACCACTAGTCATGAACATAGGGGTAGACCTTAGCCGCTCCTTGCCACTCCGTGTTGTAAATGGCATATTGGAAAGTTTATGTTTCTCCTCAGATGATTTAAATGTTTTTTTTTAAGGTCATTTTCCTGAACTTTGGCATTTGGGATTTTATATGCCCTCTACTATGACATTGGGCATCGACCTTGATCTTTCCCTATTTTATTTTTAGAGGACAAAGTTTGGTCCTCCATTTATGTTATATTGATATATACGTGCGGCTAAGGCGCACACAAACACAGAAAAGAATAATTTTTTTTTTGGAGTGCACTTTGGGGGGTTACACCACCCTTTAACAGACGAGCCAGTCGGCCCTTTACTTATGACACAGGCGCACGCTTGGCGTTGCTCCTTTGTTGATGCACATGCGGCTACTGCGCATACATTTCGCACACAAACACAGAAAAAAAAGAATTGTTTATTTTTTGTAGAGTGCACTTTGGGGGTTACACCACCCTTTAACAGACTTATGACACAGGTGCACGTTTGGCGCTGCTCCTTTGTTGATGCACGTGCGGCTACAGCGCACACAATTCACAACACAGAAAAGAATAATTTATTTTTTTTTGGAGTGCACTTTGGGGGTTACACCACCCTTTAAGAGATGATCCAGCCGTCCCTTTACTTATGGGACACAGGCGCACGCTTGGCGCTGCTCCTTTGTTGATGCACATGTAACCACAGTGCACACAATTCACAAACACAGAAAATAATTTTGTTTGGAGTGCACTTTGGGGGTTACAGCACCCTTTAATGGTCAAGCCAGCCGGGCCTTGATTTATTACACAGGCGCACGCTTGGCGCTACTTTGTTGATGCACGTGCGGCTACAGCACACAAAGTGCCTGATTCAGAGTTGGGAATAGAGAGAGCGATAGCACTTAACTGTGTACCTGGACAAACCATGTTGCAATGTAAGGGGTGTAAATACATAATTTGTTTTTGCATGTAGAGTAAATACTGGCTGCTTTTACATGTAGCCCACAAATACTGCACAGCTTTATTATTACTCTACAATTTAGATGTCAGTATGGACACCTCCCTCTCAAATCTAAATCTCTCTGCACTTGTTACATCTGCCCCACCTGCAGTACAGCATGGTTTCACCAAGATGATCAGTTGAGAGAGATATCTATTCCCAACTCTGAATCAGGCCCACAATTCACAAACACAGAAAAAATATTTTTTTTAATTTTGTTTGGAGTGCACTTTGGGGGTTACACCAACCTTTAACAGACAAGCCAGCCGGCCCTTTACTTATGACACAGGTGCATGCTTGGCGCTACAGTACTTTGTTCATGCACGTGCGGCTACTGCGCACACAATTCACAAACACAGAAAAAAAATATATAATTTTTTTTTTCGGAGTGCACTTTGGGGTTACAGCACCCTTTAATGGACAAGCCAGCCGGCCCTTGATTTATGACACAGGCACACTCTTGGTGCTACTTTGTTGATGCACGTGCGGCTACTGCGCACACAATTCACAAACACAGAAAATTTTAATTTTTTTATTTTTTTGGAGTGCACTTTGGGGGTTACAGCACCCTTTAATGGACAAGCCAGCCGGCCCTTGATTTATGACACAGGCACACTCTTGGTGCTACTTTGTTGATGCACGTGCAGCTACTGCGCACACAATTCACAAACAGAAATTTATTTTTTATATTTTTTTTTGGAGTGCACTTTGGGGGAGCACCCCTGATGGACAGATCACCCCCTGGACAACACTACAGCACCCCTTTAGGACTATAGCCTTTATGGGACACTGCACAACACAGCCCAGCCAGCCCCTATAGACTTTGGAGTGGACACAGCCCCTATGGACAACTGACTGCACAACACAGCCCAGCCAGCCCCTATGACAGCAGCACAACACAGCCCAGCCAGCCCCTATGGACAACAGAAGCATAGCACAGTCCATCCAGCCCCTGTGGACAACAGCAGCACAACACAGCCCAGTCAGCCGCTATGGACTGAGTGGACACAGCCCCTATGGACAACAGCAGCACAACACAGCCCAGCCAGCCCTAGCTCCCACCCTCCCTTTTCACTGACCACAGCCGGAGTGAAAAATTACGTCAACGAGGGGACCTTTTAAAGAATCCAAAACCCTCGAGACCCGGAAGGCGGGATGATGACGTTTTGCCTTGATATGAGATCCGAGTCAGGCGGGAAAACCCGAGTTGGACTCGGTACCCGACTCGGATCGAGGGGGCTCGGGGGGTTCGTATTTCAGAAATCTGAACCCGCTCATTCCTAATATGTATATAGATATATGTATATATATATATATATATACAGTATAACCTTTATTGATAGGGGCCCCCATATGTTTGTTGCCAAGGGGCCCCCACAGAGCTTAATCCGGCCCTGGTTACTTCTAGTTTTCAGATATGTTCTGCATACATCATAAACCGTTTTCCTGGCTATAGAAAAGGCAATCATACATCACAATTACACATATGCTTATGATTTGAAAGGGCAGATTTTAAAATATCTTCGCTTTATCAGGGACATTCGATAAGGGTCAAATAGTAAGTTGTAATGGCATGTATTGTGGTTACTTACATATCACCGCAAACTCGCAGATTGTGTTGTAGAGCGTATCTACAGGTAAATCTATGATAAACAACCATGAAGCCCTATATACAGACATAAGCCTCTAGAGTTACCCTACATGGCATGATCACTGATCATAACACATTTCTACAGTATTTCACTGTATAGGCACAATACACTGCACTGGTATTGTGGTATGAGCTCCAGCTAATATAAATTATTATTATTATTATTACCAGGTACTGTATTTATATAGCGCACACATATTCCGCAGCGCTTTACAGAGAATATTTGGCCATTTACATCAGTCCCTGCCCCAGTGGAGCTTACAATCTATACAGGGCCAGTGCTAGGTTTCTCAGTGCCCAGCGTCGTCCTGTGCTAATGCCCCTTCTCTCCCCCGCACCCTCCCCCTGAGCGTATACCAATAACGCCCTTAAAGCTATAGTGATCCGTGTGACGCCCTGCTAGCCCGAGCCCTGAGCTGCCGCTGAATCTATATTCCCTATCACATGCTCACGCACATACACACTAGGGTTAATTTGTGTTGGGAGCCCGTTACCCTACCAGTATATTTTTGGAGTGTGGAAAGAAAACTGGAGCACACAGAGGAAACCCACACAAGCACATGGAGAATATACAAACTCCACACAGTTAGGGCTGTAGTGGGACTCACAACCTCAGTACTGTGAGGCTGTAATACTAACTATTACATCATCTATGCTGACCTAAATGCAAATGCAAATACTAAATACAAAAAAAATACTAAAGATCTGATCAAACATGAAGTGCAGGGTTTGAGTGGGTATACAATCGGGAAACTGGCTGCCTTAATACCGGCAGCCGGCTTCCCAACTGTCATATCCCTGCGAGGGTGAAATGCCGGGCGTCTAGATGTAGACGCTTGACATTTCCCCGACGCCGGGAGACCGGTGCCCGGCATCCCGATCAAAGGGATG
The DNA here is from genome assembly GCA_031769625.1 of Taudactylus pleione. NCBI lineage: Eukaryota > Metazoa > Chordata > Amphibia > Anura > Myobatrachidae > Taudactylus > Taudactylus pleione. The sequence goes on along the minus strand of JAUIMM010000228.1, from coordinate 3,135,116 downwards.
CCGGGCGCCGCGAGCGGACAGCCGCGGGGGGGAGGGTTAGGTTTAGGGCACCCGGGGGGGACTTAGAGTTAGGCACCCCCCCGGGAGGGTTAGGGTTAGGCTAGGGGGAGGGAGGATTAGGGTTAGGCACCCCCGGAGGGGACTTAGGGTTAGGCACTCCCCGGGGGACTTAGGTTTAGGTAGCGGGGAAGGGGGAGTTAGGGTTAGGTACTTAGAGGGGGGATTAGGGTTAGGCACTTGGGGGGGAGGTTAGGGTTAGGCACCCCTAAGGAGTGTTAGGGTTAGGCTATTATATGCTTACCTTAGCGACGATCGGGATTTCCAGCACTGTCGGGCTTCCGCTGCCGGGAACTCTGCCCATCTGTCGGCCAGGCGCTGACGGGGATCGAACCGCCTGCCATGCGGCTGGCGGTATTTAATACCGATTCCTTTGAGTTACCAGGAGCGCTGAATGAGAGGTGTAGTAATTACACCTCTATTATGTAAATATTCATATAAATTAGATTAAAAGTTGCTATAATAATTTAATGACATTATTATAAAGAATTTATCTGCTTATTTACTCAAATACACTTAGATTACTTATTGCAGATGCTCTAAACATATATGTTACTGAGACCAAATTCTCAAGCTTTTTTAACTCACATCTATTGTTGTACTCTCACTTTTGATGATGTCAGTCTTTCCCTGTATGCCCTAACTTCAGTCTCTAACAATGGGTGCTTTATGTTGTAGTCGCTAATGATTATTGGTTATCTGAGCAATTTGAAATTAAAAATTTATTTGAATCATTCACCTAGCCAGGACTGATTTTTACCTTATATGCTGTTTATGTAGATAACACTGTTTTTGGTGGTGCCACTTTTCTGTATTTTTGAAGTGGAAGTAGGTGTGGCATATCCGTAGTTCCCATTGGCTAGATGACTATTACTGAGGATTGGTGACTTGCTGTTTGCTCTCATTTGAGTCCAGTCACTGCCCACAGCTGCAGTTTCTCTCCGGCCCTTGGTGGAACGTGTCATCTGTTCACTCTGATTTCCCTGTGCTTCTCCTTACTCCCAACTGCCCTTTACTACAGTACTCTGAAGCTGGGTACACACTGTACGATGTACCGTACAATATATCATTGCAACGCATACGGTATGTACAACTGTTCTGCTATTCACGGTGGTCGTTCAGCCCATCATCCCATGTTTTACGCGGAAGATGGGACAATGCAGTGAACCATACTTGCCGACATTCAGCTCCCTCCTTCTGGATGTCTGCGTGCGCGTGGGGTGTGGCCGGGTATTTACGAGGCATTGGGGGCAGAGCCACGCGACCACGTTATTGTGGCTCCGCCCCCTCTTCACAATGCCAAAAATATTTGCATTGTGAAGCAGGAGACGGGGCCACGATGACGCGATTCAGGCGAAAATTCGGGAGGCTCCCGACCAAATAGGGAGGGTAGGTAACCCTGCAATGAACGATTTGGTGCTGTTACATGCAGTATGTAATGATACATTGCATTGATGTATGACAGATTGTGCAGTGTGTACAGCATGCGCAATATATAATTACGTTGCACCATCACTCAGTCGCACCATCGTATGGGGGTGTACCCAGCTTTAGCCTCCGCTCACTAGGGCTAGTCTTATGCTCCCCTTCCCTATTCCTCTCTCTGCATTTCACTAGTTTTGACAGTTACCTGTCTACAATGTTACTATAAACTTAACTTTAAGCACTATCTTAGCCATACTATAGGGTCCAGGGGGTCTATTCATAGAGCAGTGAAAATACCTGTTTAGCTGAAAACAGGGCTTTTCACTGCTGTCGGCGATTTATACAGGGGGTTACCATGGAGAAGGTTATTCCTTCTCCAGCGGCACCCCCGCTTCGTGTATGAATCGCATCATCATACTTTTGTATGGTGAGTGCGATTCATAGAACAGAAATCTCAGCTTTCCGTTCCTCTGGTGCATATAGATTGGCCATCTCTGGATGGGAAGCTGCATACTTCCCTGCTCTATGCCCAGCAATCGGCACTGGCTCCGCCCCTTTTTTCCAGCGTCCATTGCAGCAGGTCTGACCTGCTGCTCTCAGATCCCGGCGCTTGCGCAGTGAGAATACAGACATATCGCACACCCCATATGACTATCCTCACTGAGTCCAGGGATCGTGCATGGGCCAGATACAGCACGAAGATGCCGGACAGGTAAGTCTACATGAATGGCTACTAAACATCACTATATATCGCATCGATGTGATGCGATATATAGTGATATTTTTCTTTAGCCACTTCATGTTCATGTTCTTCATGAAAGTACTAAGCCTTGGAGGGTGATAAAGTGGAGAGAGAGAAAGTACCAACCAATCAGCTCTTGTCACTGTTATAGGCTGTGTTTGAAATATGACAGTTAGTACATAGACCCCATTTACCTAGTATTTATAAAATCAGCTATTTTATTTAAACAACTGTTTCCCTTTATCTAATTGCTACTCTATTTGCTATCTATCTACTAGTCTCTAAAATTGTTCACAGTAATACTTTTTATTTTCCCTTCTAGCTCTACGTTATTTTCCTGTCATCCCTCAAGAAGTATCTTTTATTTTCTTTCATCTGCTGCCGTTTCTGTTCACAAAATGTCTTTTAACTCAATGGGAGAATGTAAAAACCTCCAATTTTGGCTGGTGCAGTGTCTGCTTCTCATCTCCAGCTAAATGTAACCCCCCCTTTTTCCACTAAGGGGACACTAGGTTACTAACTCCCATGTTTTATAATTTACCCACCCTTAACTTCTCTCTCTAAGTGGTGTACCTTTCCTCTATAATGAATCCAGTGCCTCCACCCAAGTATTATACCCCTTTTCCACCAAAATTCCGGGTCTGACCCGGAGTTGGAACAGGGGGCCTGATTCAGAGCCGCTCGCTCTGACAGAGCGCTCGCTCTGAATCAGGGCCGGGCTTTTGATTTTTGGAGCGGCCTCTTGGCCGCTCGCATAGCTGTGGGTGACCACCAACAGCTATAACGAGCAGCCATGATGATGGTCGCGATGGTCAAGACCATTGCGACCATCGGGCTTGCAACGAGACCCTTGTGGTAGGGTCTCGTTCATCGCAAACCCCAGAGAGCTTTCGGCTCTAACAGAGCCGGAAGCTCTCCACTGACATCACTTGTGATGTCAGTGGGGCCGCCCCCAAATGGAAGGCATTCTCATGGGAACGCCTCCGTTTGGGCAGGCACCCCCCGGCCCGCCTACCAAAAGGGGCGAGCTGTCACTCAACATCGACAGCTCGCCCCCTTTGGTGCGAGACCCGGAGGGACAGATTGCCCCTGGTTCCTATGCTGATCAGACCCGGAATTTAGCCGGCACCAACTCGGGATATTCCCGAGTCGGCGCCGCTCACACCGCAGTCGGGTCTGCATAGACCCGGCTTTTCCGGCATGAAAGTGGACGCTTGGAGATGACGTCATCTCCAAGCGCCACTGAAGCCGGACCAATTGGCCGGCATGCGGCTCACTCTAGGTCATCAAGACCCGGAGTGCGCTGTTCTCATAGCAGGGTTTCACGGGCTAAGCCCGTGTTAAACCCTGCTATTTACCTGGGTTGGATTGCTGGGTCACTCGACCCGGCGATCCAACCCTCACCCCTTTTACACCAAGGAGCTGCCCGGGTTAACCCTGCAATAACCCGGGTTTTAGCTCCGGTGTAAAAGGGGTATTAGTAAGAAGTATGGGCCTACTTGGGAAAACCCTTACAATATATTGTTTGAAGCAATTATCCCCTAGTTTCTTTTCAATAATATTTCATTAGCCATTTCCAAACACAGAATAGTAGGTTAGGGTCTTTTATTAGATTACCCGTAGTGTGCTATTAAGTGAAACTTTAAATGTTCTCAAATAACTAGCCACACCATTTTATGAGGGTGCACAGGGTTTGCTTATTCTCAATAAATTACATTAATAACATTTAATAAATAACATTCACATTACTTTACAATGCATACATGTAATTTACACAAATTATCAGTCTAAACTACACATAGGTATAAATTGACTCTGAACCTATTAGTTTTGCTATAACTATAACCAGTTTTTTCCTTATACCTTAAACATTCACTACATATAGGGGGTCATTCAGACCCATTCGCGAGCGGCAGTACGCTTGCAAGTGGGTCGATGGTCCCCACTGCGCATGCGCACGACGGAGGGAGCTCCGTCGTGCGCATGCGCGAGACCCGGCGAGCGAAGGACTTTCCATCGCTCCGGGTCTCGCACCAAAGGGGGCGTGCTGTCAATGTTGATTGACAGCACGCCCCCTTTGGTGGGCGTGCCGGGGGCATGCCTGCCAGACGGAGGCGTTCCCATGGGAACGCCTACCGTCTGAAGCCGGCCCCACTGACATCACTATTGATGTCAGTGGGAGTGATTTTGGCTCTGATAGAGCCAAAATCACTCCTGGCCTTGTGGTTGAGAAACCCGACCACAGGGTTTCACTCGCAATTCCGATGGTCGCGATGGTCAAGACCATCGCGACCATCTTTTTGCACGCTCGTATATGCTGTGGGTGGTGACCCACAGCTATACGAGCATCCAGGAGGACGCTCCATATTAATGGAGGAGGGCCCTGATTCAGAGCGAGCGCTCCGGTCAGAGCGTCCGGCTTTGAATCAGGGCCATAGTCTACACCGTTCCCCCTGACTTTACACACATGAATGCTGCACAGCAGTCTGGGTTTTAAAAACCCTATATAATATTTAATTAGGTATCCAAATAACTTAAAATATTTAACAACAGACTGTTCAAGTCCTTTCATTGTCACCCTTGGGCTATTTATTCACAGACATATAAGATTTATCTGTTAGTTACAATATTTGAATCTGTTCTGAGTGTCACTTTGAATGTTATGGCTTTTACAGCCTCATCTTTGAGATCTATCCTCCTTGCTCGTGGTTAAGATAGCCTCAGGGGCGGAACTAGCAGCGGTGCAGCCGGTGCTTTGCACCAGGGGCCGCTGTGGTGCAGGGGCCCATAGCACATGCACCAGACAGCGCTGCTGCCGCTGTCCGCCGACCCTGTCCCCATTAAGTAATTGGATGGAGCCGAAGCGGGCCCACCCCGGCTCCACCAACATAACATAGTGACACCTGCCGCGGCCCGGCCCTTGTTTGACACGGTGCGAGTTACGTCATGACGTCGCACACGCATGTGACATCACAATGTCACGCGCGCTGCTGGAGAGCCCGGGTGAGCCGCGGATCAAGAGGAGCAGAGCCTGGAAAGAAGCGGACTGATGAGAAGAAGCCGGAAGGGCTTGGCAGCAGGACAGGGCCAGCACTGGATTTAATTGCTGGGGGGAAGGGGCCCAAAGCATATTAGTGCACCCGGGCCCACCACTTTCTAGTTCTGCCACTGGATAGCCTGAATGTGCAGAAGCCAGATTTTGTCCATAGTTTGCAGAGGTCTGGCTGCAGTTGGAATGTGTGACATGCTATTCTAAAGTTATTTATAGTTGCTGATAGGGATTAATTGGTGCCAGCATAAAAGCAGAATAGGATTGTCTTTGACTTCCTCCCCCAACTCCTCCCTTTTAAGGCAGCTACCCACCTTCTCCTTAGGGTCTGTCAGCTAGAAACTAGGTGAGTGCAGTGCATATATTCAGGGGCGTAGAGAGCGCCGCTGGGTCTCGGTAAAGAGGGGCGTGGCCTATTCGCAGGAGGTGTGGCCACGCGCCCTTGGAAATAAAACCCCAAAAAACATACTTTTTTTGCGGCGCTGCGCGCCGGGGAGGGGGCACTGTGAGCCCCTCAGTCCGGAACAAAGCCGAGGGGGGGCGCGATCAGTGTGATCGCTCCCCCCCTCAGGCATAGGAGATTGCTGTGGCTGCTGTTTAGCAGCCGCAAGCAATCTCCCACTGCATTCCAGTCCACAGCGTGTGCTGGGCTGCTGCAGAGGGAGGGAGGAGGGAGGAAGGGAGGGGGGGGCGGTGCCGGAGCCAGGCCCCCACCGGCCCGGCGCCAGGGTAAATTGTACCCGCTCCCCTCCCTCTAGGCGCCCCTGCATATATTTACTCACTGTTAGCAGGGCGATGCTGCCACTGCTAACTTGTCAATCAGTAGCCTCCCCATCTGCAGAGAAACCCTGGCCTCTTTCTGCTAACTGCAGCCCACCTCTGTATTACTGCTGCTGGGCTGTCCTGCAGGGAACTGTCGCTGACCACCGCATACAGCCTCTGCCGCTCCACCTCCCCAACTGTAGATGCTCCCCTCCTCCTGGGATACAGCCTAGTGAAGGCCTGGAGCTGTAGCTCCATCCGCCCCATTGTTAATCTGGCCCTGCCTCTAAGGTGTGGGGATGTGCTGCGACTTCGCCCACTTACAGCCTCTGCTCACCATCGGGCCCTCTCCGCTGCCGGGACCACCGCGCTGCTCCACAACCACATCCTCCGCACCAGCAAGGTGCCGACCTGCTTCCCCAGCTCTGGCTGGGTTCCCTCTCCGGCTCTGCCCCTCTGTGCCCGGCAGCCCATCGCCGCTCACTGGCTGCCCGGGTCACAGGAGGGCAGGCACTGGAGGGAGTGATCAGCAGACTAACTCTCAGTCTGCTAGGCAACATCTCCATTTCTAAAAACTCTTACTTTAGTAAATAAACCCCCATGTGTGTTCTTGCATCATAAAAGCCTTTATTACTAATTTGTTTAAATAACGTCCCCTGGTTGCCACTGGAATCGGTATGTAATGGCGGCATCTGGAATCAGTATGTAATGGAATCGGTATCAAATACCGACTGCGGCAGGTAAGTACCCTAACCCTCTCCCTACCCTAACCCTAACTCTCCCTTGGTGGTAACCCTAACCTCCCCCCTAGTGCCTAACTCTAACCTCCCCCCGTTAGTGCCTAAACCTAACCCCCATTCGCCGCACCCTAAACCTAACCCTCCCGGGGGGTGCCTAACCCTAAGTCCCCCCGGGGGTCCCTGTATGCCGGGTGCTGGGATTTTGTAGTGGGGCTAATGATAGGCATCGGGATTTCGACGCCTATCTTTACTCCCATGTCAGGATGTCGTCGGACGGGATAGCGCCCGCCGGTATCCTGACTACATCCCGTTGCCACTAGATGAATAGTTCTCTTATACATGAACATGAATGCAGTGTTCCCGATAGTATTGTGATGATGATATTATTCCGAGCTGAACACTGACTTTTCTGATGAACAGAGCTTTCTGTGACTCTGACTCTTTACCGCTTGACAGTACTTTCCCATCTGATGCCGTGACCTCCTGATGCTGGGAGGCGTAGACGTCACACAGCCCGTCTCAGCGACTGCAGGGCAGACAGCTGTGTTCTTGTTTGGTAGTGTACACTGCACATGCATTTCAGCTCTGAACGCAGCACGGTCAGAGAAGCGCTCTGATTGGGGGAGCTGGGGGCTGCGGTAAGACACTGAGGTGAACTGTCCCATTCTCCCGATGGCCCAATCCGCACATGGCGCCGCCAAACAGTTGAACAAAATTGAAGAAATACACTCATCATGTTATGAATTAAAATTAATTTTTAATTCATCAGACATAGGAAGTTTTTCTGCAAATACATTTCTTTGGTTTATTTAGAAAGGGCATATTTGAGAATCAGCTTGGGACTCTGGGCCTGATTCAGCAAGAACGCACGCTAGCAGACGCACGCAACCAACCGCAGCGAGAATAAGCTAATCAATGCATACGCACGGAGACTGCAGCACAAGAAACAGACACCCAGCAAAACATAAAGCCGCCCACCTATGACGTGATTGACAGCGTAAACATCGGGAACATCGAATGCCATCGAAGCTGTGTGTAAACTAAGGGTAGACCTGACCCTGTCGCAGGACTTGAGAGATTCCTGAAGGTAGAGAGGCACCCAGCTGCGTGTGGCGCCACTGAGATTAATTTATGCACGCCCCTGTAACGTTGTGCAGAAGCACAGGCACACCTGCGTTCGGCCGATCACTCCCCTGTCACCAGCCACAAACGGCACTTTCTGTCAATCAACATCGAAGGTCTCTGCGGGATCCCTGCATACTCTGAGAGAGCCCTTACCGCACTCAGCAACCTGTTCGCGCACGCGCAATGGGATGCATACGCATGCGCAAATCACAAACATCAGCTCGCACAGTGCCTTCTCTCACTTACGTTGCTTGCTGAATCAGGCCCTCTGTTTCATTTCAAATCAACCTAATATTGGTATAGTTCAATTTGCATACTTTTTCACTTTATATGCCTGTTTATATGCTTTCCGCTTCTTTTTGCATAACTTTATACGCCTGTTTATATGCTATCCCCGATATTTCCGCTTCTTTTTGCATAACTTTATATGCCTGTTTATATGCTATCCCCGATATTTCCGCTTCTTTTTGCATAACTTTATATGCCTGTTTATATGCTATCCACGATATTTCCGCTTCTTTTTGCATAACTTTATACGCCTGTTTATATGATATCCCCGATATTTCCGCTTCTTTTTGCATAACTTTCTATGCCTGTTTATATGCTATCCCCGATATTTCCACTTCTTTTTGCAAAACTTTATATGCCTGTTTATACGATATCCCTGATATTTCTTCTTCTTTTTGCTTAACTTTATATGCCGGTTTATATGCTATCCCCGATATTTCTTCTTCTTTTTGCTTAACTTTATATGCCTGTTTATATGATATCCCTGATATTTCTTCTTCTTTTTGCTTAACTTTATATGCCTGTTTATATGCTATCCCCGATATTTCCGCTTCTTTTTGCATAACTTTATATGCCTGTTTATATGATATCCCCGATATTTCCGCTTCTTTTTGCATAACTTTATATGCCTGTTTATATGCTATCCCCGATATTTCCACTTCTTTTTGCAAAACTTTATATGCCGGTTTATATGCTATACCCGATATTTCCGCTTCTTTTTGCAAAACTTTATATGCCTGTTTATATGCTATCCCTGATATTTCCGCTTCTTTTTGCATAACTTTATATGCCTGTTTATTAGGGGTGAGCGGGTTCGGATTTCTGAAATCCGAACCCCCCCGAACCCCCCCGATCCGAGTCTGATCCGAGTCAGGCTCGACTTTTCCCGCCTGACTCGGATCTGAAATCGAGGCAAAACATCATCATCCCGCCTTCCGAGTCTCGCGGGTTTTGGATCCTATATAAGGTACCCGCGTCGGCGCCATTTTCTCACTCGGCTGTGGACAGTGAAGAGGGAGGGTGGGAGTTAGGGCTGTGTAGTGTAGTGTAGTGTAGTGCTGCTGTTGTCCACTACTTCAAAGTCCATAGGGGCTGGCTGTGTTGTGCTGTGCTGCTGTTGTTAATAGGGGCTGTGTCCACTACTTCAAAGTCCATAGGGGCTGGCTGGACTGTGTTGTGCAGTCAGTTCTCCATAGGGGCTGTGTCCACTCCAAAGTCCTGTGCAGTGTCCCAGTCCTAAAGGAGTGCTGTAGTGTTGTCCAGGGGGTGCTCTGTCCATCAGGGGTGCTCCCCCCAAGTGCTAAAAAAATAATATATTTTCTGTGTTTGTGAATTGTGTGCGCAGTAGCCGCACGTGCATCAACAAAGTAGTGCCAAGCGTGCGCCTGTGTCATAAGTAAAGGGCCGGCTGGCTTGACCGTTAAAGGGTGCTGTAACCCCCGAAAGTACACTCCAGTCCAAACCAAAAAAAAATTATTTTCTGTGTTTGTGAATTGTGTGCGCAGTAGCCGCACGTGCATCAACAAAGTAGTGCCAAGCGTGCGCCTGTGTCATAAGTAAAGGGCCGGCTGGCTTGACCGTTAAGGGTGCTGTAACCCCCGAAAGTACACTCCAGTCCAAACCAAAAAAAAAATTATTTTCTGTGTTTGTGAATTGTGTGCGCAGTAGCCGCACGTGCATCAACAAAGTAGTGCCAAGCGTGCGCCTGTGTCATAAGTAAAGGGCCGGCTGGCTTGACCGTTAAGGGTGCTGTAACCCCCGAAAGTACACTCCAGTCCAAACCAAAAAAAAAATTATTTTCTGTGTTTGTGAATTGTGTGCGCAGTAGCCGCACGTGCATCAACAAAGTAGTGCCAAGCGTGCGCCTGTGTCATAAGTAAAGGGCCGGCTGGCTTGACCGTTAAGGGTGCTGTAACCCCCGAAAGTACACTCCAGTCCAAACCAAAAAAAAAATTATTTTCTGTGTTTGTGAATTGTGTGCGCAGTAGCCGCACGTGCATCAACAAAGTAGTGCCAAGCGTGCGCCTGTGTCATAAGTAAAGGGCCAGCTGGCTTGACCGTTAAGGGTGCTGTAACCCCCGAAAGTACACTCCAGTCCAAACCTAAAAAAAATTATTTTCTGTGTTTAGCCGCACATATATATCAAATCGATATAACATAAATGGAGGACCAAACTTTCTCCGATAAAAATAAAATAGAGAAAGATCAAGAACCACTTCCTCCTAGTGCTGAAGCTGCTGCCACTAGTCATGACATAGACGATAACATGCCATCAACGTCGTCTGCCAAGGCCGATGCCCAATGTCATAGTAGAGGGCACATACAATGCCAAATGGCAAAGTTCAGGAAAATGACCTTGAAAAAGACATTTAAATCAGCTGAAGAGAAACGTTAACTTGCCAATATGCCATTTACGACACGGAGTGGCAAGGAACGGCTAAGGTCGATCCCTAGTATGTTCATGACTAGTGGTTCAGCTTCACATGACGATGGAAGCCCTCCTCCCACTAAAAAAATCAAAAGAGTTAAGTTGGCAAAAGCATAGCGAAGAACTGTGCTTTCTAAGAAGATATCACAAATCCCCAAGGAGAGTCCAAGTGTGGTGGTGGTTGCGATGCCTGACCTTCCCAGCACTGGACGGGAAGAGGGTGCTCTTTCCACCATTTGCACGCCCCCTGCAAGTGCTGAAAGGAGCACCCACAGTCCACTTGCTGATATGCAAATTGAAGATGTCACTGTTGAAGTACAACAGGATGAGGATACTGGTGTAGCTGGCGCTGAGGAAGTTGGCGAGGAGGATTCTGATGGTGATGTGGTTTGTTTAAATCAGGCTCCGGGGGAGACAGTTGTTGTCCGTGGGATGAAAAAGCCCATCACGGTCATGCCTGGGCAGAAGACCAAACATTCCACCTCTTTGGTCTGGCAATATTTCTATCCAAATCCGGACAACAACTGTCTTGCCATATGTACCATATGTAAAGGTGAAATAAGTAGGGGTAGGGACGTCAACCACCTAGGAACATCCTCCCTTATACGGCACCTGCAGCGCGTTCATAAAAAGTTACTGTCAAGTTCAGAAACTTTGGCTAAGACCGTAAGCAGTCCAGGGACACCTAAATCCCATTGTCCTGTTGTATCCAAGTGCCTGCAAACCACACCGTCAACTCCCTCCTCGTCAATTTCCTCCTTAGTCAGGATCGGAAGTAGTCCTGCAGGCCATGTCACTGGCATGACTGACTCTCCTATCCGGGATTCCTCTGGAGGATCCTGCATTGCTACGCCTACTGCTGCCGCTGCTGTTGTTGCTGCTGCTGGGAGTCGTTCATCATCCCAGAGAGGAAGTAGGAACACCACTACTTTTACTAAACAATTGACCCTCCAACAGTCCTTAGCGAGGAGGATGAAGTACGACAGCAGTCATCCTGAAGCAAAACGTATAACTGAGGCCTTGACTGCTATGTTGGTGTTAGACGTGCGTCCGGTATCCGCCATTAGTGCAGTGGGATTTGGACAATTGATGGAGGTAGTGTGTCCCCGGTTCCAAATCCCGTCTAGATTCCACTTCACTAGGCAGGCGATACCGAGACTGTACAGAAACGTCAGAAAAAGTGTCCTCAGTGTCCTGAAAAATGCCGTTGTACACAATGTCCACTGAACCACGGACATGTGGACAATGGAACAGGGCAGACTAAGGACTATATGACTGTGACACCCCACTGGGTAGATGTATCACCTTACGCAGCAACAACAGCAGCGTCACCAGTAGCAGCATCTCAGAAACGCCAGCTCGTTACAAGGCAGGCTACGCTGTGTATCACCGGTTTCAGTAAGAGGCACACCGCCGACAACCTCTTAGAGAAACTGAGGGAAATCATCGCCCAGTGGCTTACCCCACTTAGACTCTCCTGGGGATTTGTGATATCTGACAACGCCACCAATATTGTGCGGGCATTACATCTGGGCAAATTCCAGCACGTCCCATGTTTTGCTCACACAATAAACTTGGTGGTGCAGAATTTTCTGAAAAGCGACAGGGGCGTGCAGGAGACGCTTTGGGTGGCCCGAAAAATTTCTGCCCACTTTCGCCATTCAGCGACTGCGTGCCGAAGACTGGAGCGCCAGCAAACACTCTTGAACCTGCCCCGCCATCACCTGAAGCAAGAGGTTGTGACGCGGTGGAACTCAACCCTCTATATGCTTCAGAGGATGGGGGAGCAGCAAAAGGCCATACAAGCCTATACATCCACCTATGACATAGGCAAAGGAGGGGGTATGCACCTGACTCAAGCGCAGTGGAGAATGATTTCCGTGTTGTGCAAGGTTCTCCAGCCCTTCGAACTTGCCACACGTGAAGTCAGTTCAGACACAGCCAGCTTGAGTCAGGTCATTCCCCTCATCAGGCTTTTGCAGAAGCAGCTGGAGAAAGTGAAGGAGCTAAGACGGAGCGATTCCGCTCGGCATGTGGGACTTGTGGATGAAGCCCTTCATTCGCTTTGCCAGGATTCCAGGGTGGTCAATCTGTTGAAATCAGACCACTACATTTTGGCCACCGTGCTTGATCCTAGGTTTAAAGCCTATGTGGTGTCTCTCTTTCCGGCTGACACAAGCCTCCAGAGGTGCAAAGACCTGCTGGTGAACACACTGTCAGCTGAAGCGGAACGTGACACGTCAACGGCTCCTTCTTCATTTTCTCCCGCAACTGGGGCTGCCAGGAAAAAACTTAGGTATCCTAAGCAACCCGCTGGCGGTGATGCAGGGCAGGCAGGACCAAGTTTGGACATCTGGTCCGGACTGAAGGACCTGGCAACAATTTCTGACATGTCTACTGTCACTGCATATGATACTGTCACCATTGACAGAATGGTGGAGGATTACATCGGTGACAGCATCCAAGTAGGCATGTCAGACAGTCCATACCTGTACTGGCAGGAAAAAGAGGCAATTTGGAGGCCCCTGTACAAGCTGGCTCTATTTTACCTGAGTTGCCCCCCCCTCCAGTGTGTACTCCGAAAGAGTGTTTAGTGCAGCCGGGAACCTTGTCAGCGAAAGGCGTAGGAGGTTGCTTCCACAGAATGTGGAGAAGATGATGTTCATCAAAATGAATTATCAGCTCTTCCAGGGAGACCAGCCTCCAGAAGGTACAGAGGGACCTGTGGTGGTGGATTCAAGTGGGGACGAGTTAATACTTTGTGAGGATGAGGATGTACACACTGAAGAGGGTGAGGAATCGGTGGATGAGGAGGATGAGGATGACATCTTGCCTCCGTAGAGCCAGTTTGTGCAGGGACATATTAATTGCCAGCTTGTTTTGTGGGGGCCCAAACGAACCAATCATTTCAGCCACAGTTGTGTGGCAGACCCTGGCGCTGAAATGATTGATTTGTTAAAGTGTGCATGTCCTGTTTATACAACATAAGGGTGGGTGGGAGGGCCCAAGGACAATTCCATCTTGCACTTCTTTTTTTTCTTTGCATTATGTACAGTTTGGGGCCTAGTTTTTCTAACTGCCATCCTGTCTGCCACTGCAGTGTCACTCCTAGATGGGTCACGTGTTTGTGCCGCCCACTCGTGTCGCTTAGCATAGTCATCCAGCTACCTCGGTGCAACCTTTTGGACATAAAAACACTATTGTGAGGTGTGAGGTGTTCAGAATAGACTGGAAATGAGTGGAAATTAAGGTTATTGAGGTTAATAATAGCATAGGAGCAGAGAAACCAACAAATTCTGTGATTTTAGCTGTTTTTATGCTTTTTTAAAAAAAAATACAGATCCAAAACACAAAACCCAGAACCCAAAACACGGAAGGGTGGTTTTGGCAAAACCAATCCAGATCCAAAACACGAAGAAAGATCCAGATCCAAAACCAAAACACAAAACACGAAAAGTGGCCGGTGCACACCCCTACTGTTTATATGCTATCCCCGATATTTCCGCTTCTTTTGCATAACTTTATACGCCTCTTTATATGCTATGTCCGATATTTCCCCTTCTTTTTGCATAACTTTCTATGCCTGTTTATATGCTATCCCCGATATTTCCGCTTCTTTTTGCATAACTTTCTATGCCTGTTTATATGCTATCCCCGATATTTCCGCTTCTTTTTGCATAACTTTCTATGCCTGTTTATATGCTATCCCCGATATTTCTGCTTCTTTTTGCATAACTTTATATGCCTGTTTAATGTTTATATGTTGTCCCCGATATTTCTTCTTCTTTTTGCATAACTTTATATGCCTGTTTATATGCTATCCCCGATATTTCCGCTTCTTTTTGCATAACTTTATATGCCTGTTTATATGCTATCCCTGATATTTCCGCTTCTTTTTGCATAACTTTATATGCCTGTTTATATGCTATCCCCGATATTTCCGCTTCTTTTGCATAACTTTATATGCCTGTTTATATGCTATGTCCGATATTTCCCCTTCTTTTTGCATAACTTTCTATGCCTGCTTATATGCTATCCCCGATATTTCCGCTTCTTTTTGCATAACTTTCTATGCCTGTTTATATGCTATCCCTGATATTTCCGCTTCTTTTTGCATAACTTTCTATGCCTGTTTATATGCTATCCCCGATATTTCCGCTTCTTTTGCATAATTTTATATGCCTGTTTATATGCTATGTCCGATATTTCCCCTTCTTTTTGCATAACTTTCTATGCCTGCTTATATGCTATCCCCGATATTTCCGCTTCTTTTTGCATAACTTTCTATGCCTGTTTATATGCTATCCCCGATATTTCTGCTTCTTTTTGCATAACTTTATATGCCTGTTTAATGTTTATATGTTGTCCCCGATATTTCTGCTTCTTTTTGCATAACTTTATATGCCTGTTTATATGCTAAATAAATACCACTAGTGTGTACGTGTATCCATGTGATAGGGAACAATGGGCCTGATTCAGAGATGTACGCAAACCCAATGGTTTGCCTATATCTCTGATGGTTACTGATCTGCGCATGTGCAGGATCAGCATTGCGATGATGGTCGCAGTGACCCTTAAGTTGTTTGGGGGCAGGGACAGTGTCGGTGAACGTTTGACAAACCGGCAGTGTGTCTTCCGAGGAGTTCCAGCAGCCATTCTGAATAGGGTTAAGCTGAGTCAGATGGCTGATGGCTGCCCCATGGTGATCCGATGCTGCACCCTTGGAGGCAGCAGCGGATCACAGAAACCAGCAGGAGACTTCTATTTATACAAGATGCCCCTTACGGCATTAGAATATGTTAACATCACTGCTGCGTCCAAAGACTCAGCAGTAATGCTAACAGCATAACAACTCTGACTCATAGATTATAAACTCCACCGGTGCATGGACTCATGTGAATGACTGTAATATCCTCTGTAAATCACTGCAGAATATATATTTGCTATATAAATAACTGTTCATAAATAAATCATTTAAAATGTATCCGATTGACATCATTGTTTTTTGTTTTTATGGGACCGCAGAGCCTGTAGCACCTGACATAAATGACATACATGGGACAAGTGTTGTAGCGGATACAATTAGGCAGAATTATAAATAATGAATGCATTTAATAGAGTGAAGAAACATTTAGCATCAGACATGACAAAGGACATACAAGGTAGACAGATTTAGGACTAATAGAAGAGAGACGGTAAAGAGGACCATTCAATGAGGGCTTACATTCTGGGATTGGGTGGAAGCGGGGTAGGAAGAGGGGCAAGAGAGATTGTAGGTTCAAGTGGGAGATAGTAGGATAAAGTGGGACAGTTTTATTGGGGTGAGAGGGGCATGGATCAGGTGATGAGGCATATGGAAAAGCGTTAATATAGTAGATGTACATAGTAGGTATTGCTCTACTTTGAATTTGAAATGTGTTTGCAGTACCATACTCCAGCAGTGGTGCTGTTCTTATTGGCATATGTGTTGCATGGCTAGGCAGCAGCAGATAAGACTTTGGCTTCTTTCCCAGCAGCACCTGATGCTCCTTGGTAAATATTGTACCTGCTTCAAACAACAGCCCGAAATCATCAAGTCTTCCCTTACTATCAGCCACAGCTCCTGGTTTCTGGTTCCAGCTCAGCTGGTCTGCAGTAACTTTCCTGTTCATCTGGATAATTGCAGGTACTCACTGTATATTTTCCACAGGACTTTACATTTGTTGTGTGTAGCAGTTTGCTACAATTCTGCTACCTCTGTATTACACTATGTATCTAGAGACATCATTCCTGTGTAATCTGTTACAGTTATATGGTTACCTAGGAGAATTCTTACCTGCCCATCATGTTGAAACAACAGTTCCTGTATGAGTTATCTTTTGTTACTATTTATCATATGCTTAACAGAAGAGATATAGCAGATATGTCCTGCATTATAGACAGAATTACAGCATCCTGTCACCCCCATATGCTGTACAGGAATGTTGCATTTATGTTTATCAGAGCAGTTGTCTTGGCATAAATACATTTATATATATAGCCCTGAAAAAAACATTCTTAGTCACCACCATGTGGAATATTCCTTTTTTCCCCCCTTCCCCCTCCCCTTAATGCCCCAAATCATAAATAGTCCCCCATGGGATGTGGATTAACAGATAGACAGTAAAAAGGTTGACAGTGTCTAGATAGACACCAGATATTAGACAGTCAATAGGTCAACTGGGACAAAAGGTCGACACACTAACGGTCGACATGTAAGAACGTCAATGGGTACAAAAGGTCGTCAGGGTCAAAAGGTCGACATGACAATTGTCGACACAAAGCTGGTCGACACATGCTTTTTCTATTATTTTTTTAGCCCTAATCTTCACCCTACTCCTAACCCTCCCCTTTGTGTATAACTCTAACCCTCCCTCCTGGTGCCTAACCATCGGGCTAGGTGCCTGACCCTAACCGTCCCTCCTGGTGCCTAACCCTAACTGTCGGGGTAAGTGCCTAACCCTAAAAAAACAAAAATCATGAGACGTCCATTTTTTTTGTGTCGACCATTTTCATGTTGACCTTTTGACCATATTGACCATTTGTACCCATCGACCTTTAGTTTGTCGACCTTTTGTCCCTGTCTATCTTTTGTCCCAGTCGAAATATTGACTGCCTAACATCTGGTGTCTATCTAGACATTGTCCACCTTTTTACTGTCTATTTATAGTCCGGAACCCTGCCCCATGTGCCTTTGTTCACTACCACAGTACTTCCAGAATAAGGACTACTTTTGACAACACTGCTGCAACTCTGCAAATTCCAACCTCAGTTGTCACAGTACCTATCCATATGTGTGTTACATTGATATAGCTTTGCAAACTCCATCCTCAATTATCACAGTACCTATCCATATGTGTGTTACATTGCTCTAGCTCTGCAAATTCCAACCTCAGTTTTCACAGTACCTATCCGTATTCGTGTTACATTGATATAGCTCTGCAAATTATAACCTCAGTTTTCACAGTATCTATCCGTATGCTTATACAATGATATAGCTCTGCAAATTCCAGCCTCAGTTGTCACAGTACCTATCTATATGCGTGTTACAATGGTATAGCTCTGCAATCTCTATCCTCAGTTTTCACAGCACCTATCCGTATACATTTTACAATGAAATAGTTCTGCAAAATCCAACCTCAGTTTTCACTGTACCTCTCTGTATGTGTGTGTTACATTGATATAGCTCTGCAAAATTCATCCTCAGTTGTCACAGTACTGTACCTATCCATATGTTTAGCTATATCAATGTAACATGCATACAGATAGGTAGTGTGACAGTACCTATCTGTATGTGTGTTACATTGATATAGCTCTGCAAATTCCATGATCGTCAGTGACATTGAATCTTACTTGTATTTCGCTTCATCTCTCCAATCCTGGACATTGTTTTTATTTCCATTTAATTAATCCAGTATTTCATAGACTATTGTCACTAGCCTCTGAAATGTACAGCACTACAGCCATAATCACTATACAGCCACTGCTGTGTCTATGTATATCTGCTCTTGTTTATACAGCCTGTGTAATGTTTGATATCCTGTTCCCTGTTTACCTGCCTGGATTCCTCTCCATTAGCTGGTCCTACACTGTGCTACTTTATCTTGTGATATTATTACAATAATGATGGTCTCATTAAATTCACTTGTTCATAGTGATGATTTCTTGATTAAATGTATTATTTGCATTTTACAATTAAAGTAGTACCAGGTTGTGTCTCCCATAGCCAAAATGCTTGGGACCAGAGAGATTATGAATATCGGATTTTTCTGTATTTTGGAATATTGGCATACCATAATGAGATATCTTGGGAATGGGACCTAAATCTAAACACAGAATGCATTTATGATTTATATACACCTTATACACACAGGCTGCAGGTAATTTTATACAATATTTTTAATCATTTTGTGCCTTAAACAAAGTTTGTGTACATTAAACCATCAGAAAGCAAATGTTTCATTATCTCAGTCATGGTCAAACAATTCCGTATTTCGGAACATTTGGATATTTGAGACTCAACCTCTAGCACATATAAGAGTGACCGAAGGCTTGGCATGGGATGACAGGTAGGAAGCTCATGTAGTATGTTAAGTGGAGTCCTGGAACAATGAGGCTTTTGAAAAGACGTTAGGCCTATCAATGAGTTAGGTAGTTGGTGTGTGGGCCTAATCTGAGTCTGGGGCTTGGTAGGCCAAAGTAAGTGTTTGGCAATGATGGCCCGGTAAGTTGGTATATATAAAACTAATTTCCCCCATATATTTAAAACAATTAAAATACATATAATCAGCTTGCTACTAAAGACCCACAATTGATGTAAAATAACAACATTGGTTGTGGCTAACTCACAGGGTTGCCATGAGACTGCGCCAAGAATATATATAGCAGCCATACTGTACCTACCACCTGGCCTGATTTCAGCAGGACAGTCAATCAGTTTTATGGGGACTGTCCATTCGCCTTAATTTGCATGGTTCAGTGTTTGGTACAGTAGCTATTCCTCATGAAAATGCTGATCATGGGTGTGTCCATGCCCACAGAGTGCGTGTCCATGCCCCAAGCCAATACTGACCTCTCCCCCTTCATGTGTTGTATGTAATAAAATTTGTGAAAGTAATATATGGTTACAGAATTTACAGAAAATAGTGGTGGCTGTCCTGTTTTTCCACTTTTTGAAGTTGGTTTGCGCAGGTTAGTTTTTTCGTTTGTAAACTGGAGACGAAGATATTCTTCAGAATTTTGTACTGTTAATTGACTATTGGTCTAGAAAACCAGCTGCACAATAAAGAATTTTCAGAACACTTGGGCGCATAGATCAGTCAGGGCATAGAAATTTTGTTCTGTTTGTACACAATAAAGTTTGATGAATAAAGGTAAACTCTGTCTGTGTACGAACAAAACAAAATACCTGTGCGCCGATTAGTCAACACAATTAGGTGTTCTGAAAACACTTTATTGTACCACTAGACAGCATCAGTTTCTACCGAACTGTTGAAGAGTGTAAGGGGCCTATTCATCAATATTAAAATAAAGTTTTTAAGGACATTTTCCTTAATTACTGTTATTTTAGTATTCATTAACACACCTAACACAGGAGATATCACTGATATCTCCTGTTACAGTCCGCCTGCTTTAATTTCCACGCCCCCCCATACATGAACATGTTAAAGTTTAAAAAAAAAAAACAACCAATAAAGTTTAAAAAAAAAAACACAATAAAGTTTAAAAAATTACCGCAGCTATAATCACTGCTGCGCATGCGCCGCTTTAAACGTAACAGTGCATGCGCAGCACTGATTACAGCTGCGGTAAGTTAGTGTAGACAGGGATAACTATCTATTTCCTTAAAAAGTTGTTATCGTAAAAATTACAGCTTTTCGGAATAGATAGTTATGGAGAGGAGGAATGATGAATTCCTCCGGTAATTAGGTAGAACTCCATGCGAGTTATAAACCTAATTACCTCCATCAAGTTTTCAGTTATGATGAATAGGCCCCTAAGTCTGTACCTTTACTGTACATTTTCTTTGGGTTAGGGATGAACATCGGAAGCAGGGGCGTATTTATAATGGGTGCACTGTGTGTGGTGCACATGGGTTCCTGGGTCTTTGGGGGTCCATACCACACACCCTGCACCCATACTTGTTTATACTTACCTTTCTGCAGTCTTCAGAGTGCAGGGAAAATGGGGGACGTCTGTGCAGAAAAGAGGTCTCCGGGAATAAGGCACGGGCGCTGGCATTGATCCAAAATCTACCGCACTCTGTGCACTGTCAGAGAGGAGGGGACCCAAACGGAGGCTGCACGCGGGCCCCCTCCTCTCTTAAAACGCCCCTGATCCGAAGCCGATGGTTAGCAACTATCAATGTTTCTGATTTGATGGAAGTACTTTTCATCTAATACCGGGGATTAAATGATTTCCAGATATCGGATGCAGCTTTCCGAAGCCCATCTGAGGGCTGGCTATGGGTGAGGGGAGTACACACACTGCTGCTCTGTATAGCAAAGCAGCAGGAGAATATATTCTAAGTGTAAAGGGAGCCTGGGGCAGCCCAGCATCTCGGAGAGCACTGGCCACGCCCCCACAGTAACGTGGACAGGGGGTTCTGCAAGGTTCCTCCCCCTTTTTGGTTGCTAGTATAACCATGGTTATACTATCTAATGGTTGCGATGCAATGGCTAGTTGCTGTATTTGATGTCGAAAACCTGGCAACCACTCGATTCCAGGCTTATGATGTTCATCCCTACTTTGGATTCCCTATCCAGGAGTTGTCCTACCAGGGAGAAGCATCTGATGACAACAACTGTATACAGGCTATATCACCTAAAGTCCCATAGAAGGCCAAATCTTTGAATTATGGATATGCCTTTTTCATTCTGTGAGATTGTAAACATATTTTAATAGTTTTAATATATGTGTGATTTTATAAGAGTAATGCATGAATACTACATATGTCGGGGGAAATAATGGAGTAGATTTATCATGAGGTGATAACCCATTTTTTCTGCCTTTTTCCCAAAAAAAGGGGTTATTACCAACTCTCTAAAATGTATTAATATAAAAGGCTCGTGTGAATAGCACCGTCCCATAGCCAGCTGAGGTTGGTGCTATGTGTCACTTGCCAGTCCTGCCGATACCCCACCAGACTAGCGTAAGCGCCGTCAGCCTCGCACTTATATCTTGCTTTTTTTTTTTTTTAGATAGGGCCGTCAGGAGGCACAACGTATCGCTATGGGACTGGACGCAATGACAAAGGCGGCGATTTATCTCTCCCTTACTTCCGCAAATTCTTATTTAATACATGCTGGTTTTATTCTTTATAAATAGTTTTTTTGGAAGATGACACTGCACGGTATCCAGAATAAAGGACCTTAATTAGATCCATGTTTTTGATCTATTTTCTAGTAAGTGCAAGTGCAAAAGGGAATTGGTCATCTCTGGGCAGCTGCGAATTTGCACGGAATGCAGCTGCGATAATATGCTAATGTTTGCCAAAGCTCAGCCAGCATGAGGTTGCCCACTACTGCTGTCTCATATCCATCCAATGTTGCTCTTCTGCATAAACATCAGTACCATCAACACACATCGGGCAGTCACACAGCATTTACAACAGGTCTGACCTGTGTATGTAATGGCAGTGGCTAATTTATGCACATCAATGAAACGGCGTTCAAATGTACAGACACACCTGCGTTTTTCTGACCACCCCCCTGTCACCACCCCCAAACTCTGGCAGCCCAGTAGCGCATGCAGGGAGGTTTCTGAGTACCCAGAAATCCCCGCCTGACAGACTCAAGAGCAGGGATTATCAGAGCCGTAGCTAGCGCTCTGAGCACCCTGTGCCAGCCCCGCCCCTTTTTGCGTGTGAGGTCATGACGTCGCGCACAAGGGGACTGGGCCGCCGGTAATTGAAGCTCAAGCAGTGCCCGGAGCGTTTTCAAGACGTGCCGGGCAGCTGTAATTATGGCAGTGTGCCCGCCTGTAGCGTCCACAGGACGCTACAGGCAGCACTGCTGCAGTGATGCTGGCTGCAGGGCGCCGTTACAGGCACCCTGCAGTCAGAAGCAGGGGCCGTGGGATGTCAACGGTGCCGCCCACAGAGCTCTGCGCTCTGCGCGGCCGCACACCCCTAGCTACGGCCCTGGGCATCATGTTATCCGCCTCTTCTGATTTCCCTTCCCTCTTTACAATCCATACCTTCTTCAAGGTAAGTGTGTGAGTAATGCATGTGTGACATGTCTGTGTGTATATATGTATATGTTTGTGTATGTGTAAGGTACAGTATGTGTGCAATATGTGTATGGTATATTTATATGTTTGTGTGTGTATGTATATGTATATATGTGTCTTTATTCGCAATTGCATTCACTACTGAATCATGCCCTCTGTTTCCACTTATACCTCTATATCAGTGTTTTGGACTTACTGGGGGAGATGGAAGAAGCTCAGAAGATCAGTGCACGTTATGTGCGCTGATACCGCCTCTCCCAATGTATGATCGGGGGTCTGGGCGGTAAATGACAGGGACGCTGTGCTCCCCTGTCATTATCGGCGCTGCTATATACAAGATAGCAGCTCTGATAGCCTGGGCCATGTATGAACGGTCAGATCGCCTGACCGTCCGGCCCGCTGTCGCTGTCGTTATCGACAGCTACAGCCTGGCGCTGCCCTATCCCCACAGCAGGGACAGTGCTCTGTCCCTGCTGGGGCGGCTGCTGGCTCAAGGCTGCCCGCAGGGATCTCGCGATACTTGCGAGATCCTGCGCATGTTTAGTGGAACTGGCCGGGACTGAGACGCAGCGCATCAGCACTAGGCTGATGCGCTACGGTCTCTACGGGTCTCACCGTTTATACATCTCATCGGTAGTGCTTCCTGCTTTGCCTCGGTAAAGAGACGAAGCAGGAAGCATTATGGCGGCAAGTTAGGCGCCGCTATAATACATCTACCCCCCCCCCAGCTCCGGCCGATGAGATGTTTATACATCTCATCGGTAGTGCTTCCTGCTTTGCCTCGGTAAAGAGACGAAGCAGGAAGCGTTATAGCGGCAAGTTAGGCGCCGCTATAATACATCTACCACCCCCCCCCAGGTCCGGCCGATGAGATGTTGATACATCTCATCGGTAGTGCTTCCTGCTTTGCCTCGGTAAAGAGGCGAAGCAGGAAGCGTCATAGCGGCATGTTAAATGCCGCTATATTATATCTACCCCATTATGCTATATTTGTTTCCCTTTCTACAACAATATTATTCAGTTTTCATGAGACCAACAAAAGAGCTAAGGAATATCAGTTGAGATTATTCAGTAATAAATAATCACTTCGTTTGTGACTTATTTTTTCTCTGTGAATTATAATAGTTGCCTTGGAGGAAGTATCATACTTTTATACACACTTTCTTTTAAATAGTTTTGATTTGGCATAGATAGTGGTTGTTTGTGAAGAGCTATATTCTCTTAAGCGCCTTGAGGTACATACACCTTTTATTTGTCACTCCTTCATCAAACAAATATGATAAAGAACTTTCATGTTTTTTGTTGTAGTAGCTTTGTATACTGGACATGTGAGCAACAACAGATCCACAGCACAAAAGGCAAATGATCCTCTCCCGGTGTTGTACAAAACCATATTTTACTTGCATGTAACATTTTTAACACACAGCTGGAACCACTTAAAAAAGAGGCTGGGAGGAGGGAAGGATTAATGGGACCAACTACTTAAACCATCGTGAGGGGCCCTCTCGGGACTAGAACATTCACATGGTAACCATAACAGTAAGTAGTCAGTGAGAGTTGTCGGCATAAACAGCAGAGGTATATAGTCATGGTGTCGATTGTCGACACTAATGACAACATTTATAATGCTGCTGTTAGGATTAGAGAGTAGTGACGACATTCACATCATCAACATACATTATTTAGACATGGTGAAAATGTCGACTTTATGTCAGTATCGACCATACTTGCCTACTTTTGAAAAAGCATTTCAGGGAGATTGTGAAAGCAGCACCTAAGAGTGCGGCGGTAAAGTGGGCGTGTACTGTTACATCGGAGAGCCGTGTCGTGAAATTGATTTGCATCCAAATGTAAATGAGCTATAAAGCAGTTAACAATATCTACTTGTTGATGAAAACACACTGATACTTTTCAGAAAATGCATGTAGCCACTGCCAGGGCCGGATTATAGGGAGGGCGACAGCGCCGGTCGTACCTACATCCTCCAGATGAACCGTTTTTTTGTTTTCTTTAACTGAGCCGCCTGCCGCGCCCGCGATTAAACCCCGCTCCTCCCAGCATTTGGCTCCACCCCCTTCTGTTGCTGCTGCTGCCTCTGAAACCAGAAGTAAGCAGTAATGTATATGTGTATCTGTGTCTATGTGTATGTATACAGTCAGGCGCATAAATATTGGGACATTGACAGAATTTTCAGATTTTGGCCTCTCTTCACCACCACAATGGATTTGAAATGAAACAAACAAGATGTGCTTTAACTGCAGACTTTCAGATTTAATTTGAGGGTAATTACATCCAAATCAGGTGGGTGTAGTAATTACAACGGTTTCTATATGTGCCTCCCACTTTTTAAGGGGCCAAAAGTAATGGGACAAACTAAACAATCCTAAATCTAACTTTCACTTTTTAATACTTTGTTGCAAATCCTTTGCAGGCAATTACAGCCTGAAGTCTGGAACGCATAGACGCTGGGTTTCATCCCTGGTGATGCTCTGCCAGGCCTCTACTGCAAATGTCTTCAGTTCCTGCTTGTTCTTGGGGCATTTTCCCTTCAGTTTTGTCTTCATCAAGTGAAATGCATGCTCAGTCGGATTCAGTTCAGGGGATTGACTTGACCATTGCATAACATTCCACTTTTTAGCCTTAAAAACTCTTTGGTTGCTTTTGCAGTATGCTTCGGGTCATTGTCCATCTGCACTGTGAAGTGCTGTCCAATGAGTTCTGAAGCATTTGACTGAATATGAGCATATAATATTGCCCGAAATACTTCAGAATTCATTCTGCTGCTTTTGTCTGCAGTCACATCATGAACAAATACAAGGGAACCAGTTCCATTGGCAGCCATACATGCCCACGCCCAGGACACTACCACCACCATGCTTCACTGATGAGGTGGTATGTTTTGGATCATGAGCAGTTCCTTTCCTTCTCCATACTCTTCTCTTCCCATCACTCTGGTACAGGTTGATCTTTGTCTCCAGAACTGTAATGGCTTTTTTAGATGTTGTTTGGCAAACTCTAATCTGGTCTTCCTGTTTTTGAGGCTCACCAATGGTTTGCATCTTGTGGTGAACCCTCTATATTCACTCTTGTGAAGTCTTCTCTTGATTGTGGACTTTGACACATATACATCTACCTCATGGAGAGTGTTCTTGATTTGGCCAACTGTTGTGAAGGGGTTTTTTTTCACCAGGGAAATAATTCTTTTGTCATCCACCACAGTTGTATTCCGTGGTCTTCGGGTCTTTTGGTGTTGCTGAGCTCTCTGGTGCGTTCTTTCTTTTTAAGAAAGTTCCAAACAGTTGATTTGGCCACACCTAATGTTTTTGCTATCTCTCTGATGGGTTTGTTTTGATTTTTCAGCCTAATGATGGCTTGCTTCACTGATAGTGACAGCTCTTTGGATCTCATATTGAGAGTTGACAGCAA
Organism: Taudactylus pleione; assembly: GCA_031769625.1. Classification (NCBI taxonomy): domain Eukaryota; kingdom Metazoa; phylum Chordata; class Amphibia; order Anura; family Myobatrachidae; genus Taudactylus; species Taudactylus pleione. The sequence continues at coordinate 3,109,326 of JAUIMM010000228.1, read as the reverse complement.
CTGATTCCAAATGCAAATGTCCCACCTAGAATCAACTCCAGACCTTTTACCTGCTTAAATGATAATGAAATAACGAGGGAATAGCCCACACCTGTCCATGAAATAGCTTTTGAGTTGATAGTCCCATTACTTTTGGCCCCTTAAAAAGTGGGAGGCACATATTGAAACTGTTGTAATTCCTACACCATTCACCCGATTTGGATGTAATTACCCTCAAATTAAATATGAAAGTCTGCAGTTAAAGCACATCTTGTTTGTTTCATTTCAAAACCATTGTGGTGGTGAATAGAGGCTAAAATATGAAAATTCTGTCAATGTCCCAATATTTATGGACCTGACTGTATATGTATGTATGTATATATATATACTGTATATGTGTGTATACATTTGTATATATATATATATATATATATATACATATAATCAGCAAAAGATAAGGGACGGCACTCCTGGACTTCTTAAAGATATCAAAGATGTTTATATCCAAATATTATTCATCCATCATCAACATTTCAGTGTTAGTGAACACCTTTTTCAAGATGCAAAAAGAACAATAATTTCAAAGCAACATTACACCTGTCATCACATCACTACAAACACATCCAATTACGGCACATCAACATACTGTATAGCACTAGGTACATAAATAGCTATACTTGCAAACAAAACTAACTGTTACAGCATTTATATGTAAACTTATGCATGTCAAGGGGAAGACTTTATCTATGGCCTCATTGATGTGGAGCCTCCTGCTCTAAAAACAGATAGTGTTACAAAAAAGCTCCAAGACCCAATTGCTCATTGAGTCCCCTTGGTGCCATGGTACATAACCGATGGATCCAACGGGCCTCATTTTGCATGAGTTTGCGGGACCTATCACCCCCCACTAATAGAGGGAGGGACGTGGACAATCATTCTATATTTGATGGATGACAAAGAATGTCTGGCAATGGCAACGTGCCTAGCCACAAGTTGTTCTCTGTTCCCTAAGTTGATGGCTAATCTAATAGCACTTCTATGTGCTGCCATGCCTTCTTTAAATAGCCTCTCTGTTTTTACTATGTAGGACAAACCACAAGGGCAGATTATCTGATAAATAACAAAAGTAGAATTACACGTAAGTTTGTGACGTATCTGATATTTGTTTCCCGATAGGGGATGATAGAAACTGTCACCTGGGATGAGCTATCTACACGTAATACACGTGCATCTGATACAACCCATTTTGCCAATACTGACTGCATCCGCTTTGGGACCAGAGCCAGGTATGTCAGTTTTGACTGAGATGTCACGGATGCTGCGTCCTCTTTTATAGCAGGAAATGATCCGTGTATCATGTAATTTTAATTCAACATCACTTTGAACAATTGGCCATAATTTCTTAGAGATTTTGTTGATATTCTTGCTATGTTGGTTAAATTTGTTAACCCAAGGTAGCATATTAGTGGTTTTTTTAGATATATTCTGTTTCAAGACAGTTTCCCGATCTAAATTCATACCTGCTGTTTAACTTTAGCAAGATGTTTTGCATCATACCCTCTGTTGATAAATTTCTGCATCATGTCATCCATCTGGGATTCAGCTAGCACTGCATCATTCTGAGGTGATCCTCTTAACTCTCAAAAACTGAGAGTAGGGAAGGCCCTGGATGAGTTGTCTACGGTGGCAACTGTGAGCACTAAGCAAATTGTTTTTATTTAGAGAAAAGACTTGTTGCAATGTTACCATTTACAATCGATATATTTACGTCCAAGAAATTTACAAATTCATTATTAATATGATACGATAATTTAGCTGAACTATCCCTGGAATAATGTTGCTCAATGATATCAATTAATTCCTGTTTGGGACCTCTCCAAAAGACCAATAAGTCGTCTATATACCGTACATAAAACCTGATTTTCTGTGCAATTAATGGATCTTCAAAGAACAATGCATCTTAAACTCCAAACATGTATATGTTGGCGTACGATGGGGCCACACTGGACACCATCGCACAGCCAACACCCTATAGATAGAATTGGTTATTATACAGGAAAAAATTCCTGGTAAGGATCAATCTCATTCACTCTACAACAAAGTTAACATCAGGTCCTGTATATAGAGGATGACGTGAAAGAAAATTTCGGATCGCTATTAGTCCTTCTTGATGGTGTACGATGGTGTATAAACTCCCAAAGTCAATGCTACAGAGCCAAATTTCTTCTTCAAATGATGGTAATCCATCCAGCTTTCTTAATAGTGTAGATGTATCAAGCAAATAATGCGGATGGTCCCGGATGCATGGCTGCATAAGAGTATCAAGATAAATTGCCATGGGTTGCAGCAGCGACCCTCTAGCTGTAATAATTGGTCTCCCTGGGGGATTTATGAATTTTGGGCGTACAGTATAACACCGGAACAATAGGAGACTGTGGTACTAAAGCCTCCTTCAGGGCTTTGTCAATCAGATTGTTATCCACTGCTGATGTGAGAATATCGATAAGTTCTCTTTTAATCATCCCGGTAGGGTCAGCAGGTAGCGATCTATAGATCTATAGGTCAACTCATCGTCCAGATGGTTGGCAATAATTTTTGATATTTGCATAGATCTAAAATAACAAGAAACCCGCCCTTATCGGCTGAGCGAAAGACTAAGTCCGTGTTCTTAGATAATTGTATCAGTGCCTTATGTTCCTCCCTCGTGAGGTTAAATCGTGTGCTAGGCGACTTTTTGATCGCATCTTCCACCTCATTGTGTAGCAATCTCATAGATTTTAATTGAGGGATTTGAAGACAATGGGTCGAAGGATGATCTGGGCTGGAGTTTTTGTATTTTAGATGGTAATTGATACATATCCTCGGTACTAGATGATGGTACTTTAGAAAAAAAATATTTTAATTTTAATTGCCTATTCAGTGTGAACTGTTCCACTTGCCATTGTAGGGCATCAAATTTGACCGTGGGGACAAATGAAAGTCCTTTACTGAGTACATGGCTCTCTATGGGCTCTATTTATTAACATTATTTTTACTAAAATAAAGTGAAAAAGGGTGTTTTAACACCCTTTCCACATTATTTTAGTATCACCTACAGTTACTAAAGGGCAGTGGGGTAACTATAAATTTTGCTCCCCCATGGCAAAAAAGTTTCAGGCGCCCCCCCCCCCCCCAAAGATCAAACACACCCAAAGACTACGTTTAAGGTGTGTGGTTACATGATACAGCAACGTGCCTTACACATTATGACACACTAAGTAATGCCACTTATAACACAGTGTGCCACACCGGAATGCCCCTTACAACACATTATGCCACACCGGAGTGCCCCTTACAACACATTATGCCACACAGCAATGCCCCTTACACATCCCACACAATAATGCCACATATAACACATAATGACATACAGTAAAGCGTTTATAACAAATTTATGCCATGCTGTAATGCCCCTATTTCACATTATGCCACACTGTAATGCCACATACAACAGATTATGCCAAATACAACACATTATGCCACACAGTAATGCCCCTTACACATTATGCCACACAGTAATGCCCCTAATAGCACATTGTGCACACAGTAATGCAAATACACATTATGCCAAACAGTAATGCCCATTACATCCCACCCTGACAGATCTACTTTACCAACCCTCCTTTCTGCTCCTGCCAGTCCATCACCTCAGCTCAAGACAGGTTGCACAGTTTTTATGTCCGTGTAGAACCAGATTATTGGGAACATAGTTTATAACCTGTAAACTGTGTATCAAATTAGTGCCCCTTATACAGTGCCCCCTGTAGTTGTGCCCCAAAATGCAATGCCCCTATACTAGTGCCCCTTATGCAATGCCCCCTGTAGTAGTGCCCCTTATGCAATGCCCCCTGTAGTAGTGCCCCTTTTGCAATGTCCCCTGTAGTAGTGTCCATTATGCAATGCCCCCTGTAGTAGTGCCCCTTATGCAATGTCCATTGTAGTAGTGACCATTATGCAATGTCCCCTGTAGTAGTGCCCCTTATGCAATGCCCCCTGTAGTAGTGCCCCTTATGCAATGCCCCCTGTAGTAGTGCCCATTATGCAGGGCCCCCTGTAGTAGTGCCCATTATGCAGGGCCCCCTGTAGTAGTGCCCATTAAAGTAATGCCCCCTGTAGTAGTGCCCATTATGCAGGGCCCCCTGTAGTGCCCCTTCTAGTAGTTAGCCCCCTGTAGTGCCCCTTCTAATAGTTAGCCCCCTGTAGTGCCCCTTCTAGTAGTTAGCCCCCTGTAGTTAGCCGCCTGTAGTTAGCCCCCTGTAGTTAGCCGCCTGTAGTTAGCCCCTGTAGTTAGCCGCCTATAGTTAGCCACCTGTAGTTAGCCCCCTGTAGTTAGCCCCCTGTAGTTAGCCGCCTGTAGTTTGCTGCCTGTAGTTAGCCCCCTGTAGTTGCTCCCCCCCTCCGCGCGCACACAAACCCCCCCTCCATACACAAAAGAAAAAACACAAACACTTACCTTTATCCCCGCTCCAGTGCTGCTGCCGTCCATACCCCAGCGTCCGCTCCTCGGCACTATGGGAGTGACGTAATTACGTCACTCCCATAGTGCCCTGCGGGACCCAGAAGACGGAGGGAGCTCCGTCCTCCGGCTGCCGCCGGGGGTTTGAATAGGAGCCCGGCGCCCGCTGGTAACACACTCAGCGGGTGCCCGGCAGATGGAGGGTGCAGTGGGTGCGACCGCACCACACCCCCTACACCCTCCGTAGTTACTACTACTGCCCCCGTCGCCCCCAAGCTACCCAGCGCCTCCAAGCCACCGCGGGGGCTGCGGGGGCAGTAGTTACGCCACTGCTAAAGGGCAATTGGAGTAGAATTCATAAACTTCTACTCCAACCCCTAAGTATCACTTATTTTTAGTAAGCAGATCGCATTTCCCATAATTGTAATGGGAAATGTGATCCGACCAAAGTTACTAAAAATAAATTGTAAAAAAATACCGGGGAAAGCCCTGTGATAATAACGCCACCTGGAGGTGGCATTATCCAGGGTCTCCCCCGGTTACCGGACTCCTGCCCTGCTCTAATGGGGAGAGCAGAGCGCGGAGCCGGTCCCAGTGATCAGCTGTGTGGTCTAAACAGACCGCAAGCTGATCTCTGCTAAAAAAAAAAAAGTAAAAAAAAAAATGTACTTACCTGACTCCAGGGACCGGTGGTCGGGGCTAGTGTGATGTTCTCCCTCTGGTCAGCTGGTCTCCCATGGTGCACTGTGGTCATCAGATGATTGGGTCCCAGTGCAGTATGGGATATCAGTTGACCGGAGGCATGGAAGACATCACCGGAGCACCGATGACTGCAGGCAGTGGCGGTTCTAGGGGTGGGCTAACAGGGCAGTCGCCCGGGGCGCCAGCCCCTAGAGGGCGCCACTGAGTCCCCAGAAGGTAAAAAAAAAATAATAAAAAAACCCAGCGCCGGTCGTCCCCGCGTTGCCGGGCGCCCGCTGATATTTGTTATCAGCGGGCATCCCGCTCCCTCCCTGCAAAGGCAGCCGAAGCTCACTCCAGAGTTCCGGCTCCTTCATAGATCCGTGGTGGAGCCGTGGTCGGACCGGACGGCAGCGGACGCAGGAGCGGGGCCTGAGGTAAGTATTGTGTTTGTATTTTTTTTTTTTTTTTTCAGAAGGGAGGCATGGGGACATTACTACTAGGGGGCATGTCTATAAGGGGGCATTACTACTGGGGGCATGTCTATAAGGGGCATTACAACTGGGGACATGTCTATAGGGGGGCATTACTACTGGGAGCATGTCTATAAGGGGCATTACTACTGGGGCATGTCTATAAGGGGCATTACTACAGGAGGCATTACTACTGGGGGCATGTCTATAAGGGGCATTACTACTGGAGGCATGTCTATAGGGGGCATTACTACTGGGAGCATGTCTATACAGTGGCATTACTACTGGGGGCATGTCTATAAGGGGGCATATCTATAAGGGGCATTACTACTGGGAGCATGTCTATAGGGGGCATTTCTACTGGGGGCATGTCTATAAAGGGGCGTTACTACTGGGGGCATGTCTATAAGGGGGCATTCCTACTGGGGGCACTACTATAGGGGGCACTAATGGGGGCATTCCAACTTTGGACACTACTATAGGGGGCATTCCTACTGTGGGCACTACTATAGGGGGCATTATTACTGGGGCACTACTAATGTGGGCACTACTATAGGGGGCACTACTACTGTGGGCATTGTATTAGGGGCACTACTACTCAGTACTGTGGGCCTTGTGTATAAGGGGCACTAATTTGGGCATTGTGTAAAAGGGGCTACTGGGGATACTGTATTATAAAGGGAATTACTGCAAGTGGCATAATGTGTTATACAGGGCATTACTGCATGTGGCATAATGTGTTATAAAAGCCATTACTGCATGTGGCATAATGTGTTATACAGGGCATTACTGCGTGTGGCATAATGTGTTATAAAGGCCATTACTGCGTGTGGCATAATGTGTTATACAGGGCATTACTGCGTGTGGCATAATGTGTTATACAGGGCATTACTGCGTGTGGCATAATGTGTTATAAAGGTCATTACTGTGTGTGGCATAATGTGCTATACAGGGCATTACTGCATGTGGCATAATGCATTACAGGGCATTACTGCGTGTGACATAATGTGTTATAAAGGTCATTACTGTGTGTGGCATAATGTGCTATACAGGGCATTACTGCGTGTGGCATAATGTGTTATACAGGGCACTACTGCTTGGGGCATAATGTGTTATACAGGGCATTACTGCGTGGGGCATAATCTGTTTATAAAGGGCATTACTGCATGTGGCATAATGTGTTATACAGGGCATTACTGCGTGTGGCATAATGTGTTATACAGGGCATTACTGCGTGTTGCATGTGTTATACAGGGCATTACTGCATGTGGCATAATGTGTTATACAGGGCATTACTGCATGTGGCATAATGTGTTATACAGGGCATTACTGCGTGTGGCATAATGTGTTATAAAGGTCATTACTGCGTGTTGCATGTGTTATACAGGGCATTACTGCGTGTGGCATAATTTGTTTATAAAGGGCATTACTGCATGTGGCATAATGTATTTATAAAGGGCATTACTGTGTAAGGCGCATTACTGCACATGGCAATTATTCGCCACGAGGGGAGAGCTTGGGGGAAGCCCAGCACCTTCATAAGTGCGGAGCACGCCCCACAGTTTGATGAATTGGGGGTGTTCCGCCTCCTCCGTCTTGTGATCTGGTGGTCACCCCTAAAGGGTACAGTTTACTTCTTGTAATACCACGTTTTTTTGATCTCTCGTGATCAGTCCGAGGTTTTATATTCATTTGATGAAGCAGTATCGTATTGTCTCATCCGGTTCCTCTTAAAGAACGGCCTCTTGTTATCCCTGTCTGTGTTTGTCCAATGGTATACAGTGTTTTGTTGGTAATCCATGTCGACCTTGATCCTTTTTTCTTTTTTTAAATGTAATAATGTCCTGTCTATAGTTCTGTACCTGCGTACTCAGTCTATAAAGCCATTTGTTGTCTGCATCTTGACTTAAAGTGTCCTTGTGCAAACTGTCAATCTTGATAATCTTTTCTTTAGCTATATTGACCTCTTTAGTGGATTGCTCAATTATTAACAACATTAAGTCAAATGAGCATTTATTAAGGATAGCTACCCAGCGCTTGCAAAACGCTGGGTCATGCTTCCCAATGGTTGGACAATTCTTCATTCTTAGCCCCTTAGGTATTTTTTTCGCTCTGTGGTAATCACTTAATGTTAGACCATGGTAGAAGTAATCTATCTTATGTTTTTTGAGTTTTAATACTTCATGGTAAAGATCTTCACATGACGCTGGTTCTAATTGGTCAGCTAAGTCAAGATTGTACAATATGCTTCCTGCCTCTGATTCAGAGTAGGAATGTGTATCACCAATGGGGTAGCTAATATGACAATATCCACTAGCTGTATCTTCTATCTCCACGTCTGTCATGTTGCTCAATATGTAGCAATGAAGTAATAGCTATAAAAGTGCTAGTGCCAATAAATAGTTCTGTGCAATTATGCAAATCCCATTTGAAGTAGCAACTGGCAAAAAAATATACCATAAAGTGCAAAAAATAATGCCTTTAAAAACAATGTAGCAGCAAAACAGTCACTACAGTAGATGAAGCATATAAAATACCAGTACACAAATGGGTGCCCTAACCCATATACATCCAGTAAGCCAAGCTGGTTGTACACATATAAACTAGGGGTGAGCGGGTTCGGATTTCTGAAATCCAGAACCCCCCCGAACCTCCCGATCCGAGTCCGATCCGAATCAGGCTCGACTTTTCCCGCCTGACTCGGATCTGAAATCGAGGCAAAACGTCATCATCCCGCCTTCCGAGTCTCGCGGGTTTTGGATCCTATATAAGGTACCCGCGTCGGCGCCATTTTCTCACTCGGCTGTGGACAGTGAAGAGGGAGGGTGGGAGTTAGGGCTGTGTAGTGTAGTGTAGTGTAGTGTAGTGTAGTGCTGCTGTTGTCCACTACTTCAAAGTCCATAGGGGCTGGCTGTGTTGTGCTGTGCTGCTGTTGTTAATAGGGGCTGTGTCCACTACTTCAAAGTCCATAGGGGCTGGCTGGACTGTGTTGTGCAGTCAGTTCTCCATAGGGGCTGTGTCCACTCCAAAGTCCTGTGCAGTGTCCCAGTCCTAAAGGGGTGCTGTAGTGTTGTCCAGGGGGTGCTCTGTCCATCAGGGGTGCTCCCCCCAAGTGCTAAAAAAATAATATATTTTCTGTGTTTGTGAATTGTGTGCGCAGTAGCCGCACGTGCATCAACAAAGTAGTGCCAAGCGTGCGCCTGTGTCATAAGTAAAGGGCCGGCTGGCTTGACCGTTAAAGGGTGCTGTAACCCCCGAAAGTACACTCCAATCCAAACCAAAAAAAAATTATTTTCTGTGTTTGTGAATTGTGTGCGCAGTAGCCGCACGTGCATCAACAAAGTAGTGCCAAGCGTGCGCCTGTGTCATAAGTAAAGGGCCGGCTGGCTTGACCGTTAAAGGGTGCTGTAACCCCCGAAAGTACACTCCAGTCCAAACCCAAAAAAAATTATTTTCTGTGTTTGTGAATTGTGTGCGCAGTAGCCGCACGTGCATCAACAAAGTAGTGCCAAGCGTGCGCCTGTGTCATAAGTAAAGGGCCGGCTGGCTTGACCGTTAAGGGTGCTGTAACCCCCGAAAGTACACTCCAGTCCAAACCAAAAAAAAAATTATTTTCTGTGTTTGTGAATTGTGTGCGCAGTAGCCGCACGTGCATCAACAAAGTAGTGCCAAGCGTGCGCCTGTGTCATAAGTAAAGGGCCGGCTGGCTTGACCGTTAAAGGGTGCTGTAACCCCCGAAAGTACACTCCAATCCAAACCAAAAAAAAATTATTTTCTGTGTTTGTGAATTGTGTGCGCAGTAGCCGCACGTGCATCAACAAAGTAGTGCCAAGCGTGCGCCTGTGTCATAAGTAAAGGGCCGGCTGGCTTGACCGTTAAAGGGTGCTGTAACCCCCGAAAGTACACTCCAGTCCAAACCCAAAAAAAATTATTTTCTGTGTTTGTGAATTGTGTGCGCAGTAGCCGCACGTGCATCAACAAAGTAGTGCCAAGCGTGCGCCTGTGTCATAAGTAAAGGGCCGGCTGGCTTGACCGTTAAGGGTGCTGTAACCCCCGAAAGTACACTCCAGTCCAAACCCCAAAAAAATTATTTTCTGTGTTTAGCCGCACGTATATATCAAATCGATATAACATAAATGGAGGACCAAACTTTCTCCGATAAAAATAAAATAGAGAAAGATCAAGAACCACTTCCTCCTAGTGCTGAAGCTGCTGCCACTAGTCATGACATAGACGATAACATGCCATCAACGTCGTCTGCCAAGGCCGATGCCCAATGTCATAGTAGAGGGCACATACAATCCCAAATGGCAAAGTTCAGGAAAATGACCTTGAAAAAGACATTTAAATCAGCTGAAGAGAAACGTAAACTTGCCAATATGCCATTTACGACACGGAGTGGCAAGGAACGGCTAAGATCGATCCCTAGTATGTTCATGACTAGTGGTTCAGCTTCACATGACGATGGAAGCCCTCCTCCCACTAAAAAAATCAAAAGAGTTAAGCTGGCAAAAGCACAGCGAAGAACTGTGCTTTCTAAGAAGATATCACAAATCCCCAAGGAGAGTCCAAGTGTGGTGGTGGTTGCGATGCCTGACCTTCCCAGCACTGGACGGGAAGAGGTGGCTCTTTCCACCATTTGCACGCCCCCTGCAAGTGCTGAAAGGAGCACCCACAGTCCACTTGCTGATATGCAAATTGAAGATGTCACTGTTGAAGTACAACAGGATGAGGATACTGGTGTAGCTGGCGCTGAGGAGGAAGTTGGCGAGGAGGATTCTGATGGTGATGTGGTTTGTTTAAATCAGGCTCCGGGGGAGACAGTTGTTGTCCGTGGGATGAAAAAGCCCATCACGGTCATGCCTGGGCAGAAGACCAAACATTCCACCTCTTTGGTCTGGCAATATTTCTATCCAAATCCGGACAACAACTGTCTTGCCATATGTACCATATGTAAAGGTGAAATAAGTAGGGGTAGGGACGTCAATCACCTAGAAACATCCTCCCTTATATGGCACCTGCAGCGCGTTCATAAAAAGTTACTGTCAAGTTCAGAAACTTTGGCTAAGACCGTAAGCAGTCCAGGGACACCTAAATCCCGTTGTCCTGTTGTATCCAAGCGCCTGCAAACCACACCGTCAACTCCCTCCTCGTCAATTTCCTCCTTAGTCAGGATCGGAAGTAGTCCTGCAGGCCATGTCACTGGCATGACTGACTCTCCTATCCGGGATTCCTCTGGAGGATCCTGCATTGCTACGCCTACTGCTGCCGCTGCTGCTGCTGCTGGGAGTCGTTCATCATCCCAGAGAGGAAGTAGGAACACCACTACTTTTACTAAACAATTGACCCTCCAACAGTCCTTAGCGAGGAGGATGAAGTACGACAGCAGTCATCCTCAAGCAAAACGTATAACTGAGGCCTTGACTGCTATGTTGGTGTTAGACGTGCGTCCGGTATCCGCCATTAGTGCAGTGGGATTTAGACAATTGATGGAGGTAGTGTGTCCCCGGTTCCAAATCCCGTCTAGATTCCACTTCACTAGGCAGGCGATACCGAGACTGTACAGAAACGTCAGAAAAAGTGTCCTCAGTGTCCTGAAAAATGCCGTTGTACACAATGTCCACTTAACCACGGACATGTGGACAAGTGGAACAGGGCAGACTAAGGACTATATAACTGTGACAGCCCACTGGGTAGATGTATCACCTTACGCAGCAACAGCAGCAGCGTCACCAGTAGCAGCATCTCAGAAACGCCAGCTCGTTACAAGGCAGGCTACGCTGTGTATCACCGGTTTCAGTAAGAGGCACACCGCCGACAACCTCTTAGAGAAACTGAGGGAAATCATCGCCCAGTGGCTTACCCCACTTAGACTCTCCTGGGGATTTGTGATATCTGACAACGCCACCAATATTGTGCGGGCATTACATCTGGGCAAATTCCAGCACGTCCCATGTTTTGCTCACACAATAAACTTGGTGGTGCAGAATTTTCTGAAAAGCGACAGGGGCGTGCAGGAGACGCTTTGGGTGGCCCGAAAAATTTCTGGCCACTTTCGCCATTCAGCGACTGCGTGCCGAAGACTGGAGCGCCAGCAAACACTCTTGAACCTGTCCCGCCATCACCTGAAGCAAGAGGTTGTGACGCGGTGGAACTCAACCCTCTATATGCTTCAGAGGATGGAGGAGCAGCAAAAGGCCATACAAGCCTATACATCCACCTATGACATAGGCAAAGGAGGGGGTATGCACCTGACTCAAGCGCAGTGGAGAATGATTTCCGTGTTGTGCAAGGTTCTCCAGCCCTTCGAACTTGCCACACGTGAAGTCAGTTCAGACACAGCCAGCTTGAGTCAGGTCATTCCCCTCATCAGGCTTTTGCAGAAGCAGCTGGAGAAAGTGAAGGAGGAGCTAAGATGGAGCGATTCCGCTCGGCATGTGGGACTTGTGGATGAAGCCCTTCATTCGCTTTGCCAGGATTCCAGGGTGGTCAATCTGTTGAAATCAGACCACTACATTTTGGCCACCGTGCTTGATCCTAGGTTTAAAGCCTATGTGGTGTCTCTCTTTCCGGCCGACACAAGCCTGCAGAGGTGCAAAGACCTGCTGGTGAACACACTGTCAGCTGAAGCGGAACATGACACGTCAACGGCTCCTTCTTCATTTTCTCCCGCAACTGGGGCTGCCAGGAAAAAACTTAGGTATCCTAAGCAACCCGCTGGCGGTGATGCAGGGCAGGCTGGACCAAGTTTGGACATCTGGTCCGGACTGAAGGACCTGGCAACAATTTCTGACGTCTACTGTCACTGCATATGATACTGTCACCATTGACAGAATGGTGGAGGATTACATCGGTGACAGCATCCAAGTAGGCATGTCAGACAGTCCATACCTGTACTGGCAGGAAAAAGAGGCAATTTGGAGGCCCCTGTACAAGCTGGCTCTATTTTACCTGAGTTGCCCCCCCTCCAGTGTGTACTCCGAAAGAGTGTTTAGTGCAGCCGGGAACCTTGTCAGCGAAAGGCGTAGGAGGTTGCTTCCACAGAATGTGGAGAAGATGATGTTCATCAAAATGAATTATCAGCTCTTCCAGGGAGACCAGCCTCCAGAAGGTACAGAGGGACCTGTGGTGGTGGATTCAAGTGGGGACGAGTTAATACTTTGTGAGGATGAGGATGTACACACTGAAGAGGGTGAGGAATCGGTGGATGAGGAGGATGAGGATGATATCTTGCCTCCGTAGAGCCAGTTTGTGCAGGGACACATTAATTGCCAGCTTGTTTTGTGGGGGCCCAAACGAACCAATCATTTCAGCCACAGTTGTGTGGCAGACCCTGGTGCTGAAATGATTGATTTGTTAAAGTGTGCATGTCCTGTTTATACAACATAAGGGTGGGTGGGAGGGCCCAAGGACAATTCCATCTTGCATTTCTTTTTTTTCTTTGCATTATGTACAGTTTGGGGCCTAGTTTTTCTAACTGCCATCCTGTCTGCCACTGCAGTGTCACTCCTAGATGGACCACGTGTTTGTGCCGCCCACTCGTGTCGCTTAGCATAGTCATCCAGCTACCTCGGTGCAACCTTTTGGACATAAAAACACTATTGTGAGGTGTGAGGTGTTCAGAATAGACTGGAAATGAGTGGAAATTAAGGTTATTGAGGTTAATAATAGCATAGGAGCAGAGAAACCAACAAATTCTGTGATTTTAGCTGTTTTTATGCTTTTTTAAAAAGAAATACAGATCCAAAACACAAAACCCAGAACCCAAAACACGGAAGGGTGGTTTTGGCAAAACCAATCCAGATCCAAAACACGAAGAAAGATCCAGATCCAAAACCAAAACACAAAACACGAAAAGTGGCCGGTGCACACCCCTAATATAAACACAACAAGTGGTTTGGCACTCCTTATAAAGCAGTTACTTAGCTGGTTGCCTGCACATGATAATTCATGCACCATCCCAAAAGTGCGGCACTCCACGCTGGCAAAGGAACTCACACTGTATGCAAAGCTTTGTAGTTTCAACGTTTCAATGCCTGTATTTATGGCATTTTCATCAGGACATACACAGATATAACAAACATCTTACCTTATATACAGCCAGACAAAAAAAAGAATAAGTATTCCTATAGCGGGGCACTCATGGATTAATGAAGCTAAGGGGTATAGCATAAGTGACCCATAAACTGTAATAAAATATAACTTTTAATAAATCCTTAAAATAAGGTCAGCGAAATATAAAACTCAAAATTTAAACCAAAACGTGTAATAAATGAATGTGTCATATAAGTTATATTTATTTATTAATGTGTGCAATGGTTATTAATAAAAAATGTGTTTGTGAATTTAAAAGGTAGGTGTCTCCACAATTATTGATTCATTCAATTGCCACAGACTTGCATATTGTCCCTGAATACAGTCCAGGTAAACTAGTGATTTGTTCAATAATGGCACATCAACATATAGCATAAATAACTATACTTGCAAACAGAACTAATAGTTACCGGGTCTCCAGGGCCAAAGCATTCACACACAAACAGCGCTAACGTAAGTATATGGATCGCGTACTCGGTTTGTTTTTTTTGCAAAGAGCCCCCCTGGCTTCTGCGGAGACCATCGCCAGGATGGAGGTGAGTATACAATCTTTTTTGCAGGTCATTCCACATGGATATCTGCATTGGAGAAGAGGACAGACCGGCTGGTACAGGTAATTATCTGTGATTGATGTATGTGTGTAATAAACTTGTACTGCCTAAGGTGTGTGTGTTATGTCATTATTTAACTATTTATTTTACAGTGGAGGTACGGGTGCCGGCCGCCTGCTGGCACTTATAGTTCCACAAGTGCCAAAGGGCAGGCATGCTGGCACCTGTAGTTCCACGGTAAAATACAATCGTTTTCTTTCAATTTAACACTTTATTACCCCCGTACCCACAGCCCAGGGATGCGAGGAAGAGCCCCGTACTTCAGACCAGGCCTGGAGTTTTGGGAGAGGGGGGACCCCTTTTTTGAGGAGGTCCCCACCTCCCATGAGATCCCTGGCTTGGCCTGAGCGACTTGCGGTGAGAATGCTTTGGCCCTGGAGACACGGTAATAGGGTCTCCGGGCTGTGGCATTACACCCCAGTTGTTTTGGGTCTGGTGCTGGTTTTAATTATAGGGGGACCCCTACGTATTTTTTTCCCCCCATAATTAAAACCAGGATTGGCCCTGCAGCCTGGTACTGGTACCTAATTTACGTTGGAACCCTACTCGTTGTTCCCTGTAATTTTAATTACCAGGACAGGTTGACAAGTCCGGGGCTGGTTAGGCTTTTGGGGGGCTACCTAAAGTCATTTTTTTTAATTAACCCTTTTTTTTCTCTTTACAGGCAGAAACATACATGGATCACACTGATCTGTGTATGTTTCTGCCAAACTCGCAGATCACAGGCAGGTGAATTGATTTCACAAGTTTTTACAGGAGTGTTCTCCGTTCTCATGAGAGTTTATAAGCTCTCATCTTGGTAAATTCCCAAATTCCTATCTTCACTAGTGAAGAGGTTCTCGAGTTTAGCAGATGGTGAATTGAAGAGAGTTTGCTAATGCTCCAGTATTTTCCAGTAGCAAAGGTGACTTCTCTTCCGAGTTTTACATTAGTAAATTTGCGAGTGGAAAAAAATGGCCAAACTCTCCAGAGAATGCAAACTCTCCTAAACTCGTTTCTTAGTAAATTTACCCCTCTGACTGTCTATGCTGTACATCACACCCCAGTATAGTTTTGTTGGGGAAAAGAGCTTTGAAGTGTAATAAGCCAGATCACCACAAGATGGAGCTCAAATAAAGATCTGTGTTGAAAAAGGCAGAAGCAGCACTCTATTTAACAAGCAGTGATAATCAGGGTCGTAAAGAGCCAGCCTGGGGAAGGGACAGGGCCCTTAGAAGGGCCCCTTGCAGCGCCATGAAGTGCCACTTTGTACTGGTAAGGGGGTACTGTGAGCCCCTCAGCCAGATGCAAGTATCACACTGCAGCCCAGCACACAGCAGTGTGTGCTGGGCTTCTGGCAGGTAAAAGGGAGGGGGGCGGCGTCTGACCCGGGATCCAGCCGGGCCCCTCCAGCAAGCCCGGGCTCGGGTAATTGTTACCCGCTCACCCCTCTCGGTGCCCCTGGTAATAAATCCTTGTTAACACTGCTTCAGGATGGCATTATGGTTACCTTTAGGGCTTGCAATGTCCGAACGCTCCTCCTGTTGTTCTGCCCATGCGTGCTTTTGGCTTTCATGCAAGCGCAGTTTGGTAAAACTCACCGTTTTTTCAGTGAGTGCGCGGTCTTACCAACTCATGCATGCGCGGTGGGAAAACTTACAGATTATTTACTGCTTATTTATGGGGCCTGGGGGCTAATACTGCATTCCTGTTTGGTGCAAATCTATTACATTTGTGCACTTTCAAATTCTGTATTGACTGATTACTGTGGAACAGAAAGAACAAAATGGTATGGCTGGAGGACAGCATCAATAATGCTGTAAGTGTACTAAACAGAGGTGTGGGCTGCGGGATTGTGGCACCCATCAAATGTGTCAGAAAAGTACTTGGATGTGGAATAGCATAGATGCTAAGGAGCAAGTTATAATGAAAACTGAGCCTTGAGGTGTCCAGACAGTGGAGGGCCACTCACTGTCTTCTAATAGTTCCTCAGTTTTAATTTGCTGCAAGAAGCTGAAGAGCATTGGGTAGCCACATAAAGGTTACTAGGCTACTTTGGTCAGAAGGTGGGTCTCTTGAGAGTAAGGTGGGAGTGGAGCTGATAATCTTGTGACCCAGGAATGATAAGGGGATGTTCCCTTATACAATGATTGTATCCCTACGAAGAGCAAAAGATGAAATGGCCAACAAAAAATAAAATAAAGGCAATTAGAGCCTAGCATAAGCAATGGGTTACTGCTCCCCGTGGAAAAGAGCGGTCCCAGATCCTAGTGATTGGCTCAGCAGGAAGTCCACAGTGCAAAATGATGGTGGTTCCAAGCAAATACATTGTTACAAGGCAGTGATAGAGATTGTCTAACAGTGTGCCAACTGAGCTATCCAACTACATGGTGCCACCCAAAACATCTTTCAGTGGCTATGGTTGCCAAAGCTTGATAGGAAGCAGTATGTAATACCGGCGGTTCAAATCAGACACGAGAAGCCCGACAGCAGGAGATCCCGACACCGGCTACATATTTGTATAAGTGTGGCAAAATAATAAAAAGCTATTTTTGGGGGGAGAAAATAGTTGCTGCAGTTAAATTTGGGGTACATTATAATGTGTGCTAGTATATTTTTGAGTCCAAAAAGTGCACTTTTAGAAAATTTTAAAAATACACCTGCTGCAGCCACCTGCAATGTTCAAAACACAGGGCCCATCCATAGAGCCCACAAAATACCAGACCCAGTGCTTTAAACCTATTTTCCAACACTTTTAATTTTTCCCCCAAAAAAATGACATGTTGATTCACTTTGGCCAAACTAAGCTAATTAAAAATATATTTTTGCCTAATTTGTCATTAGGTGAGGTGTCCAAGGGGTTATGAACCAAGGAGCTCATTCAGACCCGCTCGCTAGATGCGTTCGCTCGCACCTAGCATATGCAAATCCAGCGCACGCCCAGCAAGGCAGGCGATAGCAGGGCAAGGCATTAGCACGCCCATTATGTCTTGGTGTGTGATCACTTTGTGTATGCAGACGCCCACCAGCCATTCATTAGACGCCCACTTGCGCACATCATCTCCTGGAAGTGCTTGAAACCATTGGTACATCGAGCACCATCGGATGCGATCGCTGCGCTTGAGGTTGACTATACCCTGCCACAAGCACTGCAATCACTTCAGTGTGAAATACAACCGGGTGACGTGTATAATGATGCTGCCTCTTAATTATGCACGCCTCTGAAACGGCATTGAGACGCTAGGCACCCCTGCATTCGCACCTCCACTCTCCCGTTTCTAGTGGCCTGCCCCTGTCACCACCCACAAATGGCCTCTCCTGTCACTCATTCAGATGGGCTGTCTATGCTGGGCGAGCGAACACTTCTTGATCTTTCGCAGTGGTTCACACAAGCGCATTGCGATGCATATGCATGCGCAGATTGCAAATATCGGCCAGGTACGAGCATTCGCATCCTAGCGAACAGGTCTGAATCAGCTCCCAAGTCCCCACATTTTAGCCAAAATAGGGATTTTGCACAACTTTTCACTTGCTCTGAGATGGTGAAAAACAGTTTGCCGTTTTTTGTCTATGGAGAGTTCACACGTGCGAAAATTT
Source organism: Taudactylus pleione (assembly GCA_031769625.1). Classification (NCBI taxonomy): domain Eukaryota; kingdom Metazoa; phylum Chordata; class Amphibia; order Anura; family Myobatrachidae; genus Taudactylus; species Taudactylus pleione. Next base: position 3,091,417 of record JAUIMM010000228.1, on the reverse strand, counting down.
CGGCAATAGAATTGAACGATAAGCATTTTTTTACGCAATGCTCGCACATGTGAAAACTTTGCGCTACCTCAGCTTTTCGCATCTAATTGAATCTGGCCCTTGCTGTGTTTCCTACACCTTGATGTCATTTTGGCACACTATTCACAACAAGTGGAACCTTAATGCCTCTTATTCATTATTCCTCCCTCTGCTGAGTAATGTCAGCTTTCAGCATGGTTCAGCCTCCTCCGTTTACATTTTGGTCTTCTAATGTCCTTAATACAGACCGGTACCTTGTAGATTTTCCATCACGAAGTTCTCTATCTTTTCCTCAGTCTCGTTTCCCCTTTTTACAGTCCCATAATTTATATTTTTTACACGCACAACATTACGTTTCTAAAGTTGTATCCTTCCTCTCACTGGACTGGTTGAACCAATTAGATAAGGCTCGCCTATAGGGGATATAGGGGAGCCAATCCCCTTGTTTTATAAGATACTTTGAACAAGGTATTATAGGGGCCATTATGACACTGGTATAACTCATTGGCAGAAACATTGTTCACACCAAAGTGAATCAACAATATTATAAACACTTTTCTATTCTATCCGAGTTTTATCATCCACAACATATCAAGAAATAATTTATAAAATTGTTTATAGATATTTATCCCTCTCCCGTTTAATAGGACTCTTTTCCTCGTCAACTTGTCCGTAGTGTACTAGACTGGACGCTTCCCTCTATCATTGTTTTAGGGATTGTATACCTATTAAAACATTTTGTCTTTAAGTTAAGCAATTAGCTCTTACAATTAGTAAATTTTTTACCACTGACCCCAGAATGAGCCATTTTTGGCATTATGATAACTACTTCCTAAGTTTCCCCGGGCTGCAGCAAACTGCTTTTAATACTCTCGGCCGTAGCGAGGAAATGTATACTTCAGCAGTGGATACATCCTTCTCCTCCTGCTATGCAAATGTTTAAACTCTTTCATGTGTTTAAGATGAACTGGATGGAAACGTCCTTACACAAAGAACAATGACTTGAAAGTATTTTCTCCATCTGGGAATCTTTTATTGATACATTGAACACTTAGGGGCATATTCAATTAGACGAGAAAAGTCGGAAAGGTTTTGCCTGCTGTACTTTTCACCGACTTCGCGTATTTTGTAGGCGAAAACTTTTCGTGCGCGGCCCCGCTATTCGCCCTGTTCAATTCCAAAAGATGTGAAAACGGGACCTCGCGAAACTCAAACAGGCGAAAAGTGCTGTTAGATTTGGGGAAATCAGCCTGACACCCCCCAAAAGATGCACTAACATTGGGGATGAATGTAGATGCCCCCGAATAGCCCCACTGAAGCTATTTGGGTAGCATTTAACAGTTTTTTTTGTGAAAATAAGTAGTCCAAGCAAATTTGGGGTACATAAAAATGGGTGCAAGCATGGTTAAATATTGCAAAAGTGAAGTTTTAAAAAACAAACCTCCAGCAAGCACCTGCAATCAAATAAACACCTCACTCATACTTGCAGACCCCCCAAAATCTTATTTAGCAAATTTTTAAGTTTGTACCCTGACTTTGTTATTTTCGTCCCCTCTTTCTGTAATTTTTTGGGGTGTTCTTCAATTTTTTTTTAGGATTTTTTTTGATGCAGGTAACCTTTGAGGACCTGTTCCAAGGGTGCAGGGTGGTTCCCCCACCTTTGCACCTCAAAACCGCAATTCTGCACTTTTTTCCGCCTGGTTTCATAGGTGAATCTTTTTCGCCTATACCAATGCATTGACTTTCCGCCTAGGCAAAAAGTCTTTGGAATTGAATACCGGGATAAGTTTTCGTCTGGCGAAATGACGTCACCTGCAAAACTTTTTCGACAAAAATGGCTTATCGCGGCTGACTGAATATGCCCCTTAGATTAAACAACAAATTCATAATAGTTTTCCTGCTACATTATGGTATGAGACTAGATTGTTTATGTCTGATCCCCCTGTTCAACTTGGTTCCCTTTATCCTTACCCCTTCTTTTTCCTTCACCCTTTCTTTGCCTTTTGTTTTTCTTCCACAGTATGTGCTAAGCATTGCAATGTAATATACATATATATTACATGGATTGCAATATTTCTTTAATATGATTAGTTATACTATTAGTTCTAAAGCCCCGTACACACTGGAAGGGTTTTTTGAACAAAATTTACGATAACGATATCTTTGAATGATATATCATTCAAATCGCCCAGTGTGTATGGACTTACTGACGAACGATATCCCCAGTCGTCTGTACATGCAGCTGAATCTGGGGATATCGTTAACGATGCCATGCTGCCAGATACAGCATGACCCCACTCCCTCTCCCCCGTTCGGCGTTGCAGGCATCGGCAAGTGTGTATGCACTTACCGATGCCGGCATCCCCGCCGGTTCCACCGCTGTTGATATAGCTGGGTAGTGTACTGTGGGCCTAATTCAGACCCGCTCGCGAGCGCTGAGCGCTCGCAAGCGGGTCGATGTTGGCCAAGTGCGCATGCACATGACGGAGGCGGCTCCGTCGTGCGCATGCGCGAGACCCGAATAACAACGGCCAAGCTGTCGTTATGGGTCTCGCACCAAAGGGGGCATGCTGTCGATGGTGATTGACAGCACGCCCCCTTTGGTGGGCATGCCGGGGGCGTGGCTGCTCTGACGGAGGCGTTCCCATGGGAACGCCTACCGTCTGGGGCCGGCCCCACTGACATCACTAGTGATGTCAGTGGGAGTGCTTTTGGCTCTGATAGACTTTATATCTACCAAAACTTTATATCTACCAAAACAGTAATTAGGCAGATATTAAAGTTACCAATCTAACCTTTTGGTAGATGTTACATTTTGTCTATTTCATCCTTTCCTGTGAGTTTATCCATATTTATGATTGTTCACCCTATTTATATAATAGGTCTGCATTCCACTGTCAGATTGGTGCCCAGAGTCTACTGCGCAGGTCACCGGGAAAATGGCATGGCAACCATTTTCCCGGTGATTTCCCTACTGCCTAAATACGAGTCATGAAGAAAGATAAAGTGAGTGCAGATAAAGTGCCAACCAATCAGCTCTTAACTGTCACTTTACAGGCTGTGTTTGAAAAATGACAGTTAGGAGCTTATGAGTTGGTACTTTATCTCCGTTCACTTTATCACTCTCCCAGGATTAGTACATAGACTACAAAGTACCAACCAATCAGCTCCTGTCATTTTTCTAACACAGCCTGTATAGTGAAAGGAGCTGATTGGTTGGTACTTTGGGCCTGATTCAAAGCCGGACGCTCTGACTAGAGCGCTCGCTCTGAATCAGGGCCGTCCTACCTATTATTGGAGTGGCCTCCTGGCTGCTCGCATAGCTGTGGGTGACCACCCATATGCGAGCGGCCAAAAAGATGGTTGCGATGGTCAAGACCATCGCGACCATCGGGCTTGCGACGAGACCCTTGCAGTAGGGTCTCGTCTGCCGCAAGCCCGGAGTACTTTTGGCTCTATCAGAGCCAAAAGCACTCCCACTGACATCACTAGTGCATGATAATCTGCATGATATTCTGCCTGATAATATTGCATGATAATCTGATGGACAACAGAGGGTCATAATTATTTCAGATTTTCAGATGTTATGAATCTCTTGGTTTGGACAGGCGAGTTTTGTCAAGAAGCAAAACAATAGCACAAAAAAACTTTTTAGGGGGCACTCTTATTTATCATTTAAAAAAAATATTTTTTATTAGACATGCATTAAAAATACTATGTTATTGTCTCTCCCGGAAGCGAAACGTGCATTATACCGCCACTTCCAGGTACACGAGTCCCGGCATTAGGCCCCACATCGCAGGAACCAAGCAGGAAGATAAGATCTGCATTGGTTTACTGCTTCAAATATATACCTTAACTCCTTGATAACTTACTTAACCAATATATAATAAATAAAGACACGGACACCAGAGCTTGGCTAAAAAAGGTCACAGCTTTTTATTTATAATTAGTAATCAACCTAACCAGGGTGGCTAAGAGACGCTGCAAACTCAGTTCCAGCTTTCACGCTGATCAAAATACTTGGAGGACTACTTAAAAGTCCCCCCTCTAGACGTACTAACGCTGTGAGAGTCTCACTTCCCTCTAGGGCCAATCCGAGGTGCTACCGTTCAGCCAGCACCCGGGTCCCCCCGTGCAGAGCAGGACAAATTCGCCAGGGGCAACGAGGGTCAGTGCCCCCACAAAGTTGTCTTACGCCCTCTAAAGCCACTGAGTTGCAGCGTACTCTCGCCTTGCTGTGCCTCACCTAAATTAGGAAGCAAAAGTTAGTGCACACAACTTCTCAAACGTGGGTGGGATGGTGGGTAAGAAGATCAACTACAAGAGAATGAGCTGAGCTCTGGCAGCCCTTTAAATAGACAACACCCAGCTCCTCCTACTAACAATCCTATAGGATAATCCACTCAAACTGACACACACAGTTTAACCCAGCAACAAGGCTGTCATCAACACCCACACACAGCAGAAAACCAGCAATCTTACCTTTCCTCAATTCTATTCAAATTTCGTCTTCCCTAAGATCTGCATTGGTTTACTGCTTCAAATATATACCTTAACACCTTGATAACTTACTTAACCAATATATAATAAATAAAGACACGGACACCAGAGCTTGGCTAAAAAAGGTCACAGCTTTTTATTTATAATTAGTAATCAACCTAACCAGGACGCTTCCCTATAGGGCCAATCCGAGGTGCTACCGTTCAGCCAGCACCCGGGTCCTCCCGTGCAGAGCAGGACAAATTCGCCAGGGGCAACGAGGGTCAGTGCCCCCACAAAGTTGTCTTACACCCTCTAAAGCCACTGAGTTGCAGCGTACTCTCGCCAAAGCCAGGCCCTAAAAGAGACTGGCCCGCCACCCAAAAACCAAAACACTAACCCAAGAACGAGAACAAGTCCTTAACAAACAAAGCTGTGCCCACAGCGTTCAGATGCACTCCATCATGCCGAAGAAACTTCCCAAGCTCACCGACAAGAAAAAGATGTCTAATCGCCCTTCCACCCATAGACTCAACATGTCTTGTAATTGCCACATTCACCTTCCTCCGGGTCCTATCCAACGCACCATGCTTACGCGCACCTCTCCAATTCAAACGAGGAATCATATCCGACCAAACAATCTGAACTGCCGGAAATCTACCCGAATCTCCTCCAAAATTTCATGCATCTTCACAATCAATTCAACTCCTTTCAACTGACCAAGATCATTCCCTCCAAAATGGAGCACCAAGAATTTTGGAATTCCCCATTTGGAAACAGATGAAACAATCAATGCTAGAACAGATTCAACCCGTAAACCTCTCACACCTATCCATCGAACGCTAATCCCGCTCGGCCACAAGTTCTGACCCTGTGACAAGACATGTTTCTCCGACCAAAATATATAAGAATGGCCCACAAGCCACACTGTCCCATCTTCATCCGACAAGTCTGTGGAAAAAGAGAAAACCCTAACCTTAAGAACCGCACCATACCCAAAACAAAACACAACTTTACCAACACATGGCAACTAACTAGCAGGGATGCATATGTGGGGAAACTGGAACCCAAAAAACCTTCCCGTGAACCAAATATTGGCCAAATCATGGCTAACGGGAGGAAAAATTAAAAAATCCCTTCACACCCCCAATTGCTCAACGCTAGACGTTGAACAATTGGCGGGTAAGCAACGCTTTCGGGTTAACGCCAGGAGCGCATCTATACCTTGTCGCAGCGCACATACTTCTTAAAAGCGGCTTACTTCCAGCGACCTACTTGCTGAATGGAGTCTGCTGAAGCTCCAGCGAGAGCAGCGAAAGTAGCAGCCCCAATGCGGAAGGAATGTGTACCGTATTCTGACGGATCTGCTCCTAACTCCATCAAGCCTTTCCTAAATACTGCTGCGAACTGATATTTCATGAGGGGTGAATTATCCGCATGCAGCAACCATTGTGCCCCACCCGAAGGGCGTATTACCATGTAATTTGCTGTTAAGTTCACCGGACAAATATCTTTGTCCTGATGCTGGTGCAAGGTAACCCATTTGCCCCTGCCTGTTTGATCGGTTTTAGAGAAACGAAGTCGACAAAGCACCATCGAATCTCTAAAAACAATATCGCTTAATAAAAGTCCTGAGGAACTGGATGCCTTGCTGGAAGCCACCAGCTCACCAACTCTAAATGCTGTAAAAAAATGCCACTGCAAAAGCAAGACAAAAAAGACACGCCTCAAAACTACCAGAGGCCACCCTCCCCATAATTGACAACAAACCTGCCAACATCTGTAAGTCCACAGGCCGCCGTGAATCTGAACGAACGGGAAAAACTTTAGCCCAACCCTTCATAGCCTTTAATAACACAAAAGACTTGGTGGGGTCATGAAGACAAAAAAAAGAAATCCCGGCAAGCGCGGATCCCATTGAGGCCCTTGACCTACCCTGTTGATATTGTTCCCAAACGAAGGAAGAAATCAACTCCTCCGACGACTTACCCTCCTTCTCAAGTAGTGCACCATGAGCGCACCAATCCCGCCAAGCAGCCCGAGTAAGCCTTGAGAGTCGATGGGGCAAGCGATTGCAACGCCAAACCCTCTAAGCCGGCCTGATGATCTGCCACACAAAAGGAGGGCACACCAAACCAACATCAGAAGCTGATGGTACAAGAGCTCTAAAGCGCGCAAATTGAAAGCGAGACAACGCATCAGCAATCTCGTTACAGACACCTGGTACATGTCTAGCTCTGAATCTTATATTGCCCTCGAGGCAGCGCAACACTAAATGGCGAAGCAAACGCAAAACAAAAGGTGAGGACGAACGCTGATTGTTGATGGCGTGAACCACCCCCAGATTATCGCACCAAAATACTACATGGCAGTTACTCAGTCGTACGGACCAGAGCTCCACCGCTACTACAATTGGGAATAACTCCAACAACAGCATGTTATTTGTCAGCCCCTCCCTGCGCCAATCAATAGGCCATGGAGCAGCACACCACTCCCCATTGAAAAAGGCCCCAAAACCAGACGACCCCGCCGCATCAGTAAAAAATTGAAGCATACTATTCGCCAATGGGGGTGAAGGCCAAATACGTTCACCATTGAAATGCAACAAGAACCGCTTCCAATTCCTAAGATCCTCTTTAATCTCTACCGACAGGCAAATATACTGATGCGGCCGAGTCACACCGACTGTGGCCCTCTCCAATTTCCTGCAGAAAACTCTACCCATGGGAATGATCCAACAAGCAAAGTTTAAGGAACCCAGGAGAGATTGAACCCTGCGTAACCTAACTGAATCTGCTGCTAAACATAATTCAATAAGTTCCTGCAGTTTCTCCACCTTATCCCTAGGTAGCCTACAACAACTGCCGTGTCTATCTCGATGCCTAAGTACGATAAACAAGCCACCGGATCCTCCATCTTATCATGGGCAATGGGCACACCTAAAACCTTGAACAACGCCCGCGCAGAAAAGAGAAGATCAGAACAAACTTCGCTCTCTCCTGGGCCTATAAAGAGAAAATCATCCAAATAGTGCGCTATGCCCGTCTGACCTGTACCGGCATGCAGACACCACTGAAGAAAAGAGCTGAATTTCTCAAAATAGGCACAAGAGACCGTGCAACCCATAGGCAAACATTTGTCTACAAAATAACCTGAATCAAATCTAAAACCCATGAATTGCATGGCCTCCGGATGCATCGGTAACAAACGAAATGCAGCTTCTATGTCTAGCTTTGCCATTAAAGCGCCACTACCAAAACTGCGAACTAAATTTAAAGTAGCATCAAATGGTTGATACACCACCCTACAATAGCTCTCAGGTATGGCATCATTCACTGAACCGCCCTGAGGATGGGAGAGATGCTGTATCAAGCGGAACTTACCCGGCACTTTCTTGGGAACCACCCCCACTGGGGATATACAGAGGTTATGCAGAGGAGGACAGGGAAAGGGACCCTCCATCCTTCCCAGCAAAACCTCCGCCTTCACTTTATCTCTCAACTCCCCAGGGAATTCCCTGGCGGAACGCAAATTCTGTGACGCCCTGATCATCAATGGCCCCGTTATAGGTAAACGAAAACCGACTGTAAAACCTTCTAACAAAAACAAAGCATCTTCCCTACATGGATACAACTTTAACCATCTAGCTAGAGAATCCAAGCATACTGGAGAAACAGCTTTAACCAATTCCTTTGTGACCTTCGCCTCTATCCTGCGAAACACTTCCTGTACCCTTTCGACAATACTTGGCTGGATGCTCCCCTCTGCAGAGTCGACAGGAGTGGCGAAAACGACAGCCCGGACCCCTTGTACACTTGGAGTCATTATAGGCGAAACATTTCCCTCTCGCCACTCCCGTCGCCCCCTGCCTGTTGTTTGTAAGATTCCTACGAGGAGGCGCACCATCCAAGGGGGGTCTACGTTGCTGCGACACCTCCAGCCAAACCTCTACGTCTTTAACCCCAAATGGAATGAGGAGAGCACCGTCATGCTTCTTACGGAATTGAGAATCATATTCGCGCCACACCAAATTACGAGACCTGACGAACATGTCAAGAACCAAGAATAAATATCTCATAATGTTAACATGCTCGTCTGCCCTGGTCTCCAGGTAACATGTAGCGAAAATGAGCATGCCCTTCAACCATGTGTTAAAAGTGCAAAAAGCATCATCGCCCATGCCGCCCGACTTCTTCGCCTGAGTGAAACCTTTTTTCATATCATCCGTGAGCGAAAAAAGGTCCATGAATTTTCCCCTGCGAATCCTACTTCTAACACTTTTACGCAAGCCACGTAGCACCGCCGTATTAGCACAGTGCACCGTGTCTGCGCCTATGTCCTGCGCCTTAGCCCCTATCTCATCATCCTTCTTAGCATTGTTACTAGCCTTTTTTGCTAAACGCCGCGCCACCATTCGAGCAATTTTGCCGGGGCGTGCAGGGGAACCAGAAGAGTGTGAAGAGGAAGAGGAAGAGTCAGAAGAAGACATGTAATTTTCATACTCACCAGCACCTGATGGGCCCGGAACCTCTTCGCCCACTGTATCTCTTGTTTCCGCCACTGTCCCGGTCACCTGGGTAGACGGGTCTTGCGCCGGTTCAGACAACGAAGGTACTACTGAGACCGCGGGAACTTGACCGCTAACCGCATCTGCACCTGAAACTGATGGAGACGTGTGAGGCACCGGCAACGCGGACAAGTTAGCTGTGTTGGGCGGGGGTGTCGGGTCCACCACCGGAGGGGAAATGTGCGGGCCTCGAGTAGGGAATGCCTGACTAATGCCACCAACAGGGGGCTTCAAAGGATACGCATGTGACATGGGAGGATAAAGCCCAGGCCGAAGAGGATGTGCGGCCGGGGCGGGGGGGCAAGCTTGCCAAGGCGGCATATATGGGTAATATAATTGATGCTGAGGTAAAGCCGAAGGGTAGAAAATGGGCGGTGCCGTGAAGTGTGACCCTTACACAGGAGTGGTAGGGGCCACCGCAGGGGAGGATAAAACAGGTGGGGCGACACCTGAACTCCATGACGATTGGCTCCAGATAGGACCAGCCATGGCAAGGGGTATTGGTGAAGCGCTCGCCGCTGCCTGACTACCCGCTGGCGTGAAGCACGGGGGCTGATAAGCCGCCTGCGAAACCATACTAATAGGTAACACCCCCCCATGAGTGGAGACCCAGCTAGGAGCAGTTAAGCGCAGCGCAATGACGCTGGGCAGCTGGCTGGCAGTGCCGGCAAAATATGGGGAGTTCATCCCCAAAATGGCGCCCCGCTGTAAGATGGCCGCCAGACCTGCCGTATGAGCCAGGCTGGCTGGACCACCCTGGGCTAGCGAGGCAGGGGAGGAGGTGTGCGGGGAGACAAGCCCAGCTCCCACGCCCGCATAAGGCCATGCAGGAGGACCTGCCATGAGACCGCCAGTCGTGGAGGAACCCGCTGCCGACGGGTGACTCGCGGAAGGAGCACCCGCCAACACAGGTAAGCTGGGAGTGCTTGGAGGGGGTGAAAGGCTGGCTGAGGTGGGCAAACCTGGGAGCGGGGCGGGTCCGAAGGCGCCGGGAGATGCACGCGGCGACAGAGCGGGGTTGCCGTCAGCCGCGGAAGGAGGTCGCTCCGCCATGAAGCCTGCCGCATGTGAAGGCAGGTGAGGGAGAAGTGCTTGGGAAGCCTGACTGATGGGGGGGCTGGGCAAGCGAGGGTAAGGGCGCGGCTGAAGAGGGAGAGCCGTAGGATGCCAGGGGACTGCCGGGGGGGATGATAGATCCACCCGGCGACAACATAATGAGGACAGGCTGAGGGATGGGGGATGAGCCGCGGGCGGGAGCAGAGCGGATGGGGCAGGCAAAATCAGCCAGTCGGCTGGGAAGGGGAGCAGATCGGCGGGGCCGAGACATGAAGGAAGGAAAAGGGGATAGCTGTGAGCAAGTACCAATAATGTGGACACAAAGCAGCAAACTAACAACACGTATACTTAGCTCTAAGAAGATCAACTACAAGAGAATGAGCTGAGCTCTGGCAGCCCTTTAAATAGACAACACCCAGCTCCTCCTACTAACAATCCTATAGGATAATCCACTCAAACTGACACACACAGTTTAACCCAGCAACAAGGCTGTCATCAACACCCACACACAGCAGAAAACCAGCAATCTTACCTTTCCTCAATTCTATTCAAATTTCGTCTTCCCTTATCCTGCCGCAGCCAAATCTATCCAGGTACGTTTTCTTTTTTCAGCGCTCTCTCATTGGGAACAGCACCCACTGACCTCCCTGCAATATCTTAAGGACATCAGGGTGGCAGTGGGAGTAGAACCAAACAGCAGAAGCGTCTCTTACCTTTACCTCCTACCGGCTACTCTCTCACTTCTTGTTCACTGGAAATTTTCCACACAAGAAGGAAGCAGAGGTAGCCGGACTGTCAGGCTCAGACTATTCTTTTATACACATATAATATGACTGAGAGGTATTAGCTTCTTATGAATTGTTGCTACTATTGCTGCTGCATGAACATTATGTGGAGAAAGCAGCCAAAACCTGAAAACCTGGCATGCGAACCTGAAAACCTGGCATGCTACTAAGTTCCAAATTTATAGAACTTAGTCAACCATTTATGTTATGCTATTTTTTACTACATCAATGCAAGTTGTTTTGCTCAAAGTGATTATCTGCTATTATGTCTTCTTAATGGTAAAATACTGTTGATGAGAATATTACTGCTGAACTATTATCAATGGTAAAAAACCTGTTGAATCCTGAAAACTTGAAAAATCCTAGTCACATGGAATTAAGGGCCTGATTCAGACTTGGGAATAGAGAGAGAGATCTCTCTCAACAGATCATCTTGGTGAAACCATGCTGCACTGCAGGTGGGGCAGATTTAAAATGTGAAGAGAGATTTAGATTTGGGAGGGGGGTGTCCAAACTAACATCTAAAGTGCAGTGTTATAATAAAGCTGCGCAGTATTTGTGAGCTACATGCAAAAGCAGCCAGTATTTACGCTACATGCAAAATTTTTTATGTATTTAGACCCCTTGCATTGCAACATGGTTTTCCCAGGTACACAGTTAAGTGCTATCTCTCTCTCTATTCCCAGCTCTGAATCAGGCCCTAAGCCAGTTATCTTTATTGTTGATTAACTATGATATAAACAGTTGATGTACATATCCCATGAAAGTAGGACTATTAGATCACTTACACTGGTATCATATCATTTGATTTACTGATTGCTCAGCAACTGCTGGGTTTTTTCTAGTGTTCTTTATTATTACTATTTTCTCTATTATTATTATTATTATTATTATTATTATTATTATTATTATTATTTTCTTTTCCTGGATACTTGTGGCAATATATGTTGTACTATAAGATGATTGTTTGATATATGTACCAAAAACGATCTACAAAATAACTTGGTTACCTGGGACAACATATTATGTATTAACAATTTATTTTGATATACATGCCTAAAAATATTTTTGACATAGCACTTGCACTTTAAGCATTGGGAGATATTCTCGCCCATATACTGAATAATATTGGAGAATTATGCTCTACATATTCTGTTATAGTAAATGTACAGTATATGTGTTTTTGTTGAATAACAAAGATAATACTGATAGGGCCTCTCGGTGTATCTATCCTTCACCAGAGAGATAGAAACATAAAATATAATAAAAATTATGTTTTGAAATTTAAAATGATAAATAAGAGTGCCCCCTAAAAAGAGTTTTTTTGCTATTGTTTTGCTTCTTGTCAAAACTCGCCTATCCAGTCCAGGTACAAGCCCTGGGGAGCACCACCAACACACCACATATCTTTCGGATATTATCCAAATAAATATTCCCACTGTTGTTGGTATACAATGTTTGTAATATTATTATTTACTAAATATTAAGTCTTGTACAGGATCACTCATTCTTTTTGTTATCATTTCTTGGTTTCCAAGAATGCTTCTCTACAGTCTTCTGACTATTTCCAACATGCATTCTTTTATAGGTAATGTACATTCAGCGGGTGCAAAACTGGGGAGATGTCTGGCAAGAATTTATGGTAGTAAATAAGTGAATAAGGGGTCTATGTACTAAGCCTTGTAGGGAAATAAAGTGGATGGAGACAAACAACCAACCAATCAGCTCCTGTCACTTTACAGGCTGTGTTTGGAAAATTACAGTTAGGAGCTTATGAGTTGGTACTTTATCTCTGTTCACTTTATCTCTCTCCCAGGCTTAGTACATAGACTACAAAGTACCAACCAAATAGCTCCTGTCATTTTTCTAGCACAGCCTGTATAGTGAAAGGAGCTGATTGGTTGGAACTTTGTCTCCATCCACTTTATCTCTATCCAAGTGCCCAGAGTCTACTGCTGCGGCGTTGCTGCGGCGTTGCTGCGGCGCTGCGCTCAGTGTGCAGCAGGTCGCCGGAGAGAGACAGTTAGGAGCTGATTGGTTGGTACTTTATGGTATATGTACTAATCCTTGGAGAGAGATTAAGTGGACAGAGATAAAGTACCAAACTAATCAGCTCCTAACTGTCATTTTTCAAACACAGCCTATAAAGTGACAGTTAGGAGCTGATTAGTTGGTACTTTATCTCCAATCACTTTATCTTTCTTTAAGGCTTAGTATATAGGGCTTTATATCTCCATCCACTTTATTTCTCTCCAAGGCTTAGTATATAGATCCCTAAGTATGATCTGAGCTGTCACTGACTATGGCAGAGATACAGGCAACACAGCCTCTATTTTGTCATCTGATTTGTGTTGCACCTCGTTGTCGATCACATGTCCACAGTACAATATTTGATCTTTGAAAAATCCACACTTGTCTCCATTGGGTGAATTCAATATTTTTTTTGTGCGTCAAAATGAATATGCGCCCGACGGAGCTATTACATTTTTCCGGCAGATGCAGCCCATTACTTAACGTGTTTCTTGCACTCAAACGTGTTTCTTGCATAAAGCAGCTAAACCCGTCTAACCTATTGGGTGCCCAAAACGGCGAATTTCCGCACATTTCTGCTTGCCACCACAGGAGGGTGTGAGCAGAAATCTGGGTGCCCGTGGCACTCATGCCCGATCAGAGCATACTATTGAATAGCTCCATTAAAACAATTGATGCCCCTCCAAAGTGTTTATTCTGAGTTGGAAAAATGCAGAAAGCAAGTAACTGCACCTGGGCAAACTGTGCTGCAATGCAGGGGGTGCAAATGGCATAGAGTCACCTGGTTATACAGTTGTGCCTATCAATTCTATTGATCATGACATGCTGGCCTGGGCTTATTTATCCCCTGCTGCTCTGTCCTTGTCCCTGGGACTTTTAGCTCTTTCTAATGTACATGAATTATACTTCCAGTTCATATACTTGGCTTACTATTACTATTAATAATACTTTACTATTTCACATTGTTTTTTCAAGGAGACAAAATGAGTAAAGAGAAGAAGCAGGAAGATGATGACTGTCTTCTTGTTGGTGATAATGATATGAGAGACACAAGGGTAAGTAATCACATAAGTCATGGGATGGGAGCTGTTTCTCTCTGCCCATTCTGATGTATTTATACCATACTTGCCTACCCCCCTGGAAGTCGCGTCAGGCTCCCGAGTTTTCGGGTAACCTCCCGCACCCCCGGAAGGGTAGGCACTTCTCCAGCATTCTGCCCACTTCCTAGTGAAGTGGGCAGAATGGGGAGAATATTACCATGTATCGGTGGGTCCGCGCATTGGAGGCGGGGCCTAATGACGTGATTCTGATATTCTCTTGTAAATATCCGTCGGTCGCGGGTAATTCACGCAAGGGGTGGGACTTGATGAAGCGATCCGGCCAGTCCAGCCCGCAACTCCGCCCACCTGCTTCTCCTCCCCAGGCTTCTCCCTGGGAGGAGAGATCTAAAGTCGGCAACCCTGATTTATACTAATGCAACAACAATTTACAGTCATCTGGTAACGCAGGGGGGGGGGGGTACTGTTTGCCTGGAACCCCCCAGCCCACACCATGACCACAATAGAAATAGTATACTGTATAATACAATTTTACTAGTGCCTCATGTTCTCCTCAGTATCACAAATGAAATAATTAGCACCACATGTATCAGCCACTAACGAATACACCCTTACACCAACTAGGAGATCTGGAAAACATGCACTGTTAGGGGGGCACTGCTATAGACCGTCTCTAGGGTTAATTATTAATACTGTTTTCCACTCATAAGGAGACCAATATGTACATCTCTGTCCACGGCAGTTCTAGGCTCTTTTGCTGCTCCCCCAGACTCCCGTTTTGCTCCCATGCCCTGGAATGGTGCCCACATGTGAAATAAAGAACATTCAGCTCAGGCAGGATGGCCCTACTGCTGCATCTAATGGCTTACTGTGATCCCTGGCCCTGTATATGGTAGAATTATGACATACACTACACTTTGTATGATGCATATTAAAACTGGTTAAATGCTAATTATGTCCTATTCATAGATTGGCCACACTCACTCTAAAATCAAACTCTGGAAACCCCCCTCATGAAATCCTGCGTTTGCCACTGGGTAATCTAATCTTTGGCATCCCACAATATATTTAACAACTAGGATTTACATTGTCCCATGTGTGTGTTTGAGAAGATTTTAAAAAGAAAACCAATAGTACACTGAGTTATAGGAAGGCCACATGTGTGGAGAAGGGGGGGGTTCTTGCTAAATTCAAAGTGTTTAGCTTGCAGATATAGAACAATTTGGGAATAGTAAGTGTACATATTTTTAAGTTCTTAAAAGGAATTAAGTCAGGATCAAATATATTATGGATTGCTGCAACTCACCTTTTCCTTTATGTAGATATGCTGAGAGATGGTACAAAATCTGGGTCGCCATATGGTGGTAAATATTTGGTAATTTGAGGGTTAACTTTTGTCAGAGGTTCCCAAACTTTTGAATCACGGCACCCTAGAGTATCAGCATTGTTTTTACGGCACCCCTAAGCCAAATGTTTGTCATTGAGAAATTCTGAAAACAATTTAGTGAAGTAGTAAAGTGAAGTAAATTGTGCTGGGATGATCAGTCCCACATGGAAACCATAAAACAACAATATGGCATATATGTATATATATTCAGGAATTACACATGGAATGATTTCATGTAGAATACCACATTTAGCCAAATATATCTCTTGTGCACATAAAAGATTATTTACCACTCCCAGAGGGAGGTTAGAGTGTGATATCTGTAAGAGGGCTACCGGGGAGTGGGAAGAGAACAAGGCTTTCTCCCAAAACAAATTAGTAAAATGACAATAACCAAAAGACCAGTCCGAATTATATCAGAAAGCTGCCGCTTGAGAGAATGTCATTATGAAAGGTAGACCTAGGCAACCTCTATTCTTGGGTTGAATTAATCTGCGCCAAACTATCCTTGGCTTCCTGTTATTCCATACAAATTGTTTGAAAGCTTTAGTACATGTTGCAGTATCAAGTATAGATAAAAAGGGGAAGCATTTGGAGAGGATAGACTAGTTTAGGGAACAATTCACTTTTGAGGACAGCTATTCTTCCCATTAAAGATAAAGGAATAGACATCCAGGGTTGTAGGGTACAAGAGGGTGTAATGTTAATACCAAGAATATTTACAAATGGGAGATAGCTATATGAAAATGGGAAGAAAGAAAAGGGCACTGGAGCAGCTGGTCAGGCCGTGCAAAATTATAACCCTTGATTTTTGTAAGTTGGTCTCATATCCAGGAAAGGAGCTGAAATCGAGGTGGTTGGGTGGGATACAAGCAAAAGCACATCATCCACAAATAATGACAGTATTAGATGTATCTTGTTTACACTAATACCATGATAATGGATCTTATACTGCAACGATACAGCTAAGAGTTCTAATACTGGGGCAAATAGTAGAAGGGACAAGGGACATCCCTGGCGGGTGCCTCTCTGGATGGTGAAAGAAGCAGAGATAAAGTTATTTGTTACTATACGAGAAGAAGCAGCTGAGTTCAACACTTGGAGAGTGACAATCTGGGAATGGGAGTCAAATTTAGTTAAAGTCTCACAAAGATGATCCCAAACGACTAAGGTAAACGCTTTTTCAGGGTCAAGTGATAAAAGATTTGAAGAGTCGAGTGGATGAAGGTGTGTAAAGCCGGGTACACACTGGACGATATGCTCTATATCGTCAACGACATAGTCAAATTTGAGCTGCTTGTCCAGATGACAGGAGACACCGTTAACGACCCGCGGGAGCATGCATCATTCATCGCATAGTGCGTACACACTGGACGATTTGAATGATATATCGTTCAAAGATGTCGTTATCGTTTAAAAATATCGCCCAGTGTGTATGGGGCTAATCAGTTTTCCTGAAAAATTACTTATTTTTTAATGGATGAAGGTGTTATGACTTAGGGATCATAGTAACAATGTTATATTAAATGCTGGTCGTCTATGTACTAATATATTTTGTGGATAAAAGTGCTATGTCCAATTCTTAAGTCAGTTTTTAGTGGATAATTTATCTTTAACTCTAAATATCTGCTTCTTCTAGACATAACATAACCTCTTCATCTACTCGCCTCTTCAATTGAAGGTGTTGTAAAAGTTCTAATACTTTATGTATGTTGGACACTGAACTGTTGTCCCAAGCAGTATGGTCTTGATGCACCAATGGAGGAACTATTTGTTTTAAAGCGGCCAGCTATTATTTTAGTAAAAGTTGTAGTCCATATTCAGTATAGGACGATAAGAAGCACGTAAAGTGGGGTCTCTGCCCGGTTTAGGTAATACTTTAATAATGGCTTCATTAATATGACCAGGGAGAGGAGAACCAGTAAAAATAGAGTTGTAAAACATGTTAAAGGTTTTGCTATAGAAGATTTAAGGATTTTATAAAATTCCCCAGACAGGCCATCTGTACCAGGGGACTTACCAGGCTATAGACCATTAATGACCATTATGGTTATAGTGTGATGATTTGATCATCTGTCACTCAGGGTAGTGAAACAGTATGCCATAAAGATGTCAACTGGGTCTTGGGAGCAGAGTTTAGAGTTGTGGAGGATAGCAAGTATGGTAGAACCATCATATTGGTGAGAACCGCTACCATCAGTGAGAGCTAGGATAGCTGAACTAGAGCGATCTCCTTGTAGCCAATTAAGAGAGGAGTTTGCCAGTTTTGTCACCCACCTATTGCACCAAAGCATCAAATCGAATCCAGCTTTCTTCCTATTTTGCCTTTGCTGAAACAGAGGGTGAACTACGAAGTTCCTCATAAGCCAAAGTCAAATCAGCCTGAGCCGAATAGAGCTTTTCAGATTGGTGTTTTCATAGTGAGTAGTGTAGGAAATACTCTAAGGACACCTTTAGCAGTTTTGTAGTGTAAACAGAAGACATCGATGTTAAGAATTAGAAAGGGTATAGTAATAATAAGAGGATTGCAGCATATATTTACATTTAGTGGAGGAGGCTAAATAAGAGATACAGGTATGAGGGGAAACGCCAATGTTGGAAGATGCCTACAGAGAGTGTGGGGAGAGAGTGTTTAGTAGAGATCAATCCAATTCAGAGAATGATCTGTAAGGCCTAAAGTTTCAACCACAGAGGAAGGGGCACTGGTTGCTAAGGAATTAGAAACTAAAATGTAATGTATCCTAGATTATGATTTATGTAGTGCCGAATAAAATGTAAATTCCTTATCAAGAGGGTGGTGAAGATGCCAAAGGTCTGTAAGATGTAAGCGTCAATGAGATATTTCGCCCTTGCCCTGCGTTGTGTATGTAAGCAATGTGAGGAGGGCTGTCGATCCGTAAAGTGAGAAGCTGCAACATTATAGTCACCTCCCAGCACTACAGGTATATCAAGTAGATAAAGCATTACAGCAATTATATAAAAAAGGATTTTCAATAAACAGCTTGGATATAAATGATATAAAAAATATAAGGGACTTAGCGAAGTAAACTAAAGTAAAAGCTTTAAGTAAAATATATCATCCACCTGGGTCAGATATTTGCTGTATAACAGTAAAAGGGAAGCCTTTTCCAGCTAACATGGCAACACTGCGGGATTTGTAATTATGCGCCCTATTTATTAATGAAATACCAGCGGCATTTTTTCATTTAGTGTTGCTGTGATACAAATGAAACTGCCAATGGTATTTATCAGGGCTCCTGTATAATGCGCATGTGCGACGGTCTATCTGTGCATGTGAATGACACTTTCAGGGCCGGCTTGAGGCACGTTTCGACTAGTACGGCCGAACAGGGGCCCCACCCCATAGAGAGTGCACCCCTCCCAACCATCCCGATTTCAGCGGGACAGTCCCTGGGCACTACCCCGCCGCGGCTGTGCCAGACCCTGGAAAAGCTGAACATATGCTGCACGCATGTACGCGGCATTCATTTAGTGCAGGAAAAGAGCTGGGGGCAGCCCTGCTACTGAAGGAGGGCTGGGCTCGCCCCCAGCCTGACATTAAATGGAAGGCGTGCCATACAGACACGCCCCCAAATACCGTCATTCAGGGGATGTGGCCTATGGTAATTAGGCCACACCCCTTTTTCGGTCGCTGCTCGCAGGGTTGATGGGCGCCTCGTTCTGCACATGATGCGGCTCCTACTGGAGCCAGCCCTGGACACTTTCACCCGGCGGAAACCCAGCAGTGTCTGGAAGGCTTACCTGAAGATGGAAGGGGTCTCCATTTCCATCAATGGAGACCGCATCACTTTTGCCATCTAAAGACGATGCTGTGACAAACATCGGTAATCTTAGATTACCACTGTTTGTTGAATACCGAAAGGATGACATAACCCCTTTAGCGGGCGCTAAAGGAGTTATGCATCGTTAATAAATGGGGTCCTATATGAGGAAAACGCAACCACCTGTTGCTTGAGCATGGAGAGTTTAAGGTGTCCAGCAGCAGTGAGATACGTTCCTTGTAAACAATACTGTATATGTCAGCACGCTTTAAATTCAGGTAGGAAATAATTTTACGTTGTTTTCCTAGATAATTGATACCCTGGACATTTCAGGAACAAATCCTAATGTTAGGTATATGAAAGGTGGAGAGTGAAAAACTGAGCAGAGATCTGACCCATATACAGGGCATCAAGTGAGGGGGGGACCACATAATTGTTCCATTGCTGAGTTTTGGAGATAACTCCTCTTTGGGTTTTTTGGAGAGCAAAATTTATATGGGGGCCCCAAACTATTTTAAGTGCTTAAGAAAGGATCGCCCCCCTCACACCCCCTAGTGACACCACTGGCAGCACCAAAAATCTTACCATAATTGTGACAATAATCATAAGTTATAACAACAAGATGGGCAGGGGGACTGCCCACCAAATCATCTAAATGCACAACTTGAACAGAAAGACAATAGTAACAATAGCAACAAAACAAGGATACCTTACCCAAAATAGATCAATGTGATTTCAGTATTTGGTAATAGAAAAAAAAAAACTAAAGTAATATAACTTTTAAAGACATGAAAAATCATACTAATTAGGGTATAAATCAACTCACAGTACGTAATTATCAGAGGCAAAATATATAGCATAGAAACAATTAAACATAACCAATAAGGGTAGAGTTGGCAAACACTCTGAGAGAGCATGTTAGTTATTATTATTATTATCATTTATTTATATGGCGCCACAAGTGTTCCGCAGCGCCTTACAAAGTACATAATCAAAAAAGTGACTAACAGTACAATACAAATACAATGGAGGACAAGGACAGGTATAATATACATTGCTACATTGGTGACCATAACACCCAAATAAGCAACAGAGCATAAGCAACCAAGTGTTAGGTGCCCTAGTGGGGAGTAAGAAGTAGATGAAAATAAGGTAAAGAGAAGCACAAGAGGGTAGAGGGCCCTGCTCGCAAAAGCTTACATTCTAAAGGGGAAGTGCAGACTAACAGGCGTGACACAGATGGGGTAGACAGGGAGGAGGGAGCATGGAGTAGTGGGTTAGGATGAGAGCTGGAAGGCTTTGATGAAGTAGTGGGTCTTGAGAGCTCGTTTGAAGGATTGTAGAGAGGTGGAGAGTCTGATGGGGAGAGGGAGAGCATTCCAAAGGTGGGGAGCAGCATGGGTAAATTCTTGGAGGCGGGAGTGGGAGAAAGTAATCAGTTGGCATGAGAAGCGGCATGCATTTGTTGAATGAAGAGGGTGGGCAGGAGAGTGAAGCGAGATGAGGTCAGAGATGTAAGTGGGAGAGGAATGTGTCAGGGCTTTGTAAGCGAGTGTGAGAACCTTGAATTGGGTTCTGAAGGGGAAAGGGAGCCAGTGGAGGGCTTGTAGGAGAGGGGAGGCAAATCTAGAGTGTTTGGAGAGAAAGATGAGTCAAGTGGCAGCATTGAGGACAGACTGGAGAGGAGAGAGAAGGGAGTTGGGTAGGCCAGAAAGGAGGAGGTTACAGTATACACTCACTGGTCATCACTGGAGATGACCAGTGAGTGTATAAGTAGCATCCTGGGTGAGAAAGGGTCTGATCCTGGAGATATTTTTGAGATGGAAACGACAGGACTGTGAGAAGTTCTGGATATGCTGTTTGAAGGAGAGGGAGGAGTCTAGGATAACTCTAAGACAGTGCACTTTGGGGCTAGAGGAGATAGTTGTGCCATCAATTGATAGAGAAATAGTGGGAAGTGAGTTTATGTGGGAGGATGGGAAGATGACCATCTCAGTCTCAGACATATTAAGTTTATGTTCTGGGACATCCAGGAAGATTTAGCAGAGAGACAGTTGGAGATACGAGTGAGGAGAGAGGGGAAGAGGTCAGGGGAGGAAAAGTAGATCTGAGTATCATCAGCATAGAGATGATAATGGAGGTCAAAAGAGCTGATGAGTTCACCTAGAGAGGATGTATAGAGGTAAAATAGGAGTGAGAAGGTGATGGTCAGAGAGGGGGAATGGGTAGTTGGTGTAATCAGAAATATCACAACAGTGAGTGAAGACCAGATCAAGCTAATGCCCACTCACATGGAAGGGTGTGAAGGTCCATTGGGAGAGACCAAATGAAGATGTGAGGGTAAGGAGTTTGGAAGCAGAGGATTCAATGGGGATATCAATTGGAATATTGAAGTCACCTAGGATAATGCAGGGCAGGTCTAAGGAGAGAAAGTGAGGGAGCCAGGAGGCAAAGTTGTCAAGGCATTTGGAGGAAGGACCAGGGGGATAGTAAATGACAGCTACTCATAGGTGTACTGGTTGGAAGAGGCATATAGCATGAACCTCAAATGTAGAGAATTTAAGGGATGGTTCAGAGGGTATGATTTGGTAGAAGTTAGCAGGGGATAGAAGGACCCCAGCGCTACCACCATGGCGACCCCGGGGCCGGGGAGTGTTAGAGAGGGTGAGGTCCCCAGAGGAGAGAGCTACAGGAGAAGTGGTGTCAGAGGGTGAAATCCAGGTTTCAGTAATGGCTAGGAGGTACAAGTTGTTGGAGATGAAAACATCATGGGTGGGAATTGCAGACCGATCTGGCATTCCAGAGGGCACAAGTGTTTGTGGGAGAGATGTGAATGAGATTATCAGGATTGCTGTAACGAGTATGTGAGATTAATTTTGGGTGACGAAGATGAATAGAGTGGAGAGATTGTGAGGGCATCAGTGCTGGGAAGGGAAACTTTAGGTGGTGGGTAGGGAGGTAGTTTAATGAGATGTGGATGGAGGTGGGATGAGGTGACATGGAGAGAAGTGTTGGAGGAGGGATTAGCAGTGGGGTAGTAGGACCATGGTGGGGTAGAAGAAAACGAAAGTGTAGTAGTGGGAGAGGAGAGAGAGGAAGGCAGACAGAAGAGGGAAGATAAGGGAAGGAGGAGGTGGAGGAGACAAGGGGAAAGCATAGAGGTAGGAAAAGGGGGCAAAGCAGAGGATTAGGTAGACACTGAGTAAAGGGGGAAGTGGAAGAAAACCAGGTCATGGTGTGGCTGAGGTGAATAGGGTAAGGAAACTTGGAAGAAGGAATAAAGTATGAATGTGAGTGAAAGTCCAGGAGATTTGCAGAAAAGCAAGTGAGAATACAGTGGTGAAAAGGTGTCTGCACAATAATAAAAGTTTATAATTGAGGGGAGTAAAAGTGGAGATTTAATGGGTGGAGAATTTGAATGTTAAAGTAGATTGTGTTAGAAGATAGAAGACAAAGGACTAAGGTAATAAGACATTATTTCTAGGAGGAAAACTGAATTTGGCATGGAATACAGTAAACTTTGAGGTTTTCGTGAGACCAGAAAGCTAGCACAGAGATTAGCAAGTAAAGTATTAAATTCTTACAATGAGCA
Source organism: Taudactylus pleione (assembly GCA_031769625.1). Taxonomy (NCBI): domain Eukaryota; kingdom Metazoa; phylum Chordata; class Amphibia; order Anura; family Myobatrachidae; genus Taudactylus; species Taudactylus pleione. Next base: position 3,068,659 of record JAUIMM010000228.1, on the reverse strand, counting down.
AACAGAGTCCAGTAATTATTGCCCTGGTAATGTTGACATCCGGTGCTTGTAGTTGGGATTTTGAACTCACATGTCTTGAGACTTTGTCCAAATGTTGTTTTGATATCTGTTGGGTTCGGAGGTGGGGTGTAATACTTCTGCTTGACTTCTGTTTAACGCTGGAATGATGCCAAAATTATGTTTAAAATTCACCTTTAAATTTTGCACTTCTTTATTTAGCACTACAGCCAGGCTCTACAGCCTGATAGAGGCAGTTAGATCCGCTCACACCCTCCATGGATTTTTCCTCCAAAAAGGATGTAGCATCCTCAGCTGAAGTGAGTCTTAACAGTTTGATTTTGGAGTGTCCAGATGGTGGTTATCTGTGTTGGCATTTAAGGAGAAGAGGTCGATAGATTTATGCATATTCCATCCTGGCTGTCAGCATCAATACGAAAATATGATCAGGTGTAAATACTGTACCTAGAATGTTTTTTTAAGAAGAATAAAAATTCATAAGTCATATTAAAAATCAGACTTGTGAGCCTTTTTGTTGTGAGTGTCTGGAGGCTATATAACTCCTGTGTCAGATTGCCCCCTCACCTTCTCCCCACCAACCTGAGGAGTCTCACATCATTGCAATTGTACTTATTATAAGATACTATAAGATACTCAAGTTTGCACAAACATATCTGACCTCAATTCATAGAATCTTGTCTGAGATAATGTTTAAAAGGACTCTCATGTTTGTATCCTAAACAGGCAAAGAATTATTACCTTCTAATATTTCAGGCATTGAAAACTGGGTTTCTAAGATAGCCACCCATGGCTAATTTGCATTAATATTATTCCATACTTGCCTATATTCTAAACCCCTCCCCGGGGATTAGCCCCGGAGATGAGATTCTGTGACATCTTCAGGGGGCAGGGCCAGACTGTATACATCATTAGGCCCCAATTCGCGGGACCGCGTCATTTTAGCCCCACCCCCTACTTGCGGACCCGAAAATTCCCCCGTAAGATCTCCCCATCCTGCCCACTTCACTATGAAGTTGGCGGGATGTGGGAGATATGCCTACTCTTCTGGGGGTGCGGGGGGGTTACCAGAAAAATCGGGAGCTTTCCGAGACTTCCGGGAGAGTAGGCATGTATGATTTATACTGAATTGACTAGTGAATTAAAAAAAAGCTGGCCAGTGATTGGGGAATTAGCTGCCTAAAATGCCATGTTGAGAGAAAGCATATTTAATTCCTAGAAGTCAGTTTTCATATTGATGAGGGACCCTGCAGAAACCAGACTTTGGGGCTGATTCTGAGTTGTGAGCAAAGCAAAAAAGAGCAAGTAACTTTGCAGCTTGGTAAAAGCAGGTGGGGCAGGTGTAAAATGTGCAGAGAGATTTAGATGTGGGAGCAGTGTGTCCAAACTGAGATTAAATTATAGTGTAAAAGTAAAGCTGTCCATCATTTGTGGGCTAAATGCAAAAGAAGCCAATATTTTGCACCCCTTGCAAATTCTTATTTTATTATTATCCTTTATTTATGTTGTGCCACAAGTGTTCCACAGCGCATTACACAGTACATAAATAAGTGAACAAGACACCAGTGACTTACAGTACAATACAATGCAGGACAAGGACAAGGTTTATATACAGTGCCGCATTAGCAATCATAACACTCAAATAAGCAACAGAGCGTAAGCAACCAAGTGACAGGTGCCCTAGTGGGGAGTGACGAGTAGATGAAAGTATAAGTAAGGAGAAGCACAGGAGGGTAGACTTTGATGAAGTAGTGGGTCTTTAGAACACGTTTGAAAATTTGTAGAGAGTCTGATGGGGAGAGGGAGAGAGTTCCAAAGGTAGGGAGCAGCACAGGCAAATGTGGGAATGTGAAGGGAGATTAGTTCAGAACTGTGAATGGGTGAGGGCTTTGTAAGTGAGTGTAAGAACCTTGAATTGGCTTCTGAAGGGGAAGGGGAGCCAGGGAAGGGCTTGTAGGATAGGGGAGGTAGATGTAGAACGTTTGGAGAAGAAAATGAGCTGAGCAGCAGCATTGAGGACAGATTGGAGTGGAGAGATGTTGAAGTAATGGAGGTCAGATAGGAGGAGGTTACAGTAGTCTAATCTGGAGATGATGATTGAGTGGATGAGGGTTTTAGTAGCATCCTGGCTGAGAAAGGGTCTGATCTTGGAAATATTTTTGAGATGGAAACAGCAGGACTGTGAGGGGAGATGAATCTGTGGTTTGAAGGAAAGGGAGGAGTCCAGGATAACTCCAAGACACTTTGGGGCTAGAGGAAATAGTTGTGTCTTCAATTGATAAAGAAATTGTGGTAAGTGAGGTTATTCGGGAGGGTGGGAAAATTATCAGCTCAGTCTTAGATATATTAAGTTTAAGAAAGCGCTGGGACATCCAGGGAGAGATAGCAGAGAGACAGTTGAAGATACGAGTTAGGAGAGAGACAAAGATGTCAGGGGAGGAATGTTAGACCTGAGTATCATCAGCATAGAGATGATATTGGAGGTAAAAAGAGCTGATGAGTTCATCTGGACGTGTAGAGGGAGAATAGAACAAAACCTTCGGGAACACCTACTTTAAGTGGAAGTGGGGGGGGTCATTAGATGAGACAGAGAAGGAACATCCAGAGAGGTAGAAGGACAGCCAGGAGAGGGCAGTGTGACGTCGACCAAGGGAGTGAAGAATTTGCAGGAGAAGAGGATGGTCCACTGTGTCAAAAGGAGCAGAGGTTGAGGTGAATGAGCATAGACTAATGGCTTGGACTGGGTAGCAAGGAGGTCATTGTTGAATTTTGTGAGGGCAGTTTCAGTGGAGTGGAGAGAATGGAAGGCAAACTGAAAATGGTCAAGGAGGGAATGAGAGGAGAGAAAGGCAGTTGTAAGCAATACACTCAAGGAGTTTCTAGCGAAAAGGGAGGAGAGAGATGGGTCGGTAGTTGGAGAGAGTGTTAGGATCAAAGGTTTTTTAAGAATGGGGAGACGGCATGTTTGATTGCAGAAGGGATAGTGCTAGTTGAGAGGGAGAGATTGAGGAGGTGGGCTGGATGGAACAGGCAGAAGGAGAGAGGTAGCGGAGGAGATGGGAAGGGATAGGGTCAAGGGAGAAAGTGGAGGGGGGAGAGAACCAAATGAGGGCCATGACTTCCTCTCCAGATACAGCGGAGAAGAATGTCAGTTGATAAGATGGAGGGGTAGGGGTGGTCTGGGAAAGGAGGGGGTGGAATACTGAGGGTCTGGTGGGAAATTATGTCAGTATGGAGTCAGTTTTAGCTGTAAAGTAGGTGGCAAAGTCAAGGTCAGAGAGTGAGAAGGGGAGGCGAAGAGGAAGTGGGCAGAGGAGGGAGTTGAAGGTGGCGAAAGGGACACCGGGGTTTTTAGGATTGGGAGAAGATTAGGGTCCTAAAAAATTACTGTTTAGAGAGGGAAAGGGCAGCACTGTAGGATGTGAGCATAAATTTGAAATGTAGGAAGTCTGCCTTAGAGCCTGATTTTCTCCACTGTCGCTCGGTGGTGCGTGAACACTTTTGCATGTATCTAGTGCATTTGGAATGCCAGGGTTGAGGTGTGGATCTGCGGGGGTGAGTAGTGATTGCCAGGGAAACAGTGTCAAGAGCAGAAGTATGGGAGGCATTGTATAGGGAGGTGGCTAGTTCAGGGCAGGAGAGAGAGAGGATAGGGGAGAGAAGTGAGTGAAGCAGGGAGGATATGTTACGCTTAGTGATTATGGCAACATGGTTTGTTCCAGATACAAAGTTATTTGCTTTCTTTGTTTTGCTCCCAACTCTTGTGTGCTAATTTCTGTTTTATATCATTATTATTTCTGAGAAACTGTGCAATTTATATTTGTTTGTTATCACTGATTTTTGTACTTAAACATTGTAGATATTATTTCCATATTAAATAACAGAAAAATCAATAAGTTCAAGTCATGTGTTCCTATAAACTGAAATATCACATTTTAGCTTGTCATTTTTAATGTTACATAGCTGATGACAAAGAAAAGTGCTTGTGTCACATTATCTCTGATTAAAGTAAGATGTGGAAGTATATTGTAAAGTGAAGTATATGGGGTAGAGCTCTGAAAAACTCACTATGGGTGAGACCTTTATTTAAATCTTAGTGGTGGTGGAAAAGATAAGTGTGTGGTAAGAAAAAAGGTAGATTTTAATAATTCTTATGCTGCCCATCCACTACTAGATGCGGGGGCGACGGCACGATTACGACGCCGTCGTCTCCCGCGGAGTGAAGTGCATACACTGAAAGTTCAGACGTTCAGTGTATGCAGATCAATCATCCCCGAACATGACAACCTGACGGCGGTCGTCAGGTTGACCGTCATGTTCGGGCGATGATTGATGTTAAAAACGACCAGTGGGCGTGCGCATCGCTGGACGTTTTTAACATTTTACTGCCTGATTTGCGGCAATTAACAAGCGATTGAGCGATAACAACGTTCGTTATAGCTCAATCGCTACGTTTAATCGCCTAGTGGATGGGCAGCATTAGACAGCCTAGATGGTTGTTGGCCCTTTGTCTCAAGTCTCAGGTGAAAGTCAGTTATGACACTAGGTAAGCCAAGTTGTCCCCACTGACAAATATTATAGTTTAATTCTCTGCATAGGCCCTGAATTGCCTCTAGGTCCCTTTAATCTTTAATCTCATTTTACAATGTCTTAATTTCTACATTGCACATTATAATTTCACATGTGGGAACTGTCAGTAGCCGGAGCCAATCAGCGGCCGCTCTACAGTCAGTGCGGCCGCTGATTGGCTGGCGGGACATGCAAACCCCGTGCAGTCCCGTCAGCTGGCATTCGGGAGGTATCAGTATGTGTGGCAACACACATACTGATACCCGGTGTGTGGATTGGTAAGATCGTTTTTTGTTTTACAAAGGCCATGGATTACTGCGGAGACCAGCGCCAGGATATTGGTGAGTATGAAATCTTTTTTTGCAGGGCCAGTCAATACGGAATCTACTGGAGAAGGGGATAGAAACATCTGGTATAGGTAAGTATGTGTGAATGTGTTTGTGTAATAAAGTTATACGGTGTGTGTGTTTTGTCTCTCTTTAACTATTTATTTTACAGTGGGGATACAGGTGCCGCCCGTCTGCTGGCACTTGTAGTTACACAAGTGCCAAAGGGCAGCATGCTGGCACCTGTAGTCCCACTGTAAAATACAATAGTTTAATTATATTTCCCCACTTCATTACCCCCATACCCAACGCTCCAGGGGTGCGGGGAAGAGCCCCAGGCTTCTGACCAAGCCTGGGGTAAGGGAGAGGGGGGACCCCTTTTTGGGGTGGTCCCCACCTCCCCTGAGATCCCCGGCTTGGCCTGACCGGCTTAGGCTGATAATGCTTCGACCCGGAGCCCGGTGAAAGGGTCTCTGGGCTGTGGCATTACAGCCAGGCCATTTTGGGTCTGGTTCTGGTTTTTAAATACAGGGGGGACCCTACGCAATTTTTTTCCACCTATATTCATATTTACTGGTCCTGCAGCCTGGTGTTGGTTTCTAAAATACGGGGGAACCCTACACATTTTGTTCCCCGTCATCTTAGAAACCAGGAAAGGCTGGCAAGCCTGGGGCCGGTTAAGCTTTAGGGGAGGACCCTATGTCATTTTTTTTCTGATATTTAAATTTATTTTCTATATTTACAGGCAGAAACATACATGGATCACAGCGATCTGTGTATGTTTCTGCCAAACTCTCACCGGCAGGTGTATTTTTTTCACGAGTTTTTACAGGAGAGTTTGCCCATATCATGAGCGTTTCGAAACTCTCTCCTTGGTAAATTCCAGAATCCTATCTTCACCAGTGAAAAGGTTTTCAAGTTTTGCCGATGGTGAATTGAAGAGAGTTTGCTAACTCTCCAGTATTTTCCCATAGCAAAGGAGATCTCTCCCCCGAGTTTGACATTAATAAATTCGAGAGTGGGAAAAAATGGCCAAACTCTCCAGAGTTTGCAAACTCTCAACTTAGTAAATTTACCCCTAGGTGTGTTTATAATGTTCTACTTTTCTATACTCTTTTATCACTTTATTGTATGAATACAACTTTTCAGTGTGCTTTTTTATTATTGTATTTTATTAGAACAGTATATCTTCATAATATACATTCTTGACTATGACTGTGAAATTATCTGTCCAGCAGGTCTGGTCTATTAGTCATGGACCCCAGGAAGAGGAAGACAGAGTTAATTTTTTTAGTGATGGGAAAACACAGATTGGTAAATAATTGTCAAATAATTTTGAACTAGAATATAACTGACCTGTCCTCAAGTCTGATTCCTGTTTTCTACACTTCTATTACTTATTTTCCATTTCTGTATAGTCCTATTATTTAACACACACATTCTCCTCATATAGATAGGTACTTAAAACATAAATCATAACTATTTTCTTTTGGATCAAACCTTTTTAATGTATAACTGCTGTCACAAAATCCACTGTGTTGGAAGCAGTTAAACTTCCTGCTACTACGCGAAAAATATGTGCAATCATTTCTCATATCTTCCTCATGTTTTTTTTCCCTTTAATAATAATTCTCTATTTCTTTCCAATTCTATATTCATATCTATAACGGTGTCATCTCTCCATTCCTTCTTATAACCTGTTTCCCCTATATATAATCTGCATCTCTTCTTCACAAACTATTACTTGTCTCATATCTTTATTACTAATCTATAACTAATGTAATCTCTTCATTCCTATCTATAACCTGTGTAATCTCTTATTTCCTATTTATAACCTGTGTCATCACTTCATTCATATCTATAACCTATCATCACTTCATTACTATCAATGTGTGTCATCTCTTCATTCCTATCTGTAACCTATCTGTAACCTGACATCTCTTCATTCCTATCTATAACCTGACATCTCTTAATTCCTACCTATAACCTGTGCTCTTCATTCCTATCTATAATCCGTGTAATCTCTTAATTCCTATTTATAACCTGTGTCATCTCTTCATTCCTATCTATAACCTGACAACTCTTCATTCCTATCTATAACCTGACATCTCTTAATTCCTATCTATAACCTGTGCCATCTCTTCATTCCTATCTATAACCCGTGTAATCTCTTAATTCCTATCTATAACCTGTGTCATCTCTTCATTCCTATCTATAACCCGTTTAATCTCTTAATTCCTATCTATAACCTGTGTCATCTCTTCATTCCTATCTATAACCCGTGTAATCTCTTAATTCCTATCTATAACCTGTGTCATCTCTTCATTACCATCTATAACCTGTGTCATCACTTAATCCCTATCTATAAACTGTCATATCTTCTTTCCTATCTATAATTTGTGCCATCACTTCATTACTCTCTATAACCTGTCATCTTCTTATTCCAATTCTATAATCTGTGTCATCTCTTCATTCTTATCTATATCCTGGGCCATCACTTAATTCCTATCTATAACCTGCCATATCTTCTTTCCTATCTATAACTTGTGCCATCACTTCCTTACTCTATATAACCTTTCTTCTTTTTATTCCTAATCTATAAACTGTGTCGTCTCTTCATTCCTATCTATAACCTGTGTCATCACTTAATTCCTATCTATAAACTGTCATATCTTCTTTCCTATCTATAACTTGTGCCATCGCTTCATTACTCTCTATAACCTGCCATATCTTCTTTCCTATCTATAACTTGTGCCATCACTTCATTCCTATCTATAACCTGTGTCGTCTCTTCATTCCTATCTATAACCTCTGTCAACACTTAATGCATATCTATAAACTGTCATATCTTCTTTCCTATCTATAACTTGTGCCATCACTTCATTACTCTCTATAACCTGTGTCTTCTTTTTATTCCTAATCTATAACCTGTGTCGTCTCTTCATTCCTATCTATAACCTGTGTCATCACTTAATTCCTATCTATAAACTGTCATATCTTCTTTCCTATCTATAACTTGTGCCATCGCTTCATTACTCTCTATAACCTGCCATATCTTCTTTCCTATCTATAACTTGTGCCATCACTTCATTCCTATCTATAACCTGTGTCGTCTCTTCATTCCTATCTATAACCTCTGTCAACACTTAATGCATATCTATAAACTGTCATATCTTCTTTCCTATCTATAACTTGTGCCATCACTTCATTACTCTCTATAACCTGTGTCTTCTTTTTATTCCTAATCTATAACCTGTGTCGTCTCTTCATTCCTATCTATAACTTGTTTAAAATCTTCATTGTTATCTATAACCTGTGTCATCACTTCATTCATATCTATAATCTGTGCCTTCTTTTCATTCCTATCTATAACCTGTGTCATCTCCTTATTCCTATCTATAACTTGTGTCATATCTTTATTCCAAATATACAGTATAACCTGTGCTATAATTTAATTCCTATCTATAACCTGTGTCGTCACTTCATTACTCTCTATAACCTGTCATATCTTTATTCCTTACCTATATAACCTGTGTCATCTCTTCATTCCTATCTATATTATTATTATTATCCTTTATTTATATGGCGCCAAAAGGGTTCCACAACGCCTTACAAAGTACGTTAACAAGAAAACAGTTATTAACAGTTCAAACAATGCAGGACAAATATATGTTTTATAAACATTGCTGCATAACACTTAAATAAGCAGCAGGGTGTCAGCAATGTAGTGTTAGGTGCTGTTTGTAAATTAAAATATAAGTAACGGAAGGAGAAGGGGGCCCTGCTCGTGAGATCTTATATTCTAGAGGAGAGGGACAGACAAACAGGGGTGACACAGATGGGCTGGATTGTGAGGAAAGAACATGGAGTAATGGGTTAGGATGAGCGCTGGAAAACTTTGAGGAAGAAAGGCTTCTTGAGAGCCCATTTGAAGATTAGGAGCCAGGAAGTAAAGTTATCAAGGAATTTTGAGCTAAGGCCAGGGAGACGAATAAAGGTAGCTACTCGAAGAAGTTGGAAGAGGTGAATGTCATGATCATTGAATGGAAAGAATGAAATGGAGCGTTTAGAAGGTGAGAGTTGGTGGGAGTGACCAGACGATAGAAGTACCCCAACACCGTGGCAACCTCCAGGCCAGGGAGTGAGAAAGAATGTGAGGCCCCCAAAGAAGATATCTGAGGAGAAGTGGTGTCAGATGAGTAAATCCAGGATTTGGTGATAGCTAGGAGATTCAAGGAGTTGGAGATTAAGCTGTCATGGACAGAGTTAGGAGGAGAGAGAAGAAGGAGATTGTTAGGGTTGCTGTAGGGTGGGATTGAGATAGATTTAGAGCAGGGGGTTAAGGATAGTGTGAGTATGTGGTGGGCTTCAGAATGAGGAAGGGTGACAGCAGGTGGTGGGCAAGGAGGAGGTTTAGTGTGGTGTGGGTGGAGAAGAGGAGCGTTAACTTGGAGAAAAGGGAGGGTGCAGGGCTTAGTGGTGGATTAGCAGGACCATGGTGGGATTTTAGTAAATAATAATGGAGTTATAGGAGATACGGTGGAGAGTACTAGATGTGATGAAGGGAGACAGAGGAGGGGGAGGAGACTATGGAGGGTGGAAAAAGATGGGAGCTGGTGGTAGAGGAGAGAGTTATGTAACTGCTAAGTGAGGGGGGGATCTATAACCCGTGTCATAACTTCATTACTATCTATAACTAGTATCATCACTTAATTCCTAATGCATAACCTCTGTCATCTCTTTATTCCTATATATAACCTGTGTTATTTCTGCATTGTTATCTATAACCTGTCATCACTTCATTCCTATCTGTAACCTGTGTCATATCTTCATTGCTATCTATAACTAATGTCATAACTTCATTACTATCTATAATAGGTATCATCACTTTATTCCTAATCCATAAACTGGATTCCTCATTCCTATATACAACCTGTGTCATCTTTTCATTGCTATCTGTAACCTGTGTCGTATCTTCATTCCTATCTATAACTAATGTCATCACTTCATTCCAAATCCATAAACTGTCATCTCTTATGTAACCTGTGTTATCTCTTCATTCCAATCTATAACCTGTCATATGTTAATTCCTATATATAATCTGTGTCATCTCTGCATTACTATCTATAACATGTGTCATCTCTTCATTCCTATATATAAGCTTGTCATCTCTTCGTTCCTATCTATAACCTGTGTCATCTCTTCATTCCTATCTGTAACCTGTGTCATCACTTAATTCCTAATCCATAAACTGTCATCTCTTATATAACCTGTGTCATCTATGCATTCTTATCTATAACCTGTCATCTATTCTTCATTCCTATATATAACCTTTGTTATCCCTGCATTACTATCTATAACCTGTGTCAACTCTTCATTCTTATCTATAACCTATGTGTCATCCCTTCATTCCTATATATAACCTTTGTCATCTCTGCATTACTATCTATAACCTGTGTCATCTCTTCATTCCTATCTATAACCTGTCATCTCTTCATTCCTATCTATAACCTGTGTCATCTCTTCATTCCTATCTATAACCTGTGTCATCTCTTCATTCCTATCTGTAACCTGTGTCATCACTTAATTCCTAATCCATAACCTGTCATCTCTTATATAACCTGTGTCATCTATGCATTCATATATATATAACCTTTGTCATCTCTGCATTACTATCTATAACCTGTGTCATCTCTTCATTCCTATATGTAACCTGTGTCATCTCTTCTTTCCTATCTATAACCTGTGTCATCCCTTCATTCCTATATATAACCTGTGTCATCTCTGCATTGCTATGAATAACCTGTGTCATCTCTTCATTCCTATATATAACTGTGTCATCTCTGCATTCTTTTCTATAACCTGTGTCATCTCTTCATTCCTATATATAACTGTGTCATCTCTGCATTCTTATCTATAACCTGTCTCATCTCTTCATTACTATCTATAACCTGTGTCATCTCTTCATTCCTATGTATAACCTGTGTAATCTCTGCATTCCTATCTATAACCTGTCATCTATTCATTCATATATATAACCTGTCATCACTTCATTCCTATATATAACCTGTGTCATCTCTGCATTCCTATCTATAACCTGTCATCTATTCATTCATATATATAACCTGTCATCACTTCATTCCTATATATAACCTGTGTCATCTCTGCATTACTATCTATAACCTGTGTCATCTCTTCATTCCTATCTATAACTAATGTCATCTCTTCATTCCTATCTATAACTAATGTCATCTCTTCATTCCTATCTTAAACCTGTCACCTATACATTCCTATCTATATCCTGTGTCATCTCTTCATTCCTAGTTATAACTGTGTCATCTCTTCATCCCTATCTATAACCTGTCATCTCTTCATTCCTATCTATAACCTGTGTCATCTCTTCATTCCTATCTAAAACTAATGTCACCTCTTCAGTCCTATCTATAACCTGTGTCATCTCTTCATTCCTATCTATAACCTGTCATCTCTTCAATCCTATCTATAATCTGTGTCATCTCTTCATTCCTAATTATCACTGTGTCATCTCTGCATTCCTATATATAACCTGTGTCATCACTTCATTCCTATCTATAACCTGTGTCATCTCTTCATTGAGATTTAAGGTCCCAATCACTACATTGAGTGCTCTCTTTCCTTTTTCATGTGACCACAGATTTTGTATTGGTTTGGGAGACAAACAGCAATGCACAAGATGAAGATAAAAATGAAAGGAGGCAAAAATACTTTGAAAATCTGAAGATAAGCGGAGTTCTCCTGGAGCAGGTGAGATTCATAGAGATAAATCACTTATCTGCGGGCTGCAAGTTTTTTCCTATTTAGATGCTAAATTTAAAGCGGCAATACTTTAAATGGCAAAACCAACCTGGTCTAGCAGCTAAATAGCAGAAAACGCACGGCTGCTGCACCAGGCAGGCTGTTACATTTACCTCATACTCTTCAAGTCACATTGCAATATCCCAAGCCAGCCTTAAGGGGCCTATCCATTACCCGACTTTGTGAACAATCCGACCAAAAGCAGGAGGTTTTGGTTGCATTGTTCACAAAGTCGGGGAATGGATAGCCGGCAAGGACCAGTGATGCTCGTGCACGCTGGGTCCTTGTCGTCCCCGACTATCTGCTGAACATGCCCATCAACCTGACGACACTCGTCAGGTTCGGCATTTTCAGAGATAGGAGGTCGGGCTCGTTCATTGTATAACGTTCAGTGAATGCTGTTCAGTGCGGGCACCGCACCTCGGCGACCTGAAGGTCTGAACACTAGATGTTCAGACTGTCAGGTTGCCTAATGGATAGGTACCTTTAGAAAGTGCAGCTTTAGTGGATGAATGTGGAATTACAAAAAAGCGACTGGTGGGAATCATAATAAGATAAACATGTAAGTGTCTCATTGCTTTGTGCACGACAATGGTGCTTATGATCAGAATAAACTGGGACACTTACTGACTACATTAAGGTACTGGTAGGAAGCTCTTCCATGTAGACGATAAAAGACATCTACAGTATGAGTACTGCTACGTAGGTAACTGTGCAAATAACTTTGCTGTATCCCATACCGACTGTAAAACCTTGTACCTTGGGCTGTAGTACAAGTGGTTTTAAAGACTTTAGTGCAGTGTTTCCCAAACTGTGAGCCACCTGGGTGGCAGTGGGGGCTCGCCTGCCACCATGCATTTTTTATTTTGTAAGACTTTTTTTTTTTATAAAGCTGTAGGGAAAACAATGAGTCTAGCCAGTCTCTGGGGCCATGCGGTTCTCCCGATTTTGGGAGAACTGCATTAGGGAAGGGCTGGGTGTGTGACCCTGCATATATGTATGTATGTGTGACCCTGCTGTATATGTGTATGTACAGCCATGGCCAAAAGTTTTGAGAATGACACAAGTATTGGTTCTCACAAAGTTTGCTGCTTTAGTGTTTTTAAACCTGTTTGTCAGGTGTTACTATGGTATACTGAAGTAAAATTAGAAGCATTTCATAAGTGTCAAAGGCTTTTAATGACAACTACATTAAGTTTATGCAAAGAGTCAATATTTGCTGTGTTGACCCTTCTTTTTCAAGACCTCTGCAATTCGCCCTGGCATGGTGTCAATCAACTTCTGGGCTACATACTGACTTATGACCGTCCATTCTTGCCTAATCAATGCTTGGAGTTTGTCAGAATTTGTGGGTTTTTGTTTGTCCACCCGCCTCTTGAGGATTGACCACAAGTTCTCAATGGAATTAAGGTCTGAGGAGTTTCCTGGCCATGGACCCAAAATTTCTATGTTTTGTTCCCCAAGTCACTTAGTTATCACTTTTGCTTTATGGTAAAGTGCTCCATCATGCTCGAAAAGGCATTATTCATCATCAAACTGTTCTTGGATGGTTGAGAGACATTGGTCTTGGAGGATGTTTTGGTACCATTCTTTATTCATGGCTGTGTTCTTAGGCAAAATTGTGAGTAAGCCCATTCCCTTGGCTGAGAAGCAACCCCACACATGAATGGCCTCAGGATGCTATAATGTTGGCATGACACAGGACTGATGGTAGCGCTCACCTTTCCTTCTCCGGACAAGTGTTTTTCCAGATGCCCCAAACAATCTGAAAGAGGATTCATTAAGAAAATCATTTTACCCCAGTCCTCAGCAGTCCAATCCCTGTACCTTTTGCATAATATCAGTCTGTCCCTGATGTTTTTCCTGGAGAGAAGTGGCTTCTCTGCTACCCTTCTTGACACCAGGCTATCCTCCAAAAGTCTTCGCCTCACTGTGTGTGAATATGCACTCACATCTGCCTGCTACCATTCCTGGGCAAGCTCGCACTGGTGGTGCCCCGATCACCCACAGCTATTGTGAGCGGCCAGGATGATGGTCGCGATGGTCAAGACCATCGGGCTTGCGACGAGACCCTTGTGGTAGGGTCTCGTGGTCGCAAGCCCCAGAGAGCTTCTGGCTCTAATAGAGCCGGAAGCTTTCCCACTGACATCACCGGTGATGTCAGTGGGGCCGCCCACAAACGGCAGGCGTTCGCATGGGAACGCCTCCGTTTGTGAAGCTACCCCCACGCCACGCCTCCAAAACGGTGCGAGCTGTCGATCAAAATCGACAGCCGCCCCCTTTTGGTGTGAGACCCGGAGCGACGGAGCGCCCCTCGCTAGCCGGGTCTCGCGCATGCGCACGTCTGAGCCGGCTCTGGCGTGCGCATGCGCAGTGGCCTAACATCGACCCGCTCACGAGCGCATAGCGCTTGCGAGCGGGTCTGAATCAGGCCCTAAGTTCATTGTCATGGCAAAGAGGGACTTTGCAATTAATTGCAATTCATCTGATCACTCTTCATGACATTCTGGAGTATATGCAAATTGTCATCATAAAAACACTGAAACAGCAGACTTTGAGAAAACCAATACTTGAGTCATTCTCAAAACTTTTGTCCATGGCTGTATGTGTGATCCTGCCAGTATGTACAGTATGTGTGTATGTATATATGGGGCATATTCATCATGAATGAAGTATTCACATTGCCATGGGGGATACTTTAATATGCTGCGGGGGATACTTAACACCAGAGCATTTCATCATTGCTCTGGTGTGGGGACAGCTGCTCCGAAAAGCAGCTGTCCCCGCAATTAGTAGCGCAGCTACAGAAGTAGCTGCATTGCTTACCTGTCCCAGCGGCCGGTTTCTGCACTTGCGTGACCTGAGGTGTCAGTGAGAAGGCGGCGGAGGGATTCGCTCAGATCCCTCTTCGCATCCCTGGAACTCCTTCCCATAGGAATTAGCGGGGCTATGAGAACAAGCGCCATCTGAAGATTGCACTAGTTCTCACAGGCAAACTCCGAAAACTTTTGCTGAATATCTGGTGGTATTATTCGGATCCTTGATGATGAATGGCCTGGTAACCTACATATGCGGAAACTAGCATTTCCGCATGGTTACCGGGCCATTTATGGTATGATGAATAGGCCCCTATGTGTCTATTTGTAACCCTGTCTGTATGTATGCTTGCTCTTCTGGGGAATACTCAGGACCATGAACACCAGAGAGAGATTTTGGGATCCCCTGACAACCATGTAACTTTAATCTCTGACACTTGAACACAAACAATTTACATGAAGTTAAATGCAGTATTAGCACATTTGCGGCCTGATTCTGTAAGGATCGTAATTGCAAAGTTGCACTTGTAGATATGGTAATAAACAGGAGGCATCACGCCCCCTGTGCATTACTTACATGAGCTGCGTTGTTCAACGCAGCATCGGTTAATCTGCGTACCATCGTCCGGCTGTGGTGACCCATAGGGTCCCGCAGCCAGCCCCTGCAGTTTGGAGGAAGAGGCCAGGAAATCTCCGTCACCCGACGATGATCCTGGCCTCTTCGTTCCCCCCAAACGTTGGCAACATGCCTCCGTTTCAGGTAGCGGAGGCTGTCACCGCCCCCAAACGGCAGCAGATTGTCAATCACGGACAGTCTGCTGTCAGTTTGCAAGGATACTCGCAGACTCATTCTGCTCATGCGCACAACGGGTCTGGCGCCTGCGCAATTCCCAAACATCGGGAATCTGCGTTCTGCAGTGCATTAGCGTGCACTGCTGAACCAGGCACTTGATGTCCAAAATTATACTCTTTTAATGCAGTCTGATTTATTTCATCTCTTGGACGGCTTGGATGCACTTGTATTTCCACATACTCTCATGGCAATAATCAGCAGCCCACTGGAGAGAGCTCGCTTTTACTAGTACAGTATGTAGCAATCTGGCAATGCAACAAGCATAACCCCCATCTATCCTTATTATCTTCACCCTAAGGGTAATCTCAGTCCAGAGTGCACATGGTACACACACAACATTGTCCCATTCTTCACAGCTAGTCTCCTCTATACCTAAGGCAAGGTATCAGTCTCTCCTCAAGCATATACAATCAGTATAACCAGTGTATTTACTGTGCTGCCTCCACTCCAGAGGGATTCTCCTTTATAGTGGGTGCTACAGCTGATGATGGCAACCTCGCCTGCCAGTTCTGTAGCTTGGAGTACACTCACCAGCTGTGCTTCCTCCACTGGTTGTTTCCACTTCTCTTCTCTCAGAACACGGTATCACTGCTCTCGTTGCTGTCTCAGCCACTGACTGTGGGGTCTATTTACTAAGCCTTGGATGGAGATAAAGTGAACGGAGATAAAATACCAGCCAACCAGCTCCTAACTTCCATGTCACAGGCTGTGTTTGATAAATGACAGGATATTCCCATCTTAGAATATTATTTTGATCCACTGAAGTTTCACTTTAGTTACTAAGGAGCCTATGTATTAAGCCATTTTTTACATAAAATGATGCAGAAACTGCAGTTTCTGCATCATTTTATGTATAGGTCCTATGTACTAATGGCATTTTGCAGGAGATTTTACAGAAATTTCCGGCAAAGTGCTAATTAGCACTTCAGATCGCAGTCCCCATTATTATCAATGGGGACTACAATCTGCACCATTTGCAGTCTATGGGGGCTCCCGGGGAAGGAGAGAGATCTTCCGATCTCTCTCTCGCAGCCCTCGGACAGTCCTGGAAGCTGACGCTGTGTGCATGCGCAGTGTCAGCTTCTCCCAGAGAAGTCTAACACTTCTCCAAAATGCCAACTCACGGGGACAGCTTGTTACCGCCAGGGGTGTATCTAGGGATCCAAGCGCCCCTGGCAATGTAATGTACTGGCGCCCCCCTACCCCCCTTATGCAGTGCCCCCAGTAGTAATCCCCCCTATGCTGCATTGCCCCCAGTAGTAGCCCCCCCTATACAGTGTACCCAGTAGTAATCCCCCCTATGCTGCCTTGCCCCCAGTAGTAGTCCTCCCTATACAGTGCTCCCAGTAGTAGCCCCCCTATACAGTGCCCCTAGTAGTAATCCCCCCTATGCTGCATTGCCCCCAGTAGTAGTCCCCCCTATACAGAGCCCCCAGTAATAGTACCCAGTAGTAGTCCCCCCTATACAGTGCCCCCAGTAATAGTACCCAGTAGTAGTCCTCCCTATACAGTGCCCCCAGTAGTAGTCCCCCCTATACATTGCCCCCAGTAGTAGCCCCCCCTATACAGTGCCCCCCAGTAGTAGTCCCCTATACAGTGCCCCCAGTTGTAGATCTCCTATACAGTGCCCCCAGTAGTGGCCACCCCCCCTATATTGCCCCCAGTAGTGGCCACCCCTATACAGTGCTCCCAGTAGTGGCCACCCCCATAAATCGCCCCCAGTAGTGGCCACCCCAATACAGTAGCAGGCACCCCCCCATAAAGTGCCCCCAGTAGCAGACACCCCCTATTTCAGTGCCCCCCCATGCCAGGCTTACACACACACACAAAGAACAAAAAAAAAATCAACTTACCTGGTCCCCGCTCCTGATGCGACCGCTGCTGTCCGAGTCCCGGCCCGCTCTTCTCCTGTATGGGAGAGACGTCATGACGTATGACGTCTCACCCATCACATGCTGCGGGGGGAGCCAGAACACAGAGCTCATGAGTGAGCTCCAGCCGGCTCCCTCCGCGGACGACGCAGCAGCTAATGAGAGTCAGGCAGACTCTCATTAGCTGGCGGCTGTCTGTTTGTAAACTGTGTAGAGCAGACCTCTCTCACTGCGGTCTGCCTTACACTTGTGGGGCCCGGGGGACTTGTCCACCCCTTGGCTACTGGTGGCACTGCCGGGCGGCGCCCCCCCTTTGGTCGGCGCCCCTGGCGAGCGCCATCCTGGCCAATGGGTAGATACGCCCCTGGTTACCGCAACCGCTTTCCCTGCGAGTTCGCAGTAGTACATAGCTGGGAAATTCTCTTTAAAATTTTAAATATTCCCAGCGAGATGGAATGTTAATAATCGTGGTAGTGTCGCAATTATTAATACATAGGCCCCTAAACGTAATGATCAGAACAACTCCAATAGTGATTTGTGCAAGAACAAACAAACAAACAAACAAACAAACAAACAAACAAACAAATCAAACGACTGAAGCTTCAACAGCTACTTTTATTGGATTACTTATTTTCCTCCTAAAGGCTTGTAGATAAAAATCTGATGCTTGTGTGCTTCTCGTGTTTTATTCATCCAGACATTCTGTACACCTGATAATCTTTCTATAGTTGCTAGACTTATGAAATGCTTTAATGTTTTTTTCTATGTTTTATAATGTCTGTTTCACGGCCTCTCGTTTTCTCTCAGCACTCGCTCCAGCTCAAGGACCTGACTGTGAATTTCATGCTGCTCAATGCTCCATTTACCACCTTGTGTTATTTTGCAGAGGATATGTCCATAAGAACCCCCCTGCACGAGGTCTGTGTGTGTTAGGAATTACGCAATTGACATTGATGTAAAGTCTACTGAGTTAGGGGGGTATATATCAAAGCTGGGAGAGAGATAAAATTGTGAAAAATAACTTACCAACCAATCAACTCCTAACTATCATTTTTTTAACATAGCCTGCAAAATATAAATTGGAAGCTGATTGGTTAGTACTTTATCAAAGTTGGGAGAGAGATACAATTGTGAGAGATAAATACCCCCCTTAATCAGCAAAGTACTATTATTGAAAGTTGTAAAGCTAAATATCAGTGTATATGGTATTTTGTTTCCTCAGAAAAGCTTACATAGTGATGTTTCTATTTAGTATCTTGGGGGGTATTTATCAAAACTGGCAGAGAGATAAAATTGGAAAAAGTGAATTACCAGCCTATCAGCTCCTATAATTTTTTATACAAAGTCTGCAAAATGTAAATTGGAAGCTGATTGGTTAGTACTTTATCTCTCACAATTTTATCTCTCTCCTAGCTTTGATAAATACTCCCCTAGGGGCCAAATGTAATAGGGTGAGAGTTTAGAAAATGTGAGAGTTTTCCCACACTTTTTAAACTTGGCCAATGTAATAGAGTCTGAGAACAAAGTGACAGGCCAAACTCGCATGTTTTTCAGACTCAAAAAACTCTCATTCAGATGTTTTCCCTTTTTGAATATAAAACTTGACCATTGTAACAACTTACTGCTAAACTCTACATTTTCTAAACTCTCACCCTATTACATTTGGCCCCATGTCATCATGGACCCTAATTTCTGACATGCACTTGATGCACAGAACATAACACTTTGGTTGTGCAATGATACGTCTACATAAGTGTTGGCCAACAGACGCCCTTGGGTCCACATGCGGCCCAACAAGCCTTTGCTTGCAGCTCCCAGCTCTTTCATGCTTTTTTGTTATATTTGTTTCTTGTAGCTTGTAATGCTTGTTTAAAAGGATTACTGATTTGTTAATAGAGATAGGTGTTTCTTTACAACCAGGATTAAGTGTAAAGTGCCTTATTTTCCCTTTTAAAGGTTGGTGGGCCACCTAATGAGGTATCAGGTTACTTATTAATGACCTAGATAGTCTACCAAGGTATACGACTACCTTCCATCTCACAAGATGATAGTGCACACAGGGCCGGCAACAGAAATCTTGGGGCCCGATACACTGGATTCTCTGGGGCCCCTTCCCGAACCACCACCACCACCCTTGTTCCTACAAATACAGGACCTGTTTCAGAGATGGACGGATTTGCAGAGCTGCACACAAGCGGCTGTGCAAATCTGTCCATCACAGATGCAAATACAGAAGCAGGTGTCAGACACCTCCTTGCTGCATTATGATACCAGCACTGCGACCGACATCGCAGGCTGGGATTTCCATCACGACCAGTTGCAATGGTTGGTCCTTTGGTCAGGCTGCAGGAAGCTCCAGCTCCTGATCGGGGGCTGGTCACTTACGCAGACCCCAGTCTCATCCCTCTCAGAAAATAGGGACGCCACACCCCCGTTTCTGGGAATAGTGACCAAACACGCCCCTGCTCCGCCTCCCTAAAATGCAGCAGCATGTCAATCATGCTGACAACCTGGGGGGGTCTGCGAGCTTAATTGCAGGATCTGTTCTGCACATGCGCAGCACAGGTACTGCACAGGCGCAGACCTGAAGATATCAGGATATCGGAGATGTACGTTCATCATCAGATGAACGTACATCTCTGAATCAAGCCCACAGTCCACCTCTATCTTTGCAATATACATGCTGTGCTACCCAAAGCAACAGTCTCTCTCTTTCATGTCTTGTACATTATGTATTTATTGAAGACCAAAACATATTTCAAATATCAAATCTGTCACAAACAGAATTCCAATCGGTCAACGAAAAAACATTTGATATATCCGTTTGATAAAAATAATACAAAATATGGTCACATTTTATAACAAAACATATACCATAAGTAATTACAGCAGAATGAAAAGAAAAAGGAAGGGGGGGAAATGAGTAAGGGTGAAAAAAAAAAAACCAGGGAAGCCTCACAACCAGATAGCAAAAAGCTATACATCCGACCGTCTAACGAACTGCAAGATATCTTCCAGATTTGTTATCATCCCTAATCACGACAGAGCGTCTTATAATGATCAGCCTCCTTATAATGTAACCATGGATACCATTTCACAGTGAAATTTTGGCCCCTATCTTTATGGGGTAAAATTAGATCGTCCATATGTGGTACCCCGGAATTAGAGGATCCTATTTCTGTATAAAGTTGTGCCAGTAAAAATAGTCAGGAGTGCCCCTATATATGTATGAAGACAAATGCACTGTTATTTAGTGAAAAATTTTGTTATAAAGTATAATTTGCTGATAAAATGGCTGTATAAACTGTCCCCATAAAAGGAGAAACTATGGTACGGTCTGGATAGAGGGACCCAGTGTTACTCAGGGGCACGAGAGCAGGATACTACCAAAGGACGGTAAATAGAGGAAAAGATACCCCAGTTGGACATTGGGGAATACAGAGAAGCCGGAGCATGCAGGGTACCCGGAGGAAGGAGATATAAGGGACTGCAGGACTGACAGTTGGAGTCATTGCCTGAGGCAGTTAAGTGGAGCAGAGCTCCTGTACTAAGGGGCCCGTACCTCAGGGATGTTGGTGGCAGTGCCGCTGAGAGAGAGGCAGTAGTTCCTGCTGTGAACGGTGGCTGAAGAGAGGTCCGAGGCAAGGCTTACCTGTTAGAGCCGGAGGGCAGGAGTGTCGATCCGGGTGTGCTGGGAGTCAGTGTTGCAGTCCGCAGACTTCGTGGAGGCAGAGAGAACCTGTCAGCAGGAAGCGGAAGGCAGTCGGGAAAGGAGGTGCGGCTGGGGCGGAGACTGGCGGCCTGATGCTGCAGCGTAGGTGCGGCTGGTCCTGGACAGCTGGTTACAGTAACTGTCTCTGCAGAAGTAGAGAGGAGACGGGGAGGATCAGCCGCGGAGGCAGGTGGTAAGAGACTGCACCGCACATATCACTGTTCCAGTTGCCCACCATAGTTAACGGCAGGCAGTTGGACTAAGCCACCCCATTGGCATCACCACCCCTCAAGAGCCTTCTAGAAAAAACCTGCAGAGCATTACTGCAGGCTACTGTTTGCATTGGCTAAGCACCTGTCCCATTAGGAAAGATTAGCGGCAGAGTGACACACAGTCTTCCCGACTTAAGCCAACAAATACAGTGGAATTCAGGATAAAAAGAGACTGCAGACAGGTAGAAAGAATTAAATCTATCTGCATGTGCCAACCTGCAACATAAGTACTAATTGTTAAATTGCAACATAAGTAACTTCTGAAAGTGCAGCTGATTGCTCATATCCCTGCTTAAACTATAACCAAACTAGCCACTCCACCGGCTAGGAATAATAAGGAGAGACAGTTGTCACAGGAGCATGCTCAGCTTAGTCAATTTGAGCTATTGTAATTGGAGAGGCCTTTACTAATGACAGTTTAGAGTCAGCGCTAGCATCTACTAACCCGGGCAATGCAGTGTACACCAACAGGACTTAAGGGTTATATTAACCCATGAACTATTTGTTTTCTGGCCAGAAAATCTTAGGAAGTTAGTTAGCATATCGAAGGACTAAATAGAGACTGTTATGCAATGTCACTATTGTTTGCTTATTAGTATTTAGGATAAACTGTTGTTGGAAAAGCATTGCATGCATTAATCTTTTGGAATCAGCAGGAGGGTAGGAGTCCTTATCGATTGCAAGGAGGCTATGTTCCTGAACAATAAAATATAATTTGTTGTGTTATTCTTGTGAATTGTAATAGAAATTGAACATGTAATTTTCATTGTAAAAGTGCCAATTGACATGATATGATCTCTTTATTGTAATAAAATACCTAATATACTTGTCCAAAGTCAGTCTACTTACCTCTTTACCTCTCTGTACCAAGAAAGAACCTAGAAACCACATTCTTATGTATACCCATTGTTATGGGGTGTTACAATTGGCGTCACTAAGCACAGGATACAGAGCCTAAAGTGAAGAGTGTAATTTGAAGATAACTGGAAATCTTTACAATGTCACAAGAGCAGAGAGCAATGGGAGATTCAGCCGGAGCAAGTGGAAGTGGTGTACCGCAAGTTAATCCCATAACCCTTCCGTATTATTTCGTGGCTCTCTGGCTACCTACCTATAGTGGGGATATGTATGGAGGTGAAGGAAGCAACTTAACGGAATTCAAGAACGAAATTAGATCAATGTTTAGATTGTACCCTTTGAACGAATGTCAGCAAGTAGAAATTCTCATTGGGCAACTAAAAGGGGCAGCCCTTCCGGAGGTGACATCCTGGCCAGCAGAGGAAAGACGAAATGTAGATCAGATCTTAGCCACCATATTCGAAACTAGAACCGTATCAGAACTAAAGACGCTGTTTTACGGACGTAAGCAATTTCTGGGAGAAACATTGAGAGATTATGCTCTGAGTCTGCAGGAGGCATTGAGAGATATCCGTACAATTGGAGAAGATGAAATTGCTGCTCCTGACGAGGTGCTGATAGCTCAATTCATTGAGGGCTCTGGCGGAGAAGGTATAAAAACACAATTAAAACTGTTAAGGATGCAGATGCCTGAGCACTCTTTCTTCGATTTTAAGGTGGTGGGGCCCCAGAATGGGTCGGAATTAAAGTTTCCAGAAATGCCAGGGTATCAGGAGAGTCAGAGCTCGGCAAGGACAAATTACATAGGAGGGGAAAACCCTTTGAAGAAAAAGGATACTGCGAAACAAAGTGTTCAGACTCCATCTTCGGATGCTTTTGAAACTTTGCAAAAACAATTAAAGGAATTAACTTCAGAGATGGCTGAAATTCATAACGGAGTTCGAACTCTAAAGAAATATAAATCCCCTAATTCCGAAATTCGTGGTGGAGAAGTGAAAGGGAACAAATTTCAGATGATTGGTGGGTCCCTCCTAGGAGAACAGGTCGGCAAGCTACTGATCAGTTCGATGCCCAGGGACGTCCTATTTGCCATCATTGCCAGAGGTCAGGTCATATCAAGAGGAATTGTCCTCAGGCGGAACATTTAAACTCCAATGCCCCGAGGATGGAGACCGAGCCTCGGGGAGAACAAGAATAGGACCTACCAATAGAGAATTGCAGCTTTGCTATGACAAACCATGTCATCTCGGTGAAGATGAATTGACCGCCATCATAGATGTTGATCCTTTGGTCCAGAATGGGAAGGTTTCTGGAAAAGTCGTCTGGTTCCATATTAGACGTGGGTACGGATTCATTAATTGTGAGGACACCAAGCGAGATATCTTTGTGCATTACTCAGCCATTCAAAAGAACAACCCCAGAAAATATTATCGAAGCCTGGGAGAAGGAGAGACTGTAGAGTTTGATGTGGTCAAAGGAGCGAAAGGTCTGCAGGCTTCTAATGTAAATGGTCATGGTGGTATAGCAGTTCAAGGCAACAGATATGCAGCAGATCGTAAGCATTATTGGCGCTATTCACGACACAGAGGTTATCCATGTAAATACCAGTCAAACTATTGGTATCATGAATATGGGGAAGAGCCCAATGAAGTAGGAAGGGCGAAACAAAGTACAACTCAACTACAGCCTTATCAGATACCGTACTATCTACAGAAACCTTATGGATACAGACAACAATGCCTTAGTGACCATGTGAAAGGTGAGCCATCGGAAGGAACAGATGAACCAGTTATGGACAGACAAAGAGAAACAGCGCTACGGGGTCGGCAGAGCATGGCCAGGCCACAACTTTCACCAGAGCCAGTGCCTGACAGTGAATCCAGAGTGGAGAAAATCAAATCTAAAACAAGTTGCTTCAATCCAGCGAATTCAAGTACTGCTGAACAAGAAAGAAACACTGAAAGGGTGATACACATGGCCATGGCAAAAGAATCGGAAACTCCTACCCCCCAATGCCCAGATTCAGCTAAATTGAAGTCAGAATCTGATATCCCTACCGATATTCCTAGTGCAGCTAAGGAAACAGTGAGAAGCCTTTTCCCATCGTGGTACCATCCAGACGACAAATACATAACAATAGGCTATAGAGAGGTAGCTTCAATTTTGCAACAGGCATGTAACCAGTCAGGGAAGAAATGCAAGGGAATTAGAAAGAGAATTAGTTATTATAACTAAAGGTTGCGTGCATCAAGGTATCATACTGTCTTGCTACTTAAAAGAAAGAAATGTAAGTGATAGTTGTTCTGCATAAAAGTGTTATATTGTCATTTAGCTGCAATGTTATAAAGTGATGTTTGCTAAACTTGTTAAAATGGCGAAATGCGTGAGGACAAGCATGATTTAGCAGGGAGGAATGTGGTACCCCGGAATTAGAGGATCCCATTTCTGTATAAAGTTGTGCAAGTAAAAATAGTCAGGAGTGCCCCTATATATGTATGAAGACAAATGTACTGTTATTTAGTGAAAAATGTTGTTATAAAGTGTAATTTGCTGTTAAAATGGCTGTATAAACTATCCCCATAAAAGGAGAAACTATGGTACGGTCTGGATAGAGGGACCCACTGTTACTCAGGGGCACGAGAGCAGGACACTACCAAAGGATGGTAAATAGGGGAAAAGATACCCCGGTTGGACATTGAGGAATATAGAGAAGCTGGAGCATGCAGGGTACCCGGAGGAAGGAGAAATAAGGGACTGCAGGACTGACAGAGGACTCATTGCGTAAGTGGAGCAGAGCTCCTGTGCTAAGGGGCCCGTACCTCAGGGATGTTGGTGGCAGTGCCGCTGAGAGAGAGGCAGTAGTTCCTGGAGTGAACGGTGGCTGAAGAGAGGTCCGAGGCACGGCTTACCTGTTACAGCCGGAGGGCAGGAGTGTCGATCCGGGAGTGCTGAGTCAGTGTTGTGGTCCGCAGACATCGTGGAGGCAGAGAGAACCTGTCAGCAGGAAGCGGAAGGCAGTCGAGAAAGGAGGTGCAGCTGGGGCAGAGACTGGCGGCCTGATGCTGCAGCAGAGGTGCGGCTAGTCCTGGAAAGCTGGTTGCAGTAACTGTCTCTGCAGAAGTAGAGAGGAGACGGGGAGGATCAGCCGCGGAGGCAGGTGGTAAGAGACTGCACCGCACATATCCCTGTTCCAGTTGCCCACCATAGTTAATGGCAGGCAGTTGGACTAAGCCACCCCATTGGCATCACCACCCCTCAAGAGCCTTCTAGAAAAAACCTGCAGCGCATTACTGCAGGCTACTGTTTAGATTGGCTAAGCACCTGTCCCATTAGGAAAGATTAGCGGCAGAGTGACACACAGTCTTCCCGACTTAAGCCAACAAATACAGTGGAATTCAGGATAAAAAGAGACTGCAGACAGGTAGAAAGAATTAAATCTATCTGCATGTGCCAACCTGCAACATAAGTACTAATTGTTAAATTGCAACATAAGTAACTTCTGAAAGTGCAGCTGATTGCTCATATCCCTGCTTAAACTATAACCAAACTAGCCACTCCACCGGCTAGGAATAATAAGGAGAGACAGTTGTCACAGGAGCATGCTCAGCTTAGTCAATTTGAGCTATTGTAATTGGAGAGGCCTTTACTAATGACAGTTTAGAGTCAGCGCTAGCATCTACTAACCCGGGCAATGCAGTGTACACCAACAGGACTTAAGGGTTATATTAATCCATGAACTATTTGTTTTCTGGCCAGAAAATCTTAGGAAATTAGTTAGCATATCGAAGGACTAAATAGAGGGCCTGATTCAGAGCCGCTCGTAAGCGGCCGCTTGTTCGCTCCGAGCGATGTTCGCACATCTGCGCATGCGTATGGTTCGTAATGCGTATGCGCCAACCAGTCAGTGCGGTTGGAAATCGTGTGTTCGCAAAATAGCGAGTGCCTGCTAATTTGAGTGACAGGATGAGGCGTTTGTGGGTGGTAACAGGGGAAGGTGCTTGAAAACGGGGAGTGGAGATCCGAGCGCAGGCGTACCAGACTGTCAAAACGGGCGTTTTAAGGGTGTGCATAATTAACAAAGCAGCGTCATCGACCACGTCACTTGGTTGTTTCTTAGCCTGAACTGTTCGCATGATTGCTGTAGGAAAATCCAACCACAAGCACTGCGAGCAGTACAGACGCCTTTCGATGTACTCGATTAATCTAATAAATAGCGGAGATGACGTAGGATGCGAGCGGCCAGAGGGCGTCTTTACAAAATAGCAAGCGCATGTTTCGTTCGCTCGCTCAGACATAGAGGCGTCAACAGACCGCAAAGAGTGAGAGCTCAATTTAAATAGCCGGCCCCTTTTTCTGAACGAGCAAGCGCAAATAGCGTCCGGCTCTGAATCAGGCCCTGAGACTGTTATGCAATGTCACTATTGTTTGCTTATAAGTATTTAGGATAAACTGTTGTTAGAAAAGCATTGCATGCATTAATCTTTTGGAATCAACAGGAGGGTAGGAGTCCTTATCGATTGCAAGGAGGCTGTGTTCCTGAACAATAAAATATAATTTGTTGTGTTATTCTTGTGAATTGTAATAGAAATTGAACATGTAATTTTCATTGTAAAAGTGCCAATTGACATGATATGATCTCTTTATTGTAATAAAATACCTAATATACTTGTCCAAAGTCAGTCTACTTACCTCTTTACCTCTCTGTACCAAGAAAGAACCTAGAAACCACATTCTTATGTATACCCATTGTTATGGGGTGTTACAATTGGCGTCACTAAGCACAGGATACAGAGCCTAAAGTGAAGAGTGTAATTTGAAGATAACTGGAAATCTTTACAATGTCACAAGAGCAGAGAGCAATGGGAGATTCAGCCGGAGCAAGTGGAAGTGGTGTACCGCAAGTTAATCCCATAACCCTTCCGTATTATTTCGTGGCTCTCTGGCTACCTACCTATAGTGGGGATATGTATGGAGGTGAAGGAAGCAACTTAACGGAATTCAAGAACGAAATTAGATCAATGTTTAGATGGTACCCTTTGAACGAATGTCAGCAAGTAGAAATTCTCATTGGGCAACTAAAAGGGGCAGCCCTTCCGGAGGTGACATCCTGGCCAGCAGAGGAAAGACGAAATGTAGATCAGATCTTAGCCACCATATTCGAAACTAGAACCGTATCAGAACTAAAGACGCTGTTTTACGGACGTAAGCAATTTCTGGGAGAAACATTGAGAAATTATGCTCGGAGTCTGCAGGAGGCATTGAGAGATATCCGTACAATTGGAGAAGATGAAATTGCTGCTCCTGACGAGGTGCTGATAGCTCAATTCATTGAGGGCTCTGGCGGAGAAGGTATAAAAACACAATTAAAACTGTTAAGGATGCAGATGCCTGAGCACTCTTTCTTCGATTTTAAGGTGGTGGGACCCCAGAATGGGTCGGAATTAAAGTTTCCAGAAATGCCAGGGTATCAGGAGAGTCAGAGCTCGGCAAGGACAAATTACATAGGAGGGGAAAACCCTTTGAAGAAAAAGGATACTGCGAAACAAAGTGTTCAGACTCCATCTTCGGATGCTTTTGAAACTTTGCAAAAACAATTAAAGGAATTAACTTCAGAGATGGCTGAAATTCATAACGAAGTTCGAACTCTAAAGAAATATAAATCCCCTAATTCCCAAACTTCGAGGTGGAGAAGTGAAAGGGAACAAATTTCAGATGATTGGTGGGTCCCTCCTAGGAGAACAGGTCGGCAAGCTACTGATCAGTTCGATGCCCAGGGACGTCCTATTTGCCATCATTGCCAGAGGTCAGGTCATATCAAGAGGAATTGTCCTCAGGCGGAACATTTAAACTCCAATGCCCCGAGGATGGAGACCGAGCCTCGGGGAGAACAAGAATAGGACCTACCAATAGAGAATTGCGGCTTTGCTATGACAAACCATGTCATCTCGGTGAAGATGAATTGACCGCCATCATAGATGTTGATCCTTTGGTCCAGAATGGGAAGGTTTCTGGAAAAGTCGTCTGGTTCCATATTAGACGTGGGTACGGATTCATTAATTGTGAGGACACCAAGCGAGATATCTTTGTGCATTACTCAGCCATTCAAAAGAACAACCCCAGAAAATATTATCGAAGCCTGGGAGAAGGAGAGACTGTAGAGTTTGATGTGGTCAAAGGAGCGAAAGGTCTGCAGGCTTCTAATGTAAATGGTCATGGTGGTATAGCAGTTCAAGGCAACAGATATGCAGCAGATCGTAAGCATTATTGGCGCTATTCACGACACAGAGGTTATCTATGTAAATACCAGTCAAACTATTGGTATCATGAATATGGGGAAGAGCCCAATGAAGTAGGAAGGGCGAAACAAAGTACAACTCAACTACAGCCTTATCAGATGCCGTACTATCTACAGAAACCTTATGGATACAGACAACAATGCCTTAGTGACCATGTGAAAGGTGAGCCATCGGAAGGAACAGATGAACCAGTTATGGACAGACAAAGAGAAACAGCGCTACGGGGTCGGCAGAGCATGGCCAGGCCACAACTTTCACCAGAGCCAGTGCCTGACAGTGAATCCAGAGTGGAGAAAATCAAATCTAAAACAAGTTGCTTCAATCCAGCGAATTCAAGTACTGCTGAACAAGAAAGAAACACTGAAAGGGTGATACACATGGCCATGGCAAAAGAATCGGAAACTCCTACCCCCCAATGCCCAGATTCAGCTAAATTGAAGTCAGAATCTGATATCCCTACCGATATTCCTAGTGCAGCTAAGGAAACAGTGAGAAGCCTTTTCCCATCGTGGTACCATCCAGACGACAAATACATAACAATAGGCTATAGAGAGGTAGCTTCAATTTTGCAACAGGCATGTAACCAGTCAGGGAAGAAATGCAAGGGAATTAGAAAGAGAATTAGTTATTATAACTAAAGGTTGCGTGCATCAAGGTATCATACTGTCTTGCTACTTAAAAGAAAGAAATGTAAGTGATAGTTGTTCTGCATAAAAGTGTTATATTGTCATTTAGCTGCAATGTTATAAAGTGATGTTTGCTAAACTTGTTAAAATGGCGAAATGCGTGAGGACAAGCATGATTTAGCAGGGAGGAATGTGGTACCCCGGAATTAGAGGATCCCATTTCTGTATAAAGTTGTGCAAGTAAAAATAGTCAGGAGTGCCCCTATATATGTATGAAGACAAATGTACTGTTATTTAGTGAAAAATGTTGTTATAAAGTGTAATTTGCTGTTAAAATGGCTGTATAAACTATCCCCATAAAAGGAGAAACTATGGTACGGTCTGGATAGAGGGACCCACTGTTACTCAGGGGCACGAGAGCAGGACACTACCAAAGGATGGTAAATAGGGGAAAAGATACCCCGGTTGGACATTGAGGAATATAGAGAAGCTGGAGCATGCAGGGTACCCGGAGGAAGGAGAAATAAGGGACTGCAGGACTGACAGAGGACTCATTGCGTAAGTGGAGCAGAGCTCCTGTGCTAAGGGGCCCGTACCTCAGGGATGTTGGTGGCAGTGCCGCTGAGAGAGAGGCAGTAGTTCCTGGAGTGAACGGTGGCTGAAGAGAGGTCCGAGGCACGGCTTACCTGTTACAGCCGGAGGGCAGGAGTGTCGATCCGGGAGTGCTGAGTCAGTGTTGTGGTCCGCAGACATCGTGGAGGCAGAGAGAACCTGTCAGCAGGAAGCGGAAGGCAGTCGAGAAAGGAGGTGCAGCTGGGGCAGAGACTGGCGGCCTGATGCTGCAGCAGAGGTGCGGCTAGTCCTGGAAAGCTGGTTGCAGTAACTGTCTCTGCAGAAGTAGAGAGGAGACGGGGAGGATCAGCCGCGGAGGCAGGTGGTAAGAGACTGCACCGCACATATCCCTGTTCCAGTTGCCCACCATAGTTAATGGCAGGCAGTTGGACTAAGCCACCCCATTGGCATCACCACCCCTCAAGAGCCTTCTAGAAAAAACCTGCAGCGCATTACTGCAGGCTACTGTTTAGATTGGCTAAGCACCTGTCCCATTAGGAAAGATTAGCGGCAGAGTGACACACAGTCTTCCCGACTTAAGCCAACAAATACAGTGGAATTCAGGATAAAAAGAGACTGCAGACAGGTAGAAAGAATTAAATCTATCTGCATGTGCCAACCTGCAACATAAGTACTAATTGTTAAATTGCAACATAAGTAACTTCTGAAAGTGCAGCTGATTGCTCATATCCCTGCTTAAACTATAACCAAACTAGCCACTCCACCGGCTAGGAATAATAAGGAGAGACAGTTGTCACAGGAGCATGCTCAGCTTAGTCAATTTGAGCTATTGTAATTGGAGAGGCCTTTACTAATGACAGTTTAGAGTCAGCGCTAGCATCTACTAACCCGGGCAATGCAGTGTACACCAACAGGACTTAAGGGTTATATTAATCCATGAACTATTTGTTTTCTGGCCAGAAAATCTTAGGAAATTAGTTAGCATATCGAAGGACTAAATAGAGGGCCTGATTCAGAGCCGCTCGTAAGCGGCCGCTTGTTCGCTCCGAGCGATGTTCGCACATCTGCGCATGCGTATGGTTCGTAATGCGTATGCGCCAACCAGTCAGTGCGGTTGGAAATCGTGTGTTCGCAAAATAGCGAGTGCCTGCTAATTTGAGTGACAGGATGAGGCGTTTGTGGGTGGTAACAGGGGAAGGTGCTTGAAAACGGGGAGTGGAGATCCGAGCGCAGGCGTACCAGACTGTCAAAACGGGCGTTTTAAGGGTGTGCATAATTAACAAAGCAGCGTCATCGACCACGTCACTTGGTTGTTTCTTAGCCTGAACTGTTCGCATGATTGCTGTAGGAAAATCCAACCACAAGCACTGCGAGCAGTACAGACGCCTTTCGATGTACTCGATTAATCTAATAAATAGCGGAGATGACGTAGGATGCGAGCGGCCAGAGGGCGTCTTTACAAAATAGCAAGCGCATGTTTCG
The DNA here is from genome assembly GCA_031769625.1 of Taudactylus pleione. Lineage (NCBI taxonomy): Eukaryota > Metazoa > Chordata > Amphibia > Anura > Myobatrachidae > Taudactylus > Taudactylus pleione. The sequence continues at coordinate 3,037,556 of JAUIMM010000228.1, read as the reverse complement.
TTCGCTCGCTCAGACATAGAGGCGTCAACAGACCGCAAAGAGTGAGAGCTCAATTTAAATAGCCGGCCCCTTTTTCTGAACGAGCAAGCGCAAATAGCGTCCGGCTCTGAATCAGGCCCTGAGACTGTTATGCAATGTCACTATTGTTTGCTTATAAGTATTTAGGATAAACTGTTGTTAGAAAAGCATTGCATGCATTAATCTTTTGGAATCAACAGGAGGGTAGGAGTCCTTATCGATTGCAAGGAGGCTGTGTTCCTGAACAATAAAATATAATTTGTTGTGTTATTCTTGTGAATTGTAATAGAAATTGAACATGTAATTTTCATTGTAAAAGTGCCAATTGACATGATATGATCTCTTTATTGTAATAAAATACCTAATATACTTGTCCAAAGTCAGTCTACTTACCTCTTTACCTCTCTGTACCAAGAAAGAACCTAGAAACCACATTCTTATGTATACCCATTGTTATGGGGTGTTACAATTGGCGTCACTAAGCACAGGATACAGAGCCTAAAGTGAAGAGTGTAATTTGAAGATAACTGGAAATCTTTACAATGTCACAAGAGCAGAGAGCAATGGGAGATTCAGCCGGAGCAAGTGGAAGTGGTGTACCGCAAGTTAATCCCATAACCCTTCCGTATTATTTCGTGGCTCTCTGGCTACCTACCTATAGTGGGGATATGTATGGAGGTGAAGGAAGCAACTTAACGGAATTCAAGAACGAAATTAGATCAATGTTTAGATGGTACCCTTTGAACGAATGTCAGCAAGTAGAAATTCTCATTGGGCAACTAAAAGGGGCAGCCCTTCCGGAGGTGACATCCTGGCCAGCAGAGGAAAGACGAAATGTAGATCAGATCTTAGCCACCATATTCGAAACTAGAACCGTATCAGAACTAAAGACGCTGTTTTACGGACGTAAGCAATTTCTGGGAGAAACATTGAGAAATTATGCTCGGAGTCTGCAGGAGGCATTGAGAGATATCCGTACAATTGGAGAAGATGAAATTGCTGCTCCTGACGAGGTGCTGATAGCTCAATTCATTGAGGGCTCTGGCGGAGAAGGTATAAAAACACAATTAAAACTGTTAAGGATGCAGATGCCTGAGCACTCTTTCTTCGATTTTAAGGTGGTGGGACCCCAGAATGGGTCGGAATTAAAGTTTCCAGAAATGCCAGGGTATCAGGAGAGTCAGAGCTCGGCAAGGACAAATTACATAGGAGGGGAAAACCCTTTGAAGAAAAAGGATACTGCGAAACAAAGTGTTCAGACTCCATCTTCGGATGCTTTTGAAACTTTGCAAAAACAATTAAAGGAATTAACTTCAGAGATGGCTGAAATTCATAACGAAGTTCGAACTCTAAAGAAATATAAATCCCCTAATTCCCAAACTTCGAGGTGGAGAAGTGAAAGGGAACAAATTTCAGATGATTGGTGGGTCCCTCCTAGGAGAACAGGTCGGCAAGCTACTGATCAGTTCGATGCCCAGGGACGTCCTATTTGCCATCATTGCCAGAGGTCAGGTCATATCAAGAGGAATTGTCCTCAGGCGGAACATTTAAACTCCAATGCCCCGAGGATGGAGACCGAGCCTCGGGGAGAACAAGAATAGGACCTACCAATAGAGAATTGCGGCTTTGCTATGACAAACCATGTCATCTCGGTGAAGATGAATTGACCGCCATCATAGATGTTGATCCTTTGGTCCAGAATGGGAAGGTTTCTGGAAAAGTCGTCTGGTTCCATATTAGACGTGGGTACGGATTCATTAATTGTGAGGACACCAAGCGAGATATCTTTGTGCATTACTCAGCCATTCAAAAGAACAACCCCAGAAAATATTATCGAAGCCTGGGAGAAGGAGAGACTGTAGAGTTTGATGTGGTCAAAGGAGCGAAAGGTCTGCAGGCTTCTAATGTAAATGGTCATGGTGGTAAAGCAGCTCAAGGCAACAGATATGCAGCAGATCGTAAGCATTATTGGCGCTATTCACGACACAGAGGTTATCTATGTAAATACCAGTCAAACTATTGGTATCATGAATATGGGGAAGAGCCCAATGAAGTAGGAAGGGCGAAACAAAGTACAACTCAACTACAGCCTTATCAGATGCCGTACTATCTACAGAAACCTTATGGATACAGACAACAATGCCTTAGTGACCATGTGAAAGGTGAGCCATCGGAAGGAACAGATGAACCAGTTATGGACAGACAAAGAGAAACAGCGCTACGGGGTCGGCAGAGCATGGCCAGGCCACAACTTTCACCAGAGCCAGTGCCTGACAGTGAATCCAGAGTGGAGAAAATCAAATCTAAAACAAGTTGCTTCAATCCAGCGAATTCAAGTACTGCTGAACAAGAAAGAAACACTGAAAGGGTGATACACATGGCCATGGCAAAAGAATCGGAAACTCCTACCCCCCAATGCCCAGATTCAGCTAAATTGAAGTCAGAATCTGATATCCCTACCGATATTCCTAGTGCAGCTAAGGAAACAGTGAGAAGCCTTTTCCCATCGTGGTACCATCCAGACGACAAATACATAACAATAGGCTATAGAGAGGTAGCTTCAATTTTGCAACAGGCATGTAACCAGTCAGGGAAGAAATGCAAGGGAATTAGAAAGAGAATTAGTTATTATAACTAAAGGTTGCGTGCATCAAGGTATCATACTGTCTTGCTACTTAAAAGAAAGAAATGTAAGTGATAGTTGTTCTGCATAAAAGTGTTATATTGTCATTTAGCTGCAATGTTATAAAGTGATGTTTGCTAAACTTGTTAAAATGGCGAAATGCGTGAGGACAAGCATGATTTAGCAGGGAGGAATGTGGTACCCCGGAATTAGGGGATCCCATTTCTGTATAAAGTTGTGCAAGTAAAAATAGTCAGGAGTGCCCCTATATATGTATGAAGACAAATGTACTGTTATTTAGTGAAAAATTTTGTTATAAAGTGTAATTTGCTGTTAAAATGGCTGTATAAACTATCCCCATAAAAGGAGAAACTATGGTACGGTATGGATAGAGGGACCCAGTGTTACTCAGGGGCACGAGAGCAGGACACTACCAAAGGATGGTAAATAGGGGAAAAGATACCCCGGTTGGACATTGAGGAATATAGAGAAGCCGGAGCATGCAGGGTACCCGGAGGAAGGAGAAATAAGGGACTGCAGGACTGACAGAGGACTCATTGCGTAAGTGGAGCAGAGCTCCTGTGCTAAGGGGCCCGTACCTCAGGGATGTTGGTGGCAGTGCCGCTGAGAGAGAGGCAGTAGTTCCTGGAGTGAACGGTGGCTGAAGAGAGGTCCGAGGCACGGCTTACCTGTTACAGCCGGAGGGCAGGAGTGTCGATCCGGGAGTGCTGAGTCAGTGTTGTGGTCCGCAGACATCATGGAGGCAGAGAGAACCTGTCAGCAGGAAGCGGAAGGCAGTCGGGAAAGGAGGTGCAGCTGGGGCGGAGACTGGCGGCCTGATGCTGCAGCAGAGGTGCGGCTAGTCCTGGAAAGCTGGTTGCAGTAACTGTCTCTGCCGAAGTAGAGAGGAGACGGGGAGGATCAGCCGCGGAGGCAGGTGGTAAGAGACTGCACCGCACATATCCCTGTTCCAGTTGCCCACCATAGTTAATGGCAGGCAGTTGGACTAAGCCACCCCATTGGCATCACCACCCCTCAAGAGCCTTCTAGAAAAAACCTGCAGCGCATTACTGCAGGCTACTGTTTAGATTGGCTAAGCACCTGTCCCATTAGGAAAGATTAGCGGCAGAGTGACACACAGTCTTCCCGACTTAAGCCAACAAATACAGTGGAATTCAGGATAAAAAGAGACTGCAGACAGGTAGAAAGAATTAAGTCTATCTGCATGTGCCAACCTGCAACATAAGTACTAATTGTTAAATTGCAACATAAGTAACTTCTGAAAGTGCAGCTGATTGCTCATATCCCTGCTTAAACTATAACCAAACTAGCCACTCCACCGGCTAGGATTAATAAGGAGAGACAGTTGTCACAGGAGCATGCTCAGCTTAGTCAATTTGAGCTATTGTAATTGGAGAGGCCTTTACTAATGACAGTTTAGAGTCAGCGCTAGCATCTACTAACCCGGGCAATGCAGTGTACACCAACAGGACTTAAGGGTTATATTAATCCATGAACTATTTGTTTTCTGGCCAGAAAATCTTAGGAAATTAGTTAGCATATCGAAGGACTAAATAGAGGGCCTGATTCAGAGCCGCTCGTAAGCGGCCGCTTGTTCGCTCCGAGCGATGTTCGCACATCTGCGCATGCGTATGGTTCGTAATGCGCATGCGCCAACCAGTCAGTGCGGTTGGAAATCGTGTGTTCGCAAAATAGCGAGTGCCTGCTAATTTGAGTGACAGGATGAGGCGTTTGTGGGTGGTAACAGGGGAAGGTGCTTGAAAACGGGGAGTGGAGATCCGAGCGCAGGCGTGCCAGACGGTCAAAACGGGCGTTTTAAGGGTGTGCAACTTTAACAAAGCAGCGTCATCGACCACGTCACTTGGTTGTTTCTTAGCCTGAACTGTTTGCATGATTGCTGTAGGAAAATCCAACCACAAGCACTGCGAGCAGTTCAGACGCCTTTCGATGTACTCGATTAATCTAATAAATAGCGGAGATGACGTAGGATGCGAGCGGCCAGAGGGCGTCTTTACAAAATAGCAAGCGCATGTTTCGTTCGCTCGCTCAGACATAGAGGCGTCAACAGACCGCAAAGAGTGAGAGCTCAATTTAAATAGCCGGCCCCTTTTTCTGAACGAGCAAGCGCAAATAGCGCCCTGCTCTGAATCAGGCCCTGAGACTGTTATGCAATGTCACTATTGTTTGCTTATAAGTATTTAGGATAAACTGTTGTTAGAAAAGCATTGCATGCATTAATCTTTTGGAATCAGCAGGAGGGTCGGAGTCCTTATCGATTGCAAGGAGGCTATGTTCCTGAACAATAAAATATAATTTGTTGTGTTATTCTTGTGAATTGTAATAGAAATTGAACATGTAATTTTCATTGTAAAAGTGCCAATTGACATGATATGATCTCTTTATTGTAATAAAATACCTAATATACTTGTCCAAAGTCAGTCTACTTACCTCTTTACCTCTCTGTACCCAAGAAAGAACCTAGAAACCCCATTCTTACGTATACCCAGTGTTAGGGGGTGTTACACATAGACATGTAATGATTAAGACGTGTACACCATTCAGACATGGAGGGGGCTGACATGGTCTTCCAGTAGACAGGGATTACGGCTTTGGAAGCACTCAATATATGATGTAATAAAGACTTTTTGAAATAAGCATAAGGATTACGAATGAGTTTCAGGAGCCAGAAACTAGGGCAGGAAGGCAAACCTTCTTGGAGAATAAGACCCACCGTTTCAATTACTGTGTCCCAAAAAGGTCTGAGAGAGGAGCATTCCCATCAAATATGTAAAGGGGTTCCCAGCTCCATTCCACATCTCCTACAAGTGCTAGGTACTCCTGGATACATTCTAGAGAGCCGGCTAGCACAGCGGTACCAACGTGAGAGGACTTTGTAATGTGTCTCCATTACTAACATATTTGATGAGGCGGAGAAGGTATTTCTGAAAACTTCTGGCCAATCATCTTCTCTACTAAACCTCATAGATCTGATTCCCAATCAGCAATAAATTTAGGTCTAACAGAGAAAAGGCGTTCAATCAAAACTGTATAAGTAGAGGACAGAGGATGTGAAGGAGACTCTTGAGATAAACACATATTTTCAAATGGAGTTTTCCCCCACCTATATGCATTTGGGGAACCAAGGCTTGAAAGAAAATGCTTTAATTGAAGGTATTTCCAAATCTCACTATTAGGCAAACCCCATTTAACTTGAATGAAAGGAAAAGTCATTATCTCCGAACCGTCAAACAGATGGTTAACCTTAAGAATCCCCTGAGAACGCCACAGTCGAAATTCGTTACCTGGGATTCCGAGAGGAAATGCCGGGTTACCAAATAAAGGGGTTAAAGGAGAGGGGATAGGGGAAAGAAGAGGATGTGAATGTAGGTGTCCCCAACAGGAGATGATTGGGCCCAGTAAAGGATGGGTAACCCGGGGGAAAGTCGAAGGCCAAGGGAAACTTGAATCTGCTGAAGGAAAGGAAGCTACCTCAATATCAGCCCACTGCTTTCTATCAGATAACCTACTCCATTCCATAACCCTCGTGAGCAGGACCGCATGGTAATAAGAGAGGAAATGGGGCAATTGTAAGCCTCCCTGATGTTTCTTCCTATAAAGTATCTCATGTTTGAAGCGAGGTTTGCGGCCCGCCCAAACAAAATCATGAACATTTCGATGAAGTGTGTTAAACCAGTAATAGAGTATTGTAATTGGGAGAGTTTGTAAAAAATATAGGACCCTAGGAAGTAAATTCATTTTAATAACTCCTATCCTGCCTGTCCACAAGATCCTTTTTTAGAGTGCCAGTTAAAAGATCAGTTTGCAGCTTAGAAAGCAAAGGGAGAAAATTAGAAGTGAATATTTGAGAGAGATCTTTTATGAAGGAAGACTCCCAAATATTGTTTATGCGTAGGGTGCCAGTAGAAGTGGCAAAAAGATTGTAAATCATTCATGCATCTCTGATCTATGTGAGATTGAGCACACTAGATTTAGACAAATTTACTTTAAAATTGGAAAGAGCTCCAAATCGGTCAAACTCCTTAAGAATGTTTGGAATTGAAGTCCGCAAGTTGGTAATCACAGCCAAGAGGTCGTCTGCAAAGAGAGCTAGTTTGTATTCCCTCTTTCCAACAACCAGCCCCGTTACATTACTATTAAGATGAATGGCCCTCGCTAGGGCCTCCATACATAAAATAAATACAAGTGGTGATAAGGGGCAGCCCTGCCGAGTGCCATTGGTGATTAAAACTGTCTCAGACAGGTCTCCTCACTCGTGCAGACAGAGTAGAATAAAGAGACTCTCTCTTTCATATACACTTGTTCCAAAATTGAATTAAGATTCAGATATAAAAAACATAGCTAACAAGTCTTAACAAATGCAGTATACTGTATATATATATATATATATATATATATATATATATATACACAAACTGATGTCTACTGCCTTATATTCATTATACAATCCAGTGGATATGTTAAACTTAAAAAATGGGACAGATTTAATTAACAGGGGATGAAGTAGGTTTTTATTAAAATGGAAAGTAAAGATGCACTGTCACTTACCTTACCACACCACTCTGTCTATTGTGCAGGCTGCAGAAGTCAGTGTCACTCTGCTAAGGTGGCTGCATCAAGGGTGGGAGGGTGCAGGGAGCACACAGTGCCTGCACCTTGTTGTCCTGTGCCTCAGCCCGGCGGTCACACTCATTTCCGCAGGGCAGGACAGGCTGCCTGTTACTGTTCCTCTTAGGTGGAGTGGGCCATGGCTGCGGCGGAAGGGAAGGCAGACGGGGACAGATTGGAGGGGCGCGGCATCATTTGTAAAGACGTCAGAACGTCATTCACGCACAGACCGGACCGACCAAGTGACCGAGAGCGTGGGGGGAGGGGTAACACTGCTTCTTATTAATATTCTTTGCCCACTTGAGCCGCGCCAGGGGCTTATCAGTTTATTAATAACAATTAGGTGCCATGTCCCCATTTTTTGCCCCTTTTAGCCTTGGGGCCCCCTGAACTTTGGGGCCCGGGACAGGGGTACCCTTTATACCCCCCTGTCACCGGGCCTGAGTGCACATGAAGGCACACTCCTACTGTCCATTTCACAAGATGATAGTGCACATGAAGGTACACACCTGCATTCCATTTCACAAAATAGTGCACGTGAAGGTACACACCTGCACTCCATCTCACAAGATGATAGTGCTCATGAAGGTACATACCTGCTCTCTATCTCACAAGATGATAGTGCACATGAAGATACTCACCTACTCTCTGTCTCACAAGATGCTAGTGCTCATGAAGGTACATGCCTGCTCGCCATCTCACAGGATGATAGTGCACATGAAAGTACACACCTACACTCCATCTCACAAGATGATAGTGCACATGAAGGTACATACCTACTCTCCATCTCACAAGATGATAGTGCACATGAAGATGATAATGTGCATGAATGTACATGCCTGCTCTTCATCTCACAAGATGATAGTGCACATGAAGATGATAATGTGCATGAATGTACATGCCTGCTCTTCATCTCACAAGGTGCTAATGCACATGAAGGTACACGCCTTCTATCCAAATCACAAGACTAATACTACAACTTTAAAACTATTATTCTAATTTATTGCTTAAATTAATCGTGTCAATTTTAGTTTTACAAATATTGGCCATATTTTGCCTAAAAATGTGCTTCTCTGTCAAAGTGCAGCTGATAGGTTGTAAAGGGATGTAGTTATGAGGCCGGCAGTCTGAATCCCGATAGCGTAATCCTGGCAAGGGATTTAATATAGGCATTGAAATACCGACACCTATGTTAATCCCGACGCTGGAACGCCGAGGATGCCGGACCGATCGTCCTCTCTGCCTTGTAAGTATACACTTAGCCCGGGGAATGGGGGGGGGTTAGGTTTAGGGACCTCAGGGGAATTAGGGTTAGGCAACCCCCGGGGCAGCTTAGGGTTAGGCTAGGGGAAGGGGGGTTAGGCACTAAGGGGGGAGGAAGTTAGGGTTAGGCACCCACCCCGGGAGGGTTAGGTTTAGGGTGCGGGGAGGGGGGTTAGGTTTAGGCACTCATGGGGGGGAGGTTAGGGTTAGACACTAGGGTGGAGGTTAGGGTTAGGCACCCCTAAGGGAGGGTTTGGGGGGGGAGAGGGGAGTGTTAGCATACTAACCAACGGGTGTCAGGATCTTCATCTGTCAGCCTGTCACTGTCGGGATTTTGAGCCACTGGTATTTCAATCCCATTCCGTTGTAAATACATCCGTTAAAAATATGGGACAGGACCAAATGTTTGGCATATCAGAGCAGTTGAAAGAAAGGAAGTATTTTTGCCCTCTAATTTGAGTAATTGTGGTCCACAAGCTGAAATCTCACAGAACTTGGTGATGGATGTGCCTACTCTTTACTTGCAAGAAACTCCCTGATTAATACAAATATTAAATATTTGTATCTAGTCTCTTTCTGCCTTTCCTTATCAACATTAAAACTAAGCCAGGCATTATGACAGTGGTCCTGTATCCCACAATAATAATTAATTGATAATGATGGGTTAATATCTGTCTTCTAAACAAGTTCAGTTGGCTTGCTCAGGGCTGCCAAGACATCAGATGGGCCTGAGCACTGGGGATCCTAGTCACTGTGGGAGGTGCAGTTACTATACTTTGGTGTGTACAAGCACAGTCCTCAGGACCCCAAACAGTGCATGTTTTGCAGGTCTCCCATGGTATGTGCAGGTCTGTTGCAGGACTAAGGGGAAGCCAAATGTCCTAAGGACACTTCGAGTGGCTTTGCCTCAGCTTGACACCAGGACAATGGAGAAGCTGAGCACCCAGAACATAATGTTACTTTCAGCTCCATGGCTTAGAGCTTCCTAAGGATACTCCAGGTCTCAGCCTTCTGGCTGCATGTGCAGTTCTAGGCACACTTCATGCCAAATACAGATGCCACGGGGGAGCGATGGTGCTGCCCACTAGGCCCTGCTTACAGCCCTGGGTATGTGGGACACTAACACGGTACAGTGGGTGCATGGTTACACTTCCCTTGCACTCTCGGGCCCCTACAAAGGCCCGGGAAACTTGTACCTGCCTGCTTATCTAGCTCCTCGGATGGTCCATGCAACAGGGGAAACTGACAGCATCAATGTATATTCTGGATGAGGGCTGTGCAATTTGCAGCTGAAGCAAAGTTGAATACAAGACTCTTTGTGGAATGTATCTTAGGCTGTTATTGTGTAATAGATGCATAACACACTTAATATAATAGTTAGAGATGTGCAGGCTCGGATTGGTTCGGATTTTCCGTCCAAGTTCGAATTTTTCCCGCCAAATTTCAGGTCTCAGAAAGAGGCAAAATCTCATCTTTCATGGACAAACATCATCTTTCATGAACAAAAGTCCATGAAAGATGATGTTTGTCCATGAAAGATGACGTTTTTCCTCTTTCTGAGACCCGACATTTAGAGGGAAAAATCTGAACTTGGCGGGAAAATCCGAACCGATCCGAGCCTGCACATCTCTAATAATAATAATAGTAATAATAATAATTATAACATTGTATAAAAGAAACAAAAATAAGAATTGGAGTCTCCAGTTATCCCGATCATACCAATAGTGTAAACCTCCAAAATACTGTTTTTTTAATATAAGAAATGCTTAACCTTTGGGTGATGATTTATATTTTTAATTATTGAGTTTCCAATCCTGTATAAATCACCCTTGAGGATTATCATAATAAAAAAGATAATGGCAAAAAGTGTGTATTTTCAAATTAAATTTGTGAATTCTAATCTTACACAGCATATTATATTTTGTAAGGTGAATATTTCTGCATGGGATCATTGTACATGTCACCTTGCGTGATTTTGGTGAAAAGTTATGTAATAGATAATGTTTGTATTACTTTCTATAGAGTGTAGTCTTAATTGTGCTTTAATCAAAGTTTGCAATATTATCAAAACTATGTATTCCTGATTAAGTAAATTATAATGTACAATTAATGGTCTGATTCTAAATTTGTAGCAAATAATAACAAAGGAGTAACTTTGCACCTGGACAAATCGTGTTGTAATGCAAGGGGTGCAAATATATTAATTTATTTCGTATGCAGGATAAATACTGGATGCTTTTTCCTTGTAGCCCACAAATGCTGGACAGCTTTATTTGTACTCTCTAATTTGGATATGATCTAGGACACGCTCCTCCCAAATCTAAATCTCTCTGTACATTATCTATCTCCCCCCACCTGCAGCGCAACATGATTTTGCCAAGGTGAAGAGTTACTCTTTTGTTTTTTTGCTTTGCTCCATCTCAGAATCAGTTCCTTAATTTTATACAAAACAATATTTAATGTGTATTTTTCATGTCATTGTTTACTAGGTCCAGTCTGGTGAATCCACTCACTGGCTTTACCCTTTTTCTAAATGTTTTTTCAAAGAAAATGTCCCAAGACATCCTCCAGATTTGTCCACCTGTCCCTTTAGAACCATTGCATTTAATAAGTAAGGTCACAGAGAAAAGTGAATATGTGAAAGCCTGCATAACAAGCATGTCAATTTAAGCCTTTAACCTGCTGGTCGGCTCCAGTGACTGTAAATGCCAGTAGTATTTGGTAGTAGCATAAGTGATGATCCAGGACTGGTTTGCATTTGTGTTTGTTTTTATGCTGCTACTGTTTATTTAGTGGTTTCATCTGTTCTACTTGTATAATATATATTTGTGTAATGTATTCCCTCTCATGTGATATGCAGATATGCATGAAAGGAGTCACACCTTTACATACAGTTTGACAGGTAGAGCATAAATTAGGTTTAATAATAACTGTCAAATATGCAATCAAAGCTACTGCAAGTAACAATGCACTTCAACAGGAGTTCTTATTGCAGTAATATGTGGCTGATTTGTAATTAATTAGATCACAGGTTCTCAAACCCGGTCCTCGGGACCCGAAACAGAGCATGTTTTGCAGGTCTCCTCACAGAATCTCAAGTGAATCTATTAAAATATGTCAGTGAGCAATGAATACACCTGTGCCCAGCTAGGTGACCTGGAAAATGTGACCTGTGTAGGGTCCTGAGGTCCAAGTTTGAGAACCACGGAATTAGATTGATATAAGAAAATGAAAAGTATAATTAATATAATAGCAATTGTTGATACTTCTGTATCGAGCTTTAGCAGTATATTATTTGGATGCAATATACAACAGCAGGGATGCCATCAGAAATTGTGGGGCCCGGGACTGACAAAATTGGCAGGGCCCCCCTTCCCCCTTTACCTTATTCCTACAAAAAAAATGTGGGCAATAAATATCAAGCCTGCCCTCTTATGTGCATCCAGCTAACCCCACCTTATGTGCATCCAGCCAGCCCCCCTTTCTGTGCATCCAGCCAGCCCCCCTTATGGTCATCCAGCAAGACCCCCCTTATGTGCGTCCAGCCAAGCCCCCCATATGTGCATCCAGCCAGGCCACTCTTGTGTACATACAGCCAGCTCCCCTTATGTGTGTCCACCAGCCCCCTTCTGTGTGTGTCCAGCCAGCCCCCTTATATGTCCACCAGCCCCCATTCTGTGTGTGTCCAGCCAGCCACCCTTATGTGTCCATCAGTCCCCCTTCTGTGTGTGTCCAGCCAGGCCCCCTTATGTGTCCATAAGCCCCCCTTCTGTGTGAGTCCAGCCAGCCCCCTTATGTATCCACCAGCCCCGCTTCTGTGCTCCAGCCAGCCCCCCTTATGTATACACCAACCCTCTTCTGTGTGTGTCAAGCCAGGCGCCCTTATGTGTCCAGCCAGGCCCTCCTTATGTGTCCACCAGCCCCCCTTCTCTGTGTGTCCAGCCAGCCCCCCTTATGTGTCCAGCCTGGCCCCCTTATGTGTCCAGCCAGCCGCCCTTATGTGTCCACCAGACCCCTTTCTGTATGTCCAACCAGTCCCCCTTATGTGTCCACCAGCACCCCTTCTGAGTGTGTCCAGGCAGCCCCCAATTATGTGTCCACCACCCCCTCTTCTGTGTGTGTACAGCCAGACCCCCTTATGTATCCACCAGCCCCCCTTCTGTGTGTGTCCAGCCAGTCCCCCTTATGTCTCCAACAGCCCTCATTCTGTGTGTGTCCAGCCAGCTCCCTTTTGAGTGTGTCCAGCCAGGCCCCCTTATTTGCCCAGCCAGGCCCACTTGTGTGTCCAACCAGCCCCCTTCTGTGTGTCCAGCCAGACCTCCTTATGTGTCCACCAGCTCCCCTTCTGTGTGTTCAGCCAGCCCCCATATGGGTCCACCAGCCCCTCTTCTGTGCATGTACAGCCAGCCCTCTTATGTGTACACCAGCCCCCTTCTGTGTGTGTCCAGCCAGGCCCCTTTATGTGTCCAGCCAGGCCCTCCTTATATGTCCACCAGCCCCCTTCTCTGTGTGTCCATCCAGGCCCCTTTATGTGTCCAGCCAGGCCCCCTTTTGTGTCCAGCCAGCCCCCCTTATGTGTCCACCAGACCCCTGTCTCTGTGTCTAGCCAGACCCCCTTATGTGTCCACCAGCCCCCCTTCTGTGTGTGTCCAGCCAGTCCCCCTTATGTGTCCACCAGCCCTCATTCTGTGTGTGTCCAGCCAGCCCCCCTTATGTGTCCACCAGCCCCCTTTGTGTGTGTCCAGCCAGGCCTCATTATCTGCCTAGCCAGACCCACCTATGTGTGCAACCAGCCCCCCTTTTGTGTGTCCAGCCAGACCCCCTTATGTCCACCAGCCCCCCTTCTGTGTGTGTCCAGCCAGGCCCCCTTATGTGTACACCAGCCCCCTTCTGTGTGTACAGCCAGCCCCCCGTATGTGTCCACCAGCCCCCCTTCTGTGTGTGTCCAGCCAGCCCCCCTTATGTGACCACCAGCCCCCATTCTGTGTGTGTCCAGCCAGGCCCCCTTATGTGTCCAGCCAGGCCCCCTTGTGTGTCCAGCTAAGACCCCCTTATGTGTCCAACCAGCCCCGCTTCTGTGTGTGTCCAGCCAGCCCCCTTATGTGTCCACCATACCCCTTTCTGTGTGTCCAGCCAGCTCCCCTTATGTGTCCACCAGCCCCCCTTCTGTGTGTGTCCAGCCAGCACCCCTTTTGTGTCCACCAGCCCCCTTTTGTGTGTGTCCAGAGAGCCCCCCTTATGTGTCCACAAGCCCCCCATCTGTGAGTGTCCAGCCAGCCCCCCTTATGTGTCCCCCCAGCCCACTATTCTGTGTGTGTCCAGCCAGCCCCCCTTATGTGTCCACCAGCCTCCTTCTGTGTGTATCCAGCCAGGCCCCCTTATTTGCCCAGCCAGGCCCCCATATGTGTCCAACCAGCCCCCTTCTGGATGTGTCCAGCCAGGCCCCCTTATGTATCCACCACGCCCCTTCTGTGTGTGTCCAGCCAGACCCCCTTATGTATCCACCAGACCCCTATCTATGCATGTCCATCCAGCCCCCTTATGTATACACCAGCCCCCTTCTGTGTGTGTCCAGCCAAGCCCCCTTATGTGTCCAGCCAGGTCCTCCTTAAGTGTCCACCAGCCCCGCTTCTCTGTTTGTCCAGCCAGCCCCCCTTACGTGTCCAGCCTTGTCCCCTTATGTGTCCTGCCAGGCCCTCTTATGTGTCCAGCCAGGCCCCCTTATGTGTCCACCAGCTCCCCTTCTGTGTGTGTCCAGCCAGCCCCCATATGTGTCCACCAGCCCCTCTTCTGTGCGTGTACAGCCAGCCCCCTCATGTGTACACCAACCCCCTTCTGTGTGTGTCCAGCCAGGCCCTCTTATGTGTCCAGCCAGGCCCTCCTTATGTGTCCACCAGCCCCCCTTCTCTGTGTGTCCAGCCAGCCCCCCTTATGTGTCCAGAAGGCCCCCTTATGTGTCCAGCCATGCCCCCTTTTGTGTCCAGCCAGCCCCCCTTATGTGTCCACCAGACCCCTTTCTCTTTGTCTAGCCAGACCCCCTTATGGGTCCACCAGCCCCCCTTCTGTGTGTGTCCAGCCTGCCCCCCTTATGTGTTCACCAGCCTCCTTCTGTGTGTGTCCAGCCAGGCCCCTTTATTTGCCCAGCCAGGCCCCCGTATGTGACCAACCAACCCCCTTCTGTGTGTGTCCAGCCAGGCCCCCTTATGTGTCCACCAGCCCCCTTCTGTGTGTGTGCAACCAGACCCCCTTATGTATCCACTAGCCCCCCTTCTGTGCATATCCAGCCAGCCCCCTTATGTATACACCAGCACCCTTCTGTGTGTGTCCAGCCAGGCCGTCCTTAGGTGTCCACCAGCCCCCCTTCTCTGTTTGTCCAGCCAGCCCCCCTTATGTGTCCAGCCAGGCCCCCTTATGTGTCCACCAGCTCCCCTTCTGAGTGTGTCCAGCAAGCCCCCATGTGTCCACCAGCCCCTCTTCTGTGCGTGTACAGCCAGCCCCCTTATGTGTACACCAGCCCCTTCTGTGTGTGTCCAGCTAGGCCCCCTTATGTGTCCATCCAGGCCCTCCTTATGTTTCCACCAGCCCCCCTTCTCTGTGTGTCCAGCCAGCCACACTTATGTGTCCATCTAGGCCCCTTATGTGTACAGCCAGGCCCCCTTATGTGTCCAGCCAGGCCCCCTTATATGTCCAGCCAGCCCCCCTTATGTGTCCACCAGACCCCTTTCTCGGAGACTAGCCAGACCCCCTTATGTGTCCACCAGCCCCCCTTCTGTGTGTGTCCAGCCAGTCCCCCTTATGTGTCCACCAGCCCTCATTCTGTGTGTGTCCTGCCAGCCCCCCTTTATGTCCACCAGCCCCCCTTCTGTGTGTGTCCAGCCAGGCCCCCTTATGTGTCCACCAGCCCTCATTCTGTGTGTGTCCTGCCAGCCCCCCTTTATGTCCACCAGCCCCCCTTCTGTGTGTGTCCAGCCAGGCCCCCTTATGTGTCCAAGCAGCCCCCTTCTGTGTGTGTCCAGCCAGCCCCCTTTTGAGTGTGTCCAGCCAGGCCCCCTTATTTGCACAGTCAGACCCACTTGTGTGTCCAACCAGCCCCCTTCTGTGTGTCCAGCCAGACCTCCTTATGTTTCCACCAGCTCCCCTTCTGTGTGTGTTCAGCCAGCCCCCACATGGGTCCACCAGCCCCTCTTCTGTGCATGTACAGCCAGCCCCCTTCTGTGTGTGTCCAGCCAGGCCCCTTTATTTGTCCAGCCAGGCCCTCCTTATGTGTCCCCCAGCCCCCCTTCTCTGTGTGTCCATCCAGGCCCCCTTATGTGTCCATCAGGCCCCCTTATGTGTCCAGCCTGGCCCCCTTTTGTGTCCAGCCAGCCGTCCTTATGTGTCCACCAGACCCCTTTCTGTGTGTCCAACCAGCCCCCCTTATGTGTCCACCAGCACCCCTTCTGAGTGTGTCCAGGCAGCCCCCCCTTATGTGTCCACCACCCCCTCTTCTGTGTGTGTTCAGCCAGACCCTCTTATGTATCCACCAGCCCCCCTTCTGTGCATGTCCAGCCAGCCCCCCTTATGTATACACCAGCCCCCTTCTGTGTGTTTCCAGCCAGGCCCCCTTATGTGTCCAGCCAGGCCCTCCTTAGATGTCAACCAGCCCCCCTTCTCTGTTTGTCCAGCCAGACCCCCTTATGTATCCAGCCAGGTCCCCTTATATGTCCAGCCAGACCCCTTTATGTGTCCAGCCAGCCCCACTTATGTGTCCACCAGACCCCTTTCTGTGTGTCCAACCAGCCCCCCTTATGTGTCCACCAGCCCCCCTTATTTGTCCACCACCCCCTCTTCTGTGTGTGACCAGCCAGACCCCCTTATGTATCCACCAGCCCCCCTTCTGTGTGTGTCCAGCCAGTCCCCCTTATGTCTCCAACAGCCCTCATTCTGTGTGTCCAGCCAGCCCCCTTTTGAGTGTGTCCAGCCAGGCCCCCTTATTTGCCCAGTCAGGCCCACTTGTGTGTCCAACCAGCCCCCTTCTGTGTGTCCAGCCAGACCTCCTTATGTTTCCACCAGCTCCCCTTCTGTGTGTGTTCAGCCAGCCCCCACATGGGTCCACCAGCCCCTCTTCTGTGCATGTACAGCCAGCCCCCTTCTGTGTGTGTCCAGCCAGGCCCCTTTATTTGTCCAGCCAGGCCCTCCTTATGTGTCCACCAGCCCCCCTTCTCTGTGTGTCCATCCAGGCCCCCTTATGTGTCCATCAGGCCCCCTTATGTGTCAAGCCTGGCCCCCTTTTGTGTCCAGCCAGCCGTCCTTATGTGTCCACCAGACCCCTTTCTGTGTGTCCAACCAGCCCCTCTTATGTGTCCACCAGCACCCCTTCTGAGTGTGTCCAGGCAGCCCCCCCTTATGTGTCCACCACCCCCTCTTCTGTGTGTGTCCAGCCAGACCCCCTTATGTATCCACCAGCCCCCCTTCTCTGTGTGTACATCCAGGCCCCCTTATGTGTCCAGCAGGCCCCCTTATGTGTCCAGCCAGGCCCCCTTTTGTGTCCAGCCAGCCCCCCTTATGTGTCCACCAGACACCTGTCTCTATGTCTAGCCAGACCCGCTTATGTGTCCACCAGCCCCCCTTCTGTGTGTGTCCAGCCAGCCCCCCTTATGTGTCCACCAGCCCCCTTTGTGTGTGTCCAGCCAGGCCTCATTATCTGCCTAGCCAGGCCCGCCTATGTGTGCAACCAGCCCCCCTTTTGTGTGTCCAGCCAGACCCCCTTATGTCCACCAGCCCCCCTTCTGTGTGTCCAGCCAGGCCCCCTTATGTGTACACCAGCCCCCTTCTGTGTGTACAGCCAGCCCCCCGTATGTGTCCACCAGACCCCGTTCTGTGTGTGTCCAGCCAGCCCCCCTTATGTGACCATCAGCCCCCATTCTGTGTCTGTCCAGCCAGGCCGCCTTATGTGTCCAGCTAAGACCCCCTTATGTGTCCAACCAGCCCCGCTTCTGTGTGTATCCAGCCAGCCCCCCTTATGTGTCCACCATACCCCTTTCTGTGTGTCCAGCCAGCTCCATTTATGTGTCCAGCCAGCTCCATTTATGTGTCCACCAGCCCCCCTTCTGTGTGTCCAGCCAGCACCCCTTTTGTGTCCACCAGCCCCCTTGTGTGTGTCCAGAGAGCCCCCCTTATGTGTCCACAAGTCCCCCATCTGTGAGTGTCCAGCCAGCCCACTATTCTGTGTGTGTCCAGCCAGCCCCCTTATGTGTCCACCAGCCTCCTTCTGTGTGTATCCAGCCAGACCCCCTTATTTGCCCAGCCAGGCACCCATATGTGTCAAACCAGCCACCTTCTGTATGTGTCCAGCCAGGCCCCCTTATGTATCCACCACCCCCCTTCTGTGTGTGTCCAGCCAGACCCCATTATGTATCCACCAGACCCCTATCTGTGCATGTCCATCCAGACCCTTTATGTATACACTAGCCCCCTTCTGTGTGTGTCCAGCTAGGCCCCCTTATGTGTCCAGCCAGGCCCTCCTTAGGTGTCCACCAGCCCCGCTTGTCTGTTTGTCCAGCCAGCCCCCCTTACATGTCCAGCCATGTCCCCTTATGTGTCCAGCCAGGCCCTCTTATGTGTCCAGCCAGGCCCCCTTATGTGTACACCAGCCCCCTTCTGTGTGTACAGCCAGCCCCCCATATGTGTCCACCAGCCCCCGTTCTGTGTGTGTCCAGCCAGCCCCCCTTATGTGACCACCAGCCCCCATTCTGTGTGTGTCCAGCCAGGCCCCCTTATGTGTCCAGCCAGGCCCCCTTGTGTGTCCAGCTAAGACCCCCTTATGTGTCCAACCAGCCCCGCTTCTGTGTGTGTCCAGCCAGCCCCACTTATGTGTCCACCATACCCCTTTCTGTGTGTCCAGCCAGCTCCATTTATGTGTCCACCAGCCCCCCTTCTGTGTGTCCAGCCAGCACCCCTTTTGTGTCCACCAGCCCCCTTGTGTGTGTCCAGAGAGCCCCCCATCTGTGAGTGTCCAGCCAGCCCACTATTCTGTGTGTGTCCAGCCAGCCCCCTTATGTGTCCACCAGCCTCCTTCTGTGTGTATCCAGCCAGACCCCCTTATTTGCCCAGCCAGGCACCCATATGTGTCCAACCAGCCACCTTCTGTATGTGTCCAGCCAGGCCCCCTTATGTATCCACCACCCCCCTTCTGTGTGTGTCCAGCCAGACCCCCTTATGTATCCACCAGACCCCTATCTATGCATGTCCATCCAGCCCCCTTATGTATACACTAGCCCCCTTCTGTGTGTGTCCAGCTAGGCCCCCTTATGTGTCCAGCCAGGCCCTCCTTAGGTGTCCACCAGCCCCGCTTCTCTGTTTGTCCAGCCAGCCCCCCTTACATGTCCAGCCATGTCCCCTTATGTGTCCAGCCAGGCCCTCTTATGTGTCCAGCCAGGCCCCCTTATGTATCCTCCAGTTCCCCTTCTGTGTGTGTCCAGCCAGCCCCCATATGTGTCCACCAGCCCCTCTTCTGTGCGTGTACAGCCAGCCCCCTCATGTGTACACCAACCCCCTTCTGTGTGTGTCCAGCCAGGCCCCCTTATGTGTCCAGCCAGGCCCTCCTTATGTGTCCCCCAGCCCCCCTTCTCTGTGTGTCCATCCAGCCCCCCTTATGTGTCATCCAGGCCCCCTTATGTGTCCAGAAGGCCCCTTATGTGTCCAGCCATGCCACCTTTTGTGTCCAGCCAGACCCCCTTATGTGTCCACCAGACCCCTTTCTCTTTGTCTAGCCAGACCCCTTATGTGTCCATCAGCCCCCCCTCTGTGTGTGTCCAGCCTGTCCCCCTTATGTGTCCACCAGCCTCCTTCTGTGTGTGTCCAGCCAGGCCCCTTTATTTGCCCAGCCAGGCCCCCGTATGTGACCAACCAGCCCCCTTCTGTGTGTGTCAAGCCAGGCCCCCTTATGTGTCCACCAGCCCCCTTCTGTGTGTGTCCAGCCAGACCCCCTTATGTATCCACTAGCCCCCCTTCTGTGCATAGCCAGCCAGCCCCCTTCTGTGTGTGTCCAGCCAGGCCCCCTTATGTGTCCAGCCAGGCCATCCTTAGGTGTCCACCAGCCCCCCTTCTCTGTTTGTCCAGCCAGCCCCCCTTATGTGTCCAGCCAGGTCCCCTTATGTGTCCAGCCAGGCCCCCTTATGTGTCCACCAGCTCCCCTTCTGTGTGTGTCCAGCTAGCCTCGATATGTGTCCACCAGCCCCTCTTCTGTGCGTGTACAGCCAGCCCCCTTATGTGTACACCAGCCCCTTCTGTGTGTGTCCAGCTAGGCCCCCTTATGTGTCCAGCCAGGCCCTACTTATGTGTCCACCAGCCCCCCTTCTCTGTGAGTCCAGCCAGCCCCACTTATGTGTCCAGCTGGCCCCCTTATGTGTCCAGCCAGGCCCCCTTATATGTCCAGCCAGCCCCCTTTATGTGTCCACCAGACCCCTTTCTCGGAGACTAGCCAGACCCCCTTATGTGTCCACCAGACCCCCCTTTATTTGCCCAGCCAGGCCCCCGTATGTGACCAACCAGACCCCCTTCTGTGTGTGTCCAGCCAGTCCCCCTTATGTGTCCACCAGCCCTCATTCTGTGTGTGTCCTGCCAGCCCCCCTTATGTGTCCAACCAGCCCCCCTTCTGTGTGTCCAGCTAGACCCATTTATGTCCACCAGCCCCCCTTCTGTGTGTGTCCAGCCAGGCCCCTTATGTGTCCACCAGCCCCCCTTCTGTGTGGGTCCAGCCAGCACCCTTTATGTGTCCACCAGCCCCACTTCTGTGTGTGTCCAGCCAGCCCCCCTTATGTGTCCACCAGCCCCCATTCTGTGTGTGTCCATCCAGGCCCCCTTATGTGTCCAGGCAGGCCCCCTTGTGTGTCCAGCCAGCCCCGCTTCTGTATTTGTCCAGCCAGCCCCCCTTATGTGTCCACCAGACCCCTTTCAGTGTGTCCAGCCAGCCCCCTTATGTGTCTACCAGCCCTCCTTCCATGTGTGTCCAGCCAGCACCCCTTATGTGTCTACCAGCCCCCCTTCCGTGTGTGTCCACCAGCACCCCTTCTGTGTGTGTCCAGCCAGCCCCCCTTATGTGTCCACCAGACTCCTTCTGTGTGTGTCCAGCCAGGCCCCCTTATTTGCCAAGCCAGGCCCCCGTATGTGTCCAACCAGCCCCCTTCTGTATGTGTCCAGCCAGGCCCCCTTATGTGTCCACCAGACACCTTTCTGTGTGTCCAGCCAGGCCCCCTTATGTGTCCAGCCAGGCCCTCCGTAGGCATCCACCAGCCCCCCCTTCTTTGTTTGTCCAGCCAGGCCCTCCTTATGTGTCCAGCCAGGCCCCCTTATGTGTCCAGCTGGCCCCCTTATGTGTCCAGCCAGCCCCCATTATGTGTCCATCCAGGCCCCCTTATGTCTCCTGCCAGGCCCCCTTATGTGTCCAGCAGGCCCCGTTATGTGTCCAGCCAGGCCCCCTTATGTGTCCAGCCAGCCCCCCTTATGTGTCCACCAGACCCCTTTCTGTGTCTAGCCAGACCCCCTTATGTGTCCACCAGCCCCCTTTCTCTGTGTCTAGCCAGACCCCCTTATGTGTCCACCAGCCCCCCTTCTGTGTGTGTCCAGCCAGTCCCCCTTATGTGTCCACCAGTCCTCATTCTGTGTGTGTCCAGCCAGCCCCCCTTATGTGTCCACCAGCCCCCTTTTGTGTGTGTCTAGCCAGGACCCGTTATTTGCCCAGCCAGGCCCGTTTATATGTGTCCAACCAGCCCCCCTTCTGTGTGTCCAGGCAGACCCCCTTATGTGTCCATCAGCCCCCCTTCTGTGTGTGTCCAGCCAGCCCCCTTTTTTGTATGTTCAGCCAGGCCCCCCTAAGTATCCACCAGCCCCCCTTCTGTGTGTGTCCAGCCAGCCGCTCTTATGTGTCCACCAGCCCCCCTTCTGTGTGTGTCCACCCAGCCTCCCTTATGTGTCCACCAGCTCCCATTCTGTGTGTGTCAAGCCAGGCCCCCTTATGTGTCCAGCCAGGCCCCCTTGTGTGTCCAGCAAGAGCCCCTTATGTGTCCAACCAGCCCCGCTTCTGTGTGTGTCCAACCAGTCCCCCTTATGTGTCCAGCCAGGCCCCCCTTAGGTGTCCACCAGCCCCGCTTCTCTGTTTGTCCTGCCAGCCCCCCTTACGTGTCCAGCCATGTCCCCTTATGTGTCCAGCCAGGCCCTATTATGTGTCCACCAGCTCCCCTTCTGTGTGTGTCCAGCCAGCCCCCATATGTGTCCACCAGCCCCACTTCTGTGCGTGTACAGCCAGCCCCCTCATGTGTACACCAGCCCCCTTCTGTGTGTGTCCAGCCAGGCCCCCTTATGTGTCCAGCCAGGCCCTCCTTATGTGTCCACCAGCCCCCCTTCTCTGTGTGTCCAGCCAGCCCCCCTTATGTGTCCATCCAGGCCCCCTTATGTGTCCAGAAGGCCCCCTTATGTGTCCAGCCAGGCCCCCTTTTGTGTCCAGCCAGCCCCCCTTATGTGTCCACCAGACCCCTTTCTCTTTGTCTAGCCAGACCGCCTTATGTGTCCATCCAGGCCCCCTTATGTGTCCAGGCAGGCCCCCTTGTGTGTCCAGCCAGCCCCGCTTCTGTATTTGTCCAGCCAGCCCCCCTTATGTGTCCACCAGACCCCTTTCAGTGTGTCCAGCCAGCACCCTTATGTGTCTACCAGCCCCCCTTCCGTGTGTGTCCACCAGCACCCCTTCTGTGTGTGTCCAGCCAGCCCCCCTTATGTGTCCACCAGACTCCTTCTGTGTGTGTCCAGCCAGGCCCCCTTATTTGCCATGCCAGGCCCCCGTATGTGTCCAACCAGCCCCCTTCTGTATGTGTCCAGCCAGGCCCCCTTATGTGTCCACCAGACACCTTTCTGTGTGTCCAGCCAAGCCCCCTTATGTGTCCAGCCAGGCCCTCCTTAGACATCCACCAGCCCCCCCTTCTTTGTTTGTCCAGCCAGGCCCTCCTTCTGTGTCCAGCCAGACCCCCTTTTGTGTCCACCTGGACCCCTTATGTGTCCAGCCAGCCCCCCTTATGTGTCCAGCCAGCCCCCCTTATGTGTCCACCAGACCCCTTTCTGTGTCTAGCCAGACCCCCTCATGTGTCCACCAGCCCCCTTTCTCTGTGTCTAGCCAGACCCCCTTATGTGTCCACCAGCCCCCCTTCTGTGTGTGTCCAGCCAGTCCCCCTTATGTGTCCACCAGTCCTCATTCTGTGTGTGTCCAGCCAGCCCCCCTTATGTGTCCACCAGCCCCCTTTTGTGTGTGTCCAGCCAGGACCCATTATTTGCCCAGCCAGGCCCGTTTATATGTGTCCAACCAGCCCCCCTTCTGTGTGTCCAGGCATACCCCCTTATGTGTCCACCAGCCCCCCTTCTGTGTGTGTCCAGCCAGTCCCCTTATGTGTCCAGCCAGCCCCCTTTTTTGTATGTTCAGCCAGGCCCCCCTAAGTATCCACCAGCCCCCCTTCTGTGTGTGTCCAGCCAGGCCCTCTTATGTGTCCACCAGCCCCCCTTCTGTGTGTGTCCACCCTGCCTCCCTTATGTGTCCAACCAGCCCCGCTTCTGTGTGGGTCCAACCAGTCCCCCTTATGTGTCCAGCCAGGCCCCCCTTAGGTGTCCACCAGCCCCGCTTCTCTGTTTGTCCAGCCAGCCCCCCTTACATGTCCAGCCATGTCCCCTTATGTGTCCAGCCAGGCCCCCTTATGTGTCCACCAGCTCCCCTTCTGTGTGTGTCCAGCCAGCCCCCATATGTGTCCACCAGCCCCTCTTCTGTGCGTGTACAGCCAGTCCCCTCATGTGTACACCAGCCCCCTTCTGTGTTTGTCCAGCCAGGCCCCCTTATTTGTCCAGCCAGGCCCTCCTTATGTGTCCACCAGCCCCCCTTCTCTGTGTGCCCAGCCAGCCCCCCTTATGTGTCCATCCAAGCCCCCTTATGTGTCCAGAAGGCCCCCTTATGTGTCCAGCCAGGCCCCCTTTTGTGTCCAGCCAGCCCCCCTTATGTGTCCACCAGACCCCATTCTCTTTGTCTAGCCAGACCGCCTTATGTGTCCACCAGCCCCCCTTCTCTGTGTGTCCAGCCAGTCCCCCTTATGTGTCCACCAGCCCTCATTCTGTGTGTGTCCAGCCAGCCCCCCTTATGTGTCCACCAGCCCCCTTTTCTCTGTGTCCAGCCAGGACCCCTTATTTGCCCAGCCAGGTCCGTTTATATGTGTCCAACCAGCCCCCCTTCTGTGTGTCCAGCCAGACCCCCTTATGTGTCCACCAGCCCCCCTTCTGTGTGTCCAGCCAGGCCCACTTATGTGTCCACCAGCCCCCCTTTTGTGTATGTCCAGCCAGGCCCCCTTATGTGTCCACCAGCCCCCCTTCTGTGTGTGTCCAGCCAGCCCCTCTTTTGTGTCCTCCAGCCCCCCTTCCAGCCGGCCCCCCTTATGTGTCCACCAGCTCCCATTCAGTGTGTGTCCAGCCAGGCCCCCTTGTGTGTCCAAACAGTCTCCCTTAACTGTCCAACCAGCCCCGCTTCTGTGTGTGTCCAGCCAGCCCCCCTTATGTGTCCAAAAGATCCCTTTCTGTGTGTCCAGCCTGCCCCCCTTATGTGTCCACCAGCCCCCCTTCCGTGTGTGTGTCCAGCCAGCACCCCTTTTTTGTCCACCAGCCCCCCTTCTGTGTGTGTCCTGTCAGCCACCCTCATGTGTCCACCAGCCCCCCTTCTGTGAGTGTCCAGCCATCCCCCCATATGTGTCCACCAGCCCCCCTTCTGTGTGTGTCCAGCCAGCCCCCCTTATGTGTCCACCAGCCTCCTTCTGTGTGTGTCCAGCCAGGCCCCCTTATTTGCCCAGCCAGGCCCCCATATGTGTCCAACCAGCCCCCTTCTGTGTGTCCAGCAAGGCCCCCTTATGTGTCCACCAGCCCCCCTTCAGTATGTGTCCAGCCAGACCCCCTTATGTATCCACCAGCCCCCCATCTGTGCATGTCCAGACAGCCCCCCTTATGTATACACCAGCCCCCTTCTGTGTGTTTCCAGCCAGGCCCCCTTATGTGTCCAGCCAGGCCCTCCTTAGATGTCCACCAGCCCCCCTTCTCTGTTTGTCCAGCCAGCCCCCTTATGTATCCAGCCAGGTCCCCTTATATGTCCAGCCAGACCCCTTTATGTGTCCAGCCAGCCCCACTTATGTGTCCACCAGACCCCTTTCTGTGTGTCCAACCAGCCCCCCTTATGTGTCCACCAGCCCCCCTTATTTGTCCACCACCCCCTCTTCAGTGTGTGACCAGCCAGACCCCCTTATGTATCCACCAGCCCCCCTTCTGTGTGTGTCCAGCCAGTCCCCCTTATGTCTCCAACAGCCCTCATTCTGTGTGTCCAGCCAGCCCCCTTTTGAGTGTGTCCAGCCAGGCCCCCTTATTTGCCCAGTCAGGCCGACTTGTGTGTCCAACCAGCCCCCTTCTGTGTGTCCAGCCAGACCTCCTTATGTTTCCACCAGCTCCCCTTCTGTGTGTGTTCAGCCAGCCCCCACATGGGTCCACCAGCCCCTCTTCTGTGCATGTACAGCCAGCCCCCTTCTGTGTGTGTCCAGCCAGGCCCCTTTATTTGTCCAGCCAGGCGCTCCTTATGTGTCCACCAGCCCCCCTTCTCTGTGTGTCCATCCAGGCCCCATTATGTGTCCATCAGGCCCCCTTATGTGTCCAGCCTGGCCCCCTTTTGTGTCCAGCCAGCCATCCTTATGTGTCCACCAGACCCCTTTCTGTGTGTCCAACCAGCCCCTCTTATGTGTCCACCAGCACCCCTTCTGAGTGTGTCCAGGAAGCCCCCCCTTATGTGTCCACCACCCCCTCTTCTGTGTGTGTCCAGCCAGACCCCCTTATGTATCCACCAGCCCCCCTTCTCTGTGTGTCCATCCAGGCCCCCTTATGTGTCCAGCAGGCCCCCTTATGTGTCCAGCCAGGCCCCCTTTTGTGTCCAGCCAGGCCCCCTTATGTGTACACCAGCCCCCTTCTGTGTGTACAGCCAGCCCCCCGTATGTGTCCACCAGCCCCCGTTCTGTGTGTGTCCAGCCAGCCCCCCTTATGTGACCACCAGCCCCCATTCTGTGTGTGTCCAGCCAGGCCCCCTTATGTGTCCAGCCAGGCCCCCTTGTGTGTCCAGCTAAGACCCCCTTATGTGTCCAACCAGCCCCGCTTCTGTGTGTGTCCAGCCAGCCCCACTTATGTGTCCACCATACCCCTTTCTGTGTGTCCAGCCAGCTCCATTTATGTGTCCACCAGCCCCCCTTCTGTGTGTCCAGCCAGCACCCCTTTTGTGTCCACCAGCCCCCTTGTGTGTGTCCAGAGAGCCCCCCATCTGTGAGTGTCCAGCCAGCCCACTATTCTGTGTGTGTCCAGCCAGCCCCCTTATGTGTCCACCAGCCTCCTTCTGTGTGTATCCAGCCAGACCCCCTTATTTGCCCAGCCAGGCACCCATATGTGTCCAACCAGCCACCTTCTGTATGTGTCCTGCCAGGCCCCCTTATGTATCCACCCCCCCCCTTCTGTGTGTGTCCAGCCAGACCCCCTTATGTATCCACCAGACCCCTATCTATGCATGTCCATCCAGCCCCCTTATGTATACACTAGCCCCCTTCTGTGTGTGTCCAGCTAGGCCCCCTTATGTGTCCAGCCAGGCCCTCCTTAGGTGTCCACCAGCCCCGCTTCTCTGTTTGTCCAGCCAGCCCCCCTTACATGTCCAGCCATGTCCCCTTATGTGTCCAGCCAGGCCCTCTTATGTGTCCAGCCAGGCCCCCTTATGTGTCCTCCAGTTCCCCTTCTGTGTGTGTCCAGCCAGCCCCCATATGTGTCCACCAGCCCCTCTTCTGTGCGTGTACAGCCAGCCCCCTCATGTGTACACCGACCCCCTTCTGTGTGTGTCCAGCCAGGCCCCCTTATGTGTCCAGCCAGGCCCTCCTTATGTGTCCCCCAGTCCCCCTTCTCTGTGTGTCCATCCAGCCCCCCTTATGTGTCCATCCAGGCCCCCTTATGTGTCCAGAAGGCCCCTTATGTGTCCAGCCATGCCATCTTTTGTGTCCAGCCAGACCCCCTTATGTGTCCACCAGACCCCTTTATCTTTGTCTAGCCAGACCCCTTATGTGTCCATCAGCCCCCCCTCTGTGTGTGTCCAGCCTGTCCCCCTTATGTGTCCACCAGCCTCCTTCTGTGTGTGTCCAGCCAGGCCCCTTTATTTGCCCAGCCAGGCCCCCGTATGTGACCAACCAGCCCCCTTCTGTGTGTGTCAAGCCAGGCCCCCTTATGTGTCCACCAGCCCCCTTCTGTGTGTGTCCAGCCAGACTCCCTTATGTATCCACTAGCCCCCCTTCTGTGCATAGCCAGCCAGCCCCCTTATGTATACACCAGCACCCTTCTGTGTGTGTCCAGCCAGGCCCCCTTATGTGTCCAGCCAGGCCGTCCTTAGGTGTCCACCAGCCCCCCTTCTCTGTTTGTCCAGCCAGCCCCCCTTATGTGTCCAGCCAGGTCCCCTTATGTGTCCAGCCAGGCCCCCTTATGTGTCCACCATCTCCCCTTCTGTGTGTGTCCAGCTAGCCCCCATATGTGTCCACCAGCCCCTCTTCTGTGCGTGTACAGCCAGCCCCCTTATGTGTACACCAGCCCCTTCTGTGTGTGTCCAGCTAGGCCCCCTTATGTGTCCAGCCAGGCCCTACTTATGTGTCCACCAGCCCCCCTTCTCTGTGAGTCCAGCCAGCCCCACTTATGTGTCCAGCTGGCCCCCTTATGTGTCCAGCCAGGCCCCCTTATATGTCCAGCCAGCACACCTTATGTGTCCACCAGACCCCTTTCTAGGAGACTAGCCAGACCCCCTTATGTGTCCACCAGCCCCCCTTCTGTGTGTGTCCAGCCAGTCCCCCTTATGTGTCCACCAGCCCTCATTCTGTGTGTGTCCTGCCAGCCACCCTTATGTGTCCAACCAGCCCCCCTTCTGTGTGTCCAGCTAGACCCATTTATGTCCACCAGCCCCCCTTCTGTGTGTGTCCAGCCAGGCCCCTTATGTGTCCACCAGCCCCCCTTCTGTGTGGGTCCAGCCAGCACCCTTTATGTGTCCACCAGCCCCACTTCTGTGTGTGTCCAGCCAGCCCCCCTTATGTGTCCACCAGCCCCCATTCTGTGTGTGTCCATCCAGGCCCCCTTATGTGTCCAGGCAGGCCCCCTTGTGTGTCCAGCCAGCCCCGCTTCTGTATTTGTCCAGCCAGCCCCCCTTATCTGTCCACCAGACCCCTTTCAGTGTGTCCAGCCAGCCCCCTTATGTGTCTACCAGCCCTCCTTCCATGTGTGTCCAGCCAGCACCCCTTATGTGTCTACCAGCCCCCCTTCCGTGTGTGTCCACCAGCACCCCTTCTGTGTGTGTCCAGCCAGCCCCCCTTATGTGTCCACCAGACTCCTTCTGTGTGTGTCCAGCCAGGCCCCCTTATTTCCCAAGCCAGGCCCCCGTATGTGTCCAACCAGCCCCCTTCTGTATGTGTCCAGCCAGGCCCCCTTATGTGTCCACCAGACACCTTTCTGTGTGTCCAGCCAGGCCCCCTTATGTGTCCAGCCAGGCCCTCCGTAGGCATCCACCAGCCCCCCCTTCTTTGTTTGTCCAGCCAGGCCCCCTTATGTGTCCAGCTGGCCCCCTTATGTGTCCAGCCAGCCCCCCTTATGTGTCCATCCAGGCCCCCTTATGTCTCCTGCCAGGCCCCCTTATGTGTCCAGCAGGCCCCGTTATGTGTCCACCAGCCCCCCTTCTGTGTGGGTCCAGCCAGCACCCTTTATGTGTCCACCAGCCCCACTTCTGTGTGTGTCCAGCCAGCCCCCCTTATGTGTCCACCAGCCCCCATTCTGTGTGTGTCCATCCAGGCCCCCTTATGTGTCCAGGCAGGCCCCCTTGTGTGTCCAGCCAGCCCCGCTTCTGTATTTGTCCAGCCAGCACCCCTTATGTGTCCACCAGACCCCTTTCAGTGTGTCCAGCCAGCCCCCTTATGTGTCTACCAGCCCTCCTTCCATGTGTGTCCAGCCAGCACCCCTTATGTGTCTACCAGCCCCCCTTCCGTGTGTGTCCACCAGCACCCCTTCTGTGTGTGTCCAGCCAGCCCCCCTTATGTGTCCACCAGACTCCTTCTGTGTGTGTCCAGCCAGGCCCCCTTATTTCCCAAGCCAGGCCCCCGTATGTGTCCAACCAGCCCCCTTCTGTATGTGTCCAGCCAGGCCCCCTTATGTGTCCACCAGACACATTTCTGTGTGTCCAGCCAGGCCCCCTTATGTGTCCAGCCAGGCCCTCCGTAGGCATCCACCAGCCCCCCCTTCTTTGTTTGTCCAGCCAGGCCCTCCTTATGTGTCCAGCCAGGCCCCCTTATGTGTCCAGCTGGCCCCCTTATGTGTCCAGCCAGCCCCCCTTATGTGTCCATCCAGGCCCCCTTATGTCCCCTGCCAGGCCCCCTTATGTGTCCAGCAGGCCCCGTTATGTGTCCAGCCAGGCCCCCTTATGTGTCCAGCCAGCCCCCCTTATGTGTCCACCAGACCCCTTTCTGTGTCTAGCCAGACCCCCTTATGTGTCCACCAGCCCCCTTCCTCTGTGTCTAGCCAGACCCCCTTATGTGTCCACCAGCCCCCCTTCTGTGTGTGTCCAGCCAGTCCCCCTTATGTGTCCACCAGTCCTCATTCTGTGTGTGTCCAGCCAGCCCCCCTTATGTGTCCACCAGCCCCCTTTTGTGTGTGTCTAGCCAGGACCCGTTATTTGCCCAGCCAGGCCCGTCTATATGTGTCCAACCAGCCCCCCTTCTGTGTGTCCAGGCAGACCCCCTTATGTGTCCATCAGCCCCCCTTCTGTGTGTGTCCAGCCAGGCCCCTTATGTGTCCAGCCAGCCCCCTTTTTTGTATGTTCAGCCAGGCCCCCCTAAGTATCCACCAGCCCCCCTTCTGTGTGTGTCCAGCCAGTCCCTCTTATGTGTCCACCAGCCCCCTTTCTGTGTGTGTCCACCCAGCCTCCCTTATGTGTCCACCAGCTCCCATTCTGTGTGTGTCAAGCCAGGCCCCCTTATGTGTCCAGCCAGGCCCCCTTGTGTGTCCAGCAAGAGCCCCTTATGTGTCCAACCAGCCCCGCTTCTGTGTGTGTCCAACCAGTCCCCCTTATGTGTCCAGCCAGGCCCCCCTTAGGTGTCCACCAGCCCCGCTTCTCTGTTTGTCCAGCCAGCCCCCCTTACGTGTCCAGCCATGTCCCCTTATGTGTCCAGCCAGGCCCTCTTATGTGTCCACCAGCTCCCCTTCTGTGTGTGTCCAGCCAGCCCCCATATGTGTCCACCAGCCCCTCTTCTGTGCATGTACAGCCAGCCCCCTCATGTGTACACCAGGCCCCTTCTGTGTGTGTCCAGCCAGGCCCCCTTATGTGTCCAGCCAGGCCCTCCTTATGTGTCCACCAGCCCCCCTTCTCTGTGTGTCCAGCCAGCCCCCCTTATGTGTCCATCCAGGCCCCCTTATGTGTCCAGAAGGCCCCCTTATGTGTCCAGCCAGGCCCCCTTTTGTGTCCAGCCAGCCCCCCTTATGTGTCCACCAGACCCCTTTCTCTTTGTCTAGCCAGACCGCCTTATGTGTCCATCCAGGCCCCCTTATGTGTCCAGGCAGGCCCCCTTGTGTGTCCAGCCAGCCCCGCTTCTGTATTTCTCCAGCCAGCCCCCCTTATGTGTCCACCAGACCCCTTTCAGTGTGTCCAGCCAGCCCCCTTATGTGTCTACCAGCCCTCCTTCCATGTGTGTCCAGCCAGCACCCCTTATGTGTCTACCAGCCCCCCTTCCATGAGTGTCCACCAGCACCCCTTCTGTGTGTGTCCAGCCAGCCCCCCTTATGTGTCCACCAGACTCCTTCTGTGTGTGTCCAGCCAGGCCCCCTTATTTACCAAGCCAGGCCCCCGTATGTGTCCAACCAGCCCCCTTCTGTATGTGTCCAGCCAGGCCCCCTTATGTGTCCACCAGACACCTTTCTGTGTGTCCAGCCAAGCCCCCTTATGTGTCCAGCCAGGCCCTCCTTAGGCATCCACCAGCCCCCCCTTCTTTGTTTGTCCAGCCAGGCCCTCCTTATGTGTCCAGCCAGACCCCCTTTTGTGTCCACCTGGCCCCCTTATGTGTCCAGCCAGCCCCCCTTATGTGTCCAGCCAGGCCCCCTTATGTGTCCAGCCAGCCCCACTTATGTGTCCACCAGACCCCTTTCTGTGTCTAGCCAGACCCCCTTATGTGTCCACCAGCCCCCTTTCTCTGTGTCTAGCCAGACCCCCTTATGTGTCCACCAGCCCCCCTTCTGTGTGTGTCCAGCCAGTCCCCCTTATGTGTCCACCAGTCCTCATTCTGTGTGTGTCCAGCCATCCCCCCTTATGTGTCCACCAGCCCCCTTTTGTGTGTGTCCAGCCAGGACCCGTTATTTGCCCAGCCAGGCCCGTTTATATGTGTCCAACCAGCCCCCCTTCTGTGTGTCCAGGCAGACCCTCTTATGTGTCCACCAGGCCCCCTTCTGTGTGTGTCCAGCTTGCCTCCCTTATGTGTCCACCAGCTCCCATTCTGTGTGTGTCCAGCCAGGCCCCCTTATGTGTCCAGCCAGGCCCTCCTTGTGTGTCCAGCAAGAGCCCCTTATGTGTCCAACCAGCCCCGCTTCTGTGTGTGTCCAACCAGTCCCCCTTATGTGTCCAGCCAGGCCCCCCTTAGGTGTCCACCAGCCCCGCTTCTCTGTTTGTCCAGCCAGCCCCCCTTACGTGTCCAGCCATGTCCCCTTATGTGTCCAGCCATGTCCCCTTATGTGTCCAGCCAAGCCCCCTTATGTGTCCACCAGCTCCCCTTCTGTGTGTGTCCAGCCAGCCCCCATATGTGTCCACCAGCCCCTCTTCTGTGCGTGTACAGCCAGCCCCCTCATGTGTACACCAGCCCCCTTCTGTGTGTGTCCAGCCAGGCCCCCTTATGTGTCCAGCCAGGCCCTCCTTATGTGTCCACCAGCCCCCCTTCTCTGTGTGTCCAGCCAGCCCCCCTTATGTGTCCATCCAAGCCCCCTTATGTGTCCAGAAGGCCCCCTTATGTGTCCAGCCAGGCCCCCTTTTGTGTCCAGCCAGCCCCCCTTATGTGTCCACCAGACCCCATTCTCTTTGTCTAGCCAGACCGCCTTATGTGTCCACCAGCCCCCCTTCTCTGTGTGTCCAGCCAGTCCCCCTTATGTGTCCACCAGCCCTCATTCTGTGTGTGTCCAGCCAGCCCCCCTTATGTGTCCACCAGCCCCCTTTTGTCTGTGTCCAGGCAGGACCCCTTATTTGCCCAGCCAGGTCCGTTTATATGTGTCCAACCAGCCCCCCTTCTGTGTGTCCAGCCAGACCCCCTTATGTGTCCACCAGCCCCCCTTCTGTGTGTCCAGCCAGGCCCACTTATGTGTCCACCAGCCCCCCTTTTGTGTATGTCCAGCCAGGCCCCCTTATGTGTCCACCAGCCCCCCTTCTGTGTGTGTCCAGCCAGCCCCTCTTATGTGTCCTCCAGCCACCCTTCCAGCCGGCCCCCCTTATGTGTCCACCAGCTCCCATTCAGTGTGTGTCCAGCCAGGCCCCCTTGTGTGTCCAAACAGTCTCCCTTATCTGTCCAACCAGCCCCGCTTCTGTGTGTGTCCAGCCAGCCCCCCTTATGTGTCTAAAAGAACCCTTTCTGTGTGTCCAGCCTGCACCCCTTATGTGTCCACCAGCCCCCCTTCCGTGTGTGTGTCCAGCCAGCACCCCTTTTTTGTCCACCAGCCCCCCTTCTGTGTGTGTCCAGTCAGCCACCCTCATGTGTCCACCAGCCCCCCTTCTGTGAGTGTCCAGCCATCCCCCCATATGTGTCCACCAGCCCCCCTTCTGTGTGTGTCCAGCCAGCCCCCCTTATGTGTCCACCAGCCTCCTTCTGTGTGTGTCCAGCCAGGCCCCCTTATTTGCCCAGCCAGGCCCCCATATGTGTCCAACCAGCCCCCTTCTGTGTGTGTCCAGCAAGGCCCCCTTATGTGTCCACCAGCCCCCCTTCTGTATGTGTCCAGCCAGACCCCCTTATGTATCCACCAGCCCCCCTTCTGTGCATGTCCAGACAGCCCCCCTTATGTATACACCAGCCCCCTTCTGTGTGTTTCCAGCCAGGCCCCCTTATGTGTCCAGCCAGGCCCTCCTTAGATGTCCACCAGCCCCCCTTCTCTGTTTGTCCAGCCAGCCCCCTTATGTATCCAGCCAGGTCCCCTTATATGTCCAGCCAGACCCCTTTATGTGTCCAGCCAGCCCCACTTATGTGTCCACCAGACCCCTTTCTGTGTGTCCAACCAGCCCCCCTTATGTGTCCACCAGCCCCCCTTAATTGTCCACCACCCCCTCTTCTGTGTGTGTCCAGCCAGACCTCCTTATGTGTCCACCAGCTCCCCTTCTGTGTGTGTTCAGCCAGCCCCCACATGGGTCCACCAGCCCCTCTTCTGTGCATGTACAGCCAGCCCTTCTGTGTGTGTCCAGCCAGGCCCCTTTATGTGTCCAGCCAGGCTCTCCTTATGTGTCCACCAGCCCCCCTTCTCTGTGTGTCCATCCAGGCCCCCTTATGTGTCCAGCAGGCCCCCTTATGTGTCCAGCCTGGTCCCCTTTTGTGTCCAGCCAGCCGTCCTTATGTGTCCACCAGACCCCTTTCTGTGTGTCCAACCAGCCCCCCTTATGTGTCCACCAGCACCCCTTCTGAGTGTGTCCAGGCAGCCCCCCCTTATGTGTCCACCACCCCCTCTTCTGTGCGTGTCCAGCCAGACCCCTTATGTATCCACCAGCCCCCCTTCTGTGTGTGTCCAGCCAGTCCCCCTTATGTCTCCAACAGCCCTCATTCTGTGTGTGTCCAGCCAGCCCCCTTTTGAGTGTGTCCAGCCAAGCCCCCTTATTTGCCCAGCCAGGCCCACTTGTGTGTCCAACCAGCCCCCTTCCGTGTGTCCAGCCAGACCTCCTTATGTGTCCACCAACTCCCCTTCTGTGTGTGTTCAGCCAGCCCCCATATGGCTCCACCAGCCCCTCTTCTGTGCATGTACAGCCAGCCCTCTTATGTGTACACCAGCCCCCTTCTGTGTGTGTCCAGCCAGGCCCTCCATATGTGTCCACCAGCCCCCCTTCTCTGTGTGTCCATCCAGGCCCCCTTATGTGTCCAGCCAGGCCCCCTTATGTGTCCAGCAGGCCCCCTTATGTGTCCAGCCAGGCCCCCTTTTGTGTCCAGCCAGGCCCCCTTTTGTGTCCAGCCAGGCCCCCTTATGTGTCCACCAGACACCTGTCTCTGTGTCTAGACAGACCCCCTTATGTGTCCACCAGCCCCCCTTCTGTGTGTGTCCGGCCAGCCCCCCTTATGTGTCCACCAGCCCCCTTTGTGTGTGTCCAGCCAGGCCTCATTATCTGCCTAGCCAGCCCCCCTTCTGTGTGTCCAGCCAAGCCTCCTTATGTGTACACCAGCCCCCTTCTGTGTGTACAGCCAGCCCCCCATATGTGTCCACCAGCCCCCCTTCTGTGTGTGTCCAGCCAGCCCCCCTTAAGTGAGCACCAGCCCCCATTCTGTGTTTGTCCAGCCAGGCCCCCTTATGTGTCCAGCCAGGCCCCCTTGTGTGTCCAGCTAAGACCCCCTTATGTGTCCAACCAGCGCCGCTTCTGTGTGTGTCCAGCCAGCCCCCCTTATGTGTCCACCATACCCCTTTCTGTGTGTCCAGCCAGCTCCATTTATGTGTCCACCAGCCCCCCTTCTGTGTGTCCAGCCAGCACCCCTTTTGCATCCACCAGCCCCTTTTGTGTGTGTCCAGAGAGCCCCCCTTATGTGTCCACAAGCCCCCCATCTGTGAGTGTCCAGCCAGCCCACTATTCTGTGTGTGTGCAGCCAGCCCCCCTTATGTGTCCACCAGCCTCCTTCTGTGAGTATCCAGACAGGCCCCCTTTTTTGCCCAGCCAGGCACCCATATGTGTCCAACCAGCCACCTTCTGTATGTGTCCAGCCAGGCCCCCTTATATATCCACCACCCCCCTTCTGTGTGTGTCCAGCCAAACCCCCTTATGTATCCACCAGACCCCTATCTATGCATGTCCATCCAGCCCCCTTATATATACACTAGCCCCCTTCTGTGTGTGTCCAGCCAGGCCCCCTTATGTGTCCAGCCAGGCCCTCCTTAGGTGTCCACCAGCCCCGCTTCTCTGTTTGTCCAGCCAGCCCCCCTTACATGTCCAGCCATGTCCCCTTATGTGTCCAGCCAGGCCCTCTTATGTGTCCAGCCAGGCCCCCTTATGTGTCCACCAGCTCCCCTTCTGTGTGTGTCCAGCCAGCCCCCATATGTGTCCACCAGCCCCTCTTCTGTGCGTGTACAGCCAGCCCCCTCATGAGTACACCAACCCCCTTCTGTGTGTGTCCAGCCAGGCCCCCTTATGTGTCCAGCCAGGCCCTCCTTATGTGTCCCCCAGCCCCCCATCTGTGTGTCCATCAAGGCCCCCTTATGTGTCCATCCAGGCCCCACTTATGTGTCCAGCTGGCCCCCTTATGTGTCCAGCCAGGCCCCTTATATGTCCAGCCAGCCCCCCTTATGTGTCCACCAGACCCCTTTCTCGGAGAATAGCCAGACCCCCTTATGTGTCCACCAGCCCCCCTTCTGTGTGTGTCCAGCCAGTCCCCTTTATGTGTCCACCAGCCCTCATTCTGTGTGTGTCCTGCCAGCCCCCCTTATGTGTCCAACCAGCCCCCTTCTGTGTGTCCAGCTAGACCCCTTTATGTCCACCAGCCCCCTTCTGTGTGTGTCCAGCCGGGCACCCTTATGTGTCCACCAGCCCCCCTTCTGTGTGTGTCCAGCCAGCACCCTTTATATGTCCACCAGCCCCACTTCTGTGTGTGTCCAGCCAGCCCCCCTTATGTGTCCACCAGCCCCCATTCTGTGTGTGTCCATCCAGGCCCCCTTATGTGTCCAGGCAGGCCCCCTTGTGTGTCCAGCCAGGCCTCCTTATGTGTCCAACCAGCCCCGCTTCTGTATTTGTCCAGCCATCCCCCCTTATGTGTCCACCAGACCCCTTTCAGTGTGTCCAGCCAGCCCCCCTTATGTGTCTACCAGCCCCCCTTCCGTGTGTGTCCAGCCAGCACCCCTTATGTGTCTACCAGCCCCCCTTCCGTGTGTGTCCACCAGCACCCCTTCTGTGTGTGTCCAGCCAGCCCCCCTTATGTGTCCACCAGACTCCTTCTGTGTGTGTCCAGCCAGGCCCCCTTATTTGCCAAGCCAGGCCCCCGTATGTGTCCAACCAGCCCCCTTCTGTATGTGTCCAGCCAGGCCCCCTTATGTGTCCACCAGACCCCTTTCTGTGTGTCCAGCCAGGCCCCCTTATGTGTCCAGCCAGGCACTCCTTAGGCATCCACCAGCCCCCCCCTTCTTTGTTTGTCCAGCCAGGCCCTCCTTATGTGTCCAGCCAGGCCCCCTTATGTGTCCAGCTGGCCCCCTTATGTGTCCAGCCAGCCCCGCTTATGTGTCCATCCAGGCCCCCTTATGTCTCCTGCCAGGCCCCCTTATGTGTCCAGCAGGCCCCCTTATGTGTCCAGCCAGGCCCCCTTATGTGTCCAGCCAGGCCCCCTTATGTGTCCAGCCAGGCCCCTTTCTGTGTCTAGCCAGACCCCCTTATGTGTCCACCAGCCCCCTTTCTCTGTGTCGAGCCAGACCCCCTTAAGTGTCCACCAGCCCCCCTTCTGTGTGTGTCCAGCCAGTCCCCCTTATGTGTCCACCAGTCCTCATTCTGTGTGTGTCCAGCCAGTCCCCCTTATGTGTCCACCAGCCCCCTTTTGTGTGTGTCCAGCCAGGACCCGTTATTTGCCCAGCCAGGCCCGTTTATATGTGTCCAACCAGCCCCCCTTCTGTGTGGCCAGGCAGACCCCCTTATGTGTCCACCAGCCCCCCTCCTGTGTGTGTCCAGCCAGGCCACTTATGTGTCCAGCCAGCCCCTTTTTGTATGTTCAGCCAGGTCCCCCTAAGTATTCACCAGCCCCCCTTCTGTGTGTGTCCAGCCAGCCTCCCTTATGTTTCCCCAGAAGGGGGGCTGGTGTGTCCACCAGTCCCCCTTCTGTGTGTGTCCACCCAGCCTCCCTTATGTGTCCACCAGCTCCCATTCTGTGTGTGTCCAGCCAGGCCCCCTTGTGTGTCCAGCAAGAGCCCCTTATGTGTCCAACCAGCCCTGCTTCTGTGTGTGTCCAACCAGTCCCCCTTATGTGTCCAGCCAGGCCTTCCTTGGGTGTCCACCAGCCCCGCTTCTCTGTTTGTCCAGCCAGCCCCCCTTACGTGTCCAGCCATGTCCCCTTATGTGTCCAGCCAGGCCCCCTTATGTGTCCACGAGCTCCCCTTCTGTGTATGTCCAGCCAGCCCCCATATGTGTCCACCAGCCACTCTTCTGTGCGTGTACAGCCAGCCCCCTCATGTGTACACCAGCCCCCTTCTGTGTGTGTCCAGCCAGGCCCCCTTATGTGTCCAGCCAGGCCCTCCTTATGTGTCCACCAGCCCCCCTTCATTGTGTGTGCAGCCAGCCCCCCTTATGTGTCCATCCAGGCCCCCTTATGTGTCCAGAAGGCCCCCTTATGTGTCCAGCCAGGCCTCCTTTTGTGTCCAGCCAGCCCCCCTTATGTGTCCACCAGACCCCTTTCTCTTTGTCGAGCCAGACCCCCTTATGTGTCCACCAGCCCCCCTTCTCTGTGTGTCCAGCCAGTCTGCCTTATGTGTCCACCAGCCCTCATTCTGTGTGTGTCCAGCCAGCCCCCCTTATGTGTCCACCAGCCCCCTTTTGTCTGTGTCCAGCCAGGACCCCTTATTTGCCCAGCCAGGTCCGTTTATATGTGTCCAACCAGCCCCTTTTCTGTGTGTGTCCAGCCAGCCCCTCTTATGTGTCCTCCAGCCCCCCTTCCAGCCGGCCCCCCTTATGTGTCCACCAGCTCC
The DNA here is from genome assembly GCA_031769625.1 of Taudactylus pleione. Classification (NCBI taxonomy): domain Eukaryota; kingdom Metazoa; phylum Chordata; class Amphibia; order Anura; family Myobatrachidae; genus Taudactylus; species Taudactylus pleione. The sequence goes on along the minus strand of JAUIMM010000228.1, from coordinate 3,000,043 downwards.
CATTCAGTGTGTGTCCAGCCAGGCCCCCTTGTGTGTCCAACCAGTCTCCCTTATGTGTCCAACCAGCCCCGCTTCTGTGTGTGTCCAGCCAGCCCCCCTTATGTGTCCAAAAGACCCCTTTCTGTGTGTCCAGCCTGCCCCCCTTATGTGTCCACCAGCCCCCCTTCCGTGTGTGTCCAGCCAGCACCCCTTTTTTGTCCACCAGCCCCCCTTCTGTGAGTGTCCAGCCATCCCCCCTTATGTGTCCACCAGCCCCCCTTCTGTGTGTGTCCAGCCAGCCCCCCTTATGTGTTCACCAGCCTCCTTCTGTGTGTGTCCAGCCAGGCCCCCTTATTTGCCCAGCCAGGCCCCCATATGTGTCCAACCAACCCCCTTCTGTGTGTGTCCAGCAAGGCCCCCTTATGTGTCCACCAGCCCCCCTTCTGTATGTGTCCAGCCAGACCCCTTATGTATCCACCAGCCCCCCTTCTGTGCATGTCCAGCCAGCCCCCCTTATGTATACACCAGCCCCCTTCTGTCTGTTTCCAGCCAGGCCCCCTTATGTGTCCAGCCAGGCCCTCCTTAGATGTCCACCAGCCCCCCTTCTCTGTTTGTCCAGCCAGCCCCCCTTGTGTATCCAGCCAGGTCCCTTATATGTCCAGCCAGACCCCTTTATGTGTCCAGCCAGCCCCACTTATGTGTCCACCAGCCCCCCTTATTTGTCCACCACCCCCTCTTCTGTGTGTGTCCAGCCAGCCCCCCTTTTGTGTGTGTCCAACCAGGCTGCCTTTTTTGTCCAGCCAGGCCCGCTTATGTGTCCAACCAGCCCCCCTTCTGTGTGTCCAGCCAGACCCGCTTATGTGTCAACCAGCCCCCCTTCTGTGTGTGTCCAGCAAGGACCCTTATGTGTACACCAGCCCCCTTCTTTGTGTGTCCAGCCAGGCCCCCTTATGTGTCCAGCCAGGCCCTCCTTATGTGTCCACCAGCCCCCCTTCTCTGTGTCTCCAGCCAGCCCCCCATATGTGTCCATCCAGGCCCCCTTATGTGTCCAGCCAGGCCCCCTTATGAGTACAGCAGGCCTCCTTATGTGTCCAGCCAGCCCCCCTTATGTGTCCACCAGACCCTTTTCTCTGTGTCTAGCCAGCCCCCTTATATGTCCACCAGCCCCCCTTATGTGTCCACCATCCCCCATTCTCGGTGTGTCCAGCCAGCCCCCCTTCTGATTGAGTCCAGCCAGGCCCCCTTATGTGTCCACCAGCCCCCCTTATGTGTCCAGCCAGTCCCCATAATGTGTCCACCAGCCTTCCTTCTGTGTGCATCCCGCCAGCCCCCCTTATGTGTCCACCAGCCCCACTTCTGCGTGTCCAGCCAGCCCCCTTATGTGTCCACCAGTCCTCATTCTGTGTGTGTCCAGCCAGTCCCCGTTATGTGTCCACCAGCCCCCTTTTGTGTGTGTCCAGCCAGGACCCGTTATTTGCCCAGCCAGGCCCGTTTATATGTGTCCAACCAGCCCCCCTTCTGTGTGTCCAGGCAGACCCCCTTATGTGTCCACCAGCCCCCCTCCTGTGTGTGTCCAGCCAGGCCCCTTATGTGTCCAGCCAGCCCCCTTTTTTGTATGTTCAGCCAGGTCCCCTTAAGTATCCACCAGCCCCCCTTCTGTGTGTGTCCAGCCAGCCTCCCTTATGTTTCCCCAGAAGGGGGGCTGGTGTATCCACCAGCCCCCCTTCTGTGTGTGTCCACCCAGCCTCCCTTATGTGTCCACCAGCTCCCATTCTGTGTGTGTCCAGCCAGGCCCCCTTATGTGTCCAACCAGGCCCCCTTGTGTGTCCAGCAAGAGCCCCTTATGTGTCCAACCAGCCCCGCTTCTGTGTGTGTCCAACCAGTCCCCCTTATGTGTCCAGCCAGGCCCTCCTTAGGTGTCCACCAGCCCCGCTTCTCTGTTTGTCCAGCCAGCCCCCTTTACGTGTCCAGCCTTGTCCCCTTATGTGTCCAGCCAGGCCCCCTTATGTGTCCACCAGCTCCCCTTCTGTGTGTGTCCAGCCAGCCCCCATATGTGTCCACCAGCCACTCTTCTGTGCGTGTACACCAGCCCCCTTCTGTGTGTGTCCAGCCAGGCCCCCTTATGTGTCCAGCCAGGCCTCCTTTTGTGTCCAGCCAGCCCCCCTTATGTGTCCACCAGACCCCTTTCTCTTTGTCTAGCCAGACTCCCTTATGTGTCCACCAGCCCCCCTTATGTGTCCACCAGCCCCCTTTTGTCTGTGTCCAGCCAGGACCCCTTATTTGCCCAGCCAGGTCCGTTTATATGTGTCCAACCAGCCCCACTTCTGTGTGTCCACCAGCCCCCCTTCTGTGTGTGTCCAGCCAGGCCCCCTTATGTGTCCACCAGCCCCCCTTTTGTGTATGTCCAGCCAGGCCCCCTTATGTGTCCACCAGCCCCCCTTCTGTGTGTGTCCAGCCAGCCCCTCTTATGTGTCCTCCAGCCCCCCTTCCAGCCGGCCCCCCTTATGTGTCCACCAGCTCCCATTCAGTGTGTGTCCAGCCAGGCCCCCTTGTGTGTCCAACCAGTCTCCCTTATGTGTCCAACCAGCCCCGCTTCTGTGTGTCCAGCCAGTCCCCCTTATGTGTCCAAAAGACCCCTTTCTGTGTGTCCAGCCTGCCCCCCTTAAGTGTCCACCAGCCCCCCTTCCGTGTGTGTCCAGCCAGACCCGCTTATGTGTCAACCAGCCCCCCTTCTGTGTCCAGCCAGTCCCCATAATGTGTCCACCAGCCTTCCTTCTGTGTGCATCCAGCCAGCCCCCCTTATGTGTCCACCAGCCCCACTTCTGTGTGTGTCCAGCCAGCCCCCCTGTGTACACCAGACCACTTTCTGTGTGTCCAGCCAGCCCCCCTTATGTGTCCTCCAGCCCTCCCCTTCCATGTGTGTCCAGCCAGCACCCCTTATGTGTCCACCAGCCCCCCTTCCGTGGGTGTCCAGCCAGCACCCCTTATGTGTCCACCAGCCCCCTTCTGTGTGTGTCCAGCCAGCCCCCCTTATGTGTCCACCAGACCCCCTTCTGTATGTGTCCAGCCAGCACCCCTTATGTGTCCACCAGCCCCCCTTCTGTGTGTGTCCAGCCAGCCCCCTTTATGTGTCCACCAGCCCCCCTTCTGTGAGTGTCCAGCCAGCCCCCCTTATGTGTCCACCAGGCCCCCTTCTGTGTGTGTCCAGCCAGCCCCTCGTATGTGTCCAGCAGCCCCCCTTCTGTTGTGTCCAGCCAGGCACGCTTATGTGTCCACCAGCCCCCATTCTATGTGTGTCCAGCCAGCCCCTTGTATGTATCCAACCAGCCCCCCTTCTGTTGTGTCCAGCCAGGCCCCCTTATGTGTCCACCAGCCCCCTACTGTGTGTGTCCAACCAGCCCCCATATGTTTCCAACCAGCCCCTCTTCTGTGTGTCCATCAGCCCCCTTTCTGTATGTCCAGCCAGCCCCCCTTATGTGTCCACCATCCCCCCTTCTGTGTGTGTCCAGCCAGGCCCCCTTATGTGCCCACCAGCCCCCCATCTGTGTGTGTCCAGCCTGTCCCCATAAAGTGTCCACCTGCCCCCCTTCTGTGTGTGTCCAGCCAGCCCCTTTTATGTGTCCACCAGCCCCATTCTGTGTGTGTCCAGCCAGGCCCCCTTATGTGTCCAAGCAGCCCCACTTCTGTGTGTGTCCAGCCAGCCCCCCTAATGTGTACACCAGACCACTTTTTGTGTGTCCAGCCAGCCTCCCTTATGTGTCCACCAGCTCCCCCTTCCATGTGTGTCCAGCCAGCACCCCTTATGTGTCCACCAGCCCCCCTTCTGTGTGTGTCCACCCGCCCCCCTTCTGTGTGTCCTGCAGCCCCCTTATGTGTCCACCAGCCCCCATTATGTGTCCACCAGCCCCCCTTCTGTGTGTGTCCAGTCAGGCCCCCTTATATGTCCACCAGCCGCCATTCTGTGTATGTCCACCAGCCCCCCTTCTGTGTGTGTCCAGCCAGCCCCTTGTATGTATCCAACCAGCCCCCCTTCTGTTGTGTCCACCAGCCCCCCTTCTGTGTGTGTCCAACCAGCCCCCCTTCTTTTGTGTCCAGCCAGCCCCCCTTCTTTTGTGTCCAGCCAGCCCCCGTATGTTTCCAACCAGCCCCCCTTCTGTGTGTGTCCATCAGCCCCCTTTCTGTATGTCCAGCCCGCCCCCCTTATGTGTCCACCAGCCCCCTTCTGTGTGTCCAGCCAGCCTCCCTTTTGTGTCCAATCAGCCCCCCTTCTGTTGTGTCCAGCCAGCCCCCCTTATGTGTCCAACCAGCCCCCCTTCTGTGTGTGCTCAGCCAGGCCCCCTTATGTGTCCACCCAGCCCCCTCTTCTGTGTGTGTCCAGCCAGCCCCCATCTCCTCCGCTTTCACAAGCACAGCACATTCAACTTACCGTCTGCTGCTGTGCTGTCTCAGTGTCTCTTCTAAGTTCCCGCCCCTGAACACTGACGCGCCAGCACGTGTTCCCGGCTGCTGCTGCTGCTCTCCGTACAAAAAATAAAAATGCTAGAAACGACAGGGGGGGAAGTGGAGGAGCGCCCCCCCCCACCCTTTCTACCAGGTGTCCAGGCCCGGGATTCCAGTGCCCGCAGTCCCCACCTGATGGCGGCCCTGTACAACAGATACTAATGTAAATACAGAATATGGGTGTAAATACTAAATGTACTGACCATAACCCGGAAACACTATTATTTTGACCATATTAATCTTGCACTAATAATTTGCAGATTAGTTCATTCACTAGAGTTTTGCATGTTGAAGTGATTCCTTTACAACCCAGGGCAAGATACATTGAGCAATAAAACAAAAGACTAGTGAATGGGGGTGCAGGGCTCTTGCTTCACAGAAATAAAATTACTATGGGCAGTAAAGGAGACAGTATTTAATCTGCATGCATAAAAAATCCCACTGTATTTGCACCCCTTGCATTGCAAAATGGTTTGTTCCATATACAAAGTTACTTGCTTTCTTTTCATTGCTCCCAACTCGGAATCAGGTCCTATGGGCTAAATTTACTAAGTAGCGGGTTTGGTGTCTACACTGAAAATGCCGCTGAGCCCTGTCGGTTTCTAAATGACAAACCGCCGTGGCGTGTTCTATTTGTCGGCAATTTCTGTTGAAACCACTCTGGAATATAAGACTTTCTATTCATATTCATTTAATGGTGCTTTTACAGGAACAACATTCACCTGACATCATAGACACAGACAGTCGGCTACTTTCACTTTGTGGGTTTGTAAGGAGTGTAAAGCTGCGCACACACTAGACGATTTTTTGAACGATTACGCCGATCCCGACGCATCAGAATGACAAATTGTTAAAATCATCAAGTATGCGCGCTCCCAAGGTGTCGTCCCTCTCATCTTCAGGTCGTCCCTACATGCAGCTCAATCTGACAATCTCGAGGGTGATTCCCCGCAAATCGTGCAGTATGTATGCTCACAGAACAACCAGGCGATATGTTTAACATTATATAGTTAACGATTAAACGACGACGCACGATATATCGTTTGGTCACTTGTTAGATTGCACAGTGTGCATGCACTAGATCGTTTGTCCATCTAGACGATCTTTGCATTGTTTGCTAGTCGTCTAGTGTGTACCCAGCTTAAGTGTACAGTAGAAAGAGAAAATATTAGGAAAGTATAAGAAGATAGATATAGGGGTCAATCCTATTCCATGCGAAGGGTGCGAGTTGCAGATGCAACAGCGTTAAACCACTGGTGACGGACGGCACCTCGCACCCTTCGCGGCCTGACCCGAGCTCGGATTCGCATCATTTTGCTCGGAGCCCTGCGAAGTCTTGTATGCGAATCCGGGATGCCGTAAGGTGAGGACATTGCCGCGATGACTCGCACCCGCGAGTTTATCGCGTGCAATTGGATTGATCCCATAAAAAGTGATTGCTAATTGTGCTGATTTTTTTTTTTCAGAAGTTGTCTTGGTGAGTTATCCATATAGTCTGGTTATTTTTACATATTTTTAAAGTCCTGTTTGTGATTTTTTGTGTGTGTGTGTGTGTGTGTAGTGTGATTGTATGTTTTGTGTTTTATATTTTTGTTTGTGTATTTCTGCTAAAGACTAGTCATATCTACGTGAGAGACATAATCCTTCATAGCGCAATTGGCTGATATTCCTGTCAATCAATCTTGCCAGTCAAAAGCAATTCTTTTATTCAGCAATCACGCCTGTCGAGTGGAGTAATTTTTGGGGGCGTATTTACATGTTGTAGCTTTCAAACAGCTAGTTGATAAATTAGGGGTTCTAATCTATTCTGTATTGGGCTAAAACATTGATGGTGCTTTGATATTCAATTCTTTTCTATACTAAAGCGTGCGGTTTTTCTGTAGGTCTTGGCCTGATTAGATCAGCGGGTTGCAATACCTCCACAACACTGCCAGGATTTAGAACCCGTTGCTTAGTAAATTTAGCCCTATATCTTCATATATTAACTTAAACAACACCAGTATAGCTGTAGGATAATACTTAGTCCAATATATTGGGTTATTCCATGTCTGGATGTGCGGTTACAGAGGGATGGGAGCAGCTTGGTATTGTAAAAGTGCCAAAAAAAAAAAACCTTGAACATCTTCAGAAATGTAATGTAAGCTGGCAATAACTTATCCTCCATCTGTGTCTTCTATGTAGGTACCTGGGTAGTGGGAACAAAGAAACATTTTTCACAAATACCCAACGGCACCAGATGGTGAGTATATACTGTATATGAAATAAAATGACGAGAGAGAGAGATATATATATATATATATATATCGGTCCACTGCTAGCTCTATATTATTACTACAGGTTGGGCACCTGGGCAGCTGCTACAATGTGTAGATGAGTGCCGGACAATAGCTAAATAGGTTCAGGAGCATTTGGGTGGAGCTACTGGGGAGTGGAGCTATAGAAAAACAATAAGTCACCCATAGTTTTATTATTTTACCATACTTAACTTAAACTTATCCAACTAAAATAATGACACTGACAACGATATAGATTTGCAAAAAAGAGGTCGCAGCCAAATTTATTGAAATCAGATTATGAATTAAAATTGTAATGATCGAGCATGGTGGCGAAAAAGCAGTGCTACCTCGGCTACAGCCCATCTAAGAGTATTACTAAGAAGGAGGTGGATAATCCACCACCCGATGTGAGCTGCCTTGAGTAGTACCATAGCCCCCTTAATCTAGCACAGTGCTGATCCCTCCATAAGATGGAGACCTGGTCCTCCCCTAAGGCAGCAACCGACTCGCCTCTCTCAAAGGGGGGATGCTAGCCAAGTTCAGCTGCACTAAATTGAGCCACCGAGGAGCACTGCTTTCCGTCAAACGGTGTCCCTAGACAACGAACCGCCACCAGCTAACAGGACCACTAACGTCTAGCAATGCCCGACAAAAGAGCCGAAACAAACAATGCCAAACCTTCCCCTGCCAAATGCACTCCATCCTCTCTGTAGAAATCAACCTCCTCAAAACGTATACGGGGGTGTTTAATGACACGCCCTCCCAAACCCTCTACATGACGAGACACTGCGGCATTCAATTTCCTCCTCACCCTATCCAAAGCCGCGCCACCCTGCTCCCCTCGCCAAAACCTACGAGGAATAACCTCCGACCACACCAAATGCACCTTCGGCCAACGCACGGCAATTACTTGGAAATCCTTTTTAATGGCCAGGATAACCTCAACGCCTTTACAAGTGCCCAAATCATTGCCGCCTAGATGTATGATCAAGCAATCCGGGGCACCCCATTTCTTCTCTGAGTCCCAAAGAAGAGACAAAAGACCACTCCAACGAAATCCTCGCACCCCAATCCAGCGTACATTACTGGGGCTATCACGAGCAACGGGGTGCCTGCAAGCCCAAAAAACATACGAATGGCCTACAATCCACACCCTATCAAACACCCTACCACCACCTGTAAGGGGAAATTATTTAAACCAACAACTGGTCGGGGAAACTGAGTTATTTGAGTGACCCAGATGGAGGTGAACAACACCAAAACCTCAATGGAGGGCAAAAGGTGAAAAGAACTCCAACCCCCCCTAGCGGCAGGTAGCTTAAGGCACTGGGTTTCCCAAAAAACAAACTCACCAGAAGCGCTGTCTAATTTGTCAGCATGTCGCCTCTCACATAACCTTTATAAGCGGAAGACCTCCAACGACCCAACCGTTTGATTGCGTCGCTGGAAGAGCCCGCTGCTGCCGCACAAGTAGCCGCGCCAATCCTAAACGAGTGTGTGCCGTAAAGTTCAACCGGCAAATCAAGCGCTACCAAACATCGCTTAAAAATTGCAGCAAACTGAAAACGTGTCAGTGGCGAAAGGTCCTCATGAACAAGCCATTGACAACTGCCTTGCGGACGCTGCAAGTTGTAACGCCTAGCTATGCTAACTGGACATATGCTCGGGTCCGGATGCGCAGGGATCGACAGCCAATGCCCCCTCCCTAATTGGTCGGTCTTTGATCTTTGAATTTTTAGCAAGATCAAATCCGACTTAACCATCACGTTATTCAACAGAATCCCCGAGCTTGTTGCCCTCTTGCTAGCGGACGCTAACTCGCCTACCCGCAGCGCTCCGAAGAAAGCCAAAACAAAAGCTAATTGAAACAAAATTGCCTCGTACTGTCCCAAGGCTACTCCCGCTACTGCCACCAGTAGATTTCTCAACAAACCGGTGTCAACCGGCCTCCGAGAATCGCCTGGCCCTGCCTGTTCTCTAGCCCATCCTTTTAAAGCCTTGGTCAGAAGGAACGACTTGGTTGGATCTACCAATCCCCGCAAGCGCGAAAAATACGAGATGCCGGCTAAGGCGCCGGACATTGCGGCCTTAGACCGGCCCCGCTCATGCCACATCCAAACAAATTGCAACATGCTATCCTCAATATTCTTACCCCGATCTACTTCGGCTAAGAAAGCCAGCCACGAATCCCACGCTGCCGTATATGACTTTAAGGTGCTCGGTGCCAAAGCTCTCAATGCGAGTCCATCGATGCCGGCCCGATGATCTGCCAGACATGAGCGGGACAAGATAAGCCATTAACACTGGCTGCAGGCGCCAATGACCTAGTCCATTGAAAACGAGATAAAGCATCCGCTATCTCGTTATCAACGCCAGGGACGTGCCGCGCCCTGAAATCAATGTTCCCCTGGAGACACAAAAGTATCAGATGCCTCAGTAAACTGAGAGCTTGAGGGCAGACTGACCTCTGATTGTTAATGGCCTGGACTACCCCCAAGTTATCGCACCAGAAACTTATGCTCCGATTGCTAAGCGTACATTACCCCAAATCTCCACTGCCACCACAATCGGGAAAAGCTCCAAAAGGAGCATATTAGATGTCCAACCGGCATCCTGCCAGCTTTTTGGCCATGGCTCAGCGCACCACTGCCCCTCGAAAAAGGCCCCAAAACCGCAAGCTCCGGACGCATCAGTATAAAGCTGGAGTTCAGAGTTGGCCACCAATTTGGGTAACCAAATCCTCACACCATTGAAATCCCGTAAAAAGGCACACCACAAACGTACGTCCTCCTTAAGCTCCCTAGTCAAAAGAATTAAATGGTGCGCCTTTTTAACGCCCGCCGTGGCCCTCTCCAACCGACGGCAGAAGATCCTACCCATAGGGATCTCTCGGCAAGAGAAATTAAGTAGGCCGAGTAACGACTGCAACTGCCTCAATGAAATTTTCTTTGCAGAGAGGCAGAGTTCTAAGTATTCGTGCATCTTAGTGACTTTATCCTGGGGCAACCGACATAAACCCATCACGGTATCAATCTCGATACCTAAATAGGACAAAACTGTGGTAGGTCCCTCTGTCTTTTTCGCCGCAATGGGCACGCCCATAACGCGAAAAAGAGCCTGCACTGATAAAAGCAGCTCGCTGCAGACAACGCTATCAGCTGGACCAACTAATAAAAAATCATCTGAGTAATGGGCTATCCCAGTTTTTCCTGAACCCGCTCAAATGCACCATTGCAGGAATGAGCTAAAGCATTCGAAAAAGGCACAGGAAATGGAACAACCCATTGGCAAACATTTGTCCACGAAATATGAACCCTCGAACTTAAAACCCATGAATCTAAAAGAGTCGGGGTGCAATGGAAGTAACCTGAAAGCTGACTCTATATCTATTTTTGCCAATAGCGCTCCCCTACCAAACCCCTGCACTATCCGGAGGGCATCCCCAAAAGATTGGTAAGTGACGCTGCAGTCCTTTGGGTCCAAAGCGTCGTTAACTGATCCTCATTCTGGGTAGGACAGGTGCTGGATCAACCGAAATTTACCTACCTCCTTCTTGGGAACAACTCCCAAGGGAGCAATGCACAAATCCATTAAAGGAGGAGATGAGAAAGGGCCAGCCATGCGGCCCAATTCCACCTCCACCATTACTTTGGCCCTCACAATATCAGGATAATCCCTAGCCGATTTAAGGTTCCTTTTTGCTAACGCCGCAACTGACCTAACTATTGGTAAATGAAAACCCTCCCGAAAACCTTGCAACAAAAAGGCTGCTTCTGCCCTAAACGGATAGCGGCCCAACCACCGTTCCAACACATCTAACTGTATTGGTGAAACGGCTCTATTTAGCATTTCGCTGCTCGCCCTGCCCCGCTGTCTGCCCGCCTGTGCGCTTGCATTCTTTAACTGCGTGATTGCTTCCACACGACAGACAGATGTGCTTAAAACGGCAGCTGGCTCCTCTGTTACATTGCCCGCTATTAAAGGCAAAGCACTTTCCCTTTCCTGCCGTGTTAAAACCTGGACGGGCAACAAAGGGCTGCTTACGGCCCACTGGTGCTTCCGTGGTGGCTTTGTTCTGCTGAGTGACCTCAAGCCAGACCTCCACGTCCTTAAAGCCGAAGCTAAGAATTTTCTGGCCATCCTGCTTTTTACGGAAAGCCTCGTCATACTGCCGCCACACATTGTGCCTAGCGGACAACTGAATACTGTGCACGAGGTGTAAGTACTTCAGGATGTTCAGAAACTCGGCAGGCCTAGTTTCGGTATAGCAAGCCGCAAAAATATACATCCCGCAAAGCCAATTGGCGTAGCTGCGCCGCACCTCCTCCGCTGCTGCCCCCCCAGATTTAGCTGTATCCAACGCTTTTTTGGCGTCATGCGTAATGGCAAACATGTCTACCTATTTGCCCTTTCTAATACGCTCCCTCACTTTCGACATAACGCCTCTTAAAATGGCAGTGTTAGAGCAGTGTACGGCATCACCCGTCACATCCGGAACCGAGCTGCTTGCAGAACTACGCGCTCTATTCGGGCTTTTACGCTTCCCTTTCAACTGCTGAACGAAATAGCGCATTAGCTTACGCGGTTTATCAGCTGAACTGGAAGAGTCGGAGGAATCCTCTGAGTGTGACAAATCAATTTGGCTGTGGTGCAATGGTATCTCACCTGCTCCAGAAGTCGACGGGGTAGCTGACACCACGGCGGAAACCGCCTCCTGGCTTGCGTCACGTGGCACGCCCATCACGTTCGGGGTTGACGACGGCTGGGCATCCTCTGTAGACACAGCATCACCAGCAATGACAGCCAAGGTAGATGAACCCTGTGGACTTGGAACGACAGCGTTAGACATGATCTTGTGCGCAACAGCGGTCGCTGCAGGGGCTTGGGTTGGGACCACTGCTGACGGGGAAGCCCTCGCCTGCGCGTGGTTTGAGCATGGGGGGGTGGGTGGCCTAACCGGAGGAGGGGCCGCCGGCAGAGGGGGCTGCTGGATTGGCTCCTGCCTTACAAAATAGTCTGGCGCCTGGTGTGAAACCGGATGTTGCAAGCGGAACCATGAAGGGGCAGAATAAAAATGCTGCCCCGCATAGGGCGGCATCACCTGATGCATGAACTGACCCGCGGCCTGAGACAGTCGCGGGTCGAAGCCTTGCTGCGTAAACGCTGGCGGGACGGTTGGAAGCACCTGCTGCGCTAGGCCCTGAGCAAAATAAGGGGACCACTGCGCCCCCAATGCCGGGCTGTGCAAAGGAAAATTATGCCGCGCAGGGCCATAAAACGGGACGCTGGGAGCCTGCGGCAATGGCGCAGCGAGAGGTAGCACATACTGCTGATTAATGGGGGTGCTGCGAGCGGAGACACCACCGCGTCCATCCGCCGCAGCACAACGCCTAATAGGAGATGCCTGCAGCCCAGCCGGGCTGGAAAAAAGCACAATACCCGAGGGGGGTTGCGCTCTGCTAGGGGTGTTGCGCTCTGTCCTCCCTGCCCCTAAAGCAGTGGAGGTTGTGGAAAAAGAGCTGCGCAGATACTGTGGCTCTGCAGGCACCCGTGGATTAAAGCATGCGGGGCCGGGTACTGGGGTCAGCGATCCCACCCTCTCCAAATCCCGACAGCCGGCGGCCATTAACTCTGGGCTCTGCCGGCCCTGCATATCTAAAATGGCCGCCACTGTAATATGGGCGGGGCCAACTACGGGAGCCGCGGCCACCGCGACGACGCTCCCGCTGCCAGCCCCTGGTGCGTTGAAAGCATGGGGGGAAGGGCCCTCCCGGCAGTACAGCCAGTCCTGCGGGCTCGGCGGTGAGGGCACAAATCCCCCCATCCCGGCGCTGCCAGCCGGGTCCTGTCGGCCGGCGGCCATTAACACAGGGCTCTGCAAGCCCAGCGCACCTAAAGTGGCCGCCGCCGCCAACAGAGCGGGGCCAGCGACGGGAGCCGCAGCTGCCGCAGCAACGCTCCCGCTGCCAACCCCTGATGCCTGGGATGGGCTCGGGGAAGGCCCCCCACCGCGGGCCGGCCATGCCTGCAGGCCTGACGGTGAGGGCGCAAGGACGCCGTTACCCGCACTGGGAGCGAGAGCCCCCGGCGTCCGCGATGACACGCGCGGGCGCAGTGTGCGCACCGCGCGTGTAAGGGGAGGCAGCGGCTAATGCAAGCGGCCTGGCTGCCTCTGCCAGCCGCTGGGGGGGGGCATTGCGGCGCGGGCGCGGCATGGCGGATGGGGCACAGGAGTGGGGGTATCAATAGATGCAAAGGCAAAGAGCAGGCAGAGGGAGTTGAGGAGCGTGTGGGGGGGGAGACAGAGGAGGGATGAAAGATAGAGGAGATGCAATACAGGAGAGGCAGAATATATAGGATAGCAAAGGAAGGTAAAACAAAACAGTGGCAAGAATAACTGATAAATATTATGACACTGAGGTACTGAGGTACTTATCCAGAGGAGATCACAACTGGAAAAGAGAAAGCTGACTCCTCCCAGCGCCCTAATATTCATAAACAGAGCCCGCCCAAACAGGTCCCTGATAGGCTGTCACTACTGATTAACCCACTAACCTAACCTATAACGAGACTGCAACCCCCCAAACCAGTTTTAACCAGTATTAGCACAATAAAAAACAGGGTGCTTATGTCCTCTCATGCTTATTCTAGCATTCGCGTGCTTTTATATATACTGTATACTGTATATCATATATACTTAATTTACTTATATGTATAATATATATGCATATATAGAGTATTTAGAAAAGACGGTACTCAAAAGGGCCTTTAAAATAAAACTTATCTTAAGGAAAATACATTTTGGCCCAGAACAGTACGTCATAGTTAATGAGATATTTATATACACACATATATATATATATATATATATATATATATCATCTCTGACAAACCATAAATGTTTTGCATTATACTCATTAGATGTGGTTCAAATGACTGCCTTCCAGCCTCTAAACACCCAACGCTATCATGTTTAATGATGATTCCATTAATGATTTACATGCAGGGGCGCAGAGTGAGGCGGGGGTCAGGTACTAATTAATTATCTGTTTTTTTAAAGAGGCAAGCGGGGATAGTGGTCACCTCCTGCAGACCACATAGCCCCTCCCACGACAGCTGGCACCTATGGGGAGAGACTGCCTCCTTAGGTGCCCACAATCCCCACCCTCACGTCCCCTCCTCCCCGTCATCCTGCCTGTGCAGCAGCTGTGCGGCTGCCAACCTCCTCCTGTACAGCGCCGCACATACTATTTGTTCCCATTTTTTTAAGAGGGGCCATGTCCATGCTTCCCCATATTGGCCACTCCACCACTCAGTACCGTTGCCGCTGTCTACGGCCCTGTTTACACGCGCTAGTACTTGGGAGAAATAAAATAATTTAAAGCGCTTTCATTGCTTGACCCACGCTTCTTTATTGTTTTTTTCAGCATATTTTTACCATAACAGACACTACTGGCCTCTTCTCTCACCTTAGTACATCAATAGTGTATAGGTTCAAACAGGGCCCTTTAACCTCTGTTTGGTAATACCCAGTCCTTTATTATTACTGTGTTGTTTCCAATTGTATAGTGCTAGAAAGCTGGCACTATGTAAGTAAATGTTAATTATATTAATAATAGTAATATGGTAACACATTTTAATGTTCAAAAATATAAAAATATGTTTCATGAGGTTTGTGCTTTCTCCAGGTCTACGAGATTCTGGCTCGCACTCCATATGGTAACTCCTGTAAGGGTGAGACTGGCGTGGAGAGATTACTGAGTGAAAATGTGCTAAGTGACACATACCCTCTGCATGATGTGAGACCCTGTGTAGTGTAAAAGTGACCACGCAGCTTAACTCCGTGACCTATATTTGTGCTGTTACATTTTATTTAACAATGCAGCCTGCGCATACATTTTAGGATCTTGATAGCAGGCCAGATGTATTAAAGGACAAAAACAGACAATTAAATTTTTACAAGGGTTTTCTGCCACAAAACGAACTTTCAACACTTACCCTAAGTGCTTCTGTAAGGTTCTGCCTGGGATTGATCCCGTACCTGACTGCTCTACCAGAATGTCTGTGAGACTCCTGAATTTCTGTAAGGGCGCTATTCAGATCAGATTATTTGCATCCATTTTGCTACTAATTCTGCGTCATCCTAGGGCCCTGATTCTGTCAGAAGCAATGTAATGTCTCGTACATTTCATGCATCCAGAGTCCCTGCGCACAGAGTCACAGTTGTGATTGAGGCACACGGTCTCATAATTGTCTTGAAACTGTTTTGGGCGTTCCTGGGAGATGACAGGGATGTGGCTATGCAGATGCACAGAGCTGGTGCGTCTTATGGGCGCGTTATAGGAGTGTTGCGGGATTGTCTCTGTAGTGGTTGCAAACTCAGATGCATAATCTCACATTCCAGGCTAAACTCTGACAGACAATCTGCACCTATCATGGGGCTGGCGCAAGTTTTGATGGTGCGACCTATGGAAGCGTCTAAAGATGCACCAAGCTGTATTTTATCATCTAAAGATGCTTAAAGTAGGCGTCTCAGTCCTTGCACATTCAGACACACACCAGGGAAGGGCTTGTAGCAGTGTTTGCATATAGTCCTAGAAGCGATACTAGCAAAAGACACACACCTGGACACAGACACAGACGGACACTGCAGCATCCAACTCAGAAGCAGGCCCTAGGTGTGTTCCGGGTGTATTGTTCATTTTTCAGGGTCGGTTCCCACAGTGAGGCTCAAAACATTCATTGGTATTCCTACCATACACACACGGGTTGGGTATGAAATCCCGGCTGTCAGAATTCAGCTGGTCAGAATACCGTCAACGGCATCCCGACAGCCAGAATCCCGACATCCATAGGATGGAATGGTAAGTACTTTTCTCTAATCCCTACCTTAACCCTAACCCTCCCTCCCCGGTGCCTAACCCTAAACTCCCCCCTAGTGCCTAAACCTAACCTCCCCCTCCCATCCCCGCACCCTGAACCTAACACCCCCTCTCCAGTGCCTAAACGTAACCTCTCCCCCTAGTGCCTACACCTAACCTCCCCCTCCCTGCACCCCAATCCTAACACTACCTTCCCGGTGCCTAACCCTAACACTCTCCCTAACGCCTATCCCTAACCCTAACCCCGCTACCTAACCTCCCCCTAACACCCCGATACTTACTTTCAGGATGCCGGTGGTCGGTATATTGGTGCCGGGATCCCAACCTGTTGAGATTTGGTTGCTGGTCTTCTGACAGTCGGCATTTCGTACGACGAGATGCCGACTACATCCCGTTGCATACACTCATAACTGAAATAAAATAGATTTATTATAGATATAGATATGTTGGAGTCAAGCAACAATTTAACTACAAATGGAATATATTTATTGCAGACAAAAGGCACAATCAAGAAATCAAGAGCCCTTGAGCTGCTCAGCACTTGCTGGATGATGCCATATTTCAGTTACATGTCAGCACTTATGTTACATGCCATGTGGCAGGAGCTCAATTTCAGCTTTTCCGTAAAATGTTTCCCTTCCTAACATTTGCTTCTAATCCAGGTGCTCGGCAATGACTGTGCATGACCGTTGTTGTTTTACTTCCCTCAGGGAAAATACACCCACATACCTGGGATGGACCCTCAATGCATGACATACAGACAGATACTGTTTGAGTACTGGGCTTCTTGGAGAAAGTGGCACAAGTACCAGCCACTGGACCACATCAGAAAGTACCATGGAGAGAAGATAGCACTGTATTTTGCATGGCTGGGTAAGTTAGTGATAGAAGGGTTGAGAAAAGTAGTGTTAATCCATTTTACCTCTGATTGTCCACCTGGGCCATACTTAGGTACATGTCATCATTCCAGTTTTGGGACTTGCCCTCTCTCTTTTGAGGCAAATGGCAGTCACCATGTTAACTAATTCCAGGAAAGAGATCACATTGCAGGTTTTGCAGCTGTTCAGTAAATAGGAAATGCAACAAAATGCTATTGATCCACCCATTTCATTTAATTTAAATATTTTGCCCTGTAAAACAATCTTATTTCTGTATGTGGTCGCAATACAGGACATAGTTTAGAAAAGAACACCCAGGTCCTCCTACCCCTCCACCGCCAGCAACCAATATGGATTTTATAAAGCCGCAGTGGCAGCCATCTTGGCCAGATAGTCCGTATAAATGTGCCTGTTTGTGCAAAAATAGGCACATTGGGGGAATTCAGTTCAGTGCAATGTGCCACTGCAATGTTCAACTGTACACAATAATGCTTAGGCCGGGATGCAATAAAGGAAAAATGCGGTTAAAACCCCATTTTCGGGGGTTTTACCGCATTTCCATATGTACTAAGACCCGGCCGCACTTTTATCGGTGCAGAGGGTAACGGCAGAAAAACCTGGCGTTACCCTATAGAAGCCTATGGGCTTCTTACCGCACCCGGCTCCCAACGATTCACCACCTCCCGCCGTGGCCCAGTGCTGGCCCCCACTCACCTGTTGTCCTTGGTCGCCGGCCAGCGCTC
Source organism: Taudactylus pleione (assembly GCA_031769625.1). NCBI lineage: Eukaryota > Metazoa > Chordata > Amphibia > Anura > Myobatrachidae > Taudactylus > Taudactylus pleione. The sequence continues at coordinate 2,982,785 of JAUIMM010000228.1, read as the reverse complement.
CTCCTGGTTTCTCCGCCTCCTCCTCCTAATCTTCCGGGTGCAGGAAGGAGGAGGAGCCCGGGGCTTCCTGCACAGGTCATCAGCAGAAAGCCCCGGGCTTCGGAGGGGCGGGGTCTCACGGAGACCCCGTCACCCAGCTTCGGCTACTTCGCAAAGGGCAGCTCTTATCACAAGAGCTGTCCTTTGCGATAATAATCGCATATGTTAGTAGTACATGTGCGATCATCAGCAAGGTTGCGGTGACTGACGGGATGGTCACCGCAACCTTAGTACATCCCGGCCTTAATATGATAACCAAACTTCTCAAATCTCTGAGAAGCAAGGGAAAATAGAGATCTTACTGGCCACAAGTGTTGCACAGGCACTACATGACAATTACACTGAATTGAATACCCCCCATGTTATCATAACCAGCATTTTTGCTGTTGGCCTGTTTTGGTTTTGTTAATGACCATTAGTGAATAGATGCATAAAGTATCCAATCAAAATAGGAAATGGGCATTTAAAATGTAAAGCAGCAAATTAATTTGGAAGCAAGCTGCCGGTGACTCTTAAGTGCAATTACAGTAGCAGAAATCAACAGAGAGACATCCTGTAAAGCTACCATAAGCCATTCCAGCGGCATCTTGCAGGTAATTGAATCTGCCCCAAAGTATTAGTATTAGTGTTACTGGGCAATGGGCCACTAACATTTCCAAGAGGCAGCTGCACAGATCAGCCTGATACTGGAGTATATAAGTCATAGTAGGAGCAGTTACAGTGTAATAACACAATGTGCAGGCTATATAGGGTGCGAAGACTAATAGTGATAGCCAGAGTGATAACATTAGTCTGCAGATGTCTATTGTTTGTTATCATGCATGATTTCCCCTCTAACATTGCAGGTCTGTATACTACATGTCTCCTTCCTGCTGCTGTAGTTGGTACCATTGTTTTCATGGTGGGTTTTTACCTGATGACCACTGACATCCCTGCGTGAGTACAACATGCGTTAGTGTGCCCAATGTCCACTGTAAAATAATAAAAATATTACTTAAAATGCCTATTTATTTGCAGTGTAAAAAAAATGTTCACGGCTTACTTGTACCCAGAACATAGATTATCTTAGTAACATAAAGTACAGGAAGCATTCTAGAGACCACCATACAATACACAGAGCATCCTCCAATGATCCACATACAATACTCAGAGCGTGCCCTAGTGATGCCATGCAATTCATAGAGGATTCCTCAGAGACCGTCACATACATACTTATAGAGAGTATCCCACAGTGACTGCCATACAATACACAGATCATTTCCCAGAGACCATCATGCAACACACAGAGCTTCTACCAGTGACTGCCATACAATTCATAGAGTGTCTTCCAGTGACCGCCATACAATACACAGTGCATCCCCCAATGACACTGGAGGAGGTAATTCTCCTTGTGTGCATATACTGTATATGAGGAACACTCCCGAATGATGATGAATGAGTGTACCAAATAAAGTTGGCAATAGTACTACAGTATTTAAATCTTAGAAACCTGGTGGAATACACTTACTTCCAGCTCATCAATAATATCAGTGTGAAAATAAAAATGAATCCTTATTTTCTTTTGTGTCATGTCTATCTTTATCTGGTCAGGAAAGAAGTTTGTGGGAGTAATGAAATGTTCTACATGTGTCCTATTTGTGGCATATGTCCATATTGGAATCTTTCAAGCACCTGTGAGCAGTACAAGGTGAGCACAATGCCAGCCACATGTTACAGCTTTTTTGTGTCACAAAAGAGAGAAATAAGCTAGAATCAAAAATGAATAGCTAGGGCAGCGTTTTTCAACCACTGTGCCGTGGCATACTAGAGTGCAGCGAGCGGTTGTCAAGTGTGCTGCGAGGTAAGCGAAGTCAGAGTTGACTTTACTTATACTGCTGGTCTGGGCAATGTTGGCCTCTTCTGGGAGGCTCAGGCGCACCCGGGCCGTGACCTATGAAGATGCATTGGCATGACGTAGGACACGCATGACGTGTTGCACGCCCACCTACACACTTCTCCCAGCTCTTCACTGTGTGCTTAGTCAGTGAGTGTGACTGAGCAACCCCAGCTGATGAGAGACAGGACAGGGACAACAGTGAACCCTCTCAGCTGGTTATTTTATTTTTTCTGTGGGGGCCAATGTAATTTTTTTTCTGTGGGGAGAAATGTGTTTTGTTTTGTTCCTGTGGGGAGCAATGTGATTTTGTTTTTCTGTGGGGGCCAATGTGTGTGTTTGTTTTATTTCTGTGAGGACCATTTTTTGTTTTACATTTTTTTTTCTGTCGGGCCATTGTGTTTTATTTTTTTCTGTGGGGCCTAATGTGTTTGTTTTTGTTCTGTAGCGGCCAGTGTGTTTTATTTTTTTCTGTGGGGGCCAATATCTGTTCTTTTTCCTGTGCGGTGCCAATTTGTGAGTGTTTTTTCCCATGGGGCCAATGTGTGTTTTTTTTCCTCATGGGAGAATGATGCTGTGCCTTAGCAATTTTAAAATCTTCGGTATGCCACGAGTTGAAAAAGGTTGAAAATCACTGAGCTAGGAGTTCCTATTATTCAATGATAAATACCTAAACCTCCTCCAATGTTCGGTATATTATGCATACAGTCCTTCTTTTTCTCGCTATACTCATTTGGAATGACTGGAGTGGGAACAGTCTCTTTGGGCTCACCTACACAAGTCAAACAAGCAAGCTGGACTCCAGCACTCAGATTTGGGGTATGCGTCTAGGGTGCTTGGAGTCATAGGACTTCATGTCCAGTTGCGGCTCTGGTGGTCTCTGATTATTCACAGGGACAGAACAGAGTAGTTGCTGGCTAAAAGCACCTGGGTTGGTGGATACTTGTTTTGTGGGGTGATGAGCAAAAGAGTGGTGTCGTCCTGTTTGTACAGTCCCACAATGTTGGCTATTTGTCAAGCACTTTTGCCCATGTTGCCAAATTGCCACATACTTGCCTGCACCCACTTCTTCACCTCTGTGGCACACCAGTGGTAGAACTGCTATTGGCACATTAGGTAAAACAGTGCATTGCCAGGTGGTAGCACTTTCATCCACTTCACCATGTACTGCTTCAGCTGAGTGGTGAACTGCTCATTGGTGATGTGAAGGCTCTTTGGTAAGTCTCAGAACTGTTAACTGTAGGACGTAGGAGTGATAAAGAGTGGTACTGTGAGTTGTTATAGCTCTCCCTTTAGGTGGCCAGTAGCCACTCCACGATAAGCCACCAGTGCCTCTCTGTGCCGACAGGGCACTAGGTATCTGACCCACACTTTGCTTGGGAAACTCCTTTTAAAAGCTTGCAAATGTCCCCAAAACTGTTCTCAAACTTGGAAAAGTTTATGCATCCTTATCTGGGTGCAGCACCTGGTAAAGAATCTCTGAAAACCCACTCATCGTGGCACTTCTAGATGATAAGTATTCTTAATTGCTCATTCTCCCAGTCATTCAGCTAGGGTATCGATCCCACCCTGTCTTGAACATTGGGATGGCTGTTGTGGTGAGGGTTGTTGTTTAATATGGCTTCTGTGAGATGGGGTGGGCTTGGGGTTCTCACTAGTTCCTGTTGTTAGGCTGCCATCCTGTGCATATTCCTGTCCTGCAGTTACTCCTCTCCTGAGTAACTCAGCTTCACCAATCTGGTGTCCAAAAAAACCTTTTGGGACTATCTCACCACTATGCTGCCAATATCTGTAACTACATGGCCTCATTCTGCCAGGTGATTACAGAGTTGTTTTACATAGAGAAAGTTATTTGTCCAACCTGAATGTACTAACTTCACCATTCCTATAGATTCCGTCACACCATCAAAAACCACCTGTTACAGACTCCTTCCACTGCATTGTGGGCAGGTTCCAGCCTTTTACACCGACACATGGAAACACTTGTTCCACCCAGGCTTCTACACCAGCACTTGGATCCACTTCTGAGTTTGTGTGGTCCTGCTGCAGCAACACCTCCTGGTTGGTGTCAGCTATTTCCTCCACTGGTCACACACCATGGTCCAATCTGCACTTGGTAGCTTGCAGTGAGCTTGAGACAGAACAGCCACAGAATGGAATAGCAGTTTGCTCCATTCTGGTCGTCACAAGATGCAAGCAGATGCCAGTGTCTTGAAGCAAGTAGATATTTGGAGTGTTCTGAATAGGACAGTATACACAGCATGCCAATGTTCTTCAGAAGTACTTTCCTCTAAATGTTCAGAACACAGTGTAAGATTGCCATCTTACACTGTCAAATCAGCTCTTCTTATGGTATCCAGTCAACTTGTTGACATTCAGAAGGTCGACAATCTGACCGTCGACATCAGAATGTCGACAGGTTATGAATATCGACAGCCAGAATATTGACATGGTCATTAGATCGAAAAATACCCTGAGAAGTGCTGAGACTGGATTCTCAGGGACAGAGCTTTCTCGCAATCTCTTATTAGAACAATATAGTAGCAAAAGGTGCATGTATTGGAATGTGGTGTACTCTAGGTGATACAAGCAAAAAAAAGAGGAATATATAGAGAGGTTGTAAAAGATAAATGAGGGTGGAAGAATCACATAGGTTAAAATGTCCACGGGTTTGTCACTTCCAAAATTGTAGGCTAGTAATCTAAGGCACGTAGCAACAACAGTCCTAAGAAGAAAAAAAAATAGTCTCCAGCAGAGTTACAAGTTTTTATCCACATAGATTTTTTACGTGCAGTATGTTGTTGGGAGCTGGATGCAGGGCCGCCATGAGAGGGGGTATATGTGTAAGGGGCCAGGAAAGTTTTGGGGGATCCTGGTGTTCGATTTGACTTTTCTTCTTTTCCATGGAAAGTGTGGTTCGTCATTGGATGGATCAATCCATACATACTAGCAATCACTGTCTGTGTGCGTTTGCCTGATCCAGGGCATAGCAAAGTCACTGATTGCGTAATATGATGAAATCCACAAAATCGGACGGCATCTCCACTTGCATCTGTCTCAGACCCAGTCTTGTGTTATAGCTACATTGTCGGTGTGATAGGAAAGCTTTTAGCTAATACTTTATACCATTGTACTCTGTCCGTCATCAAAATACTGCATGGCAATCTGATTAGATCTCTCTTGCATGGGATGGGTACAGGATGCCGGTGGTCAGAATCCTGATGCCGGTATCCCAACAGGGTTAGGATACCGACAGCTGTCGATCAGTATCCTAAACCTCCCCTCTCCCTACCCTAACCCTTCCTCCCCAGTACCTGAAACTAACCACCTCCTCTAGTGCCTAAACTTAACCACCCCCTCCCAGCAACCTAAAACCTAACTTTTCCCCCTTAGTGCCTAACCCTGACCCTTTTTCTAGAGCCTAACGCTAACCCACCCCCTAACCCCACTACTTACCTTCAGGATTTTGGAGGTCGGGACGCAGTGATTCTCACAGGTGGTCAGGATTCCAGCACCGGCATTCTGACCACCGGAATGCCTGTGGTCGGGATATTGACCGCATCCCCTCTTGCAGATAGTGTTTTGTTTCACTTATATGTATCCTACTCCTTTTTAGGGATCATGTGGAGCTTACTTATATTTTAGAACAATTTCGGTATGTTTCGTGATGTTGACATCTATTATAAAGGCACTATAATGTCAACAGGTACAAAATGTCGACATGTTCAAAATCTCGACAGATATATAATGTTGATACCCAATTTAAGTCAAACCTGAACATTTTTTATTGTTGATCTTTTAACTGTGTAGACATTTCATGTGTTGACACTTTGACAGTGTCAACATGGTCAAGGTGTCGACATTTTAATCATGTTGACATTATGACATTCAACATATGGTGTAGACCTTTTGACATTGTGATTGTCAACATGATGACTACGTCCCATTGGCACAGTTACATGTTAACATGTTTATCAGTCCTTAAATGTATTTCGATTTTTTGGGTGTTCATTGAACACAAGTGGGCTCACTTACAGGTGGATTTATTTGCACATTTGATGTATGTAGGAAAAATGTGTATAAAGTCGGACACATAAGTAGTATAAACAGACCATATGGCAATAACAAACAAGTCCCTAATGTCTTCAGGGGGGATGTAGTTGGCATCCCGATGGTAAGTATTGGATTAGAGGGAGGGTTAGGGTTAGGCACTAGGTGGAGGGGAGGGTTAGGCTGCGAGGGGTGAGGGTTAGGCTGCGAGGGGGGAGGGTTAGGGATAGGCTGCAGGGAGTGAGGGTTAGGTTTAGGGGTAGGGTTCAGGTACTTACCAGCCGCTGTGTCGGTATTTTAGCCTCGTTGGGATGCCGGTGTCAGGATTCTCCAGGATTTGGAGCACAGACAACCCGTACCCAACCCCTTCACTGGCTATTAGTCGAAGAGGTCAATGCACAATCAGCCAATCAGAAGCAGTACAGCTGATATTCATCATTAATTAATTAATTAATTAATTCAGAGTTACAAGAACACAAGTTTACTGTACTCGACCTACGCTTGCCCGCTCCTTCCCTGCCCGGTTCCTGTTTACCAGGTATAAGGAGCCCTAAGTAGCAGATTCTCCAAATCTTGGCATGGATGTCTGGGTATACATTTGTGGTGCACTGTCATGCACAGTATGGAAATGTCATTTATATGCTAAAAACAACAGACGTATAATGAGCCTCAGTGTCGCCAGTTACAATTGCTATTGGATAATGAAGGGAATTAGGTTGATGTAAGTTCTGATGCAGAAACAAGGCTGTACGTTATATGTGATATTGGATACTTAGGGGGAGATGTATCAGGCCTTGGAGAGGGATAAAGTGGAGACGTTGCCCAAAGCAACCTATAAACTTCTGTCATGTATTATTAGCACAGTCTTTGAAATGACAGAAGGTGATTTGTTGCTTTGAGCAACTTCTCCACTCTATCTCTCTCCTAGCGTGATACATCTCCCCTAGCGATCTGTGTGTTACATAATGTGTGTGTCTGATCCCTACAGGTCGGTGTGCTGTTTGACAATGCAGGGACACTGCTGTTCAGTTTCTTCATGTCAGTCTGGGCAGTGACCTTCTTAGAGTACTGGAAGAGACTGAATGCAACTCTGTCCTACCAATGGGACTGCTCAGAATTCCAGGACATTGAGGTGAATTAAATAGTTGATTTGAAGGAACTTTCTCTCCACTAATTGTGCAACATACTAGGAATGATCATGATGGTGGCATCACATGGTATGGTTTACACCATAGAGGTGGGAGATATGACTGCCATAGGGCCACCCTCTGCATTGTATGCCTTTGCTATTCTCTCTTACCATTGCCACGATGTCCTGTACCACAACAAGGGGCCTACTTTACACATACAAGTACAACATATTTGACAGGGGACTCATCATGTATATGGTATACTTCAATACATACGATAAATAAATATATAGGAGTTGTCACTGGAACATACAATGATATTCATGGATGGCTCTCTCCAGTTCCACTATTTTTGCCGAATGTCACTGTGCATGTGTAATGTGCTTCACTTATGCACTTTATTTATGCCTATTTTGCATAATATTTCTCTGATTACCAGACATCCCAGCATTCCTTTCATATAATGCCTTATTTTTATGTGTCATAGTACAAACAATATATATAGTATATATATTTACTAATAGTCAAGCAACCACTAGAAGAAGCCTGTCATGTGATCAGTCAGTCTACCTTGACAACCACTCAGTTAAAATGTATTTTGTATAAGTGGGTTTCCGGATTCTCACCTACAGATTTAGAAAATGTTGCACTGAACACTATTTATATGATGGTTACTGACTATAATCTCATAGAGCAATGGTGGCCTTCAGTCGGTAACTAGCTGTACCTACATCTGTGTAACAAACTTCTATTTCAGGAGACTCCTCGTCCTGAGTTCACAGCATTAGCTCCTCTTACTGTGCGCAATCCAATCACTGGGGTGATAGAACCGTATTTTCCAGATGCTATACGTCTACGTAGAGTCCTGACAGGATTCATGGTGATCATATTGATGGTAAGAGACTGACTGCAATACTGTGCTAGGTTTATACAGTAACGCTTGAGAGGGTAACCAGTCGACATTCAGAAGGTTGAGACAGTCATTTTTTTTACGTCTTCAGAATGTCGATGTTTAACGCGTAGACACCAAAATGTTGACATATGTTTTTTTGATGATTTTATGGCTAGGTTTAGGATTAGGGTTAGGCAAAAAAACATTTGTCTACATTTTGGTGTCAAAATATTAAATGTTGACATTCTGAACTTGCCGACATTGTAACTCTGTTGACCTAAATCTCTGTGGACTTATTGACTGTGTCAATATTCTGCCTGGCGACATTCAGTGCCTGTGCTGGTGTAGACCTATTGAATGTCGACCATCTGAATGTAGACGAGTTATACCACACCCCTTGAGAGTGAACATTTTATCTGCATTACTCCTGGTATCTGGCTATAGTTATACTGTATTATAGAGGTAATAGGAGATTCCTCTTGTTATTCAGTTCTGTTTGCCTCTCTGTTTCAGGCACAGGGGGTGCGTTGGAGCTGGGACCTCTCCTATTAATTACATGTGGAGGAAATTTTAGATTAGGAAGGGGTTGTCCAAAAATGGGAAATCCCTTTCATCTCCTCATGCTTACCCTATATTTTCTTCTTAACAGATTTCTGTGGTTATCATGGCTCTCATTTCTGTCATCATATACCGGCTCATCATCTCTGTGATTGTTGCAAGAAGTTCAAACAAGGTGCTCATCTCATCTGTGAGTAACCAGCTCTTATTACTGACCATGTATGTGTTCCGTGCTGTTTTGTACATATCAGTAATATGGTTTGACTGTGTGTATTTACCAACCGTGTGAATAATGCTGTTTCATATTTGTTTGCAAGCCATGCCTAAAGTCACAGCATTAAAGTTTAAGCGCCCCAACATCACATCTTTGTTACGCATAATCCTATTCCCTCTTCCTGCTTTAGCTCCCTATGGTTCTAAACCACAGCATCTTTTTGTGTTTTGGTTTTGGATCTGGATCTTTCTTCGTGATTTGGATCTGGATTGGTTTTGCCAAAACCACCCTTCCGTGTTTTGGGTTCTGGGTTTTGTGTTTTGGATCTGTATTTTTTTGAAAAAAAGCATAAAAACAGCTAAAATCACAGAATTTGTAGGTTTTTCTGCTCCTATGCTATTATTAACCTCAATAACCTTAATTTCCACTCATTTCCAGTCTATTCTGAACACCTCACACCTCACAATAGTGTTTTTATGTCCAAAAGGTTGCACCGAGGTAGCTGGATGACTATGCTAAGCGACACGAGTGGGCGGCGCAAACACGTGACCCATCTAGGAGTGACACTGCAGTGGCAGACAGGTTGGCAGTTTGAAAAACTAGGCCCCAAACTGTACATAATGCAAAGAAAAAAAAAGAGGTGCAAGATGGAATTGTCCTTGGGCCCTCCCCCCCACCCTTATGTTGTATAAACAGGACATGCACACTGTAACAAACCAATCATTTCAGCGCCAGGGTCTGCCACACAACTGTGGCTGAAATGATTGGTTCGTTTGGGCCCCCACAAAACAAGCTGGCAATTAATCTGTCCCTGCACAAACTGGCTCTACGGAGGCAAGATGTCATCCTCATCCTCCTCATCCACCGATTCCTCACCCTCTTCAGTGTGTACATCCTCATCCTCACTGAGTATTAATTCGTCCCCGCTGGAACCACAGGTCCCTCTGTACGTTCTGGAGGCTGGTCTCCCTGGAAGAGTTGATAATTAATTTTATGAACATCATCTTCTCCACATTTTGTGGAAGCAACCTCCTACGCCTTTCGCTGACAAGGTTCCCGGCTGCACTAAACACTCTTTTGGAGTACACACTGGAGGGGGGGCAACTCAGGTAAAATAGAGCCAGTTTGTACAGGGACCTCCAAATTGCTTCTTTTTCCTGCCAGTACAGGTACGGACTGTCTGACATGCCTACTTGGATGCTGTCACCGATGTAATCCTTTAACAGACAGACGCACGCTTGTCGCTGCTGCTTTGAGGATGCAAGTGCGGCTACAGCCCACACAATTCACAAAGACAGAAAAAAAAAGAACAATATTTTTATTGTTTGTGTAGCACACTTTGAGGGTGTCACCACCCTTTGACAGACAGACGCACGCTTGTCGCTGCTGCTTTGAGGATGCAGGTGGAATCTAGACGGGATTTGGAACCGGGGACACACTACCTCCATCATTTGTCTAAATCCCACTGCACTAATGGCGGATACCGGACGCACGTCTAACACCAACATAGCAGTCAAGGCCTCAGTTATACGTTTTGCTTCAGGATGACTGCTGTCGTACTTCATCCTCATCGCTAGGGACTGTTGGAGGGTCAATTGTTTAGTAAAAGTAGTGGTGTTCCTACTTCCTCTCTGGGATGATGAACAACTCCCAGCAGCAGCAACAGCACTAGGAGGAAGTGGTTCTTGATCTTTCCCTATTTTATTTTTATCAGAGAAAGTTTGGTCCTCCATTTATGTTATATTGATATATACGTGCGGCTAAAGCGCACACAAACACAGAAAATATTTTTTTATTTTTGCTGGAGAGTAGTGCACTTTGTGGGTTACACCACCCTTTAAGAAATGAGCCAGCCGGCTCTTTACTTATGGGACACAGGCGCACGCTTGGCGCTGCTCCTTTGTTGATGCACGTGCAGCCACAGTGCACACAAGTCACAAACACAGAAAATATTTTTTTTTTTGGTTTGGACTGGAGTGTACTTTGGGGGTTACAGTACCCTTTAACGGTCAAGCCAGCCGGCCCTTTACTTATGACACAGGCGCACGCTTGGCACTACTTTGTTGATGCACGTGCGGCTACTGCGCACACAATTCACAAAAAATATTATTTTTTTAGCACTTGGGGGGAGCACCCCTGATGGACAGAGCACCCCCTGGACAACACTACAGCACCCCTTTAGGACTGGGACACTGCACAGGACTTTGGAGTGGACACAGCCCCTATGGAGAACTGACTGCACAACACAGTCCAGCCAGCCCCTATGGACTTTGAAGTAGTGGACACAGCCCCTATTAACAACAGCAGCACAGCACAACACAGCCAGCCCCTATGGACTTTGAAGTAGTGGACAACAGCAACACAGCGCAGCACAGCACAACACTACTCTGCACTACACTACACTACACAGCCCAGCCAGCCCTAACTCCCACCCTCCCTCTTCACTGTCCACAGCCGAGTGAGAAAATGGCGCCGACGCAGGTACCTTATATAGGATCCAAAACCCGCGAGACTCGGAAGGCGGGATGATGACGTTTTGCCTCGATTTCAGATCCGAGTCAGGCGGGAAAAGTCGAGCCTGACTCGGATCTGCCTCGGATCGGGGGGGCTCGGATTTCAGATATCCGAACCCGCTCACCCCTAATATTATATATATATAATTTTTTTTTTTTTTTTTACATAGACAAAAAAATCTTACAGTTTCACATGTCCCATTAAGATTGCTTAGACATGATCTGAAAATTCACAAAACCTATTGATTTTCTGCCATTCAAACTTCAAAAAGCAATGAAATTATGATCATTAAGGCTGACGCCTTAATGGACGTGTTCCTTGCGCAATACAGATTTGGTATGCCATCACACCCTGTGGTTAACTGCAGATTCAGCACTCTCACAGAATGAGATAGCAGCTCCACCATTTTGTGAGTGACTGCAAATTCACAGAATTGTGTGCTCATTGGAATACACACATGCAGTCTATGCAACTGAGGTTTGAGCAGTTATGTGGCTCCCACATCCCACTCAGTGCCCACAATCTTTCCATTTGATCACCAAAACAATCTCACTGACTTCCAACATCCTTCTCACTGCATACATTTATCTCATTTAGAATACACGTTCAGCTCCCTTATTTTTAAAAATATCATATTCTGTCTATGCATATACACAGGGCCGGCCCTAGACCAATTTTTTTGGTAAGCGAATATATTAATTGGCACCCCTCAACACTTTGGCAAGCACATAAAAAAATTAAAAGGGCGTCGTCTCGAGGGAAAGCCGTACCTACGAGCCACAACCCATTTTTGTCACGCTGGATGCATGCCCAGAACTCTGGGAGCTGCTGGTCATGCCCCTAGTACCTCTCTCCATTGAATAGATGCAGCGCGCAAGCGCTTGGCATTTATTCACTGCTTGCTCTGAGCAGCACTAAGAAATAATATCATCATTGTAGACTACCTGCAGATCCCCTCTTTACTTTCTGTAGCAACAGAGGCTAGCTGGCAAATTTCAGCCTAGGGGCAAGAACAGACCAGAACACTGGCCCTTGAACAGTAAACCATCCTCAAATAGTGGTTTTAAGTATAAAACACACTGTGGGGAAATTTTATCAAAGGGAGATGAGCCCTTTTTATGGAACTAAATGGGAATTTTTGCTGGCTAAAGGGCGAGATTTGACTTTGCCCTATATATTGAGGGGATTGCCATCTGCAATAAGTATTTATGAAGAGCGTGCCAGTTCTGCCTGTTTTATTAACAGTATCCAGAAGAAAAATATTTTTTTAAAAATGCTTTATTTGTGGAATATTTTTATTAAATGAAGGATTGTTTAAACCATTTTACTAATTTATATAAAAAAAAAGTATTTTTATAAAAATGTACCTTTCACTTTCAGAATATATGTTTACTAGTTGTCCCAACCCACACTGCTTTCACCTCCATACTAATGCATAACAATTTATAATTCTATACTAGCACCTGGAATCCTTACACTTTTTAATTAATTTCTGGACAGAAAAATCTGGTAAATTATTTTCCCATAATAATTCCTTACACCCCTTCATGCATCATGTTAAAGCCGTGCACTACCAGATGACAATGACGACACTATACTGTACATTCATTATCAAATAACAACCAAAAAATAACCCATGTACACCATATTAATCATTGACTGCCCATAGCAAGTCCCTTGTAGACTTTGAACCATGATGGGTACACACTGACAGTTATATTGGCCGATCAATTGATCGGCCAATAGATCTGCTGCCCGTCGGCCAGTGTTTACCAGCGATATGTCTATGAACCTCGGCATTCACAGACATGTCGCATTGGCTGTGCTGCAAAGCCGATGGACAGATATTTCTGCAGACATATCTGTCTATCGGCAAGTGTGTACGGGCGATCAGCAGATCACCTGTAAACAGGCAGTGGCAGCCGAGGTGAGAGGGGGCGGACCCACCCCCGTTCCGGCTAGCGGACCCATGGAAAAAGAGACATATGATGGTCGTTCAGTGTATATGAACGACCATCATCTGCAGATATATCTGAAGATCACTCGATCTGCAGATATATCTTTCCAGTGTGTACCCCGGGCCGTAACTAGGGTAGTGCGACCAGTGCCATGGCACAGGGCACCGCAGGGCAGGGGGCGCTGTTTGGACCTGTCACTTTTCTGTTTATTATCATTCTCACTTGTAGCTTCCTCTTCTTTCATCCCCAGCATCTCCTGGCCTCTCCTATCTCTTCCCCATGAGACCAGTCTCCTTTTTTGGGTGCATTATGCCCCCATTAGAGGAATGTGGGGGCACCAATTCTCTTTCTGGCACAGGGCACCAAAAAGTCTAGTTACGACTCTGTGTGTACCCACCTTTAAAGTGGACCTGGAGAAAGGTCAGAAAGTAGTGTCATGCAGGCCGGACCAAAAGGATTAGTAGACCATTATTGTGTTCAGAGTGACAACAACAAAAGGCATTTTAAGGGACCTATATACAATACAGGAAGCATACCAGGGAATAAAATAGAGAACAGAGCATCCAAGTGACTTACTTACAATACTGTGAACATTCTTATGACCATCAAAAAAAAAACACAATACAGACTGCACCATATTGACCACCATACCCACCCACACCACTTGCATGTTCACGGCTACACTCAGTGTATACAGACTGAAACAAAGAGCTCGTGGCTCACACTGGGGGAAGCCATATTCTCAATTTGCTAAAGTGCTACCCGCTTTTAAAAAAAAAACACTGCAGATCACCTGATTATGTCCATGTGCTGGGGATGATGTAGGCAGCAGCAATGGCACTGTAGAAACAGATCATCAGCACTAGGACAGCCAAAGTAAGGGGGGGGCGCACATTCCTCTGACCTCTTTACTCAGTTGAGTTTTAGAGACAGTATGCAGTCGCCTGTGCATTTAAGTGGGACTGTCCTATGTGGTTTAGGTGTTTGGTGTAGTTAAGGGATCAAAGTGCGCGTGCATATCCTTAAGGCACGTATCCACTACAGGAGAAAAATTAGTGATTAAACAATTACGACATCGTTATCATTCAATCGTTCATTAATCTACAGTAAAATGTTGGAAACGGCCAGCGATGCGCGCTCACCGCTGGTCGTTGCTGGCATCTGTCATCGCCTGAACATGCAGGCCAACCGACAGGTTGTGCATGTTCGGGGATGAGGGAGAGTGCCTGCACTGAAAGATATATTCAGTGTGGTCACATTATCCACTGCACAGGGTGATGAATGATTGTACGATTACAATGTTGTAATCGTACAGTCGTTCCACTCTCGTGTAGTGGATACGCACCTTTACACCAAAGGTTCCCTAACGTGCTCCTCAAGGTACCCCAACAGTTCAGATTTTAGAGATGTCCAAAGTTGAGTACAGGTGGTTAAATTAAATTGTCTGAGGTACTAATTAAGTCACCTGTGGTCAAGCATGGATATCCTTAAATCCTGCACCATTAGGGTGACGAGGACAGAGGACCTCATTCAGAGGCGGTCACAAGAAGCGATCACTCTCTCTGAATGAGGGCGGGCGCTTCTTTTTTTTTGGTGCAGCATCCTGGTCGCAAGCTAAGCTGTGGGTTACCACCCACAGCTTAGCTAGCGACCAGGGTGATGGTCACGATGGTGATCACCATTGCGACCATTGGGGCTTGCGACCAGACCCTAAGGTTGGGTCTGGGCACTCGCAAGCCCCAGGGAGCTTTCTGCTCTGATGGAGCAGGAAGCTCCCCACTGACATCACTGATGATGTCAGTGCGGCCGCCCACAAAACGGTAGGCGTTCCTTAAGGAACGCCTCCGTTTTGGAAACCACTGCCCCGGCCCGCCTACAAAAAGGGGCGAGCTGTCGATTAACATCGACAGCCGCCCCTTTTGTAGCGAGCTCCGGAGTGAGAGGGCGTGCGCAGAGCTACCCATCGACCCGGTTGCGAGCACATCGGTGTTTGCGACCAGGTCCGAATGACCCCTAGAGTTTGGGAACCACTGCCTTACACCATATCCACTTCAACCATGCTTCCTGCATTGTGTGTAATTGAAATTGCTAAGCAAAGGACACATAGGAATCTGGGGGCACACAGAGAAAGGAAGGATCATTGAGGATCAAAGGAAGATATGTACTAGAGTCAGCAAACATTTAGGGGGGTCAGAGACTGACACTATATTCAGATAGAGAGAAGGGAAGATATTACGTGGAGTGCAGGAAGCAGAGCTCTTATAAGCTGCTCTCCTCCTGAGACCAAGGGTCTTTATAAATAAGCTGCTCGCCACTCTGTCTGACCTCACAGCCACCAGAGTGGGAAGAGTATCAGGCACCACGGTCTCTGTGAAGTGAGCCGTGGAGCAGTACCAGTACAGTAGCCCATTTTAACGAGCTGCAGCTGTCAGTCCGACAGACACTATCCGGGTTCTGCATGAGAGCCTCTGGGATCATTTGTGAGTGACTTAAATTCCTCACATACCTTCCTGCCTGGTCCATCCATGTGCAGCTCACTTGCCTCATCTCCGGGTTTCCTGTCAGGTAGTGTCACACTGACTGCCGCTGTCTGACTGGTGAAGTGTCTGTTGCTGGCTGCTGCTCCTCAGCCAGAGCCAGCTCCTCTTTACACTGTCACTGGCAACCAATCTGTGAGTTCTGCAGCGTGACCCTATGACATCACACTAGCGCGCTGCCTACTACACGTGCAAAGGGGGAGGCAGGACTGAACGGCTTCTCTGCATTGGGACTTGTAGTGTCGCTAGTGCCCCTTCCATGCAAAGGGGGCGTGTCTGCCGAGCAGCGGAACAGCCGCTGATGTGATGTGCAGGCAGTTTTGTCAGTGAGTGACACAGTCTGCCCGGCACCCGCTGCCCACCCAGAGATCAGCTGCTGGCTGTATTGTGTTTAATAATAAAGTAGCATGGTCGCAGCCACGGCGCCCTCCACTATGTGGCGCCGTACGCGGCTGCGTACCATGCGTAATTATAGAACCGGCCCTGCATGTACACTTTCTTCCCCTATATGCCTTATCGATTCCTACCTATCAAATTACATTTATTTCACAACATTAATAATACTGAATAAACCGTGAATATTACACTTTAATGCTAGGGAACCTTTTATGTAAGTGTGCAGTGTGTAAGTATTGGGATTTTGGGAAAAGATGCTAGTTAGCGTTGTGCGACTACGTGTTTGTGGAGTACACCATGGTATGTGTCTTGCAGGGTTAATCATTTTATATGTTTTAGTGACTGTCTGTATTTATATGGTGAGGACTTTCAACTTCTTTCTATTGCGTGGCAATCGCACAACGCTAAATAATAGCATTGCCGTATGTACTTATAATGGGCGAGATTCACTAAAATGGCGCTGGGCGGCTAGTCGCAAAATGGCATCTTATTGCCATATGCAAAATGGCGTTGCGCAGATTTAATTTTAAACCGATCCTGTCTCAGCCAATTATCCAGCTTCGACAGCCTCCATGCTGCTATATATTCCCCAATCCCTACTGCTGTGTGGTCTCCCAACTGTGATAGTCTGTGTTCCCTCATCCGCACCAATGTTTTTCCCCAGCCGCACCACCCTGCATCCGTGCCTTCTCCACAGCCACCCTTCTGTCTCTCTCTCATCTGTGGCACTCTTTCTTCCTCCATCTGCACTACTCTGGTCCCCCAACCATGCAACTCTGTCTCCCCCCACCACCCGCAACACTCTGTTTTCCTCCCCATCCACACCAATCTGTCTTCCCCAATCCCTACTGCTGTGTGGTCTCCAAACTATGGTAGTCTGTCTTTCTCCATCTGCACCGCACTGCATCCGTGCCACTCTGTTTCCTTGTGCACCACTGCCTTCCCCTAAGCCACGCCGCTGTCTTCCTTTCCTCTGTGGCACTCTTTTTTCCTCCATTTGCACCACTCTGTCCCCCCCAACTATGCAACTCTGTCTCCTCCCCCACCCACACTACTCTGTTTTCCTACTAGGGGTGAGCGGGTTCGGATTTCTGAAATCCGAACCCCACCTTGCCCCCCCAATCCGAGGCCGATCCGAGTCAGGCTCGACTTTTCCCACCTGACTCGGATCTGAAATCGAGGCAAAACGTCATCATCCCACCTTCCGGGTCTCGCAGGTTTTGGATTCTATATAAAAGGTACCCGCGTCGGCGCCATTTTCTCACTCGGCATGGACAGTGAAGAGGGAGGGTGGGAGTTAGGGCTGGCTGGGCTGGGCTGTGTAGTGTAGTGTAGTGTAGTGCAGTGTAGTGTAGTGTTGTGCTGCGCTATGCTGCTGTTGTCCATAGGGGCTGTGTCCACAGGGACTGGCTGTGTTGTGCTGCTGTTGTTAATAGGGGCTGTGTCCACTACTTCAAAGTCCATAGGGGCTGGCTGGACTGTGTTGTGCAGTCAGTTCTCTATAGGGGCTGTGTCCACTCCAAAGTCCTGTGCAGTGTCCCAGTCCTAAAGGGGTGCTGTAGTGTTGTCCAGAGGGTGCTCTGTCCATCAGGGGTGCTCCCCCCAAGTGCAAAAAAAATAATATTTTTTCTGTGTTTGTGAATTGTGTGCACTGTACGTGCATCCTCAAAGCAGCAGCGCCAAGCGTGCGTCTGTCTGTTAAAGGGTGGTGTAACCCCCAAAGTGCGCTCCACAAAAAATAAACAATTCTTTTTTTTCTGTCTTTATGAATTGTGTGCACAGTAGCCGCACGTGCATCAACAAAGTAGCGCCAAGCGTGCACCTGTGTCATACGTAAAGGGCCGGCTGGCTTGACCGTTAAAGGGTGCTGTAAACCCCAAAGTGCACTCCAAACAAAATAAAAAATTATTTTCTGTGTTTGTGAATTGTGTGCACTGTGGCCGCACGTGCATCAACAAAGTAGTGCCAAGCGTGCGCCTATGTCATAAGTAAAGGGCCGGCTGGCTCATCTATAAAATAAATTATTTTCTTCTGTGTTTGTGAATTGTCTGCACTGTATGTGCATCCTCAAAGCAGCAGCGCCAAGCATGCGTCTGTCTGTTAAAGGGTGGTGTAACCCTCAAAGTGCGCTCCACAAAAAATAAAAATAATTTTCTGTCTTTGTGAATTGTGTGCACTGTAGCTACACGTGCATCAACAAAGGAGCAGCGCCAAGCGTGCACCTGGGTCCCATAATTAAAGAGCCGGCTGGCTCATTTCTTAAAGGGTGGTGTAAACCACAAAGTGCACTAGTCCCCAACAATAATAAAAAATTATTTTCTGTGTTTGTGTGCGCCTTAGCCGCACGTATATATCAATATAACATAAATGGAGGACCAAACTTTCTCCGATAAAAATAAAATAGAGAAAGATCAAGAACCACTTCCTCCTAGTGCTGAAGCTGCTGCCACTAGTCATGACATAGACGATAACATGCCATCAACGTCGTCTGCCAAGGCCGATGCCCAATGTCATAGTAGAGGGCATATACAATCCCAAATGACAAAGTTCAGGAAAATGACCTTAAAAAAAACATTTAAATCATCTGAGGAGAAACATAAACTTGCCAATATGCCATTTACGACACGGAGTGGCAAGGAACGTCTAAGGTCTTTCCCTATGTTCATGACTAGTGGTTCAGCTTCACATGACGATGGAAGCCCTCATCCCGCTAAAAAAATCAAATGAGTTAAGCTGGCAAAAGCACAGCGAAGAACTGTGCTTTCTAAGAAGATATCACAAATCCCCAAGGAGAGTCCAAGTGTGGTGGCGGTTGCGATGCCTGACCTTCCCAGCACTGGACGGGAAGAGGTGGCTCTTTCCACCATTTGCACGCCCTCTGCAAGTGCTGAAAGGAGCACCCACAGTCCACTTGCTGATATGCAAATTGAAGATGTCACTGTTGAAGTACAACAGGATGAGGATGCTGGTGTAGCTGGCGCTGAGGAGGAAGTTGGCGAGGAGGATTCGGATGGTGATGTGGTTTGTTTAAATCAGGCTCCGGGGGAGACAGTTGTTGTCCATGGGATGAAAAAGCCCATCACGGTCATGCCTGAGCAGAAGACCAAACATTCCACCTCTTTGGTCTGGCAATATTTCTATCCAAATCCGAACAACAACTGTCTTGCCATATGTACCATATGTAAAAGTGAAATAAGTAGGGGTAGGGACGTTAACCACCTAGGAACATCCTCCCTTATACGTCACATGCAGCGTGTTCATGAAAAGTTACTGTCAAGTTCAGAAACTTTGGCTAAGACCGTAAGCAGTCCAGGGACACCTAAATCCCTTCATCCTATTGTATCCAAGCACCTGCAAACCACAACTCCCTCCTCGTCAATTTCCTCCTTAGTCAGCATCAGAAGTAGTCCTGCAGGCCATGTCACTGGCATGACTGACTCTCCTATCCGGGATTCCTCTGGAGGATCCTGCATTGCTACGCCTACTGTTGCCGCTGTTGCTGCTGGGAGTCGTTCATCATCCCAGAGAGGAAGTAGGAACTACTTTTACTAAACAATTGACCCTCCAACAGTCCTTAGCGAGGAGGATGAAGTACGACACCAGTTATCCTGAAGCAAAACGTATAACTGAGGCCTTGACTGCTATGTTGGTGTTAGACGTGCGTCCGGTATCCGCCATTAGTGCAGTGGGATTTAGACAATTGATGGAGGTGTGTCCCCGGTTCCAAATCCCATCTAGATTCCACTTCACTAGTCAGGTGATACTGAGACTGTACAGAAACGTCAGAAAAAAAGTGTCCTCAGTGTCCTGAAAAATGCGGTTGTACCCAATGTCCACTTAACCATGGACATGTGGACAAGTGGAACAGGGCAGACTAAGGACTATATGACTGTGACAGCCCACTGGGTAGATGTATCACCTTACACAGCAACAACAGCAGCGTCACCAGTAGCAGCATCTCAGAAACGCCAGCTCGTTCCAAGGCAGGCTACGCTGTGTATCACCGGTTTCAGTAAGAGGCACACCGCCGACAACCTCTTAGAGAAACTTAGGGAAATCATCGCCCAGTGGCTTACCCCACTTAGACTCTCCTGGGGATTTGTGATATCTGACAACGCCACCAATATTTTGCGGGCATTACATCTGGGCAAATTCCAGCACGTCCCATGTTTTGCTCACACAATAAATTTAATGGTGCAGAATTTTCTGAAAAGCGACAGGGGCGTGCAGGAGACGCTTTGGGTGGCCCGTAAAATTTCTGGCCACTTTCGCCATTCAGCGACTGCGTGCCGAAGACTGGAGCACCAGCAAATACTCTTGAACCTGCCCCGCCATCACCTGAAGCAAGAGGTTGTGACACGGTGGAACTCAACCCTCTATATGCTTCAGAGGATGGAGGAGCAGCAAAAGGCCATACAAGCCTATACATCCACCTATGACATAGGCAAAGGAGGGGGTATGCACCTGACTCAAGCACAGTGGAGAATGATTTCCGTGTTGTGCAAGGTTCTCCAGCCCTTCGAACTTGCCACACGTGAAGGCAGTTCAGACACTGCCAGCTTGAGTCAGGTCACTACCCTCATCAGGCTTTTGCAGAAGCAGCTGGAGAAAGTGAAAGAAGAGCTGAGACGGATCGATTCCGCTTGGCATGTGGGACTTGCAGATGAAGCCCTTCATTCGATTTGCAGGGATTCCAGGGTGGTCAATCTGTTGAAATCAGACCACTACATTTTGGCCACCGTGCTCGATCCTAGGTTTAAAGCCTATGTGGTGTCTCTCTTTCCGGCTGACACAAGCCTGCAGAGGTGCAAAGACCTGCTGGTGAAAACACTGGCCCCGATTCAGAGCCGGACGCTCTGACAGAGCGATCGCTCTGAATCAGGGCCGTCTCACCTCCTTTTTGGAGCGGCTCTTGGCCGCTCGCATAGTTGTGGGTGACCACCCACAGCTATAGCAAGTGGCCAAAATGATGGTCGCGATGGTCAAGACCATCGCGACCATCGGGCTTGCAACGAGACCTTGCGGTAGGGTCTCGCTGCCGCAAGCCCTGGAGTGCTTTTGGCTCTATCAGAGCCAAAAGCACTCCCACTGACATCACCACTGACCAAAAGGGGGCGTGCTGTCAATCACCATCGACAGCACGCCCCCTTTGGTGCGAGACCCATAATGACGGCTTGGCACGATGGAGCCGCCTCCGTCTTGCGCATGCGCACTTGGGCAACATCGACCCGCTTGCGAGTTTGTGCCGCCCACTCGTGTCGCTTAGCAGTCATCCAGCTACCTCGGTGCAACCTTTTGGACATAAAAACACTATTATGAGGTGTGAGGTGTTCAGAATAGACTGGAAATGAGTGGAAATTAAGGTTATGGAGGTTAATAATATCATAGGAGCAGAAAAACCCACAAATTCTGTGATTTTAGCTGTTTTTATGCTTTTTTTCCAAAAAATACAGATCCAAAACACAAAACCCAGAACCCAAAACACGGAAGGGTGGTTTTGGCAAAACCAATCCAGATCCAAAAAACGAAGAAAGATCTAAATCCAAAACACAAAAAGTGGCCGGTGCACACCCCTACTTCCTACCCATCCAAACTAATCTGTCTTCCTCAATCCCTACTGTTGTGTGTTCTCCTATTTGTGCTAGTCTATATTCCCTTATCCACACCAATCTGTCTTTGCCCATCTGCACTGCTGTGTCTTCCCATGTCCATGCCACTCTCTTCCCCCATCCATGTCGCTGTCCCCCCAAACTGTGCCACTCTGTTTCCCCCCATCCGCACCACTGTTTTCCACCTATCTGCATTTCTTTGGTTACTCCCCCCCCTCTGTACTGCTTAACCTTCCCTTCTCTACGCACCTTTGTGTCTCACCTATACACGCTGCTGTGTCTCCTCCCTCCATCCACACCACTTTTATCCCATCTGCACAGCTCTATTTTCTGCTTTGACCTCAGTTGCATAGACTGCATATGTGTATTCCGATGAGCACACAATTCTGGGAAATAGCAGCTCCACCATTTTGTGAGTGACAGCAATCTCATTCTGTGAGAGTGCTGAATCTGCCGTTAACCACAGGGTGTGATGGCATACCATATCTGTATTGCGCAAGGAACACGTCCATTACGGCGTCAGTCTTAATGATCGTAATTTAATTTCTTTTTTGAAGTTTGAGTGGCAGAAAATCAATAGGTTTTGTGAATTTTCAGATCATGTCTAAGCAGCCGTAATGGGACATGTGAAACCGTAAGTTTTTTTGTCTATGGAATTTCATAGCTTTTTTAAAAAAGTTATTAACTATCAGGGTTTCAATGAGCAAACCGGACCACCTGCAGGGGAGAAGGGCAACAAAATGGTACACTAACGCAGGTAGAAGAGGGGACAGTTGGTTTGGGAGGTGCAGAGTGTGAGACTACTGTAGGCGTGTGGGGTAGCAGCAGCAGCGGTGGTGCAGAGCAGTGGCAGCGGTGCAGTGCAAAGGGGGCATCAGTGGGCGACAGAGGGCTCACTGGTAGTGCGTATGCACATGAGAAAATCAAATCAATAAGTCACAGATGGATGAATTGAATGTGTAAAAAAAAAAAAAAAACGTAGCCCCGCCCCCCTAGAAAACAAATAACTCCGAGCTTTGCAGCCCCAGTACTGGTTGTGCTAAATACAGGGGGCAAACGACGTAGAGGTTCCCCATATTAAGCACAACCAGCACCAGGCTTTTCAGAACCTGTCCAGGTTGCCAAAGTACGGGGGGAAAAATGACGTAGGGGTCCCCCGTATTTAGCGCAACCAGCACAGGGCTCTGAGCCGGTCCTGGTTCCGGAAATACAGAGGAAAAAAATGCATAGGGCCCCCCCCCTTGTATTTCCCAGAAGCCTGGGGTGCCCTGAGGAGGGGGGACACCTTTATTGGGGGGGTCCCCAACTCCCCAGGGATCCCCGGCCTGGGCTGACTAGCGGTCAGGGGTGATACTGCGGCTGGGGGGCCCGGTGAAAGGGCTCTCCTGGCTGTAGCATCACCCCCCCCTGCTAGACAGAGTCCGGTGCCGGTTCTGGGAAATACGGGAGGGCCCTATGCATTTTTTCCCCCTGTATTTCCAGAACCAGCTCAGCCCTGTGCTGGTTGCGTTAAATATGGGGGACCCCTACGTTATTTGTCCCCCAATATTTTGGCAGCCAGGACAGGTTCTGAAAAGCCTGGTGCTGGTTGTGCTTAATACGGGGGACCCCTATGTCGTTTCTCCCCTGTATTTAGCACAACCAGTACTGGGGCTGGTTGGTTTTTGGGTGGTGGGGCGACGCCATTTTTTTTTATTTTTTTTAAACAGAACCAGGTATCATGGATCTACCAGATCCAGTCTGCATTCTGTGTGCTGCTACCTGCCACGGGGCCTAGTGCCTGCACCACCGCCGTCCGCTCTGCCGCCTGCACCGCTGCAGCCCGCTACTGTCCCGGGTTCAAGCCACAGCTGAGGCCCGCAAACCCCCCGCGCACGTCTTTCCGCCAGCTTCTTCCCCCCCGGATCTGGCCCCCGCTATCGCCCGCGAATGACAGCCAACTTGGTGCACCCAAATGAAGCCACAGTTATTACACCTGCTGGAGGCCCCTACTGCAGCTGCGCAACAAGTTGAAGAGTCCTATCTCTACAATGGTGCATTCTTGAGGTAATAGTTTAAAAACTGTAACTTTCTAATTTACATGAACCCCAAACGCACGTACCCTGGTACAATAGCTACCTAATAAAACAAACCCAAAGTCTAAATTCCACCCCTACCCTGAGTTTTGCCTTCCCAAAAATCCCCCATAGGCTACAGCAGAAAAGTTGTTCTAATTGAGAATGTCAGAAAAAAGTGACAGTTGGAGGTTTAGATTACTCTCATGTTCTAATTTTTTATGTTTTTGCCCTGATTTGGCATGCAGCAACCAGTGACAGTTCTACCCGGCCATACCAAGTTTCAGATCCGTACATCTAATAGCTTTTGAGGTGTATCCCCTTGAACACCCTGCCCCCCCCCCCCCTCCGGAATTCTCTATAGAGAAATAATTTTTTTTAGATGCAGCCTTAATACAAGGGCACGACTGTGCCCTTATTATATTTTTATATATATATATATATATATATATATAGATAGATCTATCCTTAAGCTGTATGACTTTGGTTGTTATATATTTATATACTACACTATGTAGACAAAAGTGATTGGACATCCCCGAGCAAACAAAATGCCTACCATTGCACACGAGTTCCAAATGGCCACTAATATGCCAGTTTCGACAAGAACACCTCGCAGGGAGGCCCATACACGTGCATTTCTATGGAAACAACTAATGTCACTGCCACCTGTCATGTTTCCAGGGCGATGCCGGACTGGTATACAGAAAATTCGGTAACCCGAATGGATTGGCCAGATCAGAGTCCAGATCTTAACCCCATTGAGAACCTCTGGGACAAATTGGAGGTGTGTTCTAGGCCAACTCAACCTTCTATGATGTCACTGTACATAAGGCGGAATGGCAAAACATACCGCCTGTTATTGTCCAGGAACTTGTGGACATTTTGCCAAGAAGGGTGTCTGCACGAATCACTGCATGTGGTGGACCTACAAAGTACTGATGTCAATAAAATCTCGTTGTTCTATTTGCTGTTAGTGTCCAATCACTTTTGTCTACACGTGTAGCTGTGATACCCGGCATTTCCAGATTGAAGAATGGACCTTTAAGTCTATCTGCAGCCTTCATTTTTTACATTGTCTTCGTCTATAACCCAATTCCATTGATCCTGAAAAGGTTGTGTTTGCTAGCAATAGCATTCAGATTCTGGTGGTGCAGTTTGTTTGTTGGAGTAGAACTACAGCTACAGGATGAGTATGACATGAGAATCTAAAGACAATACTGCATCAAGACAGTTGTATATACAACAGTGCAAATTAAGATAGCTGAAAGAATGAATAGCTCTAACTGAAGTGACCAAATGCAAAATAGAATATTCACTAGGATGTGGAGAAAACTCCAAATGGACTTTTGCATAGTGAGAAAGCTGAGTTTTTGGGTGCAAAGCATTTGTTACAAGTTACAATACAACCAGTGGAGGGAATTCTTGTTGGATACAGTGAGGATTCCATAGGGCACAGAGGCTTAATAAAGGTTCTGTATGGGCAGCGACTGTGCAGCCCCCTCAGCCTTGTGCACTGGGCAGTGGCACCGATGCACACCCCTGGGTACGGCCCTAACAGCAGCAGCATGACATTGGTTGAAGACCTAAGGGAAGATGCTTTGGTTTTGTCAGATATAAGGATGAAGAAGAAACACAGGTACAGGTTTTGATGGGGCGACCGATGGTGCATCACCAGATGGTAATGCGATATGTATAAACGCTGTGAGTAGGCATCTCACACCTTGCACATTCAGATGCATGAATGTACACCAGGGAAGGGCTTTATAGCAGCATTAGCACAAAGACGCAGGTGCAACTGCGGCAAAAGAGGCAGCCACAGCTCGTCTGCGTTCTGCTCTGAATCAGCCCTATGTGTCTATCTCTGTGACCATTCACCTTCTAGAATTCCTTTTCTATTTGAAATCACCTTCTGGAATCCGGCAGTTGATTACGATCTACTTTATTCTGAATACAGTTGGGCTGTACGACCAGGACTGTAACAGGGCTTAAAGGAGTCATGTGCTGGCCCCACCCGCTTAGCACTTGACATCATGACATCGAGCGCATGATGTCATTACGTCTCACGGAGGGGGAGTGACCAGCAGCACCTGTAACTGACCGGAGCATCGTGAGGACGCTCCAGATCAGCTGCAGACACTGCAGGGTGCCTGTTTGGAGCATCTAAGGGACGCAGCAGTGATCCTGGCTGCAGGTTGCCATTTTAGGCACCCTGCTAGCCACAAGCAAGGACCGTGGGGTGGCAACAGCACTGGTCTCACACCCATAGTTATGGCCCTGTGTACCACTGTTCTCGACAGCACATTCTGCCTGTCAGCATAATGTGCAGCCACATTACTCCTATGATTGACACTGGGCAAGATTAAATTACCACTGTCCCACAATCTTTGTATCTACTATCTCAACAATAAAGGCAAATAATTAATACTATCATGGGGACAATTTCGAGGTGTTCAGCAGCAGGGCAGTTGTGGGTGTAAATGCATTAATAGAGTTTCTTTAGGAAATTATCTGCAGGAATGGAGTTTAGCTAAGTGAGATTGATAGATAGATATGCAAACAATACCCTTAACATGCGCTAAAATATGAAATCAAATATTCACACCATTGTGTGCCACCAGCTGCACCTCTTTTAAAGCCCCCTGTTAGAAGAGCCAACCAACAATTTCTTAAGAACAATAAAAAAAAACAAAGTGTGTGCAACAATATTGATGGAAAATTTCAGATTTTCTTTATAAATGTATTAGAGTGATATAAAATTCACATAAAGTCCTTGAAGAAATAGAAGTATAAAAAAGTCTAGCACCGAGTCAAGTGTGGACGAAAGTGTCTTTGATTGATGTAGATCTCAGAACCACCTTCTTTGATCGTAGAACGTTTAATCAAGGTTGCAAATCTTTCTTTAAGGCTGGAAATCCCTCCTTGGGGTTAATCTAACAATAAACCCTCCCACCACGAAATCACCCAAAAAGACCCAAAGGCCACCATGAATAATTTAAATATTTATTATGCATAAATCGTTTGCATGCCAAATAATCACTAAAGCAGTTTACATAAAATAATATAAACAAAAAGGTACAGTGAGCAATCATAGATTAAAATTGAACACCACTGTCACACCTTTAAATAGAATTACGGTGGACCCTGTTGTTACATGAACACATGCAATTTGAAATGTGTTTCGCTCTTATGAGGTCTTCATCAGGTGTATTACACAAATTTCCTTTAATGATGACAATGCCGAATAGTATTTCAGATACATAATACATAATAAGGGGAACCTTTGGGATTATTTTGCTTGCAGAGTAAAGTATTTAATACATGTCTAGGTTTACGTGTAAATGATCAGTAAGTCTTGTCCATATATCTCTCCTTGAAATGAACACAGTATGTACGATGGAACAAGTTTCATTTGCATAATTTGTTATATCCCATAGGCAAGTTCCATTGCCAGCATCACCGGGTCCCTGCTGAACTTGATTGTAATTCTAGTGCTGTCCAAGATCTATTTGTCTCTGGCTCATTTTCTGACTCGCTGGGGTGAGTAACAAGAAGCAGAGAGTGGACTCATCAAGAAGACACGGTTACTGCTATCTATAAAGCTACAAAAGATATGTAATCAGTGTCATATAAAGCCTGTGACTAGGAGCTATAAGGTTTGAAGCTGTGAATAACAACATCTATGTTAATAAAAGATAATAATCAGTTCTATCACTAAATCGTATCAAATAGCTTTGGAAGCTGACCCCTCTTTTTCTGTTAAATTACAGCACCAGCATGGCTCCAAAAACTACTAGGGAGGCAAATATTACCTAAAAACTATGCCACGGTTTGTCCATCTAGCTAAATTATTGCATTGACCACACTATTTTATTTTTAGTGTCATTTTAAGTGTTAATTGAAGCTAGAGCACCAGTGATAACACAGCTCTAATTATAATCTATTTCTATGACTGGATTAAATCAAGGGCTAGTGCCTTTGTGGGATCATGACGTAGTTACCATCCCAGTGGTCGGGATGCTGACGCTCAGTATCCCGGCACCGGAATCCTGACACCAGAAGCCCCTGCATTTGTAGCTCCAAGTCTCTTCTCAAGCAACCATATCTGTGTATTTAAAGAACTGGACCTACATTTTTTAAGTCCTAATATATGTCCACATTGCCTGGTGTACACAGCCAATGTCACATGGCCAACCTACTACAATATTAGTCACCATTACATTATGAATACAATTTTTAAATTTGCTGATATATATATATACTGTATATATATGATGTCTTGGGGTTAATTAGCTTGGCAGAGGGTGAATGGGTACAGTGTTTAGGTGCTTAATTAGGGTCCACACACTGCTTTCAGGTGAAATACACAGGGTGATGCTTTACTGCCAGCATATGAAATCAGGAGACAGAAAACAAACAAACAAATCTAGCCCCTGTTTGGGGCAACTAACTCACTTCTTCGACCCTCTCTATAAAGGGAGCAGCTAGTCTGCAAACAAAAGTCCCAAGTCAACTTAGCCCTGCTTCCTGCAGGTTAACACAGGCTCCAACCTGGTCTTTAGTTGACTGACACAACTACACACACACATAGTCTGTCTCCATGCCTTCCCTGTATCCACCAGGTTAGGCCTTGGCTTCCTCCACTGCCTTCTCGTCACAGTCAGAGTTTGTGGTCCCCCCCTTGCCTCCTGCAAGATTCGGACACTGGCCTCCTGGCCTCCCAATGGCTCGCTCAGCTTCACTGGGCTCTCTGACTGGTCTGCCTCATCAGCCCACACCTGAGCTCTCTCCACCAGGCAGCACTTACACAATTTCCCAGACTCCTTTTCTTCTGTGTGGGCAGATCTGTCCTGCCCCACACAGAATATGCTGCTCAGCAGTGCCACCTCTGGTGATACTGCCACATATCCCCCTCCCCAGCTTGAAACCCCTGGGTTCAGCTACATGGGACGAGGCATTCACATGACGATGTCCCTCTTCACTCTCCTCATGAGGGAAATCCATCGTCTCCACAGTCATCCAGACTCTGGTAATTTCTGGGGGTCGCATCCTCCAAGTTCCGGAGTTAATTTTTCTCCTCACTTTATGGTACAAACGGTGGTACTTGCTTTCTTTGTGCAGTACTTGAGGCTCACCCCTGGGTACCATGTCAGGCAGTGAGAACTTGAAGTTACTTTTCCCGAAGTGACATACTTCATCTTCACTCTTGTCAACTTCAGCAAAACCCTGCAAGTTCTTTTCCTCATCTTCTGGCTCATACAAAGAATGGCTTTTCCTTTGTTTCTTTTTAACCAAATGTAGGTTTCTCTTGCTTACACCTCTTAAAAGCACACACTTTGGCCAACTTCTCTTTGTCACATCTTTAACCTTCAACCTTGAAGCACGATATTGGCTATTGGCATAATTTACTGATGGCCCCTTGAAATAAGAGGAGCTATCAGTACCTCGAGAGTCATCAGCATCACAAATTCTGGACCTTGGCCTTATGTCAACAGTCAACGTACTGGCACTGTCACCCTCAGATTCTGGACTCCCGTGTCCACATAGGCTACTTGAATATTGACTCCATTGATCCACATAATTTATCTCACGGCTTTGATGGCTATCTGCCACTTCATTAAGGCATAGATCTCTTGGATTTTCTTGTGCTCCCGAGTTTTGAGCCTTGAAAATATAATGCACTTCCACATGTTCCACCAGCACAGGTTAAAGTTCACTCTCCACAGAGGTCTTTATTTTGTAATTTACTTTAGCTGTACGTTTTGCTTCAAGCTTTGTAGTTTGAGACCACTTCACTTCCTCAAAGATATTGTAAAGAAAATTTTAAGCTAAGCACTCTATGGTACTGCAATAAGTATTCTATTCACGTCCTAATGTATGTCATGGTCTATCTATAGAGCATCCTAATGATTGTGTATAGATCCTAATAGGCTTATGTCAGGTAGGCAATATCTATAGGCTGGATATTCCTTAATAATGCAAAAAGACCTTGCACTTCAGTCCTATATCAGCTCAGCAATATCTTTTGGCAGTGTGTTCTGATGGTGAAATATGCAACAACTCTGTGTTCTTACACCAGGTGGACAATAACGTTAGGCAGTGTGTTCAATAGGTGGTGAAATAAACGCATAAAACAACTGTGATCCAGGAATATCCAGCCTACAGATATTGCCTACCTGACATAAGCCTACTAGGAACTATACACAATCATTAGGACGCTCTATAGATAGACCACAACATACATTAGGACGTGAATAGAATACTTATTGCAGTACCATAGAGTGCTTAGCTTAAAATTTTCTTCACAATATATTTGGAGAGGTTTGGAACACCTCATAAAGCTAGCAGCACTTGGTACATTTAGCGGGTTACTTAGTGTGCGCAAACCATCTATTCTTACTTCCTCAAAGATAAATTCAGCGGTATTGCAAGTTCTATCCTGGTTGCATGACGGCATTACTTCACATATATGAGAATTACTCTTCACAAGACTGTTACCATTAACTGCCTGTAAGGTTCTGTTTTCCACTGCAAAAATGCATGACTTGGGCACATCCACATTACTGCGATCACATAGTGACATCAGAGTCTCATCTTTGGAAGCCATCAACATATCTGTAGACTTTTGTACATCTTGTACCTTTGCCTCACGGGTTATGCGATCACCACCTGTATACGTTATTTCTTTATCACCAATTTCAGACACAGTTATGCAACCTGGACCTGTGCCCCTTTGGGAGGACTTCATACCCTCAGTTATTACTGTAAGCTGAAAGTCACTGCAAGGAATCTTATCCACTTTTCCAAGACGGACCTTTAGGGACTTTCCCAACTCAGATACTTCTGTCCCTTCTTGTACATTGGTATCGTTAATGAGGACATCTCTATGATCACATTGCTGCTGAAAGACATCATTCTGGAACATCTTGCTTAGTTCCCGTAATTCACAGTTTGTCCGCTGCTCATCACACAAGACACTCTGTAGCGGAAGCATATTACTCTGTGCGCCAGCCTTTTCAGGATCAACTTGAACCAATTGCTGCTTGTGGTTATGTACTTCTGCCACACTGGGTTCAGCAAAGACATCGGACACCATTTTAGGTCCAGAATCCAACTTCAGAAGGTTATTTAACTTATTTTCCTCTTCTGATCTTCCCACTACTATGTGGAACTTTATTTGAGCCGTAGATAGCTGCTCTCCCAGGCTGGGCAATTTTCACCATGGCGCTTTCCAACTTGCTCTCAGATTGCAGAAGTTTGCTCTCCACATCTTCATGTTCAGCAAGTCTCAACTTTTGTACAATTATTTCAGACTCCGCAACTTTTAATTCATATTGCAATTCCATTTCTTTGGTATTCCTTTCCACTTGGAATCTTTGCAACTGGTCCTGTGTACTTAGCAAACACTTCTCAAGGTTCTCACTCTGTTCTTGCAATTTCCAAGTCCTGCCACGGGCAAGGTTAAGCTCTCTCTCTCTCCAAAGATTCTCTTTGATTGGCGGCTTTATGCAGACTTTCCTCCAGGAATACATTTCTTTCTGTCAGACATTCTGAAACTGCTTTAGCTGCAAGTAAATTGGAATGGAGAGTTTGTACTTGCTCTTTACAGCTGACTTTAAGATGGACCATCTCCATCTCTTTACCTTCACGGTCAGTTTCCCACTGAGCGTGGGTCTGCAGCATCTGGCGATACTTTTAATTCACAAAACTTTTCCGCCCGAGAATTTTTCTCCAATTCACAATTTTAATCTTTACTTGAGTGGACACAATTAGAGAGAGTTTTTTTTTTTTTTTAACACCAGAGACAAATCTGCCACTTTCAATTGCGTCTGCAACCCTGCGATGTCTCTGGACACCTTCTTTCAACTCCTCCACTTCCTGCTGAAGTACGGTACCACACACTTTTGCTGCAATTCAACAATATCTTGCTGTAATATGTCCTTTT
Source organism: Taudactylus pleione (assembly GCA_031769625.1). NCBI lineage: Eukaryota > Metazoa > Chordata > Amphibia > Anura > Myobatrachidae > Taudactylus > Taudactylus pleione. The sequence continues at coordinate 2,951,016 of JAUIMM010000228.1, read as the reverse complement.
TTGCTAGCAGCACATCATTCTCATCCTTTGTAATACATTGGAACAATTAGCGTCCTCAAGGCTCAAGGCATTCAGACATCACTGCCAATTTGAGGTCTGTCTCTTTAAGAACTTCACGGTTTTTTGTTTCTTCCTGCTCAAATGCCATTTTCAAAGAGGACAGTTCACTCCATAATTTCTTTACAGTTTGTTCATGAACATTTCTCTCATCAGCTAATTGTTCCGTTAAGTCATCAACCTCCCCAGCAAAATACGCATTACTTTCATTCAAAGCTTTACGCATTCTGTCAAATTCTTCCAGGCCGATATAGCCCTCATTGGACAGACCTTGCACCATACACTGACAACACACACCGACATCTTTATTCTGCTTTTAAAATGTCTCTTTCAACGGAATAACACTGTTTACCCCATCAATTTGAAAAGATTCACCACAGAGGATTTCAAACAGCTTTAAATCCCTTCCATGTAACTGACTTTCTTCACAATCAGACTGTACAGTCCAGTCCTGGATTTGCAAATCTCCAGCCTTAAGCTGGCAACACATCTAAAGATTATCTGTCCAACCAGCCAACTAGTTGATTGGTTGGAATGAAAATCTGGTAAGGTATGAAAGCAAATGACAATCAGCAATTTGCTCCCAAACACCGGAAAATGGACAAAAACTGTTTGAACAAATTGTTTAGATCAAACAATTAAACAAACTTGTCTGAACGACCATTTTCATCTGTTTTCTGGCATGTAGGAGCAAATTGCTGATCATCAGTTACTCCCATATGTTACCAGATTTTCATTCCAACCAATCAACTAGTTGGCTGGTTGGACAGATAATCTTTAGATGTGTGGCCAGCTTTAAACTGTACCTTTGTAGCAGGCTTTCTGCCTTTAAAACATTTATCTTTATTTCCCATAATTCTTGCCATACAATACACAGGAACAACTTGCTTTTATTTTCACTGTATCACACTGTCTTCACCAGTATTTTTAACACAGCAAAACAATTTTCTTCATGTGGTACTACAATTACCAGCATGTCAAGCTCTGTCTGTTTAACAGCCTTTCAAAAGGAATCTCTGCTCCCTCAGTACCACACCTTGACTTAACAAGCATGAGCAATTCACCAGAATAAACCACACAATTTCTTTTAACTGTTCCAATGCCAAGGAAGTGCACATTTCTCTTCACAGACAATATATTTTCACTTTTCACTTTTGCAAAACACTTGAATACTTTGTTTCTGGCCACTTTGCATCTCATAAGCAAAACAATTCTCCAGCAGCTTGTGTAACACTTATTTCTCTTCCTTTCCACGGAAAAGATATACACTGCAGCATTAGTGCACACTTGCAGACAATTTATTTGTTTCACTCACCAGAGGAGCATTGCACTTTTGAGTCCACTAGGCAAGTACAGTGAGCTTCCATATTTCCACTTACTTGCGTAGAACCTTGGTGCATAGAATCTTTGTGCCCACATTCTCCTCCATAATGTGATGTCTTGGGGTTAATTAGCTTGGCAGAGGGTGAATGGGTACAGTGTTTAGGTACTTAATGAGGGTCCACACACAGCTTTCAGGTGAAATAAACGTGGTGATGCTTTCCTGCCAGCATATGAAATCAGGAATCAGAAAATAACAAACAGAAAATAACAAACAAACCTAGCCCCTGTTTGGGGCGACTATCTCTCTTCTTCGACCCTCTCTATAAGGGAGCAGCTAGTCTGCCAACAAAAGTCCCAAGCCCTGCTTCCTGCAGGTTAACACAGGCTCCGGCCTCCTTGGCTTCCTCAGCCTGCAGCTCCACTGCCTTCTCATCACCGTCTGAGAGTTTGTGGTCCCCCCCTTGCCTCCTGCAAGATTTGGACACTGGCCTCCCAATGGCTCGCTCAGCTTCACTGGGCTCTCTGCCAGGTCTGCCTCATCAGCCCACACCTGAGCTCTCTCCACCAGGCAGCACTTACACAATTTCCCAGACTCCTTTTCTTCTCTGTGTGGGCGGATCTCTCCTGCCAACACAGAATCTGCTGCTCACCAGTGCCACCTCTGGTGATACTGCTACATATATATGATATATTCTAATTATGCTTACCCGTGTACCTGGAACTTCAGTAAGTATCTGTGAACTTGTGACTCAGACACTATCTAAATGGAGTGATATAACCAGGTTAATGGTGTATATGCAACACAGGTAAAATAAAAACAAAAGATAGAAAACGTACATCAAATATAAAAGAAAAAAGCTTATCTGGTAATGGATCAAGATGTTTCATCCTCTCAAGACTTCATCAGGCCTCAGTCATGTCTCAAATTAATCTTGAGAGTGAGGGGGAGGTCTGAGTGTCCTCATTACATGTGGGACTCTTACAAGTTTATTTTGGGACTTGATGTTTAACTGGAAAAAGCAAAAAGCTCAGAGCTGATGCATAAATGTAGTCCTTTTGCAGATTAGAAATGGCTGCACCTCCTGCACAGCAAGCAATGCCTCTAGAATGTACCCGCTCCACATCCAATAATCTCGCCCTGCAATTCGAAATCTCATTTCTTGTAGAGATGAGCGATTCAGCTTCGGTTTGGATTTGAGAACGAAGCAAAACGTTATCATTCATGGAAAAAGATTACGTTTTGTCCGTGAAAGATGTTTTGTCTTGTTCTGAGAGCTAAGCCTGGCGGGAAGATCCAAGCCAAAACTGAACCGCTCATCTCTGATTTGTTTGTACTGCTCTGCAAAATTAGGCGGCAAATGTGTAACCTGAACTTTGGGGGCACCATAGCAAAACTATTAGGGGTACAAATTGTGTAGGGCCCCACCCGTTACTTGCCTTATCAGGCTGCTAGCTCTTCCTTCCCGCTACACCGACTCTGCTCTGAGAGAAGAGAGAATTAGAGTTTTCTTCCTCCCTTGTAGTGTCGACAGTCACATAGCAGGGGTTGATAAAATACCGACTGACCATGGACACTGCAAGTAGTAGCAAAGGTGGCTGCTATCCTGGTAGCTCCTTCTGGCGTACCGCAGTGCTCCCAACTTCTTTCTTTTGTTTCCGCTGCCATCTTGCTTTACAAATGTTTTGGTGGAAAATCTAGGCACACCTGGGCAAATAAAGACACACGGTGCTGCCAAATAGGTTTTGTGCTGCGTTGCTGCCAATTATTGCTCTTATATGTATATAATAACTGTACTTCTACCCTACATACTGTTTTAATAGCGAATAAAGTTCATTAAAACTAAGGGGTCTATGTACTTAGCCTTGGAGAGAGATAAAGTGGATGGAGATAAAGTACCAAACAATCAGTTCCTAACTGTCATTTCTCAAACACAGCTTGTGAAGTGACAGGAGCTGATTGGTTGGTACTTTATCTCTATCCACTTTATCTCTCTCCAAGGCTTAGTACATAGACCTCAAAGTAACAACAATCTTGTGCTTCTTACTCTATTTCAGAAATGCACCGCACGCAGTCACAGTACGAAGATGCTTTCATCTTAAAAGTCTTCATCTTCGAGTTTGTTAATTATTATTCAACCCCCATATACATTGCGTTCTTCAAAGGACGGTGAGTTGGTGAGCCTGCCCTAGCCATTTGTTACATGTGAGGTGTTATATCACCATTAGCTGTACAATCAAGGACATTCCACTTATAATAACAACAATAGAATACAAAAGTAGAGTATAGAGTATTAGATTTTGCTTTAGACATTGCCATAGCTAGAGGTGAATTTTGTAAGTTATATGTTGCTTTGAAATGTAATGAATGATCACCTTTTAATTAGGATTATAGTCAATTAATGGGGTTTTGTGCCCCCCCCTTCCCGCCTTACGCACACATGTATGCCCATATCTTATCATAAGCACTAGCAAATCTGAAAACATGGTATGGCTATATGCGTTATCCCCATCAAGGCTTATTGGCATAGGAAAGGTAGTGAGGAAAATGGTACAATTATACTAGTTGTTTGAAGGTTAGAAGGCAAGGCTTTTTGGCATTTGATCCTGCTCTGCTCCAGGCACTAACCATGGAAAGTAAGCTCTGCTGCCCAGTGACTGTCCTTGCTGCTAATAACTATGTGTTATTTGTTACTATTTGGCAGATTTGTGGGATATCCTGGACACTATACCATGTTTTTCCAATACCGTAATGAAGATGTGAGTATGAATGTATGGAGCAGAGACAGATTAATGCTTATCGTAACCTACTGAGCTATGTACTAAAGACAACAGCTTTTTCGTCACACACTAACATATCTCACCACATCTTACCATATCTCGCCACATCTTACCACATCTTCTACAGTGAGAACTTAGTTGTTCAGATTTAAAAAAAATAGATCCCATAACTGATACAACGAGGACCAGTAATCATAAATTAATATAGTCCTATCCTTTAACCCAAGGAAATCAGGCTTCTGGTAAATAATAATCTAAATTGAATAAATAATAATCTGAATAATCTGAATTGTTTCTATGATGGTATTGATTGTTCAATAATGAGTTGACTGGGTCAATAATCGTACATTAGGACAATGGCCTGTCTTCTGTAGCAGGCATACTCTTACATACAACTTATGAATTGTGCAGTGTTATTAGAGAATTGGCCCGATACTGCAGTATGTGGCCTCAAAACGACCTTGATGATCAATGATGAAGATTGTTTAAATTGATTAGCTCTGTGTCAGTATCATGTTGGTAAATGAAGTCGGTATACAACTGCTATATATAACATGTGTAGCAAGGTTGGGGAACTGGTACTATCTCCTGGGGTAGATGGCACTGCGCAGCAGCAGAGAAATCACACAAAGTCCAGTGGTCTGGTGCAACTGGCCTCCGACAGTTATATTAGGCAATACAAACAAAATAAACAGAAATAAACACCTTGCCGTCTGGCACTAGCTATACAAAAGTGATCCTAGCTCACTAATAAACAAGGTATAAGAAGGTTTTTCCAGGTTTAGTTTACCTGCTTTCATCAACCTGATTCTATCACAGAGACATGAAAGACTGTCCTTTTCTCAGGCAGTGTATCCCTGTAATGATCAGCCTCACAGCACTAAAAACAGCCACACAGCTGAAAACCCTAATTAGTCTCCTGTAAAGCTAATTACCCAAAAAGCTCCTAACACAAACACCTTCCTGATCTTTCAAAAGACATAGGTCAGGAATCACATATTCCCCTCCCCTGTTTCGACCCAGGGGGTGGAACACTTGCAGCCCCCAAACAAAAGATGCGGGACAACGCATCTGCATTGGCCAGTTGGGACCCAGGCCTATGTTCCACAGTAAATGTAAATTCCTGCAAAGCTAAAAACCATCTTGTTAGCCTGGCATTTTGGCCTCGCTTTACTGACATCCATTTCAATGGGGCATGATCCATTATGAGCTTAAACCGTCTGCCCAAGAGGTAATACCTCAGAGTGTCCAACGCCCACTTAATGGCCAACGCCTCTTTTTCAACAACAGCGTACCTTTTTTCATGGTCATTGAGTTTTCTGCTCAGATAAACAATGGGGTGCTCCTCCCCATCCCTACTTTAGGACAACACTGTTCCTACGCCTACCTCTGGGGCATCCGTCTGAACCACAAACTCTTCAGAAAAGTCTGGTGTTATCAACACCGGTTGTGAACACAAAGCTATTTTCAATGCCTGAAACACTTCTTCAGCCTCAGGGCCCCATTTCACCAAGTTAGACTGTTTCCCTTTTGTAAGGTCTGTTAGTGGCACCGCTGTGGTGGAAAAATTTGGGATGACGCGTCTGTAGTACCCAGTTATCCCTAAAAAACTCTAACTTGCTTTTTGTTTATGGGATGAGGCCAGTTTTGTATGGCTTCAATTTTGTCTGATTGGGGCTTAATCAAGCTCTTCCTATGGTGTACCCCAAGTATTGAACCTTTTCCATTGCAAGGCAACATTTCTTAGGGTTGGCTGTTAGGCCGGCCTTCCTATTTGAGTCCAGTACTGCCTGTACTCTGACTAAGTGAGATTCCCAGTCTGGACTGTGGATTACCACATCGTCAGATAGGCCGCTGCATACTGTCTGTGGGGTTTCAAAATTCTATCCATTGTACGTTGGAAGGTTGCTGGTGCCCCATGCAACCCAAAAGGCAACATCCTATACTGGAATAGCCCTTCTGGAACAGAAAAGGCTGTTTTTTTTTTTGCCCTATCAGTTAACGGTATTTGTCAATAACCCTTTGTCAGGTCCAGTGTAGTGAGATATCTGGCTGTTCCTAGCCTCTCAATCAACTCATCCACACATGGCATGGGATATGCATCAAATTTGGAAACTGCATTTAAATGACGAAAATCGTTACAGAAGCGTAGGCTGCCATCAGGCTTTGGAATCAGAACTATGGGACTGGACCACTCACTATTAGACTCCTCGATGACACAAAGTTTGAGCATATTCTAAACCTCTTTAGAGAGGAATTCTATATGACTTTAGGTTGACCTTAACTCCTGGCTCTGTAATGATATCATGCTTTATTATGGTCGTGCGGCCGGGCAGTGCTGAAAACAAATCTCTGTTCCTACTAAGCAACTCCTTAGCCTCATTCTTTTGAGTGGCGGACAGGGTTTCGGACACTTTTACTTCTGGAACCAAAGGGACTGACGCTACTGGTGGGCTTGGTTCAGCTAACAGAGCTAACCTATCTTTCCAGGGTTTGATAAGGTTAACATGGTAAATTTGTTCAGGCTTCCTCTTGCCTGGTTGGTATACTTTATGGTTAACCTCACCCCTTTTTGTAACTTGATACAAGAGCTCATTGTTAAGGGCTATGTGTGGAAACGTAAGCCTGCTATCTGGGTCTAATGGGTTTCCATTAACAACTTTCACATTTTCTCTGGCTCTTATCAAGGTGGAGTCCTTTAACTGTTCAGAAGCAAACAAATCCTTTCTCACTTCAAGGGGAGGTATGCTTTCCGCCCCGTCTGTCACCTCTGCCTCCTCTGGAGGAGGTACCTCACTTTGTTCCTGATCATCTACCACTTCCCCAGCCATACTAGCAACAGGGCAAGGGTCTGAGGGTTCCGGGGTCACACCTGCGGCCAGCATATGACCAGAATGGTCTACTGGCTCTATACTGTTTGCCACTGTGACCACACGGGACTTGCACAATTTAAAAAAATGGGGAAAGTCGTTCCCCATTATAATATCATGTACTAAGGAAGGGACTATTCCCACTTTAACCACAGCTGAGCCACAAGAGGTCTCAACATTCACTTCAGCAGTATTATAATAACGGGTGTCACCATGTATGCAAGTTACACCAACAATTGTTCGCTGGCCCTTTAAAGCATTTACCAACCCATCTTTCACCAGGGTGATTACACTTCCTGAGTCCAACAATGCCTTTACCCGGTTACCTCCCACAACAACCTCACACATTTGTTTTTCTGACTCATTTGAAGGTGTAACAGTACAGGCTAACCTGGCAAAGACAGACATTCTGCTCACGTTCAAAGACAGCATCACATTGCATAGGTTCTTGAACAACTGGGCAATTAGCAACAATATGTGCTGGTATACCACACCTAAAACATTTAATCATATATCTGTCAAGTCGTTTAGGCATGCGAGACCTTTCTGGCCCCACTGACCCATCTTTGAACCGAGCACTCCCAGTCTCTTCAGTTTTAAGTTCCCTTAACCGCCCAGGACCCTTTTCCCATGGAACAGTCTTACCAGGTTTGAAGTGCGCTGTCATAGATCTGGGGGCTGCTGAAGTGTAGACAACAGTTCATCTGCCGCCCGATACCTTTCGACCATCTCCACTATCTGGTCAGCGGTCTTAGGATCCCCGTGGCTCACCAACTTGCGTAAAGCCATTGGCAGGGACCTCAAGTAACGGTCCATGAGAATTATTTCAACCATCTAGGGTCCAGTTAAGTCTCTGGTTGTAGCCATTTTTTGGTCAGGTGAATTAGGTCGTGCATTTGTGAGCGGGGAGGTTTGTCCAAGTAGTACACCCAGCGATGCACACGTTGCGCTCGGATTGACAAGGTAAATCCCAGGCGAGTCAGAATTTCTGCTTTTAGCTTTTCATAGTTCAAAGCATCCGCCTTTGACTAAAGTCAAAGTATGCTTTTTGATGCTTGCTGGAGAGAAAGGGGGCCAGCAATCCAGCCCACTGATCCTTAGGCCAACTCTCCCGCTCGGCCGTCCTCTCAAAGGCAGTCAAGTATGCCTCCACATCATCAGTCTCTGTCAATTTTTGAAGGAAATGGCTTGCCCTTATGGAGCTGTTTTGAACATTTGGGAAAGCATTTCCAGGCCACGCTGCAAGATGCTGCACCACCTCTTTTAGGACCTCATGGTCCTCATGCTGTTGCCGCCGTGTTTCCTCAATCTCTAGGTGATGTTGCCGCCGTGCCTCCTCAACCTCCAGTTGATGTTGCCACCGTATCTCCTCAGTCTCCAGTTGATATTGCCTGGTAGCTTCTTGCTGTACCCTAGAGGCTTCTTGCTGTACTCTAGAGGCTTCTTGCTGTACTGTTGTCGCTTGTCGCAAGGCCTTGACAATATCCTCCATATTGTTGGGTTTTTGACAGCAACTTTGTAGCCTCATTTACCCAGGACATGTATCAGTACCAGCAAAAAAAAGGAATGTCTTTAACTGAACCAGATTCCACAACTCTGCTGGACTTGTTTCTATGTGTGAGGCACTACAGCTCCCAGCATGTCCCACTGTGCAAAAGCCTCTGCAGAGTATCACACCTGCAGTTTTACTCTGTGTCACATTTAATTTTAGTCCAGACAGACACAGACTTGCTTTCTGCAGAACTCTCAAAGCTGCTGCTGTCTTCACTTATGCGCAGACCATTGTTGCCCGCATTCTCCACCACATGTAGCAAGGTCGGGGAACTGGTACCATCTCCTGGGATAGATGGCACTGTGCAGCAGCTGAGAAATCACACAAACTCCAGTGGTCAGGTGCATCTGGCCTCCGACAGTTTTATTAGGCAATGCAAACAAAATAAACAGAAATAAACACCTTGCCGTCTGGCACTAGCGATACAGAAGTGATCCTAGCTCACTAATAAACAAAGTGTAAGGTTTTTCCAGGTTTAGTTTACCTGCTTTCATCAACCTGATTCTCTCACAGAGACACAAAAGACTGTCCTTTCCCCAGGCAGTGTCTCCCTTTAATGATGAACCTCTCAGCACTAAAAACAGCCACACAGCTGAAAACCCTAATTAGCCTCCTGTGAAGTTAATTACCCAAAAAGATCCTAATACAAACACCTTCCTGAGGTTTCAAAAGACATAGGTCAGGAATCTAGGACAAATATACCTGCCTTCCACTATGATGCCAGTGACCTTGTCACACATGCAAGCACCTTCTGACATAGCATTGCTTTAATAAAATGCATTTATGATGTGGGGGAAACTACCTGGTACAAAGCTTGACATTTGGTAGAATTGTTTTCAAGCTATGAGCGGTCAAGATAACACATTAGGATGATTGTACATGTGAGCAATCATTTAGATTATATTGTTTTAAACAGGATGTACTTATGAGACTGGCGGCTGTGATGCTGCAGGTCTCAATACTGCCGGGAATCCCAACAAGGGACTTAAGATAGGTGTCAAAATACTGACTTCTATCTTAATCCCGAACCCGGAACGCCGAAGGATGCCAGCCCGAACGAGGAAAGTCTGGGGCGCCCTTAGCGTTAGTCATGGGGGGGTGAGGTTTAGGGAACGTAGCGGGGTTAGTGTTAGGTTTTGGGGGGGTTTAGGTTAGGAACCCCTAGGGTTAGGCGCCACTCGGGGGGGGGAGGGGGCTTAGGGCTAGGCACTAAGGGGGAGGGATAGATTTAGGCATGAAGAAGGGAGACTTAGGTTTAGGCACTAACGGGGAAGGTTAGGGTGTGGGGTGGTTAGGGTTAGGCTACAAAAAGGTGGGTTAGGAGGCAAAGAGGGGAGGGTAAGTATACTTACCCGACCCCTGTCGGGATACCAACCATCAGGATGCCACTGTCAGTGCCCCAGCTCCAGTAATTTTTTCTGTAATCTTTCAAAGTACAATCGCGTTTTCAAGTAGATAAAACCATTAATCAATGAAAGTACCATGGGCCATGGCAGTGTGGTTCTGCAGCTTCCAGCCATTGTGCTTTTCACTATTATTGTAACAAAACCTTCCCATGGTCTTTGCTGTCTGTATTGCAGTGTAACCCAGGAGGTTGCCTAATTGAGCTGGCTCAGGAGCTGCTGGTTATTATGGTGGGGAAGCAAGTTTTGAACAACATAAAAGAATGTGTAATTCCGTGAGTATGCTGAATTTATCTGTGTAAACATTCCGTTTTGGTGTCTGTAGCCGTGTAGCTGCCTTTCACCTTGGATCTGCCTATGGGACTCAGGAGATGATTCTGTGTTGGAATCAATGCAAAAAAAAGGCAAGTAAATGTGTAGGATGGCAGAGCCATGCTGTATTCCATATTTCTTCTTCAGGGCCCACAGCTTCGTTGGTGTCCCGCAGGAGCTGGATCACCATTTTTAACAGTGGGGTTGCTTCAAGCAGCCCAAGCTTTTTTTTAGAATTTATATTTATTTCTAGTGTTTTTACTACTGAGCAGCAGCAAAAGACTGTCCCTTGGATGTCTGTGCTGCTGTTCGATCAGCCCTCCGGGGGTCCGGGGGCTGGCTAGCAGGCTCCCTGGCCCCAGACTGCAAGAGAAATCCAGGGGACAGGTAAGGCTGACCCTCACTTGCAGGGGCCCGCGTCTTTACGCAGTCTAGCCTTCGGTCTCAGGAAACAGACAGGAGGCGCGGGTGTGGACACGGTGCACCCATGACTCCACTAGACCACAGGGGCATTAATATACTGGCGGAGGGCATATTTAGAGGCCAGGGGACCCAGTGGTTAACGTCAGCATGGGGAGAAGGCGCTCTCCCTGCAGCCCCTCCTCCAGTTCAGGGCGCCATTCCACTGCGGTCTTGCTGCTTCCCTGAGTGGCTTCTCCCTCCGCCCCCTCAGAGATGCGCGGCAGACATTTTCTGCTTCACAGGTCTCCAGGAATGCTGGGTCCAGTCTCCATGTATACCTCTTCCACGGGCCAGGTTATACAGCGCTATATCCTATGGTCTGTGTTGATTGTAGTGCCAATTGCAGATACATAGTGGTTTTTTTCTGCATTTGTATGTGACTTGTGCTAGCGCTGATCTCTACTTTCTATACTGTCCAGCTTATACCTTTCTCTTTATTCTAATATACCTTGACATAATAAAGTATTGGGGGTTCTATATATTTGTGAGGGCTATTACATATTATATAGCCCGGTTGCACACTACAACTACACTGTGTCATATTACACATACTGCAGAGTGTTCACTGCACTGTATCACACTGTGTATTTTGTTATCTTGTGGCTATGGCTGGCAGAGGAAAGAATAACAAGCAGGCTGATGCTGCTCCTCCTACTCTGGTGTCTTGTAAGTCCTGCTCAGTGGGTTTAGCCCCAGTGGACCTCATTCAGGATGACTAATTGTTACACAGCCCCAGGTCCCTGAGCCCCAGTGTCTCCTCCTCATGACCCACCCTGGGCTGCCTTCTCTCAGGTGTTGGCAAAGATTACAGACCACTTAGCAGGCCCCGTGGTAGCCCCCCATGTGGGATTGCCACAGCAGGTACTCCCTGCAAATCCTTTGCCTCCCCCATGGGTACATGTATTGTCTACCTCCATTTGGCTATTATCTCTACGGTTTTTTCAGCAAATACTGCAAAAAGAAAAGCCTTTACCTACTAAATGTGCTCTGTTATCTTCCCAGTCCACCCAGTTATCTTATTCTGAGATATCATCTGGGCAGGCAGAAGACGCAGATCTCTCTCACTCTGGACCTCATTCAGAGTCAATCGCTTGCTGCAAGCGATCGCTCTGAATGAGGGCGGCCGCTTACTTTTTTAAGTGCCATCTCCTGGTCGATCGCTAGGCTGTGGGTTACCACCCACAGCTCTTGCGATCAACCAGGGTGATGGTCGCGATGGTCAAGACCATCGCGACCATCGGGGCTTGCGACGAGACCCTAAGGTTGGGTCTCATCAACCGCAAGCCCCAGGGAGCTTCCTTCTCTGATCGAGCAGGAAGCTCCCCACTGACATCATTGCTGATGTCAGTGGGGCCGCCCCCAAATGGCAAGCGTTCCAACGGGAACACTTCCGTTTGGCCTGCCACGCCCCCTGCCCGCCTCCCAAATGGGGCGAGCTGTCACTCATCATCAACAGCTCACCTTCTTTGGTGTGAGACCCATAGCGACGGAACGCCCGTCGCTAGCCGGGTCTCGCGCATGCGCACGTCAGAGCCGGCTCCGACGTGCGCATGCCCAGTGGGGAAACATCGACCCGGTTGCGAGCGCTCAGCACTTGCGACCGGGTCTGAATGACTCCCTCTTACTCCATCTCAGGAGATGAGGAGCCACCCTCTAAATTAAATATACCTGCTCTGGTGAGAGCTGCAAAATCTATTTTACAAATAGAAGAGGATGAACCTGCTCCTAAAAATAAAAAAAACACTTTTTAAACATCAAAATTGAGTTTTACCAGAGTTCCCTCACTCTGACCAGCTATCTGATCACATGAGTGAAGTTTGGAATATGCCCAGTAAAAGGTTTCAAATTCCAAAATGTTTAAGTTCCTTTTACCCTCTTCCAGCTACTGATTGCACTAAATGTAAAGTTCCCCCAGCAGTGGATTCTCATGTAACATGTCTGGTTAAGAATGCCACCTTACCCATCCATACTGCAACCTCCTTCAAGGAGACTACAGATAAACGTATAGAAGCTTGTCACAAATCTATGTACTCTCTTAATGGAGCTATTACTCGTCCTGCTAGGGCTATGGCCTGGGTGGCAAAAGCCATTGAGAGTTGAGCAGAGGCTCTAGAAGAGACATTTCCGCCTGATGCTTCAAGAGAACAACTATCCTACATATCTCACATTAGAGGTGCAGCCTCCTACATGGGAGAAGCAGCTATGGATACCGTTCTCCTGGCCTCCAGGATATCTGCTACTTCGGTAGTGGCCCGCTGTATTATTTGGCTCTGTTCCTGGAAAGCAGATTCAGACTAAAAAAGGGGTCTGGAGTCTCTATCTTATCCTGGAGATATCCTATTTGGTCCAGAATTAGATAAAATTGTGACTACTTTGGCAGCTTCCAAGACGGCGTTCCTGCCCTCTGCATATAATACAAAGCCTTGGACATCATCCTTTCGGTCGTTTTGCCCTCAAGGAAAAGCTAAGGGTCAGTCCTTTCCACAGGAGCAGGCATCAGCCAAGACCTCCAAGCCTAGGGCCAAACAAGTCTTGGCTACTAGACGTCCACCTGCCAAGTCTGAGGATAAGCCTACATCCTGACGGGGCGGGCCTCTCCCTGAGGTTCCCAGGGTGGGAGGCCGACTTCTTTAATTCGTCCAAGTTTTGGTGTCAGACCACATCAGATGCCTGGGTAAGAGAAGTGGTCTCCCACGGAAATGCCCTATCCTTCCTAAGGCGAGCCCCCCTGCAGTTCTTTTGCACAGGACCTCCATCGGACCCAAGCAAGGCCCTGCTGCTCCAAAAATCCATTCAGCTCTTACTGAATTCAGCAGTCACAATGCCGGTACCCTACTCACAATGAGGCAAGGGCTATTATTCTACCCTGTTCCTGGTTCAGAAGTCCAACGGGTCTCATCGGCAAATCCTCAATCTCAAATATCTGAACAAGTTTATCAGGGTGCCCAGGTTTCGTATGGAAACCGTCTGCTCTATTATCCTAGCTATGGAGCCTGGGGATTTTATGGTGTCTCTGGACATTCAGGACGCTTACCTACATGTACCTATAGCGCCTTCTCATCAACAATATCTCTGGTTTGCTATCCTACAGCAGCATTACCAATTTCAGGCTCTATCGTTTAGCCTCTCAATGGCCCCTCGGGTCTTTACCAAAATCATGGCAGTTATGGCGGCCTATCTTTGTCGTCAAGTGATCAGACTACTCCCGTACTTAGACAACCTCTTGCTGTTGACCAGCTCCCCAGAGATTCTTCACCACCATCTGCAGGTAACAATTTCCTTCCTACAAACGCACGGTTGGCTGATCAACTGGAAAAAGTCTTCCCTGACACCTTCTCAAAGAATGTTAATCTAGGAGCCCTCTTGGACTCTCACATTCAGAGAATATTCCTAACAATAGACAAGATCTCATTAATACAACACAGAGTGCGCAGACTGCTCTACAGTTGCCGAGTGTCAATTCATGATGCAATGAAGATATTGGGATCAATAGTGTCCACCTTCGACATGATGGAGGTCACTCAGTTTCACTCCAGGCCCCTAAAATGCCTGATCCTATCCAGGTGGAATGGGCTACCCCATCTACATCGATCCCAGACGATGGGCCTCCCCCTGGAGGTACACCTGTCCCTAGCCTGGTGGCTACAGACATTCCATTTAGACAAGGGTCGCCCCTTTTGGATCCCAGACTGGGCTCTCCTCACCACGGACGCAAGCCTCTGAGGGTGGGGCGCAGTGACCGGCCAGCACTTCTTCCAGGGCCGCTTGACCTCAGTCGAGGCAGGGTTGCCAATCAATGTCTTGGAACTTCGAGCCATCTACAGAGCTCTCACTCTGGCTCAGGATATTCTTCAGGGCAGGCCAGTACAAGTACAGTCCGACAACGCCATGGCAGTGGCTTATAACAATTACCAAGGAGGCACTCGAAGTCGGGTAGCAATGGTAGAAGTGTCCTACATTCACACATGGACCGAATGCCATCTCCCAGCCATCTCCACGGTATTCATCCCGGGAGTTCTCAATTGGGAAGCAGATTTCCTCAGCCGTCACGATGTGCATGCAGGAGAGTGGTCTCTACATCCAGAAGTCTTTCAGCTCCTGGTGGACAAATGGGGTCTGCCGGATGTGGATCTCATGGCCTCAAGACACAACAACAAACTTCCAGTACATGGAACCAGGACAAGGGACCCTGACACAGCCTTCATGGATGCATTGTCAGTGAAATGGACCTTCCATTTGGCATATCTATTTCCATCAATATCCCTGCTTCCTCGAGTTCTTCGAAAGTTCATACAGGAAGGGGGCACAGTTCTCTTGATAGCTCCAGCTTGGCCCAGACACCATTTGTCAAAGTCTCTCCATAGACGTTCCTCTTCAACTTCCTATATGAGTAGACCTGTTGTCTAAGGGTCCATGTCTACATCCGGACCTAGCCCGTCTGTCTTTAGCGGCTTGGCACTTGAGACATCCCTCCTAACGGCTAAGGGATTTTCCAGCTAAGTGGTCCAGACCATGCTCAGAGCCCGTAAACTGGTCTCAGCCAGGATTTATCACAAAATATAGCATACATATTTCCAATTATGTGCTCAGAAAAACTATGACCCTCAAGTTTTTAAGGTGTCGAGAATTCTTGCCTTTCTTCAGGCTGGATTGGATCTAGGCCTCCGCCTAGCATCTCTGAGAGTCCAGGTCTCTGCTTTGTCCATCTGGTTCCAGCGCAGACTTGCTCCTATACCGGATGAGTACACCTTCCTGCAAGGTGTTCTATGTATACAGCCTCCCTTTGTCCATTTGTCCCTTCTGTGGCTCCATGGGATTTGGCAGTGGTGCTCCAAGCACTTCAGGAACCTCCATTCAAACCCCTGGAATCAGTGGATGTCAATTTCCTCACTGCGAAGACTCTGTTTCTTCTGGCTATCGCATCTGCCCATAGGGTATCGGATTTAGGGACGCCTTCATGTCACTCCCCCTTTTTAATCTTTCATCGGGACACAGCTGTTCTTAGAACACACACGGGCTTCCTTTCCAAGGTGGTTTCTCGATTCCACCTAAATGAGGAAATTGTGGTTCCGGCCTTTCAATCACCAGATCTTTCGGCAGATGAGACATCTTTGGATGTGGTCCATGCTCTGAAGATCTACATGAACCGTACTACTTCATCAGGAAATCGGACTCCTTCTTCATCCTATATGGATTCCAGAAGAAGGGATGGCTGGCTAACAAACAGACTCTGGCCACATGAATTTGCATGACTATCTCACAGGCTTACTGTGTCGGCTACAGAATCTGCTCATTCAACTTACTCTGTGGGTCCCTTGCTGGCAGACCGGCTTGGCGCCTCCGCTGAACAGCTATTGAAAGCGACCATCTGGTCTTCTGTCCACACCTTTCTTAGGTTTTATGCCCTTGAAACATTTGCCTCTCAGGATGCTTCCTTCGGGTGTAGGGTTCTCCCATAAGCTCAGGAGCGTTCCCGGTCTTGAACAACTGCTTTGGGACATCCCCATTGTCTCCATGTGGAGCCCTATGGACCCTGAAGAAGAAAAGGAGAGTTATGGTAAAACTTACCTTTGTTAACTCTCTTTCTTTCGAAGAACATGTGGTCCATAGGGCACCCGTCCTGACGCACCTGGCTTCTATGGGTTTCTTCTCTTGGTCACTTGTTTCCTTCCCTGTGTGCGAGTGTGATTCTTCAGTGTACCAGTCTTCCTTCTCTCCTCTCCTGCCTTGGAGGGATGTAGTCAGCATCCCAGCGTGCGGGATGCCGACGGTCTAAATACCGGCAACAAAATCCCTACAGGTTGGGATCCAGGCACCAGTATCCTGACCACCGACATCCCAAAGGTAAGTATCGGGTGTTAGGGGGAGGTTAGGGTTAGGGTGCAGAGTTAGGGTTAGGCACTACGGGGAGAGTTAGGGTTAGGCACCCAGGGAGGGAGGATTAGGGTGCGGGGAGGGACTAGGTTAGGTTTAGGCACTAGGGGGGAGGTTAGGCTTTGCCACTAGGGGGGAGGTTAGGGTTAGGCACCAAGAAAGGAGGGTTAGGGTAGGGGCTAGGAAAACACTTAATGTTGCTCTTTATGGGTGTCGGGATTCTGTCTGTCGGGATGCTGCTGTTGGTATTCTGACCATGGACTTCGAAGAAAGAAAGTTAACAAAGGTAAGTTTTACCATAACTCTCCTTTTATAGCAGATTTATAATGTGCAGAGAGATTTAGATTTGGGAGAGGTGTGTCTTAGCACATATCAAAATTGCAATGTAAAAATAAAGCTGCCCAGCATTTGTGGCTACATGTAAGAGCAGCCAGTATTTACCCTGCGTGTAAAATACGTAAATATGTGTGCATCCTCTATATTGCAGCGTGGTTTGTCCATATACAAAGATACTTGCTTTCTTTGCTGTTTTCCCAACTAAGAATCAAGCCCTCAGGGAACAAAACATTAGCACAATCTTAATAAACAGAAGAGCAATCCATAATCCTGTCAGTCGGCCGCTGTTAGGGCTGGATGTAGCCTAGGCCATCTTGTAGCTTCTTCCAAAGGAACAACAAGTAGTGTCGTTCTCAAACTTTTATTATTGTTTGTAATTCCTTTGGACTAAAGAAAGAAAACGCCGCATGGATTAGTAATGTAATAAAGATGTGAATGAGGGCTTTGGGCAGGAGAGGAATAGCAGCTTCTGCAAATCAAAAAAGAGACTGATGTTGGGATAGATGCGAAATGTGCCTGAAAAAAAGATGCACTTTGCACAGCCCAGAGACATATTAGCCCAATGGGTAGAGAATGGCATGTATTACCAGTTTACTGCTACAGGCATATCAAAAGACCTTTTACTAGCAATATCAGTCTCTACTAAGATACCAATAAAAGGGGTGTCTTGCACGCTCCTCCCCACACCGTATGCCCAGGGCCGGATTAAGGCTTGTGGGGGCCCCAGGGCAATTTAGCTGTGGGGGCCCCATTCATACCACACAGAGCCAAGCCTACCCCCCCTTTCTCCCCCCTAAAACCCCACACAAAGACACCACTCACACATAAACAGTATACACACACTAACACATATATAAACATTAACACATACATACACAGTATGCACACCAACACATATGCAAAATATCACATACATACATATTGTACATACATACACACACTAAAACAGTACACTTACACTTGAAGCAGCAGCAGGTTGCAAAAGAACCCGGCACCTTCTCAATTCGTTAGGCGACGTCCCCCCCGTGATTGATGACGCGATTCGCGGGGATATGGGTGCGGGGCTTGCCGTATTGGCTCCGCCCCCAATGCGGCCAGCTGAGGCATCGGCGGGGGTCGGAGGGATTAATAACAGTGAAGCAGGCCCTCTCTCTCTTCATCGCCCTCCCCTCTTTGATTTTGAAGCATACACTAAGGGCCTTATTCAATTTGAGGCAAAAAGTCACAGTCCGGACTTTTCGCCATCATCGCCGTTTTTAGTAGGGATAAAGTATCGGGCGCGTGCCCGCTTATCCCCGTTTCCAATTAGGAATCATCGAAAACGGGACCCGGTGGAAAGGTAAGTATTGAAAAGTCTAGGCAATTTTTGGGAAATCATCCCGCCACCCCCCAAACGATGGTCTGACATGGGGGATCACTATGGGTACCCCCAAATTGGCCTGCTAAAGGTAATTTGGGTTTTTTAAATGCTCGCGGCAGGTGCTTTAATGCGTTTTTAAACAAGTGGTGAAGAATAGCATTTTGCATAATTTTTTGGGGAAAATAACTTGTCCCATCAAATTTGGGGTACATAAAAATGGGTGCTAGCAGATCTGACTCTATTTTGCTAGTTTTTAACTTTGTTCCCCATCTTTTTTTTTTCTACACCCCATAACGAAACCCCTTTTTTTGGAGTGTCCTAGGCTACTTTTTTAATTTTTTATTGACAGATTATTTTTAGGGGACATTCCAAAGGATGCAGGCTTAATCCACAATTCTGCACTTTTTTTCGACACCTTGTGAACACCTTGAGCCACAGAGCTCCGAAACGTTGGATTCTTTTTGTGACACCATTTCATATATTTGATTAACATCAGTCTCTGAGTGCCGCAGTTTTTTGTTTTATATATTTATATATATATATATATATATATATACTGTATATACACAGACACAGTATATATACATACAGTCAGGTGCATAAATATTGGGACATTGACAGAATTTTAATATTTTGGCCTCTGTTCACCACCACAATGGCTTTGAAATGAAACAAACAAGATGTGCTTTAACTGCAGACTTTCAGATTTAATTTGAGGGTAATTACATCCCAATCAGATGAACGCTGTAGGAATTACAACGGTTTCTATATGTGCCTCCCACTTTTTAAGGGGCCAAAAGTAATGGGACAAACTAAACAATCTTAAATCTAACTTTCACTTTTTAATACTTTGTTGCAAATCCTTTGCAGGAAATTACAGCCTGAAGTCTGGAATGCATAGACATCACCAGACACTGGGTTTCATCCCTGGTGATGATCTGCCAGGCCTCTACTGCAAATGTCTTCAGTTCCTGCTTGTTCTTGGGGCATTTTCCATCCCCGTCAGCCAAGACCTCCAAGCCTAGGGCAAACAAGTCTTGGCTACTAGACGTCCACCTGCCAAGTCTGAGGATAAGCCTACATCCTGACGGGGCGGGCCTCTCCCTGAGGTTCCCAGGGTGGGAGGCCGACTTCTTTAATTCGTCCAAGTTTTGGTGTCAGACCACATCAGATGCCTGGGTAAGAGAAGTGGTCTCCCACGGAAATGCCCTATCCTTCCTAAGGTGAGCCCCCCTGCAGTTCTTTTGCACAGGACCTCCATCGGACCCAAGCAAGGCCCTGCTGCTCCAAAAATCCATTCAGCTCTTACTGAATTCAGCAGTCACAATGCCGGTACCCTACTCACAATGAGGCAAGGGCTATTATTCTACCCTGTTCCTGGTTCAGAAGTCCAACGGGTCTCATCGGCAAATCCTCAATCTCAAATATCTGAACAAGTTTATCAGGGTGCCCAGGTTTCGTATGGAAACCGTCTGCTCTATTATCCTAGCTATGGAGCCTGGGGATTTTATGGTGTCTCTGGACATTCAGGACGCTTACCTACATGTACCTATAGCGCCTTCTCATCAACAATATCTCTGGTTTGCTATCCTACAGCAGCATTACCAATTTCAGGCTCTATCGTTTAGCCTCTCAATGGCCCCTCGGGTCTTTACCAAAATCATGGCAGTTATGGCGGCCTATCTTTGTCGTCAAGTGATCAGACTACTCCCGTACTTAGACAACCTCTTGCTGTTGACCAGCTCCCCAGAGATTCTTCACCACCATCTGCAGGTAACAATTTCCTTCCTACAAACGCACGGTTGGCTGATCAACTGGAAAAAGTCTTCCCTGACACCTTCTCAAAGAATGTTAATCTAGGAGCCCTCTTGGACTCTCACATTCAGAGAATATTCCTAACAATAGACAAGATCTCATTAATACAACACAGAGTGCGCAGACTGCTCTACAGTTGCCGAGTGTCAATTCATGATGCAATGAAGATATTGGGATCAATAGTGTCCACCTTCGACATGATGGAGTTCACTCAGTTTCACTCCAGGCCCCTAAAATGCCTGATCCTATCCAGGTGGAATGGGCTACCCCATCTACATCGATCCCAGACGATGGCCCTCCCCCTGGAGGCACACCTGTCCCTAGCCTGGTGGCTACAGACATTCCATTTAGACAAGGGTCGCCCCTTTTGGATCCCAGACTGGGCTCTCCTCATCACGGACACAAGCCTCTGAGGGTGGGGCGCAGTGACCGGCCAGCACTTCTTCCAGGGCCGCTTGACCTCAGTCGAGGCAGGGTTGCCAATCAATGTCTTGGAACTTCGAGCCATCTACAGAGCTCTCACTCTGGCTCAGGATATTCTTCAGGGCAGGCCAGTACAAGTACAGTCCGACAACGCCATGGCAGTGGCTTATAACAATTACCAAGGAGGCACTCGAAGTCGGGTAGCAATGGTAGAAGTGTCCTACATTCACACATGGACCGAATGCCATCTCCCAGCCATCTCCACGGTATTCATCCCGGAGTTCTCAATTGGGAAGCAGATTTCCTCAGCCGTCACGATGTGCATGCAGGAGAGTGGTCTCTACATCCAGAAGTCTTTCAGCTCCTGGTGGACAAATGGGGTCTGCCGGATGTGGATCTCATGGCCTCAAGACACAACAACAAACTTCCAGTACATGGAACCAGGACAAGGGACCCTGACACAGCCATCATGGATGCATTGTCAGTGAAATGGACCTTCCATTTGGCATATCTATTTCCATCAATATCCCTGCTTCCTCGAGTTCTTCGAAAGTTCATACAGGAAGGGGGCACAGTTCTCTTGATAGCTCCAGCTTGGCCCAGACACCATTTGTCAAAGTCTCTCCATAGACGTTCCTCTTCAACTTCCTATATGAGTAGACCTGTTGTCTAAGGGTCCATGTCTACATCCGGACCTAGCCCGTCTGTCTTTAGCGGCTTGGCACTTGAGACATCCCTCCTAACGGCTAAGGGATTTTCCAGCTAAGTGGTCCAGACCATGCTCAGAGCCCGTAAACTGGTCTCAGCCAGGATTTATCACAAAATATAGCATACATATTTCCAATTATGTGCTCAGAAAAACTATGACCCTCAAGTTTTTAAGGTGTCGAGAATTCTTGCCTTTCTTCAGGCTGGATTGGATTTAGGCCTCCGCCTAGCATCTCTGAGAGTCCAGGTCTCTGCTTTGTCCATCAGGTTCCAGCGCAGACTTGCTCCTATACCGGATGAGTACACCTTCCTGCAAGGTGTTCTATGTATACAGCCTCCCTTTGTCCATTTGTCCCTTCTGTGGCTCCATGGGATTTGGCAGTGGTGCTCCAAGCACTTCAGGAACCTCCATTCAAACCCCTGGAATCAGTGGATGTCAATTTCCTCACTGCGAAGACTCTGTTTCTTCTGGCTATCGCATCTGCCCATAGGGTATCGGATTTAGGGACGCCTTCATGTCACTCCCCCTTTTTAATCTTTCATCGGGACACAGCTGTTCTTAGAACACACACGGGCTTCCTTCCCAAGGTGGTTTCTCGATTCCACCTAAATGAGGAAATTGTGGTTCCGGCCTTTCAATCACCAGATCTTTCGGCAGATGAGACATCTTTGGATGTGGTCCATGCTCTGAAGATCTACATGAACCGTACTACTTCATCAGGAAATCGGACTCCTTCATCCTATATGGATTCCAGAAGAAGGGATGGCTAGCTAACAAACAGACTCTGGCCACATGAATTCGCATGACTATCTCACAGGCTTACTGTGTCGGCTACAGAATCTGCTCATTCAACTTACTCTGTGGGTCCCTTGCTGGCAGACCGGCTTGGCGCCTCCGCTGAACAGCTATTGAAAGCGACCATCTGGTCTTCTGTCCACACCTTTCTTAGGTTTTATGCCCTTGAAACATTTGCCTCTCAGGATGCTTCCTTCGGGTGTAGGGTTCTCCCATAAGCTCAGGAGCGTTCCCGGTCTTGAACAACTGCTTTGGGACATCCCCATTGTCTCCATGTGGAGCCCTATGGACCCTGAAGAAGAAAAGGAGAGTTATGGTAAAACTTACCTTTGTTAACTCTCTTTCTTTCGAAGAACATGGGGTCCATAGGGCACCCGTCCTGACGCACCTGGCTTCTATGGGTTTCTTCTCTTGGTCACTTGTTTCCTTCCCTGTGTGCGAGTGTGATTCTTCAGTGTACCAGTCTTCCTTCTCTCCTCTCCTGCCTTGGAGGGATGTAGTCAGCATCCCAGCGTGCGGGATGCCGACGGTCTAAATACCGGCAACAAAATCCCTACAGGTTGGGATCCAGGCACCAGTATCCTGACCACCGACATCCCAAAGGTAAGTATCGGGTGTTAGGGGGAGGTTAGGGTTACGGTGCAGAGTTAGGGTTAGGCACTACGGGGAGAGTTAGGGTTAGGCACCCGGGGAGGGAGGATTAGGGTGCGGGGAGGGACTAGGTTAGGTTTAGGCACTAGGGGGGAGGTTAGGCTTTGCCACTAGGGGGGAGGTTAGGGTTAGGCACCAAGAAAGGAGGGTTAGGGTAGGGGCTAGGAAAACACTTAATGTTGCTCTTTATGGGTGTCGGGATTCTGTCTGTCGGGATGCTGCTGTTGGTATTCTGACCATGGACTTCGAAGAAAGAAAGTTAACAAAGGTAAGTTTTACCATAACTCTCCTTTTATAGCAGATTTATAATGTGCAGAGAGATTTAGATTTGGGAGAGGTGTGTCTTAGCACATATCAAAATTGCAATGTAAAAATAAAGCTGCCCAGCATTTGTGGCTACATGTAAGAGCAGCCAGTATTTACCCTGCGTGTAAAATACGTAAATATGTGTGCATCCTCTATATTGCAGCGTGGTTTGTCCATATACAAAGATACTTGCTTTCTTTGCTGTTTTCCCAACTAAGAATCAAGCCCTCAGGGAACAAAACATTAGCACAATCTTAATAAACAGAAGAGCAATCCATAATCCTGTCAGTCGGCCGCTGTTAGGGCTGGATGTAGCCTAGGCCATCTTGTAGCTTCTTCCAAAGGAACAACAAGTAGTGTCGTTCTCAAACTTTTATTATTGTTTGTAATTCCTTTGGACTAAAGAAAGAAAACGCCGCATGGATTAGTAATGTAATAAAGATGTGAATGAGGGCTTTGGGCAGGAGAGGAATAGCAGCTTCTGCAAATCAAAAAAGAGACTGATGTTGGGATAGATGCGAAATGTGCCTGAAAAAAAGATGCACTTTGCACAGCCCAGAGACATATTAGCCCAATGGGTAGAGAATGGCATGTATTACCAGTTTACTGCTACAGGCATATCAAAAGACCTTTTACTAGCAATATCAGTCTCTACTAAGATACCAATAAAAGGGGTGTCTTGCACGCTCCTCCCCACACCGTATGCCCAGGGCCGGATTAAGGCTTGTGGGGGCCCCAGGGCAATTTAGCTGTGGGGGCCCCATTCATACCACACAGAGCCAAGCCTACCCCCCCTTTCTCCCCCCTAAAACCCCACACAAAGACACCACTCACACATAAACAGTATACACACACTAACACATATATAAACATTAACACATACATACACAGTATGCACACCAACACATATGCAAAATATCACATACATACATATTGTACATACATACACACACTAAAACAGTACACTTACACTTGAAGCAGCAGCAGGTTGCAAAAGAACCCGGCACCTTCTCAATTCGTTAGGCGACGTCCCCCCCGTGATTGATGACGCGATTCGTGGGGATATGGGTGCGGGGCTTGCCGTATTGGCTCCGCCCCCAATGCGGCCAGCTGAGGCATCGGCGGGGGTCGGAGGGATTAATAACAGTGAAGCAGGCCCTCTCTCTCTTCATCGCCCTCCCCTCTTTGATTTTGAAGCATACACTAAGGGCCTTATTCAATTTGAGGCAAAAAGTCACAGTCCTGACTTTTCGCCATCATCGCCGTTTTTAGTAGGGATAAAGTATCGGGCGCGTGCCCGCTTATCCCCGTTTCCAATTAGGAATCATCGAAAACGGGACCCGGTGGAAAGGTAAGTATTGAAAAGTCTAGGCAATTTTTGGGAAATCATCCCGCCACCCCCCAAACGATGGTCTGACATGGGGGATCACTATGGGTACCCCCAAATTGGCCTGCTAAAGGTAATTTGGGTTTTTTAAATGCTCGCGGCAGGTGCTTTAATGCGCTTTTAAACAAGTGGTGAAGAATAGCATTTTGCATAATTTTTTGGGGAAAATAACTTGTCCCATCAAATTTGGGGTACATAAAAATGGGTGCAAGCATATCTGACTCTATTTTGCTAGTTTTTAACTTTGTTCCCCATCTTTTTTTTTTTTACACCCCATAACGAAACCCCTTTTTTTGGAGTGTCCTAGGCTACTTTTTTAATTTTTTATTGACAGATTATTTTTAGGGGACATTCCAAAGGATGCAGGCTTAATCCACAATTCTGCACTTTTTTTCGACACCTTGTGAACACCTTGAGCCACAGAGCTCCGAAACGTTGGATTCTTTTTGTGACACCATTTCATATATTTGATTAACATCAGTCTCCGAGTGCCGCAGTTTTTTGTTTTATATATTTATATATATATATATATATATATATATATATATACTGTATATACACAGACACAGTATATATACATACAGTCAGGTGCATAAATATTGGGACATTGACAGAATTTTAATATTTTGGCCTCTGTTCACCACCACAATGGCTTTGAAATGAAACAAACAAGATGTGCTTTAACTGCAGACTTTCAGATTTAATTTGAGGGTAATTACATCCCAATCAGATGAACGGTGTAGGAATTACAACGGTTTCTATATGTGCCTCCCACTTTTTAAGGGGCCAAAAGTAATGGGACAAACTAAACAATCTTAAATCTAACTTTCACTTTTTAATACTTTGTTGCAAATCCTTTGCAGGAAATTACAGCCTGAAGTCTGGAACGCATAGACATCACCAGACACTGGGTTTCATCCCTGGTGATGATCTGCCAGGCCTCTACTGCAAATGTCTTCAGTTCCTGCTTGTTCTTGGGGCATTTTCCATCCCCGTCAGCCAAGACCTCCAAGCCTAGGGCCAAACAAGTCTTGGCTACTAGACGTCCACCTGCCAAGTCTGAGGATAAGCCTACATCCTGACGGGGCGGGCCTCTCCCTGAGGTTCCCAGGGTGGGAGGCCGACTTCTTTAATTCGTCCAAGTTTTGGTGTCAGACCACATCAGATGCCTGGGTAAGAGAAGTGGTCTCCCACGGAAATGCCCTATCCTTCCTAAGGCGAGCCCCCCTGCAGTTCTTTTGCACAGGACCTCCATCGGACCCAAGCAAGGCCCTGCTGCTCCAAAAATCCATTCAGCTCTTACTGAATTCAGCAGTCACAATGCCGGTACCCTACTCACAATGAGGCAAGGGCTATTATTCTACCCTGTTCCTGGTTCAGAAGTCCAACGGGTCTCATCGGCAAATCCTCAATCTCAAATATCTGAACAAGTTTATCAGGGTGCCCAGGTTTCGTATGGAAACCGTCTGCTCTATTATCCTAGCTATGGAGCCTGGGGATTTTATGGTGTCTCTGGACATTCAGGACGCTTACCTACATGTACCTATAGCGCCTTCTCATCAACAATATCTCTGGTTTGCTATCCTACAGCAGCATTACCAATTTCAGGCTCTATCGTTTAGCCTCTCAATGGCCCCTCGGGTCTTTACCAAAATCATGGCAGTTATGGCGGCCTATCTTTGTCGTCAAGTGATCAGACTACTCCCGTACTTAGACAACCTCTTGCTGTTGACCAGCTCCCCAGAGATTCTTCACCACCATCTGCAGGTAACAATTTCCTTCCTACAAACGCACGGTTGGCTGATCAACTGGAAAAAGTCTTCCCTGACACCTTCTCAAAGAATGTTAATCTAGGAGCCCTCTTGGACTCTCACATTCAGAGAATATTCCTAACAATAGACAAGATCTCATTAATACAACACAGAGTGCGCAGACTGCTCTACAGTTGCCGAGTGTCAATTCATGATGCAATGAAGATATTGGGATCAATAGTGTCCACCTTCGACATGATGGAGTTCACTCAGTTTCACTCCAGGCCCCTAAAATGCCTGATCCTATCCAGGTGGAATGGGCTACCCCATCTACATCGATCCCAGACGATGGGCCTCCCCCTGGAGGTACACCTGTCCCTAGCCTGGTGGCTACAGACATTCCATTTAGACAAGGGTCGCCCCTTTTGGATCCCAGACTGGGCTCTCCTCACCACGGACGCAAGCCTCTGAGGGTGGGGCGCAGTGACCGGCCAGCACTTCTTCCAGGGCCGCTTGACCTCAGTCGAGGCAGGGTTGCCAATCAATGTCTTGGAACTTCGAGCCATCTACAGAGCTCTCACTCTGGCTCAGGATATTCTTCAGGGCAGGCCAGTACAAGTACAGTCCGACAACGCCATGGCAGTGGCTTATAACAATTACCAAGGAGGCACTCGAAGTCGGGTAGCAATGGTAGAAGTGTCCTACATTCACACATGGACCGAATGCCATCTCCCAGCCATCTCCACGGTATTCATCCCGGGAGTTCTCAATTGGGAAGCAGATTTCCTCAGCCGTCACGATGTGCATGCAGGAGAGTGGTCTCTACATCCAGAAGTCTTTCAGCTCCTGGTGGACAAATGGGGTCTGCCGGATGTGGATCTCATGGCCTCAAGACACAACAACAAACTTCCAGTACATGGAACCAGGACAAGGGACCCTGACACAGCCTTCATGGATGCATTGTCAGTGAAATGGACCTTCCATTTGGCATATCTATTTCCATCAATATCCCTGCTTCCTCGAGTTCTTCGAAAGTTCATACAGGAAGGGGGCACAGTTCTCTTGATAGATCCAGCTTGGCCCAGACACCATTTGTCAAAGTCTCTCCATAGACGTTCCTCTTCAACTTCCTATATGAGTAGACCTGTTGTCTAAGGGTCCATGTCTACATCCGGACCTAGCCCGTCTGTCTTTAGCGGCTTGGCACTTGAGACATCCCTCCTAACGGCTAAGGGATTTTCCAGCTAAGTGGTCCAGACCATGCTCAGAGCCCGTAAACTGGTCTCAGCCAGGATTTATCACAAAATATAGCATACATATTTCCAATTATGTGCTCAGAAAAACTATGACCCTCAAGTTTTTAAGGTGTCGAGAATTCTTGCCTTTCTTCAGGCTGGATTGGATCTAGGCCTCCGCCTAGCATCTCTGAGAGTCCAGGTCTCTGCTTTGTCCATCTGGTTCCAGCGCAGACTTGCTCCTATACCGGATGAGTACACCTTCCTGCAAGGTGTTCTATGTATACAGCCTCCCTTTGTCCATTTGTCCCTTCTGTGGCTCCATGGGATTTGGCAGTGGTGCTCCAAGCACTTCAGGAACCTCCATTCAAACCCCTGGAATCAGTGGATGTCAATTTCCTCACTGCGAAGACTCTGTTTCTTCTGGCTATCGCATCTGCCCATAGGGTATCGGATTTAGGGACGCCTTCATGTCACTCCCCCTTTTTAATCTTTCATCGGGACACAGCTGTTCTTAGAACACACACGGGCTTCCTTCCCAAGGTGGTTTCTCGATTCCACCTAAATGAGGAAATTGTGGTTCCGGCCTTTCAATCACCAGATCTTTCGGCAGATGAGACATCTTTGGATGTGGTCCATGCTCTGAAGATCTACATGAACCGTACTACTTCATCAGGAAATCGGACTCCTTCTTCATCCTATATGGATTCCAGAAGAAGGGATGGCTAGCTAACAAACAGACTCTGGCCACATGAATTCGCATGACTATCTCACAGGCTTACTGTGTCGGCTACAGAATCTGCTCATTCAACTTACTCTGTGGGTCCCTTGCTGGCAGACCGGCTTGGCGCCTCCGCTGAACAGCTATTGAAAGCAACCATCTGGTCTTCTGTCCACACCTTTCTTAGGTTTTATGCCCTTGAAACATTTGCCTCTCAGGATGCTTCCTTCGGGTGTAGGGTTCTCCCATAAGCTCAGGAGCGTTCCCGGTCTTGAACAACTGCTTTGGGACATCCCCATTGTCTCCATGTGGAGCCCTATGGACCCTGAAGAAGAAAAGGAGAGTTATGGTAAAACTTACCTTTGTTAACTCTCTTTCTTTCGAAGAACATGGGGTCCATAGGGCACCCGTCCTGACGCACCTGGCTTCTATGGGTTTCTTCTCTTGGTCACTTGTTTCCTTCCCTGTGTGCGAGTGTGATTCTTCAGTGTACCAGTCTTCCTTCTCTCCTCTCCTGCCTTGGAGGGATGTAGTCAGCATCCCAACGTGCGGGATGCCGACGGTCTAAATACCGGCAACAAAATCCCTACAGGTTGGGATCCAGGCACCAGTATCCTGACCACCGACATCCCAAAGGTAAGTATCGGGTGTTAGGGGGAGGTTAGGGTTACGGTGCAGAGTTAGGGTTAGGCACTACGGGGAGAGTTAGGGTTAGGCACCCGGGGAGGGAGGATTAGGGTGCGGGGAGGGACTAGGTTAGGTTTAGGCACTAGGGGGGAGGTTAGGCTTTGCCACTAGGGGGGAGGTTAGGGTTAGGCACCAAGAAAGGAGGGTTAGGGTAGGGGCTAGGAAAACACTTAATGTTGCTCTTTATGGGTGTCGGGATTCTGTCTGTCGGGATGCTGCTGTTGGTATTCTGACCATGGACTTCGAAGAAAGAAAGTTAACAAAGGTAAGTTTTACCATAACTCTCCTTTTATAGCAGATTTATAATGTGCAGAGAGATTTAGATTTGGGAGAGGTGTGTCTTAGCACATATCAAAATTGCAATGTAAAAATAAAGCTGCCCAGCATTTGTGGCTACATGTAAGAGCAGCCAGTATTTACCCTGCGTGTAAAATACGTAAATATGTGTGCATCCTCTATATTGCAGCGTGGTTTGTCCATATACAAAGATACTTGCTTTCTTTGCTGTTTTCCCAACTAAGAATCAAGCCCTCAGGGAACAAAACATTAGCACAATCTTAATAAACAGAAGAGCAATCCATAATCCTGTCAGTCGGCCGCTGTTAGGGCTGGATGTAGCCTAGGCCATCTTGTAGCTTCTTCCAAAGGAACAACAAGTAGTGTCGTTCTCAAACTTTTATTATTGTTTGTAATTCCTTTGGACTAAAGAAAGAAAACGCCGCATGGATTAGTAATGTAATAAAGATGTGAATGAGGGCTTTGGGCAGGAGAGGAATAGCAGCTTCTGCAAATCAAAAAAGAGACTGATGTTGGGATAGATGCGAAATGTGCCTGAAAAAAAGATGCACTTTGCACAGCCCAGAGACATATTAGCCCAATGGGTAGAGAATGGCATGTATTACCAGTTTACTGCTACAGGCATATCAAAAGACCTTTTACTAGCAATATCAGTCTCTACTAAGATACCAATAAAAGGGGTGTCTTGCACGCTCCTCCCCACACCGTATGCCCAGGGCCGGATTAAGGCTTGTGGGGGCCCCAGGGCAATTTAGCTGTGGGGGCCCCATTCATACCACACAGAGCCAAGCCTACCCCCCCTTTCTCCCCCCTAAAACCCCACACAAAGACACCACTCACACATAAACAGTATACACACACTAACACATATATAAACATTAACACATACATACACAGTATGCACACCAACACATATGCAAAATATCACATACATACATATTGTACATACATACACACACTAAAACAGTACACTTACACTTGAAGCAGCAGCAGGTTGCAAAAGAACCCGGCACCTTCTCAATTCGTTAGGCGACGTCCCCCCCGTGATTGATGACGCGATTCGTGGGGATATGGGTGCGGGGCTTGCCGTATTGGCTCCGCCCCCAATGCGGCCAGCTGAGGCATCGGCGGGGGTCGGAGGGATTAATAACAGTGAAGCAGGCCCTCTCTCTCTTCATCGCCCTCCCCTCTTTGATTTTGAAGCATACACTAAGGGCCTTATTCAATTTGAGGCAAAAAGTCACAGTCCTGACTTTTCGCCATCATCGCCGTTTTTAGTAGGGATAAAGTATCGGGCGCGTGCCCGCTTATCCCCGTTTCCAATTAGGAATCATCGAAAACGGGACCCGGTGGAAAGGTAAGTATTGAAAAGTCTAGGCAATTTTTGGGAAATCATCCCGCCACCCCCCAAACGATGGTCTGACATGGGGGATCACTATGGGTACCCCCAAATTGGCCTGCTAAAGGTAATTTGGGTTTTTTAAATGCTCGCGGCAGGTGCTTTAATGCGCTTTTAAACAAGTGGTGAAGAATAGCATTTTGCATAATTTTTTGGGGAAAATAACTTGTCCCATCAAATTTGGGGTACATAAAAATGGGTGCAAGCATATCTGACTCTATTTTGCTAGTTTTTAACTTTGTTCCCCATCTTTTTTTTTTTTACACCCCATAACGAAACCCCTTTTTTTGGAGTGTCCTAGGCTACTTTTTTAATTTTTTATTGACAGATTATTTTTAGGGGACATTCCAAAGGATGCAGGCTTAATCCACAATTCTGCACTTTTTTTCGACACCTTGTGAACACCTTGAGCCACAGAGCTCCGAAACGTTGGATTCTTTTTGTGACACCATTTCATATATTTGATTAACATCAGTCTCCGAGTGCCGCAGTTTTTTGTTTTATATATTTATATATATATATATATATATATATATATATATATATATATACTGTATATACACAGACACAGTATATATACATACAGTCAGGTGCATAAATATTGGGACATTGACAGAATTTTAATATTTTGGCCTCTGTTCACCACCACAATGGCTTTGAAATGAAACAAACAAGATGTGCTTTAACTGCAGACTTTCAGATTTAATTTGAGGGTAATTACATCCCAATCAGATGAACGGTGTAGGAATTACAACGGTTTCTATATGTGCCTCCCACTTTTTAAGGGGCCAAAAGTAATGGGACAAACTAAACAATCTTAAATCTAACTTTCACTTTTTAATACTTTGTTGCAAATCCTTTGCAGGAAATTACAGCCTGAAGTCTGGAACGCATAGACATCACCAGACACTGGGTTTCATCCCTGGTGATGATCTGCCAGGCCTCTACTGCAAATGTCTTCAGTTCCTGCTTGTTCTTGGGGCATTTTCCATCCCCGTCAGCCAAGACCTCCAAGCCTAGGGCCAAACAAGTCTTGGCTACTAGACGTCCACCTGCCAAGTCTGAGGATAAGCCTACATCCTGACGGGGCGGGCCTCTCCCTGAGGTTCCCAGGGTGGGAGGCCGACTTCTTTAATTCGTCCAAGTTTTGGTGTCAGACCACATCAGATGCCTGGGTAAGAGAAGTGGTCTCCCACGGAAATGCCCTATCCTTCCTAAGGCGAGCCCCCCTGCAGTTCTTTTGCACAGGACCTCCATCGGACCCAAGCAAGGCCCTGCTGCTCCAAAAATCCATTCAGCTCTTACTGAATTCAGCAGTCACAATGCCGGTACCCTACTCACAATGAGGCAAGGGCTATTATTCTACCCTGTTCCTGGTTCAGAAGTCCAACGGGTCTCATCGGCAAATCCTCAATCTCAAATATCTGAACAAGTTTATCAGGGTGCCCAGGTTTCGTATGGAAACCGTCTGCTCTATTATCCTAGCTATGGAGCCTGGGGATTTTATGGTGTCTCTGGACATTCAGGACGCTTACCTACATGTACCTATAGCGCCTTCTCATCAACAATATCTCTGGTTTGCTATCCTACAGCAGCATTACCAATTTCAGGCTCTATCGTTTAGCCTCTCAATGGCCCCTCGGGTCTTTACCAAAATCATGGCAGTTATGGCGGCCTATCTTTGTCGTCAAGTGATCAGACTACTCCCGTACTTAGACAACCTCTTGCTGTTGACCAGCTCCCCAGAGATTCTTCACCACCATCTGCAGGTAACAATTTCCTTCCTACACACGCACGGTTGGCTGATCAACTGGAAAAAGTCTTCCCTGACACCTTCTCAAAGAATGTTAATCTAGGAGCCCTCTTGGACTCTCACATTCAGAGAATATTCCTAACAATAGACAAGATCTCATTAATACAACACAGAGTGCGCAGACTGCTCTACAGTTGCCGAGTGTCAATTCATGATGCAATGAAGATATTGGGATCAATAGTGTCCACCTTCGACATGATGGAGTTCACTCAGTTTCACTCCAGGCCCCTAAAATGCCTGATCCTATCCAGGTGGAATGGGCTACCCCATCTACATCGATCCCAGACGATGGGCCTCCCCCTGGAGGTACACCTGTCCCTAGCCTGGTGGCTACAGACATTCCATTTAGACAAGGGTCGCCCCTTTTGGATCCCAGACTGGGCTCTCCTCACCACGGACGCAAGCCTCTGAGGGTGGGGCGCAGTGACCGGCCAGCACTTCTTCCAGGGCCGCTTGACCTCAGTCGAGGCAGGGTTGCCAATCAATGTCTTGGAACTTCGAGCCATCTACAGAGCTCTCACTCTGGCTCAGGATATTCTTCAGGGCAGGCCAGTACAAGTACAGTCCGACAACGCCATGGCAGTGGCTTATAACAATTACCAAGGAGGCACTCGAAGTCGGGTAGCAATGGTAGAAGTGTCCTACATTCACACATGGACCGAATGCCATCTCCCAGCCATCTCCACGGTATTCATCCCGGGAGTTCTCAATTGGGAAGCAGATTTCCTCAGCCGTCACGATGTGCATGCAGGAGAGTGGTCTCTACATCCAGAAGTCTTTCAGCTCCTGGTGGACAAATGGGGTCTGCCGGATGTGGATCTCATGGCCTCAAGACACAACAACAAACTTCCAGTACATGGAACCAGGACAAGGGACCCTGACACAGCCTTCATGGATGCATTGTCAGTGAAATGGACCTTCCATTTGGCATATCTATTTCCATCAATATCCCTGCTTCCTCGAGTTCTTCGAAAGTTCATACAGGAAGGGGGCACAGTTCTCTTGATAGATCCAGCTTGGCCCAGACACCATTTGTCAAAGTCTCTCCATAGACGTTCCTCTTCAACTTCCTATATGAGTAGACCTGTTGTCTAAGGGTCCATGTCTACATCCGGACCTAGCCCGTCTGTCTTTAGCGGCTTGGCACTTGAGACATCCCTCCTAACGGCTAAGGGATTTTCCAGCTAAGTGGTCCAGACCATGCTCAGAGCCCGTAAACTGGTCTCAGCCAGGATTTATCACAAAATATAGCATACATATTTCCAATTATGTGCTCAGAAAAACTATGACCCTCAAGTTTTTAAGGTGTCGAGAATTCTTGCCTTTCTTCAGGCTGGATTGGATCTAGGCCTCCGCCTAGCATCTCTGAGAGTCCAGGTCTCTGCTTTGTCCATCTGGTTCCAGCGCAGACTTGCTCCTATACCGGATGAGTACACCTTCCTGCAAGGTGTTCTATGTATACAGCCTCCCTTTGTCCATTTGTCCCTTCTGTGGCTCCATGGGATTTGGCAGTGGTGCTCCAAGCACTTCAGGAACCTCCATTCAAACCCCTGGAATCAGTGGATGTCAATTTCCTCACTGCGAAGACTCTGTTTCTTCTGGCTATTGCATCTGCCCATAGGGTATCGGATTTAGGGACGCCTTCATGTCACTCCCCCTTTTTAATCTTTCATCGGGACACAGCTGTTCTTAGAACACACACGGGCTTCCTTCCCAAGGTGGTTTCTCGATTCCACCTAAATGAGGAAATTGTGGTTCCGGCCTTTCAATCACCAGATCTTTCGGCAGATGAGACATCTTTGGATGTGGTCCATGCTCTGAAGATCTACATGAACCGTACTACTTCATCAGGAAATCGGACTCCTTCTTCATCCTATATGGATTCCAGAAGAAGGGATGGCTAGCTAACAAACAGACTCTGGCCACATGAATTCGCATGACTATCTCACAGGCTTACTGTGTCGGCTACAGAATCTGCTCATTCAACTTACTCTGTGGGTCCCTTGCTGGCAGACCGGCTTGGCGCCTCCGCTGAACAGCTATTGAAAGCGACCATCTGGTCTTCTGTCCACACCTTTCTTAGGTTTTATGCCCTTGAAACATTTGCCTCTCAGGATGCTTCCTTCGGGTGTAGGGTTCTCCCATAAGCTCAGGAGCGTTCCCGGTCTTGAACAACTGCTTTGGGACATCCCCATTGTCTCCATGTGGAGCCCTATGGACCCTGAAGAAGAAAAGGAGAGTTATGGTAAAACTTACCTTTGTTAACTCTCTTTCTTTCGAAGAACATGGGGTCCATAGGGCACCCGTCCTGACGCACCTGGCTTCTATGGGTTTCTTCTCTTGGTCACTTGTTTCCTTCCCTGTGTGCGAGTGTGATTCTTCAGTGTACCAGTCTTCCTTCTCTCCTCTCCTGCCTTGGAGGGATGTAGTCAGCATCCCAGCGTGCGGGATGCCGACGGTCTAAATACCGGCAACAAAATCCCTACAGGTTGGGATCCAGGCACCAGTATCCTGACCACCGACATCCCAAAGGTAAGTATCGGGTGTTAGGGGGAGGTTAGGGTTACGGTGCAGAGTTAGGGTTAGGCACTACGGGGAGAGTTAGGGTTAGGCACCCGGGGAGGGAGGATTAGGGTGCGGGGAGGGACTAGGTTAGGTTTAGGCACTAGGGGGGAGGTTAGGCTTTGCCACTAGGGGGGAGGTTAGGGTTAGGCACCAAGAAAGGAGGGTTAGGGTAGGGGCTAGGAAAACACTTAATGTTGCTCTTTATGGGTGTCGGGATTCTGTCTGTCGGGATGCTGCTGTTGGTATTCTGACCATGGACTTCGAAGAAAGAAAGTTAACAAAGGTAAGTTTTACCATAACTCTCCTTTTATAGCAGATTTATAATGTGCAGAGAGATTTAGATTTGGGAGAGGTGTGTCTTAGCACATATCAAAATTGCAATGTAAAAATAAAGCTGCCCAGCATTTGTGGCTACATGTAAGAGCAGCCAGTATTTACCCTGCGTGTAAAATACGTAAATATGTGTGCATCCTCTATATTGCAGCGTGGTTTGTCCATATACAAAGATACTTGCTTTCTTTGCTGTTTTCCCAACTAAGAATCAAGCCCTCAGGGAACAAAACATTAGCACAATCTTAATAAACAGAAGAGCAATCCATAATCCTGTCAGTCGGCCGCTGTTAGGGCTGGATGTAGCCTAGGCCATCTTGTAGCTTCTTCCAAAGGAACAACAAGTAGTGTCGTTCTCAAACTTTTATTATTGTTTGTAATTCCTTTGGACTAAAGAAAGAAAACGCCGCATGGATTAGTAATGTAATAAAGATGTGAATGAGGGCTTTGGGCAGGAGAGGAATAGCAGCTTCTGCAAATCAAAAAAGAGACTGATGTTGGGATAGATGCGAAATGTGCCTGAAAAAAAGATGCACTTTGCACAGCCCAGAGACATATTAGCCCAATGGGTAGAGAATGGCATGTATTACCAGTTTACTGCTACAGGCATATCAAAAGACCTTTTACTAGCAATATCAGTCTCTACTAAGATACCAATAAAAGGGGTGTCTTGCACGCTCCTCCCCACACCGTATGCCCAGGGCCGGATTAAGGCTTGTGGGGGCCCCAGGGCAATTTAGCTGTGGGGGCCCCATTCATACCACACAGAGCCAAGCCTACCCCCCCTTTCTCCCCCCTAAAACCCCACACAAAGACACCACTCACACATAAACAGTATACACACACTAACACATATATAAACATTAACACATACATACACAGTATGCACACCAACACATATGCAAAATATCACATACATACATATTGTACATACATACACACACTAAAACAGTACACTTACACTTGAAGCAGCAGCAGGTTGCAAAAGAACCCGGCACCTTCTCAATTCGTTAGGCGACGTCCCCCCCGTGATTGATGACGCGATTCGCGGGGATATGGGTGCGGGGCTTGCCGTATTGGCTCCGCCCCCAATGCGGCCAGCTGAGGCATCGGCGGGGGTCGGAGGGATTAATAACAGTGAAGCAGGCCCTCTCTCTCTTCATCGCCCTCCCCTCTTTGATTTTGAAGCATACACTAAGGGCCTTATTCAATTTGAGGCAAAAAGTCACAGTCCGGACTTTTCGCCATCATCGCCGTTTTTAGTAGGGATAAAGTATCGGGCGCGTGCCCGCTTATCCCCGTTTCCAATTAGGAATCATCGAAAACGGGACCCGGTGGAAAGGTAAGTATTGAAAAGTCTAGGCAATTTTTGGGAAATCATCCCGCCACCCCCCAAACGATGGTCTGACATGGGGGATCACTATGGGTACCCCCAAATTGGCCTGCTAAAGGTAATTTGGGTTTTTTAAATGCTCGCGGCAGGTGCTTTAATGCGCTTTTAAACAAGTGGTGAAGAATAGCATTTTGCATAATTTTTTGGGGAAAATAACTTGTCCCATCAAATTTGGGGTACATAAAAATGGGTGCAAGCATATCTGACTCTATTTTGCTAGTTTTTAACTTTGTTCCCCATCTTTTTTTTTTTTACACCCCATAACGAAACCCCTTTTTTTGGAGTGTCCTAGGCTACTTTTTTAATTTTTTATTGACAGATTATTTTTAGGGGACATTCCAAAGGATGCAGGCTTAATCCACAATTCTGCACTTTTTTTCGACACCTTGTGAACACCTTGAGCCACAGAGCTCCGAAACGTTGGATTCTTTTTGTGACACCATTTCATATATTTGATTAACATCAGTCTCCGAGTGCCGCAGTTTTTTGTTTTATATATTTATATATATATATATATATATATATATATATATATATATATATATATACTGTATATACACAGACACAGTATATATACATACAGTCAGGTGCATAAATATTGGGACATTGACAGAATTTTTATATTTTGGCCTCTGTTCACCACCACAATGGCTTTGAAATGAAACAAACAAGATGTGCTTTAACTGCAGACTTTCAGATTTAATTTGAGGGTAATTACATCCCAATCAGATGAACGGTGTAGGAATTACAACGGTTTCTATATGTGCCTCCCACTTTTTAAGGGGCCAAAAGTAATGGGACAAACTAAACAATCTTAAATCTAACTTTCACTTTTTAATACTTTGTTGCAAATCCTTTGCAGGAAATTACAGCCTGAAGTCTGGAACGCATAGACATCACCAGACACTGGGTTTCATCCCTGGTGATGATCTGCCAGGCCTCTACTGCAAATGTCTTCAGTTCCTGCTTGTTCTTGGGGAATTTTCCCTTCAGTTTTGTCTTCATCAAGTGAAATGCATGCTCAATCGGATTCAGGTCAGGGGATTGACTTGGCCATTGCATAACATTCCACTTTTTAGCCTTAAAAAACTCTTTGGTTGCTTTTGCAGTATGCCTTGGGTCATTGTCCATCTGCACTGTGAAGCATTTGACTGAATATGAGCATATAATACTGCCCGAAACACTTCAGAATTCATTCTGCTGCTTTTGTCAGCAGTCACATCATCAATAAATACAAGGGAACCAGTTCCATTGGCAGCCATACATGCCCACGCCATGACACTACCACCACCATGCTTCACTAATGAGGTGGTATGTTTTGGATCATGAGCAGTTCCTTTCCTTCTCCATACTCTTCTCCTCCCATCACTCTGGTACAAGTTGATCTTTGTCTCATCTGTCCATAGGATGTTGTTCCAGAACTGTAATGGCTTTTTTAGATGTTGTTTGGCAAACTCTAATCTGGTCTTCCTGTTTTTGAGGCTCACTAATGGTTTACATCTTGTGGTGAACCCTCTATATTCACTCTTGTGAAGTCTTCTCTTGATTGTTGACTTTGACACATATACACCTACCTCCTGGAGAGTGTTCTTGATTTGGCCAACTGTTGTGAAGGGGTTTTTCTTCAGCAGGGAAATAATTCTTCTGTCATCCACCACAGTTGTTTTCCGTGGTCTTCCGGGTCTTTAGGTGTTGCTGAGCTCTCCGGTGCGTTCTTTCTTTTTAAGAATGTTCCAAACAGTTGATTTGGCCACACCTAATGTTTTTGCTATCTCTCTGATGGGTTTGTTTAGATTTTTCAGCCTAATGATGGCTTGCTTCACTGATAGTGATAGCTCTTTGGATCTCATATTGAGAGTCGACAGCAACTGATTCCAAATGCAAATGTCACACCTAGATTCAACTCCAGACCTTTTACCTGCTTAATTGATAATGAAATAATGAGGGAATAGCCCACACCTGTCCATGAAATAGCTTTTGAGTTGATAGTCCCATTACTTTTGGCCCCTTAAAAAGTGGGAGGCACATATAGAAACCGTTGTAATTCCTACACCGTTCAACTGATTTGGATGTAATTACTCTCAAATTAAATCTGAAAGTCTGCAGTTAAAGCACATCTTGTTTGTTTAATTTCAAAGCCATTGTGGTGGTGAATAGAGGCCAAAATATGAAAATTCTGTCAATGTCCCCATATTTATGCACCTGACTGTATATATGTATACACACACACTATATACATATGCAGAGGGTAGTCCGGCACTCTGGTACTGTTGTGGAACAACTTGCTCCGATGCCACATCCAAAGATGCTGTATAGTAAATAATGGAAAACTGGCAGGCACTTAGAGAACTAGCAACAATAAAACACGCTCTACAGCAGCTCCATGATCATCAACGTTTCGGAGTGACCTCCTTTATCAAGACTGGATCGGTCATATATATATATATATGTATATATATATCTCAGGGGAGAGCGGGTTCGGATTTCTGAAATCCGAACCCCCCCCGATCCGAGTCCGATCCGAGTCAGGCTCGACTTTTCCCACCTGACTCGGATCTGAAATCGAGGCAAAACGTCATCATCCCGCCTTCCGGGTCTCGCGGGTTTTGGATCCTATATAAGGTACCCGCGTCGGCGCCATTTTCTCACTCGGCTGTGGACAGTGAAGAGGGAGGGTGGGAGTTAGGGCTGGCTGGGCTGTGTAGTGTAGTGTAGTGCAGAGTAGTGTTGCGCTGTGCTGCGCTGCGCTGTGCTGCTGTTGTCCATAGGGGCTGTGTCCACTACTTCAAAGTCCATAGGGGCTGGCTGTGTTGTGCTGTGCTGCTGTTGTTAATAGGGGCTGTGTCCACTACTTCAAAGTCCATAGGGGCTGGCTGGACTGTGTTGTGCAGTCAGTTGTCCATAGGGGCTGTGTCCACTCCAAAGTCCTGTGCAGTGTCCTAGTCCTAAAGGGGTGCTGTAGTGTTGTCCAGGGGGTGCTCTGTCCATCAGGGGTGCTCCCCCCAAGTGCTATAAAAAAAATATTTTTTCTGTGTTTGTGAATTGTGTGCGCAGTAGCCGCACGTGCATCAACAAAGTAGTGCCAAGCGTGCGCCTGTGTCATAAGTAAAGGGCCGGCTGGCTTGACCGTTACAGGGTGCTGTAACCCCCAAAGCACACTCCAGTCCAAACCAAATAAAAAAATATTTTCTGTGTTTGTGAATTGTGTGCGCAGTAGCCGCACGTGCATCAACAAAGTAGTGCCAAGCGTGCGCCTGTGTCATAAGTAAAGGGCCGGCTGGCTTGACCGTTAAAGGGTGGTGTATCCCCCAAAGTACACTCCAGTCCAAACCAAATAAAAAAATATTTTCTGTGTTTGTGAATTGTGTGCGCAGTAGCCGCACATGCATCAACAAAGTAGTGCCAAGTGTGAGCCTGTGTCATAAGTAAAGGGCCGGCTGGCTTGACCGTTAAAGGGTGGTGTAACCCCCAAAGTACACTCCAGTCCAAACCAAATAAAAAAATATTTTCTGTGTTTGTGAATTGTGTGCGCAGTAGCCACACGTGCATCAACAAAGTAGCGCCAAGTGTGAGCCTGTGTCATAAGTAAAGGGCCGGTTGGCTTGACCGTTAAAGGGTGCTGTAACCCCCAAAGTACACTCCAAACCAAATAAAAAATATTTTCTGTGTTTGTGAATTGTGTGCGCAGTAGCCGCACGTGCATCAACAAAGTAGTGCCAAGCGTGCGCCTGTGTCATAAGTAAAGGGCCGGCTGGCTTGACCGCTAAAGGGTGCTGTAACCCCCAAAGTACACTCCAGTCCAAACCAAATAAAAAAATATTTTCTGTGTTTGTGAATTGTGTGCGCAGTAGCCGCACGTGCATCAACAAAGTAGTGCCAAGCGTGCGCCTGTGTCATAAGTAAAGGGCCAGCTGGCTTGACCATTAAAGGGTGCTGTAACCCCCAAAGTACACTCCAAACCAAATAAAAAAATATTTTCTGTGTTTGTGAATTGTGTGCGCAGTAGCCGCACGTGCATCAACAAAGTAGTGCCAAGCGTGCGCCTGTGTCATAAGTAAAGGGCCAGCTGGCTTGACCGTTAAAGGGTGCTGTAACCCCCAAAGTACACTCCAAACCAAATAAAAAAATATTTTCTGTGTTTGTGAATTGTGTGCACTGCGGCTGCACATGCATCAACAACGGAGCAGTGCCAAGCGTGCGCCTGTGTCCCATAAGTAAAGAGCCGGCTGGCTCATTTCTTAA
The DNA here is from genome assembly GCA_031769625.1 of Taudactylus pleione. Taxonomy (NCBI): domain Eukaryota; kingdom Metazoa; phylum Chordata; class Amphibia; order Anura; family Myobatrachidae; genus Taudactylus; species Taudactylus pleione. The sequence continues at coordinate 2,910,170 of JAUIMM010000228.1, read as the reverse complement.
AGGGTGGTGTAACCCGCAAAGTGCACTACTCTCCAGCAAAAATAACAAAATATTTTCTGTGTTTGTGTGCGCCTTAGCCGCACGTATATATCAATATAACATAAATGGAGGACCAAACTTTCTCCGATAAAAATAAAATAGGGAAAGATCAAGAACCACTTCCTCCTAGTGCTGTTGCTGCTGCTGGGAGTTGTTCATCATCCCAGAGAGGAAGTAGGAACACCACTACTTTTACTAAACAATTGACCCTCCAACAGTCCCTAGCGATGAGGATGAAGTACGACAGCAGTCATCCTGAAGCAAAACGTATAACTGAGGCCTTGACTGCTATGTTGGTGTTAGACGTGCGTCCGGTATCCGCCATTAGTGCAGTGGGATTTAGACAATTGATGGAGGTAGTGTGTCCCCGGTTCCAAATCCCGTCTAGATTCCACCTGCATCCTCAAAGCAGCAGCGACAAGCGTGCGTCTGTCTGTTAAAGGGTGGTGTAACCCTCAAAGTGCGCTCCACAAACAATAAAAAAATTCTTCTTTTTTTTTCTGTCTTTGTGAATTGTGTGGGCTGTAGCCGCACTTGCATCCTCAAAGCAGCAGCGACAAGCGTGCGTCTGTCTGTTAAAGGGTGGTGTAACCCTCAAAGTGCTCCAAAAAAAAAACAACTATTTTTTTTATGTGTTTGTGACTTGTGTGCGATGTAGCCACATGTGCATCAACACAGTAGTAGCGCCAAGCGTGCGCCTGTGTCATAAGTCAAGGGCCCGTTTGGACATCTGGTCCGGACTGAAGGACGTGCCAACAATTTCTGACAAGTCTACTGTCACTGCATATGATACTGTCCTCAAAGCAGCAGCGACAAGCGTGCGTCTGTCTGTTAAAGGGTGGTGTAACCCTCAAAGTGCGCTCCACAAACAATAAAAATATTCTTTTTTTTTCTGTCTTTGTGAAATGTGTGGGCTGTAGCCGCACCTGCATCCTTAAAGCAGCAGCGACAAGCGTGCGTCTGTCTGTTAGAGGGTGGTGTAACCCTCAAAGTGTGCTCCACAAACAATAAAAATATTCTTCTTTTTTTTTCTGTCTTTGTGAATTGTGTGGGCTGTAGCCACACTTGCATCCTCAAAGCAGCAGCGACAAGCGTGCGTCTGTCTGTTAAAGGGTGGTGTAACCCTCAAAGTGCTCCAAAAAATAAAAAACTATTTTTTTTATGTGTTTGTGACTTGTGTGCGATGTAGCCGCACGTGCATCCTTAAAGCAGCAGCGACAAGCGTGCGTCTGTCTGTTAAAGGATTACATCGGTGACAGCATCCAAGTAGGCATGTCAGACAGTCCGTACCTGTACTGGCAGGAAAAAGAAGCAATTTGGAGGTCCCTGTACAAACTGGCTCTATTTTATCTAAGTTGCCCCCCCTCCAGTGTGTACTCCGAAAGAGTGTTTAGTGCAGCCGGGAACCTTGTCAGCGAAAGGCGTAGGAGGTTGCTTCCACAAAATGTGGAGAAGATGATGTTCATAAAATTAATTATCAACTCTTCCAGGGAGACCAGCCTCCAGAAGGTACAGAGGGACCTGTGGTTGTGGATTCCAGCAGGGACGAATTAATACTCTGTGAGGATGAGGATGTACACAACACTGAAGAGGGTGAGGAATCGGTGGATGAGGAGGATGAGGACGACATCTTGCCTCCGTAGAGCCAGTTTGTGCAGGGACAGATTAATTGCCAGCTTGTTTTGTGGGGGCCCAAACGAACCAATCATTTCAGCCACAGTCGTGTGGCAGACCCTGGCGCTGAAATGTTTGGTTTGTTAAAGTGTGCATGTCCTGTTTATACAACATAAGGGTGGGTGGGAGGGCCCAAGGACAATTCCATATTGCACCTCTTTTTTTTCTTTGAATTATGTACTGTTTGGGGCCTAGTTTTTCAAACTGCCATCCTGTCTGCCACTGCAGTGTCACTCCTAGATGGACCACGTGTTTGTGCCGCCCACTCGTATCTCTTAGCATAGTCATCCAGCTACCTCGGTGCAACCTTTTGGATATAAAAACACTATTGTGAGGTGTGAGGTGTTCAGAATAGACTGGAAATGAGTGTAAATTAAGGTTATTGAGGTTAATAATAGCATAGGAGCAGAAAAACACACAAATTCTGTGATTTTAGCTGTTTTTATGCTTTTTTAATAAAAAATACATATCCAAAATACAAAACCCAGAACCCAAAACACGGAAGGGTGGTTTTGGCAAAACCAATCCAGATCCAAAACACGAAGAAAGATCCAGATCCAAAACCAAAACACAAAACACGAAAAGTGGCCGGTGCACACCCCTAATATATATACAGTCAGGTGCATAAATATTGGGACATTGACAGACTTTTCATATTTTGGCCTCTATTCACCATCACAATGGCTTTGAAATGAAACAAACAAGATGGGCTTTAACTGCAGACTTTCAGATTTAATTTGAGGGTAATTACATCCAAATCAGGTGAACGGTGTAGGAATTACAATGGTTTCTATATGTGCCTCCCACTTTTTAAGGGGCCAAAAGTAATGGGACTATCAACTCAAAAGCTATTTCATGGACAGGTGTGGGCTATTCCCTCGTTATTTCATTATCAATTAAGCATGTAAAAGGTCTGGAGTTGATTCTAGGTGTGACATTTGCATTTGGAATCAGTTGCTGTCGACTCTCAATATGAGATCCAAAGAGCTATCACTATCAGTAAAGCAAGCCATCATTAGGCTGAAATATCAAAACAAACCCATCAGAGAGATAGCAAAAACATTAGGTGTGGCCAAATCAACTGTTTGGAACATTCTTAAAAAGAAAGAACGCACCGGAGAGCTCAGCAACACCAAAAGACCCGGAAGACCACGGAAAACAACTGTGGTGGATGACAGAAGAATTATTTCCCTGCTGAAGAAAATCCCCTTCACAACAGTTGGCCAAATCAAGAACACTCTCCAGGAGGTAGGTGTATATGTGTCAAAGTCAACAATCAAGAGAAGACTTCACAAGAGTGAATATAGAGGGTTCACCACAAGATGTAAACCATTGGTGAGTCTCAAAAACAGGAAGACCAGATTAGAGTTTGCCAAACAACATCTAAAAAAGCCATTACAGTTCTGGAACAACATCCTATGGACAGATGAGACAAAGATCAACTTGTACCAGAGTGATGGGAAGAGAAGAGTATGGATAAGGAAAGGAACTGCTCATGATCCAAAACATACCACCTCAACAGTGAAGCATGGTGGGGGTAGTATCATGGTGTGGGCATGTATGGCTGCCAATGGAACTGGTCCCCTTGTATTTATTGATGATATGACTGCTGACAAAAGCAGCAGAATGAATTCTGAAGTGTTTCGGGCAATATTATATGCTCATATTCAGTCAAATGCTTCAGAACTCATTGGACGGCGCTTCACAGTGCAGATGGACAATGACCCGAAGCATACTGCAAAAGCAACCAAAGAGTTTTTTAAGGCTAAAAAGTGGAATGTTATGCAATGGCCAAGTCAATCCCCTGACCTGAATCCGATTGAGCATGCATTTCACTTGATGAAGACAAAACTGAAGGGAAAATGCCACAAGAACAAGCAGGAACTGAAGACATTTGCAGTAGAGGCCTGGCAGAGCATCACTAGGGATGAAATCCAGCGTCTGATAATGTCTATTCGTTCCAGACTTCAGGCTGTAATTGCCTGCAAAGGATTTGCAACAAAGTATTAAAGGGAAAGTTAGATTTAGGATTGTTTAGTTTGTCCCATTACTTTTGGCCACTTAAAACGTGGGAGGCACATATAGAAATCGTTGTAATTCCTACACCGTTCACCTGATTTGGATGTAATTACCCTCAAATTAAATCTGAAAGTCTGCAGTTAAAGCACATCTTGTTTGTTTCATTTCAAACCATTGTGGTGGTGAATAGAGGCCAAAATATGAAAATTCTGTCAATGTCCCAATATTTATGCACCTGACTGAATATATAACACAGTATAAATATATTTTTAGAATATTTAATAATTTAATATTATGTATAGATATGCATACATATCAATACATAAACTATTACTATACAGCAGCAGCCTGGCCAGAGGGACTGAAAAGCATCTTACCTTGGGGGACTCAAAAGATCACACCCTGCAGACAGTGCTGCTGCTGTCACGGTGTCACCAGCCTTCATGGAGGAGCTGTGAGCCTGTGACTGAGGCTGTGGGGCAGCCTATGCTGGTGGTGGTCGGTGCACAACCTGGGACAGGCTGCGTGAGGGCGCGGTGCGGTGGTGGGCGGCACCTATGTGACGTCTTACGTAGTGACGTCACATGACATGCAGGCGACGCTGCTGCCAATTCTCTGTTAGCAGCGCTGGGAGGGCTAGAGAAGCCCAGCCCTCCAATGCGCTGCCATTATGTTTACGCACTGCTCCGGTGTCACAGCCGCGGCCGGTGGAGGGGGGGTTATGCGCGCCCGGGGGGGGGGGGGGCGTGGTCGGCCCTCAGGCTGCTGTAGGAGGAAAGAGAAAATCCTTTCTACAGCAGCACACACACACACATCAGAGGGCTGTGGGCCTTTTCTGATGGTAGGCCTGGAGCTGTAGCTCCATCAGCCCCATTATTAATCCGGCCCTGTCTCTCTCTCCATTAGACAGCTGATGCAGCAGCACTAACTGTGCTGCTGCATGCAGTCTGTCGAACAGCGCGGCTCCAGAGCCACTACCCGGGACCAGGTGCCACTCGACCTTGTGTGGGGGCCCCTCTGTGTGTGGGGGCCCATGGACGACCGCCCCTGTCGCCCCCTCCCCCCTTAATCTGGCCCTGCATATGCCCCCAATGTAAAAATACCTTTGGAAAACACGCCTCAAATAAAAACTTCACCACAATTAGCAATAATTTTATATCTTTCTCATTATACTTTACTACAGCTTTTTTCTTCTCCACTTATACCTCTTTTCCACCAAAAACCCGGGTCCAACCTGGGTTTTCAGATATGGTTCTATCACAGGTCAGACACCGGGTTGCGCCGTTTACACTGCACCATTACCCACGTGCATCTTGGGTCCGACCCTGGTAGCTACAGTACCTGGGTTGGATTGACCTGGGTTATTTTTCAGGGCCCTTTTACACTGTGCTGGGACCCGGGTAGACCCAGCAATAACCTGGGTTTTAGCTCTGGTGTAAAAAGGGTATCACACTCCTCACACACCCACAAAGTGACAGTAGCTGGCTGTCTGTGTCTATGGTGTCAGGTGAGTGTTGCTCCTGTAAAAGCACCATTAATTGAATATGAATAGAACAGCTTCTGATCTGTTTCGATGATGTCAATTGAATGGCGCTTTCTATAACAAATAGAGTAGCATGAGTGAATAAATATGAATAGAATAGCTTCTATTCATTCAACAGTGGTTTCAATAGAAACCGCCGACAAATAGAACACGTCACAATGGATTGTCATTTAGAAACTGCCAGGGATCGACTGGGGTTTTAGTTTAGACACCAAAATCGCCATTTAGTAAATACTACTAACCAGGCTTGCCTGCCCTCCCGATTTGGTCGGGAGCCTCCCGAAAATCGGGTGCTGCTCTCGACCCCCCGGAAAGGCTGATAAGCCTCCCGACTACAATTAGAAACCCCCCACAGCGGGGGGCCCGATGACGCGATTCTTGCTAAATCACACCATGGTGGCTCCGCCCCCCACTTCACAATGTCTTTATTTTCAGCAATGTGAAGAGGGGGCGGGGCCACGAAGATGCGATCATGCGGTCACTCCCCTTGCCCCACCCCCATGCAGAGTCAGTGCCCGGCCACGCCCCCCGCTGTGTGCAGGCATTCAGCTCCCTCCCGGAAGGACGGAGCTGAATTTTGGCAACTATGCTTTTAACTAGACCTGAAAACCGTTGTCAATCCACTGCGATTTTGGAATTACATCAAACCAGCTGCTTAGTAAATTTAACCCACATGTTCTCAATCTCGGTCCCCGGGACCCCAAACAGTGCATGTTTTCCAGGTCTCCTCACAGTTACAATTGAATAATTAGCTCCACCTGTGGATCTTTTAAAATGTGTCAGTGAGTAATGACTACACCTGTGCAGCTTCTGGGTGACCTAGAAAACGTGACCTGTGTTGGTCCTGAGGACAGAGTTTGAGAACCACTGATTTAGCCTATAGTCCAGTGGCGTAACTAGGGGGGGTCGGGCAGGATGCGTGCCCTGGGCACCATGGGACCGGCGGCCAGGGGGGGCGCCGCCGGCCATGGTCTGGCCCGCCCTAGTTAGCCACCAGTGTAGCGCCGACCGTAGTGAGTGCGGTCAGCGCTACACATTTACACAGGACCAGCGCTAGGCTTCCAGCGCCGGTCCTGTGGTGCACAGCTGAGCCCGTTCCCTCCCCCTGAGCGCTTGCCCAATAGCGCTAGGAGGCCAGCTCAGGCTGTGCATAACACACGCATCGCCACCAGCGCTGGAGGCGATGCGTGTGTTAAACAGCAGCCAATGAGAGTCAGATAGACCTGCAGCACCCACTGCAAGAGCCGGGCTTCCGTCCGGCTCCTGCAGTGGGTAATGGGACAGACATCATGACATCATGACGTCTCCCCCATAATGCTGAGCGCGCCAGCCCAGGAGGTCTGGCGGGCGGCGGCGGCGGGAGCGGTGTCGCAGTCCGGAGCAGCAGGGTGGATTCAGGTAAGTATATTTTTATTTTTTATTTTTTTTAAACCTGTCTGCACTACTGGGGGCACAACGGGGGAGGGGGGTGGCTACTACTGGGAGGACCTCTACTGGGGGTGGGGGCACAACGGGGGAGGGGTGGCTACTACTGGGGGCACCATTATTGGGAGGACTTCTACTGGGGGGGCTACTACTGGGGGCACTTAATCGGGAGGGGGAACCTCTACTGGGGACAACTACTTGGGGGGGGAACTACCACTGGGGGCATTATAAAAGGGGCCTACTACTAGAGGCACTGCACTGGGGGGACCACTTCTGGGGGCAATAATAGGAAGGGCCACTACAGGGGGCACTGGATAGGGGGGATCACTACTGGGTGCCTGCATAAGGGGGACCACTACTGGGAAAACTGCATGGGGGGACTACTGCTGGGGGCACTATATAAAGGGCACTGCATGGGGGGGACTACTACTGGGGACACTATATAAAGGGCACTGCATAAGGGGATACCGCTACTGGGCGCACTGCATTGTGGGAACTGCTACTGGGGGCATTGCATAAGGGGGAACACTACATGGGGCACTGCATTTGGGGGGCCACTACTGGGGGTACTGAGTAAGGGGAACTAATTGGGGGCTGTATAAGAGGGACCACTACTGGGGATACTGTATAAGGGGCACTACTATGGGCCTGCATGAGAGGGACCACAACTGCATACTGGGGGTACTACTGGGGTTAAGGTGCATATGGATAGGAATGTTCAGCGTGAAAATAAAGGGGTGTGTCATGTTGACACACCCCATTTTTAAGTGACCACGCAGTGCGCGCCTTCGGTGCGCGCACATCGGGAGGGGTGGGTAGGCTCCCTTTTCAAATTTGCCCTGGGCTCCAAATACCCTAGTTACGCCACTGCTATAGTCTTTATACTTTAGGCACACTTTAAGCAAGGAGTTACACCTTAATTACATAATTACAATTAATGTGTTTACCAGTGATAGCACAAAGTGGAAATCTAATGCTGGGTACACACTGGCAGATTTACTGGCCGATCAATTGATCGGCCAATATATCGGGTGCCCGTTAGTCAGTGTGTACCAGCGATATGTCTGTGAACAACTTTATTCACAGACATATTGCGTTGGCTGCGCTGCACAGCTGATGGCAGATATGTCTGCAGATATATTGGGGCATCGTGCTGTGAGTATGGGCGGCCAGCCGCCCGCCCATACACTTGCAGTGGCAGCTGCAAAGAGGGGGTCGCGGCACGCCCCCATCCAGCGGGACCCATCCCCCAACAACACACAGATGATGGTTGCTCAGTGTATATGAACAACCATCATCTGCAGATATATCTGTTTAGTGTGTACCCAGTCAAAGGAAGTTGGTATAATCTTATCAAGACATCTCAATTGATGCTGAGTCGGCCAAATCTCTGCCGGATTTCACATTGCGTAAAATTTGTTGAAACCGGGCAGTAATTGAGTGTCAACACGCAAGAGAGCGGTCACCTGGGAGTGTCATGGACGTGTTGCTAAGGCTTCTTGCGATTTTGAGTCACGCATATGGAGAATTGAAGGGGTGTGGCCACAAATAGGCCACGCTCCCTACCCGCCGTCAGGCCGGCCCGACACGCTGCAGCATGCACATGATGGTCATTCAGTGTGTATGAACGACCATCATCTGCAGATATATCTACAGATCACTCCATCTGCAGATATATCGCTATAGTGTGTACCCACCTTACGAATCAGAGGGCAAAATTTACTAAGCGGCGGTTTGACGGCGGTTTCTATTCTATTCTAAACCCCAGTGGGGTCTATAATGTGTTTTGATGGCAGTTTTGCAGCGGTTTTGGACTTAGTAAATCTGCAGGTAGCAAAACCGCCGCCAATCTGCAGTCAAAACACATTTTAGAATAGAACAGGGCTGTCATTTAGAAACCACTGCAAAACTGCCACCAAACCCCCGGGGTTTAGAATAGATTAGAAATCCCCACCAAACCGCCAAGGGTATAGAATAGAATAGAAACTGCCGTCAAACTACCGCTTAGTAAATTTTGCCCAGACCCTCTATTAGGGGAATTTAACTAGATCTGTCTAAAACCATATTCGAATTTCTTGTAGAGACCTTGGGAAGTCCAAAAATAAGACTACTGAATTATATGCTCATTTTACAGATAATTAGCAGTTTCCTTTAAGTGCCTTTTAACTTATAATTATATTCAAGCACATTGAGAAAAATAAATGCGAAGTGATGTGATCATGTGCACATCAGCTGGCCTAAATAATAGCATTTACTTGTTTTTATGGAACCATTTTACTGGGAAATAATCATTAAAACCAACAAAATATCAACATTAATAGAAAAGAAATAAGAAATAAAGTGCAATATGATTGTTGTTATCGCTAATCTCTTGTATTCATGATTATTGTGTGTTCATTATTTGCACTTTATTCACTTTGATCTCACACGTTTATTCAGTGATTTTATTAAACATACCCTCTTGAACAGTAGAGAGTTGATTGTTATAAAGCCACCATTGATTCTTCTCTGATACAACCTATTATAGGGAAAGTCTATCCTCAAGTTGTTAGACTAGAGCAGTAAAGGGATATTGGTCTAGGCGTTATTATTGTGAGATTGCTAACAAGGTAAATTTGGGAGAGTATCTCAATAGTGTAGTTACAATAAATGAGTCTCTTTGTTACAGCAATCCTATACATATGAATTACTAACTTCCAGTAAAGGGAAGAATTACACATGGAACGGAGTAGCTGCCCTGGATTAGTAGGTCACAGCTATATAATTAAATGGTCTGAGGTGGTTCTTAGTCAGATTGGCTGCTGCTGAGTACAGTACATGGATTATTGAGTGCAGTGAGGCAGGTTCTCATCTGCCTCACTCCCTTTTCTCCACTACGAATTTCAGGAGACAAGTGTTCTCTTTCCCTGCAATACAATTGGCCGCCATTTGCATGTGATTGTGGGAACCTCTGATTTTATTCTCTGCTATTGATATTAGTGCAAATGTGATCTTCTGGGCTTGCTATTGTATTCCCGAGGAGGACTATCCTGCAGTTAGGTACTTACCTGATACGCTTTGTTTACTGGATCCATTTGCCTCAAGGTCTGCACTCAACCTTCCCCTCTCTTCCATTATCTCTATGGTACTGGATTACTTGCTGCTACTACTCTCCTGGTGTATTCTACCTGCATGTACTTACCTGATATTGGACCTGATTCAGACCTGCACGCAAGCAAGCAAACGGCCGCTCGTCGCAGACAAGGGCCCTGATTCAGAATCGGACGCTCTGACAGAGCGCTCGCTCTGAATCAGGGCCGTCCTTCTCTTTTTTTAGAGCGGCCTCCTGGCCGCTCGCATAGCTGTGGGTTATCACTCACAGCTATAGCGAGCGGCCAAAAAGATGGTCACGATGGTCAAGACCATCGGGCTTGCGACGAGACCCTTGTGGTAGGGTCTCGTTGCCGCAAGCCCTGGAGTGCTTTTGGCTCTATCAGAGCCAAAAGCACTCCCACTGACATCACTTGTGATATCAGTGGGGCTGGCCCCAGACGGTAGGCGTTCCCATGGGAACGCCTCCGTCTGGGCAGCCACGCTCCCGGCATGCCCACCAAAGGGGGCATGCTGTCACTCAACATCCACAGCACGCCCCCTTTGTAGCGAGACCCGGAGCGACGGCTTGTCCATCGCTATCCGGGTCTCACGCATGCGCATGACAGAGCCACCTCCATCGTGCGCATGCGCACTTGGCCAACATCAACCCGCTTGCGAGCGCTCATCTCCGAGTCTCGCACCAAAGGGGGCGAGCTGTCGATGTTGAGTGACAGCTCGCCCCCTTTGGTGGGCGGGCCAGGGGGGTAGCTGCCCAAACGGAGGCATTCCCATGAGAACGTCTGCCATTTGGGGGCGGCCCCACTGACATCACAAGTGATGTCAGTGGAGAGTTTCCGGCTCTGTTTGAGCCGAAAGCTCTCTGGGGCTTGCGATAAACAAGACCCTACCAGAAGGGTCTCGTCGCAAGCACGATGGTCGCGATGGTCTTAACCATCGCGACCATCATGGCCATTCGCTATAGCTGTGCGTGGTCACCCACAGCATTGTGCCGCTCCAAAAAAAAAAAAGCTCGGCCCTGATTCAGAGCGAGCGCTCTGTCAGAGCGAGCGGCTTTGAATCAGGCCCACTGTTGTTACTATGGAGCACTTTTTGCAGGCTATTACTGACTCAGGAAAATGTATAATGGATTGCATGGCAGACGTACATGTTGATCTGTTCCTTCAAGAAACAGAAAATAAGGGACCGCAGTTAGTGAGACTGAGAAATATAGTTCCAACTTGTAGGATAATAGTGCACCTGTTTCTGGCTATCTAATCACCTTAGAGTCCCAGATGACAGCTTGCCAGCAAAAGCTTACTCATTTGGAGGGCCGTCTCCACCGGAATAATATCAGACTGGTTGGCCTACCTAAAAGGAGGAGGGCACTAACCTTGAACAATTCTTGGAATCCTGGCTAATAAAAGTATTTGGCTGTGACGCATTTACCCCACAGTTTTCTGTTGAGCGAGCCTATCGTATACTGACTCGGCCCCTTTCCACCAGGGCCTTCTCCAAGGACATTCATTGCCAAGATTCTCCACTACAGGGATTGTAATGATGTGCTTCATCTTGTCAGAACCAAGGGTCAGCAGGTAGTGGTCTTCCAAAACTTTTCTTCTGATGTCTAGAAGTCTAGATACCAATTTCTTCAAGTGCAAAGACGATCCCGGGACTGACAACTTCCTTACACTATGCTATTTCCTGCCTGCTTGACAGTCATCTCGGGTAGCTGTACCCACTTCTTTGATTCAGGTTCCTGGTCATAATGAGTCCTCAGACTGATGTCCATTCCCACAAGTATCACTTATAAACAGCGGTGACTACTACCTTTTTACTACGGGGGGCTGCAGTCCAATCCCTCTGCGGTGGCAGCACACAGTCCATATTCAATTTGCATGTGCATAAAAGGGACAGTTAAAAAAAAACAAAAAAACCCAGCATCAGTTGCAGCCCCAAGAAGCTGAATAAGGCTGCCATAATAAAAGCAGAAGCGGTTTCCCAGTGGATGCGCTTTCTGATAATGACAGTCTGGACGTGCAGTACCACAGGGAGAAACCACCTCCCCCTGGGACTGCCTGTTTGACGTGTGATTAACAGAAAACACTTCCAATAGGAAGTCACTGTTGCTAATTCACATACGGGAGGACTGGGGGATTACAGGGGAGCAATGGATTTTATTGGGGAAGATGCAGCTCCTCGGTACAATCCACCACTGCTTATATATGTTTTACTTTTGCAATTTGACATATGACTGCTTTTTTCTATGTGCACTTTTCTCTCCGTGTTCTTTTCTCATCAGTCATTTTCTCTGTTTATTTGCTCTGCAATGTGATTGCTGCCCATGTTCTTGGAATCTGTTTTTAGATGACTATGTTAGTTTATTTAGTGGAGGTGTTTCTATAGTGTAGTTCTTAGGCCTACAATTGATGTGTTACTACTGGGCTGATAGCGTCATGAGTCCTAGGGTACACGGGAATAGTTGCTCCCCGTTTTAGTAACCTTAGCTGTAACACTGGGTTAATAATTTGTTTTGTTAGCTGCGTATACCCCACCCTCCCTTTAATTCCAAAGTCCTTTCAAAGCGTTGTGCATTTCTCACTCATTTTCCTAATGGGCTCATTATATATATATATATATATATATATATATATATATATGTATATATATATATATATATATATATATATTGGAGATGGAGAGGAAATTAATCTGGTAGATGCCTGACGACAGTGGCACCCTGATGCTCACTGCTAATCCTGTTTCTCTATGTTTTATCACACCTTCTCCAGGATAAGTATTGTCTTAGTTGCAGGGATTTGTTGGGCCCCCAACAGAATTGTAAAAGGCTCACCTGTTCCCATGTTGTTGGACATTTTTATGAATGTTAAAATTCAAGCAAAATTCTTAACTCTTCATTTAAATAAAGTGATTCCTGAAATTATTCGCCCCGACCAGAATGGTTTTATGTCTGGGTGGTCAACTGCTGTTTATCTCCGGCCTCTTTATACCTATATACAACTTGCTAGTGAGGGAATGGAAGATATCTTGATTGTGTTCCTGGATGCTGCCAAGGTATTTGACTCTATGGAATGGCCATTTTTGTGGGAATTGTTATTTAGCCTCCACGTGGGGCCTGGGTTTCTAGCGTGTGTCGTTACTTTACTCCTGTTCTAAATGGTTTTGTATCGGGTTCCATTACACTTGGTAGCAGCACCAGACAGGGGTGCCTATTGTCCCCTTTACTGCTTGCCATTGACATGAAGCCATAAGCCTGTGCGATCATGGCTTCCCCTGTGATTTCTGAACTCATGGTCTCTGGTCACGAGGAGCGAATGGCTCTGTTCACTGATGTTGTTATTTTTGTCTTGCGTGGAGTACTCCCTACCATTTCTATTGGCTATGGTGGACCTTTTTGGCTTTTTTCCCTGCTATTAGGATAAATCCATAGTTTTTCCTCTCCTTTCTACCATTTCTAGACCGGTCTCCTATGCTTCTCCCCTATGTTGGTTTATGCATTTCCAATACTTGGGTAATCACTCATTCTCCAGATGAACATGCGACTTTGAATCTGCAGCCCCAGATTGAGTATTTGAAGCTTAAGTCTCATGTCTGGCAACGGCTTCCCTTCTTGGTTACAAGCCAAGTGAATTTGGTAAAGATGGTTATTCAGCACAAGTTCCTATATGTTGTGCCACTTTCTCCAGCCTATCTTCCTCATCCCCGCTTTTCCACAATTATCCGTTATGTGACTTTGTTACCCTTCTGGCTGGGTTTGGTCAATCCTACTGTCTCTCATGAGAGGTTTATGTATCTCAAACGACAATGCCCCATAGAATTTGTTAGAGTCTAGGTCCTGTGGCAATATTCTAGGTACGCTTTGGATTCACAATCCCCCACACTTTAGATATCTCTCTCTGTTCCGATGCTTCCATCTGCTTCCTTTTTTATGCATGTTTTGATCTATGCAATCACTGCACTGGTATTTTTCTCCATTCCTAATGTATATCGGTTGTCTGATTGTATCCCCTGATGTTTGTTCTCCTGCAATGCTCTCACTCTCCACATTTTCTGTGTTTGTGCCTCAGACTGTCATCACTGTCTGTGCTGATATTTTTTCTGTTATTTTCTTGCTTGTTTTTTTATGCAAAAAGTCAATAAAAATACTTAATTTAAAAAAATATATATCTATTAATCAGATAAAAATATTGTCTTTTTCTATTTACACATTTTCTTATTCTTATCACATATAGGAAGCTGTCTCTCTGGTGGCACAACAAAATCTCCACTGCTATGGCTGATAAGAAAAGTGATACAAACAGAGAGAAACCATGGGAAAGAGATTATAAATTAATCCCTTATGGAGGACTGTTTGATGAGTACCTAGAGATGGGTGAGAAACATAGTCATTAAGTTGCTAAAAAAAAAGCATCAGTAAAGTGCTATTCTGATAATTTCAAACTAAATGTAAAAAAGCAAACAAAACAACACAGAACAAAAAAAAAAAAACTTACATTTTCAATTATGCTGTTCAAATTCTGTTTGAAGGAGAGTCTACAGATACCACCTTCTAGAGCAGGGATGGGAACCTTTTTTCTGCCGAGGGCCATTTTAATATATTTAACATTATTTGCGTTTCCAGAACAGGCCCCGCCCCCTCCGTGTGATGTCACATGGGCGGGGCCACAATCGCCGGTGATTACAGCAATGCCCAGAGCATCCTGAGGATGCTTCTGGGAGCTGTAAGGGCAGCAGTGTGATTCTGGCTGCAGGCTGCCATTCTAGGCACCCTGCTAGCCAGATTGGGCTAGCAGAAAGAAGCTCAGAGGGCCAGACCAAATGATTCCCGGGCCCGAGGTTCCCCATCCCAGTTCTAGAGTGATCATTCTCTTTACTAATGTATAACTCAGGTACAACAGATATCCTTCTTTCTGTTGGTGTAAAGGTTAGCAGCAAAGGTGGGACTACACCTCTTGCTGCTTGCACAGCAACTAAAACAAGAATTTCTGTACAGCCGCCAAAGCTTACACCATTATAGGGGGATGAAGTCATAAGGTCGGTATTCACAATGTTGACAATCATAATGTCAATAACTAGTGTCTACCTTTCTTATGTTGACATTGTTGAAATGTCAAAAAACATCCTCAGAATGTTGACATGTACTGTACAGTAAGTCACTGTTCTCTTACTTTGCTGATTTGTAAGGAGGTGCGGAACCCTTGTGGCGCCATAAAAATAAAGGATAATAATAAAGTAATATCCTGACATTAGAGTTAGGCTGCAGTACGGGAGGGTTGGCGCTGAGGATAGACAATGGTTAGGCGTGGGGGGGGGTATTAGGGTTACACACTAGGAGAAGGGATATAATTTTTACCAGAACCACTGTTCCATCAGAGGTCTGCACCAGAACTGCTCCACACATGACCAGCGGGATCCAGAAGACTCCTCCTCAGGGATGGGTCATCTAAGTTTGTATTATGTTGACATTTCAGCAGTGTCCATATGGTGAATGTCGAATAATGAATGTGAACCTTACATACACCATTATAGAACACCCCTGCTTAGTTTTGGATCTGTCTACAAGATGTCAGGGACATTATATATACGAGGTCTGTCTAAAAGGTTAGGTGAATGGTCTGATATATCTGTATGCAACGCTTGCAACAAGGTCGCAACAAGTTCTGCTTCAAATAAAATAAATCGGCAAGACGCACGAAATGTTGGTGAAAGTGTACGGGCAGGATGCTGTGAGTAGAAAATGTGTGTACGATTGGTTTGCACGCTTTCGCAGTGGCAAGGAATCGGTGGAAGACGAGCTCCATTGCTAAAGTGTTTGCCTACTGAGATGTTTAATTGCTCACATTGGAAGCCATACTCAGACGGACAATCTGCACCTAGAATAGGACTGCTGCAAATTTCGCTTGTGGGACCGATGGTGGCATTTAAAGATGCACCAAGCATGATTGCAGTGTCTGGAGATGCTCAAAGCGGGTGTCTCAGTCCTTGCACATTCATACGCATGGATGTACAGCAGGGAAGGGCTTGTAGTGGTATCGGCATAAAGCAGCATTGGTGCGGCTGGTAAAAGATGCACACACAATCCTACTCTGAATCAGGACCTAAATGTCTTCTACATATGGTTATCAGAATTTTTATCAGACATGATCTTTGCAAAAAAGAGAAGAAAGGATAAACCAACAAATTAAAACTGGAGATAGAAGCGTATTTTGATTGCCCCTAGAGATAGGTAGCCCATTAAAGTAAATAAAAAATTGTTAATACGTTTATTTAAAAAGGAAAAAAAAAAAACACATATACAGTACAGCTTCCATAACAGACTCCTGAAAGCTCCTTAGAAAACCGCTCCTTTACTTTACCCGGATCCCACATAAAGGAAGCAGGCTTACAGTATACAGCTACCCATCAACACAGAGACTGCAACTCAACCCCAGTCTTGCAAGAGTCATTCCCAAGTATCCAGCAACATGACATTAGGCATGAAAACAAATAGTAACGAGTGAGAATAGTGAAGTTTGTGTAGACTCAGAGAAAGTTTTCAAATAAATGAAATTAGATTATTTGATTGTTATTGCAGCCTGTTTTTATAATTTTCTCACTCTGCATTTTATTCAGTCATCCAGTATGGGTTTGTCACCATCTTCGTGGCCGCCTGCCCATTGGCTCCTCTTTTTGCTATGCTTAATAACTGGATTGAGGTGCGCCTAGATGCGCATAAATTTATCTGCGAGTATCGGCGCCCTGTGGCTCTTCGTGCCCAAGGCATTGGAATATGGATGTCCATCCTAAAGGCCATTACCTGCATTGCTGTCATCGGGAATGTAAGTGTTATTCAGGAACATTGCTTTTGGTCCCTAACCAACATGTAACAATTTATGAGAGGGTTTAATTCTGGAAAATATTAATTTGTATTCAATTTGGGGGAGTGGTTGTTCCTTGGGGGGTATAATGGGTGATAGTGCTGCAATAAGGCACTAGTGACAACCAAACTTGCTGGTCTCTAATCCTCCCACTCTGTACCCGTCTACTGGAACATTAGCAATGTCTGCGGTAGGGTCAGGTCAACCACAACTTGTGCATGTGGGTCCAGTGGTTCCTGATGTTATCGATGTTTTCGCTGTCTTGTGAGAACGTAAGTGAAGGGAAGTAGGAGGCATTATGTAGTGTTGGGTGTTTACTTATTGTGCTGCGGTTACATTGCTTATGCGGTCATTAGCATATTTTCACATCGACAGGCTGCCTGTCGCAATGCAGCTTTGCGACTGGGTCTGAATCAGGCCCTTACACACATTGTAGAAAGCATGCCTTGTGCTGTGGGAAGAAGGGGTTTCCATGTTCATATTGGCACATGTCCTGGTGTTTATGCAGAATGGACTTGGCATTGGCTTAGCTCCATAAAAACTCAGATATTGGCATTCTCAAACTTTTTTCCAATGAAAACTATTCATGAGGCTTTTTTAAGGGGTTCTACATATCCAACCTCTGTATGTGGGTTGGGTATGGGATCCCGACGGTCAAAATCCAGATGGATTTTGTTTTTTTAATCCAATCTTAACCCTCCCCTTAAACCACGCCTCCTGCAGCCTAACCCTCCCCCTAGTGCCTAACCCTAACACTTACCGTCAGTATCTGTCGATATTGTGACCGTCGAGATGCCGCTGTCGGGATTGTGACCCTTAACAATCTGACAGTTGAGATCCTGACTACATCCCCTATATATACCTCATGTGGCCCAGTATGACCTTAATTTGGTACTAACAGCACTTGAGAAGTCCCAGTTTGAACCACTTCAGTGTGTGGAACTTACATTTCTTATTAGGAAAGTTTCTTTATGTTAGCCATTGCATCAGTAAGGCAGGTACCGGAGTTCGTGGAATTGTCCTGTAGATCCACATACTGTAGATGTACTCCATACTGTGCAACTTTCATCATAAAATGGTTTCACCTCAACCATGACACAGGGACTGATTCAAAGATGGATGCAATGCTGATGCTTACACGGTTGTGTGATTATCAGTAGTCTGCTTGCGTCTGTAGATACAACAGAGAAAACCATAAACAGCGTTGAGAGGTCAAAATCCAAAGGGAGACACAGGGCCTGATTCAGAGCCGGACGCCCTGACCAGAGCGCTCGCTCTGAATCAGGGCCCTCCTACCTAAAAATGGAGCGGGCTCCTGGCCGCTCGCATAGCTGTGGGTGACCACCCACAGCTTATGCGAGCGGCCAAAAAGATGGTCTTGACCATCGCGACCACCGGGCTTGCCACGAGACCCTGCGGTAGGGTCTCGCTGCCGCAAGCCCAGGAGTGCTTTTGGCTCTATCAGAGCCAAAAGCACTCCCACTGACATCACTAGTGATGTCAGTGGGGCCGGCTCCAGACGGAAGGCGTTCCCATGGGAACGCCTCTGTCTGGGCAGCAACACCCCCGGCACGCCCACCAAAGGGGGCGTGCTATCAGTTACCATCGACAGCACGCCCCCTTTGGTGCGAGACCCATAGCGACAGCTTGGCTGTCGCTATGCGGGTCTCGCGCATGCCACAACGGAGCTCCCTCCATCGTGCGCATTAGGGCACCATCGACCCGCTTGCGAGCGCTCAGCGCTCGCGCGCAGGTCTGAATTAGGCCCACAGATCCCAAATGTGCAGCTGTAATATTCCAACGAAGCTGTCTTATTTTCTCATAACTTCAACGTGGATTTTCATGATATGAGAAACAAAATACAATAAATGGGTTACATAACTGTTTACATGTACACAGTTACTGAAGAATGAGTCCACTGATTCCCAAGGATGTGCTCAGTAGTAGAATCCACCTTTACTGCACGTCGCAGAAGATGCATAAAGTATTGCTTACTATAAGCTTACATCAGCAAGGTATATTGCAGACTCATAAAGGTTTCTTTTCTCCGTATATTTTTTCCTCAACTTCCCATTGGTCACATATATGAAAGTGAAGAAAAACTCAGGATGTAGATAAAAATTACTTTTTAATGTTTAAAATATATATAAGCAATAATACATCCGTACCAGATAGTAACAAGCCTAATCCATGAGCTTTACAGATGGTATAGAACCCGGGTGCTCTATTTATATGGTATGAAATAGGCTTTGCATGTACGGAATGTAAATTCACTTATAGTAAGTAGGGGTGTGCACCGGCCACTTTTCGTGTTTTGGTTTTGGATCTGGATCTTTCTTCGTGTTTTGGATCTGGATTGGTTTTGCCAAAACCACCCTTCCGTGTTTTGGGTTCTGGGTTTTGTGTTTTGGATCTGTATTTTTTTTTTAAAAAGCATAAAAACAGCTAAAATCACAGAATTTGTGGGTTTTTCTGCTCCTATGCTATTATTAACCTCAATAACCTTAATTTCCACTCATTTCCAGTCTATTCTGAACACCTCACAATAGTGTTTTTATATCCAAAAGGTTGCACCGAGGTAGCTGGATGGCTATGCTAAGAGATACGAGTGGGCGGCACAAACACGTGGTCCATCTAGGAGTGACACTGCAGTGGCAGACAGGATGGCAGTTTGAAAAACTAGGCCCCAAACAGTACATAATTCAAAGAAAAAAAAGAGGTGCAAGATGGAATTGTCCTTGGGCCCTCCCACCCACCCTTATGTTGTATAAACAGGACATGCACACTTTAACAAACCAAACATTTCAGCGCCAGGGCCTGCCACACGACTGTGGCTGAAATGATTGGTTCGTTTGGGCCCCCACAAAACAAGCTGGCAATTAATCTGTCCCTGCACAAACTGGCTCTACGGAGGCAAGATGTCGTCCTCATCCTCCTCATCCACCGATTCCTCACCCTCTTCAGTGTTGTGTACATCCTCATCCTCACAGAGTATTAATTCATCCCCGCTGCAATCCACAACCACAGGTCCCTCTGTACGTTCTGGAGGCTGGTCTCCCTGGAAGAGTTGATAATTCATTTTATGAACAACATCTTCTCCACATTTTGTGGAAGCAACCTCCTACGCCTTTCGCTGACAAGGTTCCCGGCTGCACTAAACACTCTTTCGGAGTACACACTGGAGGGGGGGCAACTCAGGTAAAATAGAGCCAGTTTGTACAGGGACCTCCAAATTGCTTGTTTTTCCTGCCAGTACAGGTACGGACTGTCTGACATGCCTACTTGGATGCTGTCACCGATGTAATCCTTTAACAGACAGACGCACGCTTGTCGCTGCTGCTTTAAGGATGCAGGTACGGCTACAGCCCACACATTTCACAAAGACAGAAAAAAAAAATATTTTTTTTATTGTTTGTGGAGCGCACTTTGAGGGTTACACCACCCTTTAACAGACAGACGCACGCTTGTCGCTGCTGCTTTAATGATGCAGGTGCGGCTACAGCCCACACATTTCACAAAGACAGAAAAAAAAGAATATTTTTATTGTTTGTGGAGCACACTTTGAGGGTGTCACCACCCTTTAACAGACAGACGCACGCTTGTCACTGCTGCTTTAAGGATGCAGGTGCAGCTACAGCCCACACATTTCACAAAGACAGAAAAAAAAGAATATTTTTATTGTTTGTGGAGCGCACTTTGAGGGTTACACCACCCTTTAACAGACAGACGCACGCTTGTCGCTGCTGCTTTGAGGACAGTATCATATGCAGTGACAGTAGACTTGTCAGAAATTGTTGGCACGTCCTTCAGTCCGGACCAGATGTCCAAACCGGCCCTTGACTTATGACACAGGCGCACGCTTGGCGCTGCTACTGTGTTGATGCACATGTGGCTACATCGCACACAAGTCACAAACACATAAAAAAAATAGTTTTTTATTTTTTGGAGCACTTTGAGGGTTACACCACCCTTTAACAGACAGACGCACGCTTGTCGCTGCTGCTTTGAGGATGCAGGTGGAATCTAGACGGGATTTGGAACCGGGGACACACTACCTCCATCAATTGTCTAAATCCCACTGCACTAATGGTGGATACCGGACGCACGTCTAACACCAACATAGCAGTCAAGGCCTCAGTTATACGTTTTGCTTCAGGATGACTGCTGTCGTACTTCATCCTCATCGCTAGGGACTGTTGGAGGGTCAATTGTTTAGTAAAAGTAGTGGTGTTCCTACTTCCTCTCTGGGATGATGAACAACTCCCAGCAGCAGCAACAGCACTAGGAGGAAGTGGTTCTTGATCTTTCCCTATTTTATTTTTATCGGAGAAAGTTTGGTCCTCCATTTATGTTATATTGATATATACGTGCGGCTAAGGCGCACACAAACACAGAAAATATTTTTTTATTTTTGCTGGAGAGTAGTGCACTTTGTGGGTTACACCACCCTTTAAGAAATGAGCCAGCCGGCTCTTTACTTATGGGACACAGGCGCACGCTTGGCGCTGCTCCTTTGTTGATGCACGTGCAGCCACAGTGCACACAATTCACAAACACAGAAAATATTTTTTTATTTGGTTTGGAGTGTACTTTGGGGGTTACAGCACCCTTTAACGGTCAAGCCAGCCGGCCCTTTACTTATGACACAGGCGCACGCTTGGCACTACTTTGTTGATGCACGTGCGACTACTGCGCACACAATTCACAAACACAGAAAATATTTTTTTATTTTGTTTGGAGTGTACTTTGGGGGTTACAGCACCCTTTAACGGTCAAGCCAGGCGGCCCTTTACTTATGACACAGGCGCACGCTTGGCACTACTTTGTTGATGCACGTGCGGCTACTGCGCACACAATTCACAAACACAGGAAAAATATTATTTTTTTTTAGCACTTGGGGGGAGCACCCCTGACGGACAGAGCACCCCCTGGACAACACTACAGCACCCCTTTAGGACTGGGACACTGCACAGGACTTTGGAGTGGACACAGCCCCTATGGACAACTGACTGCACAACACAGTCCAGCCAGCCCCTATGGACTTTGAAGTAGTGGACACAGCCCCTATGGACAACAGCAGCACAGCACAACACAGCCAGCCCCTATGGACTTTGAAGTAGTGGACACAGCCCCTATGGACAACAGCAGCACAGCACAGCACAACACTACTCTGCACTACACTACACAGCCCAGCCAGCCCTAACTCCCACCATCCCTCTTCACTGTCCACAGCCGAGTGAGAAAATGGCGCCGACGCAGGTTCCTTATATAGGATCCAAAACCCGCGAGACCCGGAAGGTGGCATGATGACGTTTTGCCTCGATTTCAGATCCGAGTCAGGCGGGAAAAGTCGAGCCTGACTCAGATCGGCCTCGGATCGGGGGGCTCGGATTTCAGAAATCCGAACCCGCTCACCCCTAATAGTAAGCATCACTTTATGCATCTTCTGCTACGTGCACTAAAGGTGGATTCTACTACTGAGCACATCCTTGGGAATCAGTGGACTCATCCTTCAGTAACTGTGTACATCTAAACAGTTATGTAACCAATTTATTGTATTTTGTTTCTCATATCATGAAAATCCACGTTGGAGTTATGAGAAAATAAGACAGCTTCGTTGGAATATTACAGCTGCACATTTGGGATCTGTGTCTCCCTTTGGATTTTGACCTCAGCGCTGTTTATGGTTTTCTCTGTTGTATCTATGTATGTATATGAAGTGGTGTTTCATTTTTAAAACCAGAGCTGCTGTGAGGTGTTGCGCCCTATAATTTAGTGTGTTTTTTCGTTTTATTGCTCATGTGTCTGTGCCCAGTGCGCACATACTGCAAGTTTCAATTTCGTAATCGCTCACACTGAGGATTTATTTGCAAAGTGACTGAGAAATAAGGACCGTTTGTGGACAGCAACTCACTCAGACATGTTGCGTCGTGGGATCAGAGCCTGCAACTCTGATCCCATGCGCAGAAAAACCGGTTCCGGCATCTCAGTTCCTGCGGCCATTCTGTACAACCATAAGGTTACTCAGAAGGGCGATAATCAAATGATGTGCGACCAATGCAGTCATTTGGATTTGCAAAGCCACCAGTGGGCGTCTCAATACAAATCCAGAATCCAGATGGCTGTAACATTTGCATATTTTTGCACAGACTCTGCGTACAAATACACAGCTGCGGTGGCATTAGCGTACATCTCTAACTCAGACCCATAGTCATTCCAGCTTTTGGTTGGACCAGTCCCCAAGCAGTGACCAGTCTCTATCTCCTGAGTGTTGTGAGAGTATTACACATATACAGCACTGTGCAAAAGTTTTAGGCAGGTGTGGAAAAAAGGCTGCACAGTAAAAATGCTTTCAAAAATAGAAGCGTTAGTAATTTATTTTGATCAATTAACAAAACGCAAAGTGAATGAACAGAAGAGAAATCTAAATTAAATCAATGTTTGTTGTGACCACCCTCTGCCTTCAAAGCAGCATCAATTCTTCTAGGTACACTTGCACACAGTTTTTGAAGGAACTTGGCAGGGAGGTTGTTCCAAACATCTGGAGAACTAACCACAGATCTTCTGTGGATGTAGACTTGCTAAAAATCCTTCTGTCTCTTCATGTAATCCCAGACAAACTCCATGATGTTGAGATCAGGGTTCTGTGGGGGCTATATCATCACTAGGACTCTTTGTTCTTCTTTATGCTGAAGATAGTTCTTAATGACATTGGCTGTATGTTTGGGGTCATTGTCCTGCCTCCCTGATGGTATTGCATGATGGATGTATTTCTCAGCATTGAGGATACCATTAATCCTGACCAAATCCCAACTCCATTTGCTGAAATGCAGCCCCAAACTTGCAAGGAACCTCCATCATGCTCCACTGTTGCCTGCAGACACTCAATATTATGGTGGTAAAGTTTTACACCCAGCAACGACTGATCGTACCCTTCCCTAGGGGCAGCTTTAGAAAGAGGAGTGCCTCCTAATAACTGTAAAATCGATTTCTCAGAATCCGTTTGGTGAACACGGCAATCTTTCCCATTTCATCTTTACTTTGTTCGTGTTTGGTTTTAAGTCCTACTCTTGGGCTTGTGAGGAGCATCCGGTGGAGAGGGATTAGAGACCACTAAATGTGGTTGTTACTAGTACCTACCACCACACCAATCTCTGTACCTTTTTAGAACTCTTTCTTGCACACATTTTTCCATTCCTGCACAATGCTATAGTTTCCCTCTACAGCATCACAGTCCCTGCTTTTCTTTTTTCCCACCCCAAGCACTCCTCATGACTTCACCCTTATGGAGGGTACACTACACACGGTCAGATTTTCTGGAATATATGAACGATAACGCTTGTAAAAACCATTACATCGTTCATATCGTTGACATGTATCGACGAACAATGTGCATGCTCGCATGTCAGATAACGATATCTGAAATCGACTGTTTGCAGTCAGATTTGGACAATTTCATTCATTTAAATACTGTCAAAAATCATTCATCGTTCATAAAATCGTTCATCGTTGATCTAGCAAGTCTGACCGTGTGTATGCACCATTACTTTCACAACAATCAACACCGTCCATCCCCTCATCACATCTACCCACAGAGTTGCATGAAACACATCTATAACACCAGATACTTTCAAAAAGAAACATGGAAGTGTGGAGAGAAAAAGTCAGTGTCTAAGCCAGTTTTCAGCACAATCATTAATGATGATGTATTGAGCTAATTTGCAGTACTGTACTGTACATAAATTATTTTCACAGTTTACATGTCTAATGTGTATGGAATAGATCAGGAGGGGCTTTTCATGCAATTCATTGTTTAAATATGTTTGTTTTCCTATGTAGCTAATCGCCACCATCTAAAAAAACAAAAACAGAAAAAGCTTTTTACATTTTCTGCCTTTTATATCCGTAGTCACAGCAGCTCTTCAGTATAGCATACTACGATGGAAAGATACTACGGATTATCTGTGACTTATTTTCAGGCATTTCTTGTGGCCTTCACTTCAGAGGTCATCCCACGTCTATATTACCGGCATATAACAGATGGAGATTTACATGGATACATTAACTTCTCCCTTGCGGCCGCGCCTGAGGTGTATGCAAGAAAATACAAGCCCTGTAGGTAAGGACACATGAGTTAATGTATATCAAGTAGTGAAAAGAGTGGAGAAGTGGACCCGTGGCAAAGTTGACCATGGCAACCAATCAGCTCCTTCCTATCAGTTTGGTTTGATTGCTATGTGCAACTTCTCCACTTGGCCACTTCTACGATCTTTTCACTGCTTGATACATCAACCCTATACTCACTTATCAGAGTAGAATGACTCTTCCATTAAACACAGCTTGTACGTAAAGAGTTTACAAAAAAAATTTAAAAATGTAAATTGAAAAATAAATATTTATAATTCAAAGTGACAGTATTTACTAATCATGCTCAGAGATGTTAAAACAGACAATGTATACTGTCCACCCGACAACAAGCTGGCCCTGAAAACCATATTGAGAACTTTGCAAACACACTGAGATTGCTCCAGAACTGGAATGGCAAACAGAGCTACACTGTGCATAGCCAGGAGGAGGGAACAGATCAGAAGTGCTGGGTTTCTCCCTCACTGCAAGGCCCCATAGCAGGCTCAGGACTGGTCAGGTGTGATAAAATCAGAAACATCTATATGATAAACTATAATTAGCTTCTATAATAAGGGCTCAGTCCTATAAGGTGCGACTTGGGTCCTGCGAATTACATCTGCAACTCAGTTCCAAACTCGCATTGATTTTTCAGAGGAAATTTTAGTTTTTTTGTGCGCACCCCCTGAGCAGGTGAAAAGGTGACAAACATCTTTATTTTTAATCCAACAAAGCAAAATTATTGTGTCATCCAGTGGCGCTGGATATAAAATGTTGCAAAACACAAAGTATTGGGATAGTACTTAATCCTTATCAGAAATTTGAAATCCTGCTGGTCATCCTTTTGTATCTGGAGTTCTCAAAATCTTCATACTTTGTCCATATGATACATGTAACAAAAATAGTAAAGGAATGTCTTAATAGTCTGATGTAATTTTCCTATTAATGTTCATATGCAGAATGACGTTGTTCTTATCAAATAGGCACATATGATTGATGCGTACCCCACTCACATTAGAAAGTGTGGTTTAACTCCTAAAAAGGTTTCTTTACTCTTCCTTCCTAATTGTTATTCCAAACAAGTCTTTTTATATCGTGACACACAAATGTTTATGAGGGGTGAAGTGATGCGTACCCTACTCACATAGTGTAAATGATGTAACCTGCATATAATGGTTTATTTTCGAATATCCTCCTGGAGTATCCTCGGGGTTAATTCCCATATGATGTTTCCTCATAAAGAAGGAAATGGTATATGTTTGCTAAAAGCTTTTAATAACATATAAGATAAACTCAAACATACATAAAAGTGAAAAATAAAAAATAAGTATATGTTGACCTGATAGTAGCAAAATAATCCTCCGTCTCGTCAGAGAGGAAACAGCCAAAGTTGTCCAATAGTTAAAAAATCCCTGTAGCCCTGTTTTTAACTATTGGACAACTTTGGCTGTTTCCTCTCTGACGAGACGGAGGATTATTTTGCTACTATCAGGTCAACATATACTTATTTTTTATTTTTCACTTTTATGTATGTTTGAGTTTATCTTATATGTTATTAAAAGCTTTTAGCAAACATATACCATTTCCTTCTTTATGAGGAAACATCATATGGGAATTAACCCCGAGGATACTCCAGGAGGATATTCGAAAATAAACCATTATATGCAGGTTACATCATTTACACTATGTGAGTAGGGTACGCATCACTTCACCCCTCATAAACATTTGTGTGTCACGATATAAAAAGACTTGTTTGGAATAACAATTAGGAAGGAAGAGTAAAGAAACCTTTTTAGGAGTTAAACCACACTTTCTAATGTGAGTGGGGTACGCATCAATCATATGTGCCTATTTGATAAGAACAACGTCATTCTGCATATGAACATTAATAGGAAAATTACATCAGACTATTAAGACATTCCTTTACTATTTTTGTTACATGTATCATATGGACAAAGTATGAAGATTTTGAGAACTCCAGATACAAAAGGATGACCAGCAGGATTTCAAATTTCTGATAAGGATTAAGTACTATCCCAATACTTTGTGTTTTGCAACATTTTATATCCAGCGCCACTGGATGACACAATAATTTTGCTTTGTTGGATTATATGTATTGGAGTCGGGTGAGCCTCCATTTGTTGTGTTGAACTGGGGGCAGCAGGTTTTGCGCACCATACCTTATAGTCACTTTTTAATAGATCTTTATTTTTAAGGTAAAAGTGTAGGGACACAAGGCAGTACACCGCCCCCCAATACATAATCACACACTTGGAGGGGTTCAAATACCATAATTCGGTCAATATAGATTTCAGTTTTCAGGTAAATTTTTCTACAAAGTTCAATAATGGGTTAACTGATGTGGGACAGGCATGTGGAGGTGTAAATGATGTAGGACAGGTATGTGGAAGGTGTAAATGATGTGGGACAGGTACGTGGAGGTGTACATTATGTGGGACAGGTACGTGGAGGTGTACATTATGTGGGACAGGTACGTGGAGGTGTACATTATCTGGGACAGGTACGTGGAGGTGTAAATGATGTGGGACAGGTACGTGGAGGTGTACATGATGTGGGACAGGTACGTGGAGGTGTAAATGATGTACACCTCCACGTACCCGTCCTACATCATTTACACCTCCACGTACCCGTCCTACATTATGTGGGATAGGTACGTGGAGATGTACATTATGTGGGACAGGTACGTGGAGGTGTACATTATGTGGGACAGGTACGTGGAGGTGTACATTATGTGGGACAGGTACGTGGAGGTGTACATTATGTGGGACAGGTACGTGGAGATGTACATTATGTGGGACAGGTACGTGGAGGTGTACATGATGTATGACAGGTATGTGGAGGTATAAATGATGTGGGGCAGGTATGTAGAGGTGTATATTATGTGGGACAGGTATGTGGAGGTGTACATGATGTATGACAGGTATGTGGAGGTGTAAATGATGTGGGACAGGTATGTAGAGGTGTATATTATGTGGGACAGATACGCGGAGGTGTAAATGATGTGGGATGGTACCCAACTATGGGTGATGCAGAATCGTGTGCAGCTCAGCTGCATTGCGGCTGAAGACGCGCAACTGGGTGGTAATGGGGAGCTTGCACGTAGGCAAAGTTTAGTGAACACATATCAAAAAAACTGCAGACAGAGTTTGTTTTTCCACAGTGAACAGGTACAGGAGAATGAGCAATGAGAATTCACCATTAGGGCGAGATTTAGAAAATGGCAGAATTTGCTATCGGCCGATTCTATGCAGTTTAGACCCTGACATTTAATATTAAATCCAAAACACGAAAATTGATTACTTCAGTAACGTCAGTCTCTGTGGACTGAATGGGACAGTTGCCAAATTGGAGTGGATTTAACCACTTGCCTGGCATGATCACATGTGGTGCGACCACAGGCAGGTAAGCTGTCCCTGCCGTGGGATATTTATTAGCCCAGCCTTTCCTCTTCAGTGGCCGGCCAGGCTGTGATGTTAGTGGCCTGTGGGCCTGATTCAGAGCCGGACACTCTGAAAGAGCGCTTTCTTTTTTTTTGGAGCGGCCTCCTGGCCGCTCGCATAGCTGTGGGTTACCACCCACAGCTATAGCGAGCGGCCAGGTTGATGGTCGCGAGGGTCAAGACCATCGCGACCATCGGGTTTGCGACGAGACCCTTGTGGTAGGATCTCGTGACCGCAAGCCCCAGAGAACTTTTGGCTCTAACAGAGCCGGAAGCTCTCCCACTGACATCACTGGTGATGTCAGTGGGGCCGCCCCCAAACGGCAAGCGTTCCGCTGGGAACGCCTCCGTTTGGCCGGCCGACACCAAACGGGGCAAGCTGTCACCATCGACAGCTCGCCCCCTTTGGAGCGAGACCCAGAGCGACGGACCACCCGTCGCTAGCCGGGTCACGCGCATGCGCACGACGGAGCCGGCTCCGTCATGCGCATGCCCAGTGGGCAAACAACGACCCGGTTGCGAGCGCTCGCGACCGGGTCTGAATCAGGCCCTGTGACCACTGACATCACGTGGGGTTTGTGCGACCCAGAATCCCTTGCAATTGGCATTCTGGAGGCAGAGTTCTTCTGAGTGGAGAAAAAGTTCTCGGATAGGAACTGAAGTTCCCCTCTCTCAGCACTGGATCGCCAATCACTGCTTGTCACACGCACTGCTGCGTTCTGTATATATCGGAGGGAAAAACAGTGTGGGCTTACCCCTAATTTCCAGTAACTAGCACCAGGCTGAAACCAGGTGTGGAGTCCCCCAAACTGGTCAACCCAGGGCTAGAATCCTTAGGAAAGTGGGCACTCCAAAAGATAATCATTAAATGGTTAAATAATATTGTTTTTTTTACAGGTGAACTACAGGGCCCAGCAAGTACAAATATTAAGCACTGCAGCGCTCTGACCAACCATCGCTCCCCCATTAATTTATATGGAGAGTGACCAGGAGTAACCTGTCACCCGCTGCAGGACTGTTAAAAGCAATAATGTTTTCTTTTATTTTTTGACAAGTGTCGGGACATAATCCCTACATTTTGTAAGTAATAAATTAGAGAACAAGGGATTTGGGGGGTGTTTATTTAATAAAGGACTTCAAATTCAGGGTGTGTCATGTCTTGACTACAGGTGCCAGTGGGCCCTTAATGTCCAGGGATGCTGGCACTTGTTGGTTGACAAGTCCCATCATGCTGGGGCAGGCTTGCTGGGACCTGTAGTAAACCTGTAAAAAAAACAATATTATTTAAGTATTTCATAACTATTGTCTCTGGAGTCTGCACCCACCGCCACCAAGGGTTTGGAGAAGAGCCCCAGTTGTCCCCCTTTTTTGGGGGCGAAGGGGGCATTTTCCTAAGGCAGAGGTTCTCAAACTCAGTCCTCAGGACCCCACACAGTTCACGTTCTCCAGACCACCTAGCAGGTGCACAGATGTATTCAGTACTCACTAACACATTTTTAAAGTTCCAGGAGTGAATTATTTCACTTGTGATTCTGTGAGGAAACTTGGAAAACATGCACTGTTTGAGGTCCTGAGGTCCGAATTTGAGAACCTATGCCCTAAGGATTCCAGCCCTGGGCTGACTTGTTTGAGGCTGGTTCTGTTACGGCAGGGGGATCCCACAGCTGTGTGTCCTTCTGCTATAGCATTAGCCCCCCAGCTGGTTCAGGCTGGTGCTGGTTATAATAAAATAGGGGGAACTTCACACATTTTTTTCTTATTTTAAGTTTTTTTAACATTTTAAGCTAATGAAGCCTCCACATATCTTAGTAATTTGTGCAGTGCTTCACCCAAACACACTTGTCACAGGCAGGTCCATTGTTTGGGTGGGTCTGCCGTCATTTTATGGTCTGTTTTTGGATGGTTTTAAAAATGATGCTTAGTAAATCTCCTGTTTCTATACTTGACGCAAGCCGGCCACCGCGGATCCAACAAAGAGGCCAGGAAATCTCTGTCAGCTGACGGAGATCCTGGCCTCTTCCCTCCACCCCAACGGCGGCGACATGCCACCGTTTCGGGAAATGAATGCGGTCGCTGACCCCTCCCACCCACTAATGGCAGCAGACTGTCAATCACTGTATGGGTTTGGCATCTGCGCAAATTCCTAGCCATCAGGAATCTGCACTAGCGTGCACTGCTGAATCAGGCCCAATGTCCCCTTAAGTTTCATAGGGTCTGGGCCCTCTGGCAATCCTCCAGATATGGGGGTCTATGTACTAAGCAGTGATAAGTGACAGAGTGAAAAGTGATAAGTCTGTGATAAGTGTCAGCTTCCAACTGTCATCTTACAGGCTGTGTTTGAAAAATTACAGTTGGGAGCTGATTGGCTGGCACCTTACCACAGACTTATCACTTTTCACTCAGGGTCCTATTCATCAACACTAAAATAAAGTTTTTAAGGACATTTTCCTTAAATAACGTTATTTTGGTATTCATGAACAGACTTAGCACAGGAGATATCACAGATATCTCCTTGCTAAGTTCCCCTGCGTTAATTTCCACACTCCCCATACATTAGTATGGGGATGTGGAAATTGTGGTATTCATCAAATTCCGAAAATTATGAATTTTTGGAATTTGATGCAGTTACTATTCGCCACTGTGAGGTGGCGAATAGCAGAGTCGACTTACCTGTATCCGCGTGTGCAGGTTTTTTTTCTAATCTGTCATGTGGTCTGCTAGGAAACCACATGACAGACCAGCAGGACGGAGCCGGAGGCTGCTGCGCGGACAGGTAAGTCGGGGGGGGGGGAGGTGAGCGGAGGGGGGTGGGGTACACTACCTTAACGCATCTGTAGGCAGTGCTGCGCATGCGCTGGTTTTACAGATGTAACAGCGCATGCGCAGCACTGTTTCCAGATGCAATAAGGTAGTGTAGGCAGGGAAAAGTATCTATTTCCCGAAAAGCTGTCATCGCAAAAATGACAGCTTTTCGGAATAGATACTTATGGAGAGGTGGAATGATGAATTCCACCTATAATTAGGTAGAACTCCATGCGAGTTCTAAACCTAATTATCTCCATCAAATTTTTAGGTTTAATGTCACTTATCACTGCTTAGTACATAGATCCCATGCTCTCGAAATAACAAAGCTTCACTTATATAACTATTGGGAGGAATTATGGAACAATTCTCAAAATTAATTTTACCCCATTAACTGCATATGGAATAAATGTGCCGGAGGCTATTCAGAGCTGTGTGTACATAGAGATAAATCTAATTTCAGATGGATCTCTTGTACCAAGGATAGGGCTGGTGCAGATGTGCGCTAATAGTGATCGCGGCGTCTTTCACCAGCGGATGGATAAGGGCAGTGTGAATGCATACAGTACATGTGGCCACTTATGAGTCAGGTGAAGATTAGCATTTATATCTGCGCACACGGGGAGGGTGCCCATTATCTATCCACATGTACATTATAGAACCATAATATTAGATTAAAATAATACAGCGTCTTTCTACCAACAGACAAAGACTGCACATGACTACTTTATAACATTGTCTGCAAACGTTATGACATCTGTTTACTCATCTTTCCTAGGGGAAATTTAATATTGCTGGAAAGTCTTTCAAGAGTACTGTTTGTTATATTTAACAGACTTTCAAGGAATATGTGTAATATAAAAGTGACATATCAGTAATCAGGATTATAGGCCAGATCACCAGCCATGGACCTCTGGCATAGATCTGCTTACTCCTTTCTCACCAAACTATATGTTTTGAGCTGTTGTTTTAGAGATAGAACACTTGAACTCCAGAAGTCCTATGCATACAGAATTCAGATGTTATAAAACCCAGTTGATATACTACTTTTAGCATTGATAATGCTATTGTCCTGACAATCATATTCACCTGTTCAGGTATCGAGCATTAAGAGACACCGAAGGGAACCTGACTCTGGATTTCTGGATCCTTATGGCATTACGACTGGCGTTTGTCATTGTATTTGAGGTATATGCTTTATTAGTCTCACATTTATCAGTTCATTATGGTAGCCGATTTCTGCTCACACTTCCACAGATTATGAAGAGAATTAGCTGGTGGTAACGCGCAAATCCACTATGGCGGCACTTGTGTGTAATCAGAATGGCCCCAGACTCCATACATTTCACCATTGCTGTGTGTCTCCACCGGCGTCTTTGTGATCATACAAACTTGAAGGATATACAGTCAGGTGCATAAATATTGGGACATTGACAGAATTTTCATATTTTGGCCTCTATTCACCACCACAATGGCCTTGAAATGAAACAAACAAGATGTGCTTTAACTGCAGACTTTCAGATTTAATTTGAGGGTAATTACATCCAAATCAGGTGAACGGTGTAGGAATTACAACAGTTTCTATATGTGCCTCCCACTTTTTAAGGGGCCAAAAGTAATGGGACTATCAACTCAAAAGCTATTTCATGGACAGGTGTGGGCTATTCCCTCATTATTTCATTATCAATTAAGCAGGTAAAAGGTCTGGAGTTGATTCTAGGTGTGACATTTGCATTTGGAATCAATTGCTGTCGACTCTCAATATGAGATCCAAAGAGCTGTCACTATCAGTGAAGCAAGCCATCATTAGGCTGATAAATCAAAACAAACCCATCACAGAGATAGCAACAACATTAGGTGTGGCCAAATCAACTGTTTGGAACATTCTTAAAAAGGAAGAACGCATCAGAGAGCTCAGCAACACCAAAAGATCCGGAAGACTACGGAAAACAACTGTGGTGGATGACAGAAGAATTATTTCCCTGGTGAAGAAAAACCCCTTTACAACAGTTGGCCAAATCAAGAACACTCTCCAGGAGGTAGGTGTATATGTGTCAAAGTCAACAATCAAGAGAAGACTTCACAAGAGTGAATATAGAGGGTTCAGCACAAGATGTAAACCATTGGTGAGCCACAAAAACAGGAAGACCAGATTCGAGTTTGCCAAACAACATCTAAAAAAGCCATTACAGTTCTGGAACAACATCCTATGGACAGATGAGACAAAGATCAACTTGTACCGGAGTGATGGGAAGAGAAGAGTATGGAGAAGGAAAGGAACTGCTCATGATCCAAAACATACCACCTCATCAGTGAAGCGTGGTGGTAGTCATGGCGTGGGCATGTATGGCTGCCAATGGAACTGGTTCCCTTGTATTTATTGATGATGTAACTGCTGACAAAAGCAGCAAAATGAATTTTGAAGTGTTTCGGGCAATATTATATGCTCATATTCAGTCAAATACTTCAGAACTCATTGGACGGCGCTTCACAGTGCAGATAGACAATGACGCGAAGCATACTGCAAAAGCAACCAAAGAGTTTTTAAGGCTAAAAAGTGGAATGTTATGCAATGGCAAAGTCAATCCCCTGACCTGAATCCGATTGAGCATGCATTTCACTTGATGAAGACAAAACTGAAGGGAAAATGCCACAAGAACAAGCAGGAACTGAAGACATTTGCAGTAGAGGCCTGGCAGAGCATCACCAAGAATGAAACCCAGCATCTGGTGATGTCTATGCGTTCCAGACTTCAGGCTGTAATTGCCTGCAAAGGATTTGCAACAAAGTATTAAAAAGTGAAAGTTAGATTTAGGATTGTTTAGTTTGTCCAATTACTTTTGGTCCCTTAAAAAGTGGGAGGCACATATAGAAACCGTTGTAATTCCTACACCGTTCACCTGATTTGGATGTAATTACCCTCAAATTAAATCTGAAAGTCTGCAGTTAAAGCACATCTTGTTTGTTTCATTTCAAAACCATTGTGGTGGTGAATAGAGGCCAAAATATGAAAATTCTGTCAATGTCCCAATATTTATGCACCTGACTGTATGTCATGATCTATGTTACTACTATTTATGTAACTTTGAACAGCATGAAATTAGGCACCTTCTGGGTATAATCTATTTTATCGAACATTAGGGATTGTGTTCTCACCATGCTGAAACCTGGCACCAAATGTCCTCATGTATTATTGTTCATTTCATTTCACGCTCCCAATGCCTTTATACTTCTATTTTACTAAGGTGCAGGTTTTTAGAAACAGAAACCAGATTCTAGCTATTATCCTTCTAGAAGGTGTTAGATGAATGTTATGTAGATATCGGATTAGTTTCTATGGGCAACATTTCCACTTCTAAAAACCCACAATTTAGTAAATACTGTA
This sequence comes from Taudactylus pleione, assembly GCA_031769625.1. Classification (NCBI taxonomy): domain Eukaryota; kingdom Metazoa; phylum Chordata; class Amphibia; order Anura; family Myobatrachidae; genus Taudactylus; species Taudactylus pleione. Next base: position 2,875,752 of record JAUIMM010000228.1, on the reverse strand, counting down.
TACCCCTTAGTGTGTACAATTTACATGCATTTCTATTCCTTGTCCTCGTACCTCCAGCATGTGGTGTTTTTCCTTGCTCAATTAATTGATCATCTGGTCCCAGACGTTCCCGAGTCGATTGAGATAAAGGTGAAGAGAGAGCAGTACTTGGCCAAGCAGGCATTAGCAGAAAATCAGGTCATTAGAACAGAGAAATACACATGCAAACATTTACAGCATTCTGTGGAGTTATTTCTGGTAACAGGCTGTCTTTCTCCAAACTACAGGAATGGGCTTTTAGTGACCAAGGTGACATGACGGCAAATGCAGAAGTACAGTCTCGCCAGACTGATCCTACCCCCGTCTCTTTACCCCATGCCAAGCAGAAGTAGCATGTACTGGGCGTAAAGATTCATAATGAGGAGGCTCTATACCTCACCAGCTACTCCATTAGCTAAACACTACAGAGCACTGAATTGGCCAACTGGATATTCTGTTGGAGATCATCAGTCAGTAATACTTAATCTTTTTTAAATCCTGACACAACCTGGGCAATTTTAATATGATCCATAATTAAATAATTCTTAAATATATATACAAGCAAATAATTACATTTAATGGCAAGAAATATATCCAGGTATCTTTTATACAGATGATTTCTGGCCCCATTGACTCGAGAAAAAAAAAAGCTAGACTTCATCTGGATTACACACTATATGTATTATTTTAAATATATTCTACTATGCCCATGTTTTCATATTACTTGTGGACAAGTACATCTGTTTTTATGATTATATTTATAATTTTTGGAATATTGCAATGCAGTCACCAAATGGTGTCCCCTTGGTTATAAATTAAATGTAAATTAATCACATACTTCTAGTGATTTGTGTTACTGTACGCTACTAAAACTCACATGTAAGATTAATTACATTCCCTTGCCGCTGGGCCCCCCCACACGAGAACTGTGTGCATGATATCAATACCTAGTTTAAACCTCTTTAAGATCCTGCCTATACCTTCTAAATCCTGCTTATACCTTCTAGAATTGTCGCAACTTAGCGTAATGAGTCGCACAGTAAATAAATGCCTTCAGACTTTGAATGTGTTTCCAAAGCACAAAAAGTTATTATTCAACATAAAAACAGATGGTTACACGCTGTGATCTAAAGACAATATAGCTCAAATAAATCATACAGACTCAAGGTACAGTTGTTCCATACACATGCGCTCTGTTCCCAGATACCGGCATCAGCAAGAAACCTCCGTCAACAGCACAGCAAGAAGACTCTCGACTGGGGTCAGAGAGTGCACATATATACTCTTTCAGGGATTGGGAATACAATAGGAGAGTTTGGCATGATTCCATTGGTTCTTAAAGTTGTTTTGGTTACAATTCAAATGGACAAATTTCAAATGGACACAAACGGCCTCCAACCGCCCTTTGTATCATTTTTCCCCCTGCATGCAAATCTAAGCTGCTAACATTACATGTGGTACATTTTTAATGTTTTAACTCTCTATAGTCCATAGTTTGCAGACATCTGTTCCGATCTTCTCACCGATGGTACCGGAAATCTATGGAGACACAGTAGATCAGTACAACACCAGACACGGTCTGCTTACCATGTACTAAACCTTAGATATTAAATAACCTTTATTACACAACATTAATAACCACTGGATAAACCTTGAATGTTATACTTTAATACTAGGGAACCTTTCATGTAAGTGTGCAGTGTGTAAGTATTGGGGAATTGGGAAAAGATGCAAGTTAGCATTGTGCGACTATGTGTTTTGTGGAGTACATTATGGAGCGTGTCTTGCAGGGATACTTAGTTTATATGTTTTAGCGACTGTCTGTATTTATGTGGTAAGGACTATTAACTTCTTTCTATTGTGTAGGAATCGCACAACGTTAAATAGCATCGCCGTATGTACTTATAGTGGCTAGTTTCACTAAAATGGCGCTGGGCGGCCAGTGGCAAAATCGAGTCTTGTTGCCATTCGCAAAATGGCGTTGCGCAGATCTAATTTTAAACCGATCCGGTCTCAGCCAATTATTCAGCTTCGACAATGATTGCAGTCGGGATCCTTGCTGAATCAGGCCCTCAGTCTGTTCCAAATAATGATAGATACCATATCTAATTTTTCCACACCATGTTAAGAACTTACTCTTGTTATCTCGATTTCTACGAAGTCCATAGGGTTCCACAGGATAACTTGGGGTATAGGCGATGGTGGTAGTCATCGGGCACCTCAGAGTTAAATTTCAGCTCCCAGGCTGCACAGGGGTCCCAGTCCTATACACCGCCCCCAGGGCAAGGCACCTTCAGTTACATAACAAGCCATAGGCCGGAGGAGGAAAAAAATAAAAAGAGGAAAGTCTGGAACACTCAAGAATCACATTCTCACAAGAAAGGAGATGGAAAACCGGTGACCAGAATAAAGCCCATCTGCAGCAAGGGTGCAACAGGGTGGGAGTCCTGTGGAACCGTATGGACTTCATAGAAATAGAGAGAACAAGGGTAAGTTCTTACCATATCTCATATTTTCAACTTCAGGGTCCATAGAGTATCCACAGGATACCTTGGGGATGTCCCAAAGCAGTCCCTTCAAGGGCGGGGGACGCTCCTGTGCAGAAAGGAGAATCTGCTGGCCGAAGGAAGCATCCTGAGAGGCAAAGTTATCAAAGGCGCAATACCGTACAAAGGTATGGACAGAAACCACGTGGCCGCCTTGCAAAGCTGAACTGCCGAGGAATGCTGCCCACGAAGGACCCACAGACCTAAGAGAATGAGCAGTAACAAAGGGCAGTATTGGAAGGCCCACATGAGCGTAAGCCTCAGAGATGGTCATACAAATCCACCTAGCCAACGTTTGTTTATTGGCTGGCCATCCCTTCTTGTGGAATCCAGAGAGGACAAACAAGGAATCTGACTTCCGAAGTGAACTGGTACAGTCCACATATATCCTGAGAGCATGTACCACATCCAATGAGGCCTCACCTGCTGAGAGGTCTGGAGTTGAATACCTGTACTATAATTTCCTAATTAATGTGGAAACTAGACACCACCTTAGGAAGGAAGCCATGGCAAGTTCAAAGCACCGCCCTGTCCTGGTGAAAAATCAGAAAGGAGGGCTACAGGAGAGAGCCCCCAAATCTGACACCCTTCTGGCCGAAGCAATAGCTAGAAGTAACACAGTCTTTGTTGTAAGCCATTTGAAATTGACTGAGCCCAAGGGTTCAAATGGAGGTCCTTGTAGAGCCCTAAGGACCACAGCCAAATCCCAAGGAGCCACTGAAGGGACAAAGGGAGGCTGAATGCGAAGGACACCTTGCATAAAGGTGCGGATATCAGGAAGAGGAGCAATCCTACACTGAAACCACACTGACAGGGCCGAGACATTCACCTTCAGAGAAGCAAGGCGGAGTCCTAGATCCAAACCCGCCTGCAGGAAAGCCAGAACTCTGGATATTCAAAACACCTGAGGATCGTACCTGCGAGGACAACACCAGTCAAAGTAGGCATTCCACACCCTGTGGTAAATCCTGGCAGAGGCTGGTTTCCAAGCTCTGAGCATGGTGTTCACCACAAAGCTGGAGAAACCCCTGGACTTTAGGAGGGATGTCTCAAGAGCCACGCCATCAAAGACAGATGACAAAGGTCCGGGTAAAGGCAAGAACCTTGAGACAACAGGTCCAGACGTTGAGGCAACAGCAATGGAGAGTCGATGGAGACACTCTGAAGATCTGAGTACCAGTGACATCTGGGCCATGCTGGAGCCACCAGCAGGATCATGCCTCCCTCCTGTTTGAACTTCCGAATTACTTGGAGGAAAGAGGTATGCAAACTGGAATGACCACCGTACTGACAGAGCGTCTACCAGGAGAGCCTTTGCGTCTCTTGTTCTGGACCCATACACTGGCAGCTTGTGGTTGTGTCGGAAGGCCATGAGGTCTATTTCGGGAAGGTCGCACCTGTCCACTAGGAGTTGAAACACTTACTGGTGAAGAGACCATTCCTCTGGATGCACATCGTGACGGCTGAGGAAGTCCGCTTCCCAGCTGAGCACTCCTGGAATGAACACTGCCGAGATGGCTGGGAGATTGCCTTCCGCCCAGGTAAGAATGCGAGACACCTCTATCAGTGCCACCTGACTTAGAGTTCCTCCTTGGCGGTTTATGTAAGCCACCGTGGTGGCGTTGTCTGTCTAGACTTGCACGGGTTTTCCGTGAAGCATGAGTCTTGCTTGCGGAAGAGCCCTGAATACTGCCCAAAATTCCAATATGTTGATTGGAAGAGCAGATTCCGCAGTCGTCCACCATCCCTGAAACGAGTGGGGACCTGTAACTGTGCCCCCAACCCAGGAGACTGGCGTCCGTTGTCAGGAGGACCCAGTCTGGGATCCAAAAGGGGCGTCCCTTGTTGAGATGAGATGTCTGCAGCCACCAGGCCAGAGACAGACGTACTGTTACTCTTGAGAAAGCACCATCGTCTGTGTCTTTATCCGACGGGGCAACCCATTCCATCTGCAGAGGATCAACTTCTGCAGAGGTCTGGAATGAAACTGGGCATACTCCACCATGTCGAACATTGGTACCATGGATCCCAGTAACCTCATTGCCTAGTGAATGGACACTCGGCGACTGTGCAGGCAATTTCATATCCTCGTCTGGAATACAGAGATTTTTTCCTCCATCAAAAAGATCCTCTGCTGTTGAGAGTCCAACATTGCACCAAGATGGAGCATCCTCCGAGAAGGAATTAGGAAGGACTTCTTCCAGTTTATCAGCCATCCGTGAGTCTGCAACACAGATATCGTCAGTTGCAGATGGCGGTGAAGTACCTCTGGAGAACCGGCTAACAGCAGAAGGTCATCAAGGTAGGGTAATAGGCGGGCCCCCTGCATCGCAAATGGTCCGCCATAACTGCCATGACTTTGGGTAAAACACTCGCGGTGCTGTAGAGAGGCCATATGGCAGGGCCTGAAACTGAAAATGTTGACTGACCACTGCAAATCTGTGGAAACTCTGGTGAGCTGAAGCAATCGGGATATGCAGGTAGGCATCCTGAATATCCAGAGACATCATAAATCCCCAGGTTCCATAGCCAATATAATGGAGCACAGTGGTCTCCATCCTGAGCCGAGGTACCCTCAGATACTTGTTGAGGGACTTGAAGTTGAGGATAGGATGGTACGATCAGTTTGGTTTTTGTACCAGAAAGAGGTTGGAATAATAACCCGTCCCCTGTTGGGGTAATGGGACAGGCACTATGACCCCTGCTTGGAGCATAGAGTGCACTACTTTCTGGATTTCCAATGCCTTTTTCTGGTTTAAATGAAGGCCTGTGGTGAAGAACTGGTGGGGAGGCCTTCTGCGGAAGGAGAGGGCATACCCACTTCCCTTACCCAAGCGTCCGTGGTGGTCTGTCCCGTCAGGCTGAGGGCTTATCGTCGGTCTTGGCAGCAGGACGTCTGGTGCTCCGAGCTTGTTTCTTAGGCTTGGTGGCCTTTCTGGTGCCTGACAGTCTAGGAAAGGACTGTACCTTAGGCTTTACCTGGGGCCGATAAGGCGGAAAGGACGAGGTTCTAGACCCTGATGGAGCTGAGGCCAAGGGCAGACATGCAGATTTAGCTGCTGCCAATGTATCCACAATTTTGTCCAAATCAGAGCCGAACAGAACCTGACCACTATAGGGCAATCATTCCAATCCTTTCTTGGATTCTGCATTCGCCCTCCAAGAGCGCAACCACAGGGAGCGCCGAGCTGCAACTGCCACAGTTGAAATCCTAGAAGTGAGGAGGCTGACATCCAAAGCCGCCTCATTAATGTATGTAGCTGAATTCCAGAGATTGCCCACTAGCTCTAGTTGCTCACAGGCAGTATCCGAAGAAAAAGATGCCTCCAAGGCATCTACTCAGTGTCCCATGGCTGTAGCTACCCAGCAAATAGCCATAGCCGGTCTGGAGGCCCCTCTAGCAAGGGGGTATATAGACTTCAAACAAACTTCCACCTTACGATCTGTAACAGCCTTCAGAAAAGACATGGATGGCATAGGCAAGGTCGCACTCTTCACCAGACACATCACATGAGAATCCACCTGAGGTGGAGTTTCCCATTTAGTGAAATAATCCTCCGCAAAGGCATAAGCTAGGCGTCTTTGAGGTTGGAAGCTTTTTTCAGGAAGTTTCCACGCCTCCTCCAAATGATCCACTAGTTGACCAGATAGAGGAAATACAGTAAAAGTACACCCTTAATATCCTTAAAATAGGCATATTTGGCTGCAGGGGGGTCTTCATCCTCAATTACCATGGCCACACGGACTACTATCTTTGATTTCTCTAGGAGGGGGTTCAGAGTCTGATAAATCATGGATCTCACCGTCATCTAATGCCATCATCATAATGAGTAGACTGAGATGACAGTAATGGCCTTTTAGAAGGCTGCAGCATTGATTCCCCCTGTAAAATGTCCATCAGGTTTTGCACCGTGGTGGACAGAGTTCACCCAAACAGGCTCCGGAGAGAGCTGAGGAGGCGCTGACTGCTGAGGGAGGCACTGACGCACCATGATCTGCCAGGGACCCCTGTATGGGAGATGGGACCACCACCTGCTGCGTAAACCCCAACTTGGGAAACGCAGGAGGGCCCGCCAAACGTCCCGCAATGGCTGTTACTGCCGGAGCCAAACAAGCCCAGGGAGGTTCCTGCGCAGAGACAGAGACAGCAAGTGGACCTGATGGGGCATGACACATAGCACATAAACCCCCAGTGACCACATCCCCTTCCCCTATCCCTGCCTTACATTTAGAGCAGGATAGTAGGATAGGACCATCGTGAAGTGCAGAATCCTCACTCCCAGACATAGCCAAAGAGAGTATGTAGGTAGTATGTGACCCACCACACAGAAAAACAATTTTTAACTGTGAGGCTATTTCCACCGTGACAGCACTGTACCGCAAGGGCTGTGAAGCAGGAAAGCAAAGGGATAGTAAAATGGCTGACCGTTTATAGAAAGTAGAAACACAGTCAGACAGCGCTAGCAAATAGTCACATATAATGCAGAGATTCCACCTGCACTAATGGCACTTCAATCGACTACACAGACACCTAGGGCCATATTCAATTAGAAGCGAAGTCTGTTGCCGGACTTTTCGCCATCATCGCTGGTTTTGGGTGCAAAAAAGTATCTCGCTCTTCCCCTCTTAACGGGACCTGGTGAAACTGAATTTGGAGAAAAGTTCTGTCAGTTTTGGGGAAATCAACCTGACACCCCCCAAAAGATGCCCTGACATGGGGATTAACTATGGGTACCCCCAAATAGCCCTGCTAAAGGTATTTGGGTTTTTTAAATGGTCTCAATAGGCGCTATTTAGCGTCTGTCAGCAAGTGGTGAAGAATAGCATTTTGCAACTTTTTGGGGGGAAAATAAGTATTCCCATCAAATTTGGGGTACATGAAAATGGGTGCAAGCATATTTTAAAGTTACTAAAGTCAAGCATTAAAAAGTGCTAAAAACGCACCTTCAGCAAACACCTGCAAATCCCAAAAAAATACCTCCCCCATACTTGCAGACCCCCACCCAAGGCTATTTCACTAGTTTTTTTTCCCCCACTTTGATTTTTTTCACCCATTTTTTTCAAAGTGCTTTTTTTGGGGTGTCCTTTGTGTATTTTTTATTTTTTTTACACAATTTGCATCAAGGGGGGTGTACAAAGGGTACAGGGTGATTTCCGCACCTCTGCACCCCAATTCTGCTTTTTTTTTCCACCGGGTATTCATTGGGGGAAACTTTTTCGCCTATTACATTGCATTGCATTGCCTTTTCGCACCGGTGAAAAGACGCTGAAATTGAATATAGGGATACATGAAATCAGCCGAAAATGACGTCATCGGCAAAAAAGTATCGCGGAAACTGATTTTTCGCTTCTAACAGAATACGGCCCCTAGTCTGGTAGAAACAGCACCGCACACTCTGACTCTGAGGAGAGGTATGCAGTGGGACCCGGACCGCAATGCCTGGAATCCAGCATCTGCACATTGTAGGAAAATGGCTGCCGAGAAGCTGAGAGGAGCCGGGTCCAAGGGAGGGACGCTGCCACAGCCCGCCAGACCGCAGTGGAAGGCGCTGTGAGCAGCAGGGGAGGCACCGGATGTCAGACAGAGAAGGCGCGCTCCCCATGCCTGTCATTAACCCCCGGGATGCTGGAGCTTTTCCGTACAGCACCAGCCCGACATCCCTGGTGGTCTAGTGGGGGCACAGGACTCAGTGCCTGGCCCCACTATCTGGCTGTCCCCAGGGAGCCCCCTAACCTGGGGACAATAAGACTTAACCCCTGTGAATCCGGCCACAGTCCAGGGATCCTCTGGGGGCTCCGCTAAGAGATCCCGGAATCCTGCCAGGATCCCCCGATCAGGACTGGTGTCCTGGCGCCGGTGGGGTGGAGGAGCGGCAGCACGGACATCCTATTGGACTATTGAAAGTACAACATAGCCCAGCAAATACAGTATGAACATTTGCTGCTGGGTCCTAAACCTACCTGCTGTGCTAAATATTCTACTGGGTTTGTAGGTTCTACTGTACTGCTTTTCAACTCTCTCATGCAATACGAGTCAGTACTTCCAAATTACCACAGGTGGCACTGCTGTGCTCAGACATAGATCACAGGTTCTCAAACCCGATCCTAAAGGACCCTAAACAGTAAACAGTGCATGTTTTCTAGGTCTCCTCGCAGAATCAGAAGTGAAATAATAAGCTCCACCTGTGGATCTTTTAAAATGTGTCAGTGAGTAATGACTACACCTGTGCACCTGCTAGGTGACCTGGAAAATGTGAACTGTGTGGGGTCTTGAGGACAGAGTTTGAGCACCACTTAACTAGATTGTCATGATGACTCATGGCATATACTGTAGTTCACATCACATGATACATTCCCAATCAGCTCTCATACATTCATCATGAGTCAGTACAGCTAAAACTACCACAGGTGACAATGCTGTGCTCAGACAGTGTGCGGATTCTGTGGAGCTAGATTGTCATCATGACTCATTCTCACGGTATAAAGATATTTGAGCAATAAAAATCTTGCCTTAAGACACCTGCATCTGCTTGTATCCAGTGACCACTAGAATTGTGCAAAACACTATTTTGTTCTCAGACTGTTCTGAATTGAACCAGATGGCTTCAAGCGGAAACCCTACGCTAGCTAACCATGGTAGGAACCATCGATGGTATGAAATCAGTTTTTACCATCAATGGTTTCAGCTAAAATTTCCATCGATTGCATGCATACAGATGGCCATTCCTAGTTCCAAGTGCTGGTGGTAGGAGCCTGGTAGAAGTGGTTCAAAATGTCTATGGAGGAGCCTCGGGGCAACGAGTGATTTCAGGTACCAGAAGCCAGGGAAAGACCAAATGGCAATACCAAAAATTAAATGTTCCTCCCGCATCGCACAGTGCTGGTGACTGTCTTGTATGGGAATATGCAAATAGGCATCCTGGATAGCCAGGGAGGTTATGAACTCCTCCAGTTCCAGAATGTTGGAGTGCAGAGACTAAATGCAGAACTTTGGAACCAATAGCTACCCGTTGAGAGACTTCAGGTTGATGATAGGTCTAAAGGAGCAGTCTGGCTTCTGGACCAGGAAGAGATTGGCATAGAAGCCTGTGCCTGCCTGTGACAGGGGAACTGGGATGACCTTGGAGGCCAGAAGGAAATGGATTATCTCCTGCAGCGCTCCTGCTTTTCCTGGATCTAATGGAAGGCCTGTTGAAAAATATATGGTTGGAGGATGCTCTTGGAAGGCTAGAGCATAGCCTTGGGAAACTACACCTCTGACCCAGACATTTGCTGTGGTCACTCTCCATGTTTCTCAGAAACATGGAAGTCGGCCTCCCATGCGGGTTTGCCAAGTGGAGTCCCGTCCTGTCCAGTCATGTGGCAGGCCTGTCAGATGGGTAGTAGGGCGTCAGGTATACCATGTTTGTCTTGGTGGAAGAGCCCTGGAACAAGAGTGACCCCTGGCATTCCCCAGCAGACGAAAGGCAAAAAACAGGATTTTAGTACTTACCAGGGAAATCAGTTTTACTGTTTCCATAGGGGACACTGGACTTGCACTGGGCAGGTGTTCAGCGGAGCTTGAAACGTTAAAAGTTTCTTTAAAATTTAAACTGGCTCCTCCCCCTCTATACCCCACCTGACTCCATTAAGACTAACCAAGCCTAGAGAGAGGCAACAGAGAGAAAAGGAAAAGGAGGAACTTAAAAAAAAAAAAAAAAAAAGGAGAACATACTGCAAGCAAGAAATGCAGTCACATCCGAACAACAAAAACAGGACTTAGTGCAGAGGCAGGTATCAGTGTCCTCTATGGAGTCTGAGAAATGGATTTCCCTAGTATGTACCAAAATCCGGTTTTCGCAGTCTTTCACTAGGGGATGACCCAAAGCTCTCCTCCCAGGTGGGAGAGTGCCGAGATTCCCGCAAACGACAATGGCCAGAAGCAAAATCATAGGCCGCAAAAGTATCAAATCTATAGATCCGAACAAAAGGTATGATCAGAGGACCACGTTGCGGTGCAGAAACACCTCTGCGAGCCACCCAGGAACTAACAACAGCACACATAGAATGCACAGAGATGGAAAGAGGCAGAGACCGATCATTGGCCAAGTACGCCTGACTAATGGTAAAACAAATCCACCGAGCCAAAGTCTGCTTGGAAGCTGGCTACCCTCTCCTAGCAGCATTATAAAGTACAAATAAAGAATCAGACTTGCGCAAGGCCTCAGATCGGGAGACAGATACGTAGAGCCCGAACACCACATCAGGTCTTGTGCAAAGCACAGCCCATTTATCATGGAAGATAAGATAAGGGGAACAGCAAGATAAAGCCCTGAGCTCCAAAAACCCTACAAGCTGAGTCCAAGGCAAAAAAAAAGAAGAACAGTCTTCCAGGACAAGTATCTTAGCTCCACCTCCTCCAAAAGGCTCAAACACAGACAATTGGAGACAAGCTAAAACCAGGTTCGGATCCCACGGTGCTTAGAAGGCACAAACAGCGGCTGGACCCGAAGAACTCTCTGCAAAAAGGTTGAAGCTCCAGAAGCAGAGCCAAACATTTCTGGAAAAGAATAGAGAGGGCTGACACCTGCACCTTTAGCGAACCAAACCGTAGAAGGTGGGACAATTTAAATGAAGAGGTAGAGAACCCACGACATTAACACCAATTCTCATAAGCCCTCCATATTCAATGGCAGTGTGAAGCAGTCATCGGCTTCCGAGCCACGAAGCATGGTGGGAACAACCTCCTCCAGTATACCTCAGCTCCTTTAGATGGCGGTGTCAACAGCCATGTCGTCAAACACAGATGCTGTAAGTCGGGGTTCACAAAAGGAACCTGCTAAAGGAGATCCTGCCAAAGCAGCAAAGGCCACGGATAGTCTGCAAGAAGGAGGAGCAACTCAGAGTACCATGACCGGCGTGTCCAATCCGGGGCTACTAAGATGACAGTGACGGACTCTCACTTGATGCGTTTAAGTACTTGCAGCAACAGAAGAAAGGAAACAGGTAAACCAACCTGTACTGCCACAATACAGCTAGAGCATCTACCGCATCCGCCGATGGATTTTGGGTCCTGGAACAATACCGTGGTATCTGTGGTCGTCCCCAATCACCGAACCAGCATCTGGAACACCTCCAGATGAAGAGCCCACTCTCCGAGATAATCTGCCTCCCAGTTCTTGACTCCTGGAATGAACAAGGCAGAGTTTGCATCTGCATGAAGTTCTGCCCACCTCAGAATGAGACTTGGTTCCCACATGGCTGCATGACTGTGGGTTCCCCCTTGCCGATTTATGAATGCCACAGCATTGTCAGATTGTACCCGGATCGGTAAACCCTCCAGCAGGGGAGCAGCCCCGAGGAGGGCATTGTAAACCGCACTGAGTTCCTACATACGATTGGAAGAGACTCCGGCTGTGACCAGAGACCATGAAACCGGCCGTGCTGAACTACCGCTCCCCATCCACGTAAGCTGCTGTCAGTTGTTAGGAGAGTCTATTTCCATATGCCGAATCAGCGACCTGCCGAGAGGTGTACGGCTTGCAGCCACCAGAGGAGGGATAAGAGTCCTGGGGGACTGAAGAACCAGCCAGTGAAGTTGGAGATGGGATCCTGACCATTGGGATAGTAGGTCCAACTGAAAAAGCATGGAATGAAACCTGCCGAACTGAACAGCCTCGAAGGAGGCCACCATCTTGCCCAGCAGACGAATGCATAGGTGAACCAACACCTTCTTTGGCCTGAGAACCAATCGGACCAGATCCTAAATTCCCAGAATCTTGTCCTTTGGTAGAAATATCCTCTGACACGAGGTGTCCATAATCATGCTCAGGAACTAAAGACACTGGGTAGGCACCAGGTTGGATTTCTGGAAGTCCACAATCCATCCATGCTGGATGAGCACCTGATGTATCAAGGAAACATGTTGTTGAAGAATGTCCACGGACTGAGCCTTACTTAAAATGTCATCCAGATACGGCACAATGGACACACCCTGGGGCCGGAGATGGCCAACGAGGACTGCCACCACCTTAGTGAATACCCAGGGGGCAGTTCACAGTCCAAACAGAAGGGCCTGGAACTGGTAATGAGATTCCTGAATTGCAAACCTGAGAGACCCTAATGCGGTTTCCAACTTGGGGACGTGGAGGTAAGCATCCCTGATGTCTAGGGACACCAAAAATAAACCTACCCAGCCTCCAGACCTGCGATCACCGAGCAGGGACTCCATCTTGAAATGGTGAAACGCTAGATAACCATTCAAGGATTTTAGATTCAATCTAAGCCAGACCGAACTGTCCAGCTTGGGAACAACAAAACCATTTGAATAAAAACCATGGGTGCGCAGATCTTCCGAAACAATTACTTCTGATACAAGAAGCTTCTGACCTGCCTTCTGCTTCTGTTGGGAAATTGGTAAACCTGTGGTAAAGAACTGAACCGCAGGAGGATAAATAAACTGAATCTTGTAACCGAGGGCCACAAGATTTCGAACCCAAACATCCGAACAAGTCTGAAACCAAGTATCCTTGAAACTTGAGAGACACGCATCCACCATGGGGACCCCCAGGTTGGATAGGAGACCATAATGCTGCAGGCTTGTATGCAGCCTTGGACTCCGGACAATAGCAGGAGCCTGCTGACTTTCCTCCACGAACCATAGATGCTGCCCCTCTGGAACTAGCACGAAATAGGAATAGGGGCTCAAAAGGAACAAAAAGAAGGCCCCATCAGGGAGCTGTAGAGGTAGATGGAAGGAACAGGCTTTTTCCTTCCTGTAGCCAAAGTGAACCACTTGTTTAGCTCCGGGCCAAACAAAACCTTGCCCGTTTCGAATAAGAGTCTACCTGCCAAGACCGGCAGCCATAGGGCCCTGCGAGGCAGAGAATTTCTAACAAACCTGACCTACTTCCAAGGAGGCATCCCCTAGGACTAACCAATGTGTTCAGCCAGGGGAATTAATTCTACTCGTGGAACATCTGACTGAAGACCTTCAAGCAGTTGTTCCGTCGACTTTTCCACAGCCTTATTAACCCAAGCCCCAACTAAGGCTGACCCAAAAGGACACACCTGCTGCTAAGTAGATGGACTTTAGGGTGTTCACCAACTTTCTATCCGAGCTATCCCGTAAGGACGTGGCCCCCGGAAGCGCAGTCTTCTTGGATAGCCTAGATACTGAAGAATCAATCGGAGGAGAGGTCTCCCCACTTAGCCCTGTCCTCCGACGAAAAGTGTTAAGGGAGAGAAAACACCTGGATGTTTGAAATTTCTTATCCGGCTGTTTCCACACAGCTGTCAGCTGACTTTCCATTTGAGGGAACGTAGGAATGCTAACTGCCAACCTCTTTTTAGTGCTGAAAAAAGAAACATTCTGCAAGTTTACACCCTCTGAATCTGAAATCTTAAATACATGGTGAACTGCCAAAATCAGCACCTCAATACCCTGAGCACCAGTATACCTCCTCTTCCGATTCTGCATCTAACTCTCCCTCCTCCTCCTCCTGAGAGGAATATTCCTCAGAGTCATCCCCTGACTGGAGGCACTTAGGAGCAAAATGTTTTGAGACACTAACAGAGCCCCTGGAAGAGGACTCTAGCATCCCAGTGATCGGGCAGAGTGAAAAATATTGTGGGTCCCTGGGACCCTTCACTTTAAAACATTGGGGTCCTACTCTATTTCTGGGTCCCATCACATATTATGGGGGGGTGAGGGCAGGCAGCAGTTGGGACAGTGCTGGGGGCAGGTAGCAGTTGGGGTAGATGGGTGTAAGAGCAGGCACTGCTGGGGGTAGGGAGGGGGTAAGTGGAGACAGCAGTTGTGAGTGCTGTGCAGCAAGGAAGAGGCGAGGGGCAGGCAGTGCTGGTGGGGGAAGGGAGTGGGTAAGGGGGATTCAGTATGTTTGGCCGGCGGTTCAAATCCCGACAGCGGCATCCCGGCAGCAGTGAAAATCCCGATCGTCCTAAGGTAAGTATTCCCTACCCTAATCTACCCCCTAACCCACCCTTAGGGGTGCCTACCCCTAACCCCCCCATTCCCCGCCTCCTAACCCGAGAACCCTAAATCTAACTCCCCCCAACCAGCTGTCCGCGCCCGGTTTACCTTCGATCGGTAAGCCGGGTGTTAGGCTCCCGGCGGAGGTAAAATGACAGGCATCGGAATTTCGACACCTGTCATTTAACCCTTCGCCGGGATTAGTCAGGAAGCCCACAGTCGGGATTCCATCCGTCGGCTTCCCGGTAAGGGTAGATAGCAGTATATGTGCTGTGGGCATCTGTATGTGAACAGCGGGTATGTGTGCAGTGGTTATGTGTTCAGTATGTATGAGTGCAGAGCTATGATAGTGTGTGGGTCAGTACTGCAGTAGAGCGCTCACTGTCAGGGTGTCACTGGTGAAGAGATATGGCACTCATGCAGTCCTTTTAGATAGCTCTACAGGCTTCCTGCTGACACCAGGACAGCAGGCTTGGGATAGGCAAAGATGTGCTACAGGTGAGGGTTGGGAGGAGTGTTACTGAGGTTAGAGGACGGAGAAGTGTGGTAACTACAGAGGAGTGAAATGTATTCTCCAAGAGAGTACCTAAAGCACAAACAAGTACAACCCCCTTTCCCCCACCCCCTTCCCAGTCACGCTCACACCTGGGTCTTGAATTGTACTTGCCGAGGGATGCTTCAGTAGTTTCAGGTATCCCGATGACAGCAGGCAGTTGTGTGACACTGTAGCAGCAACGGCCTCCTTGATCCGGTACCGCCCAGAGGAGCAGCGGTAGCATGGGGAGAGAGGGGTAAAGGTAGTCTTCAGGTAAGGTCTGGGCACGCGGCAGCCCTTAGTCCCGCTCCTGCCTCATGGAGTCAGACCACAGTATGGAATGAACAAGGTGACGTGCGCTTGATGTGGAGGAGTGTTCTAGGGGTCTATTTACTAAGCAGTGTTAAGAGACAAAGGAAAATGAGATAAGGTACCAGCCAATCAGCTCCTGCCATCTCACAGGCTGTGTTTGAAAAATGACAGTTGGGAGCTGATTGGCTGGTACCTTATCTTCTTTCACTTTGTGTTCTGTCTTCTTTCACTTAACACTGTTAGTAAATAGACCCCATAGTCTCCCACCGATGCGAAGATAAGATGGGTAAAGAATCAAAGAGGATACTGGGGAATCGGGAGAGGCAGCAGAGGTGCGTGTTAAAAGGAGCAGCAGTAGAGCAGTGGTTCTCAAACTCAGTCCTCAGGACCCAACACAGTTCACGTTTTGCAGGTCACCCAGCAGGTGCACAGGTGTATTCATTACTCACTGACACATTTTAAAAGATCCACAAGTGGAGCTAATTATTTCACTTGCGATTCTGTGAGAACTGGAAAACATGCACTGTTTGGGGTCCTGAGGACCGAGTTTGAGAACCTGTGCTGTAGAGCATAGAGCTGCCCGCAGATCCCTTAGTCCCGCCCCTGCCTAACGGAATTAGACCATAGCATTAATCAAAATGGATGGAGCTGAACACTCGATCCGTGAGGAGACAGGAAAGAGTCCGGTGGCGTCACGTGAGGCTGCGATTGGATAAGGAGATGCAGCCGGCCACGGTGATTGTATAGTGACTTGGGGAGATGCTGAGGGTATTGACCCACCTGCTACACAGTGCGTCCTGTAGGACCCACTCATTTTTTAAATGAGTCCCTCACTGCCTGTAGCACGTAAATACATGCTATAGCGCAAATTTTGCGATCACTGCATCCAGTCACCCAGCCTCTCTAATGTATGAGACCTGTGTTAATGCCTCAACAGAGCAGGCTAAACCCTGTGCAAGAGTAGATTCCTGAGATGCCTCCCCTCTTCTTTCGTCCGGGAGACTGCCATTTCCTGAGATAATTCACACATGGCTCCAGCTAAGGTAGCTACCCCGACAAGCTGGAGTCTCACTGAAACCAAGAGCACAGTACAGAGAGGGAGACGCAATGGACCAACCTTAATTATGCCGATCACTGTTTTCTCCCACACTATCCACTCCCAGTGCAACTCAGTTCCCCGGGGAGGATAGCATCTGATGGAGCCTGTCAGTAACGCTATTTCAATATGGTGTGAGAGCGCAGGATGTGCGCACCAAGGTGTAGAGGTGACTGCTCCTTCCTGGGCTAATAGTACACATCTGTAATGATTTTCAGTGTGTCTTATTTTGGGGTACAGACTGATTCCTCCAATCTATTCAGTACTTTCTGCCTGTTATGCATTCGCCTATTTGCGTTTTTACGTGTTCTGCAATTGAATAGGGCGAATCGCAGGAATACGCATGCTGCAAATTCACGTCTCAAACAGGCGCATGCGGCAGAAAGTACAACAGGCGAATAGTTTCCGACTTTTCACATCTAATTGAATACGGGTCCGAGTGTCCCTACTGGACCGGGGTCACCCGCAACTTAACTAACACCACCACTCTCCCTGCTAGTCAGAGAGAGTGGCAATATTCACCGCTGCTCTAGCCAGCCGGTGCACAGGAGGCCATGTCAAGGTCCGATGACCCTGTGGCCCATGACCCAGACACTGGCTGCTGTAGCCGCGGCAGGTCCTGCCGGAAGCTCCCTCGATGCAGGCAGGCTGTAAGCAGCATACAGTCGCCTGCTGGAGCCTTGATTGAAGGTTATAAATAAAAGTAAAATAACATGAATAAGCCTGGAGACAGCATTACAAGCACCCGGCTCTACGGGCCCCATGTCTAAACAGAGTCAGGTGGAGTATAGAGGGGAGAGGCTAGTTTTTAAAGAAATTTTAAAGTGCCTGGCTCTGCTGAACATCCGTCTATACCCCAGTGTAACTCCAGTCTCCCCTAGTGGAAGACAGAGAAAATTAGACGAGAAGAGGGAAAGAAAGCTGTCTTAGAAGTCACTACTGTAGCCACAGTTTTTTCTCTATTTCCGGTCCAAAGAGCACCTCCCCTGAAAAAGGGAGAGCTTCAAGGCACCAAAGGAAAAAACTGGCCCCCCAAGCAGGGCATAGGGAAGAGGGAGCCTGGGCTGCTGGGAAGAAGAAAGTTTAAATGTTTGGTACCCGGCTCTAGCTCACCACATGAATGCAAGAAATATAGCACAAAGCTGGCACACACAGAATACTGCTGCAATGTGCATCACTCAGGGACAGAGCTGCTACAGTATATGGCATACAGACACCTGCGGTTCATACCAGCTGTAGTACATCTTAGGGTTTCATATTTTCTTTTCACAAAGACGTATATGAAAAATTGTGATTGTAAAAAAAAAAAAAAAAAAAACCTGCAAATAATACAGGTTAAGTCTCCCATATCCAAAATGCTTGGGACCAGGGGTATTTTGGATATCGGAATATTCCGTCATTTGGAATCCCCTCCACACAATAGTCACGGTATTTTCAGAAAAATTACCGTTACAAAGGGCCCGCGCATGCGCCGACCGGCCGCCGCATAGCACCCGGCGCTAAGCCCCCCCCCCCCCCCCCCCCTTAATTACACTTACCTGCATGATCCGGGCCTCCGGTGATGTCCTCCATTCCTCCGGTCAGGTGATATCCCATACTGCACTGGGACCCGATCACCTGATGACCGGGCCGCAGTGCTGCATGGACACTAGCTGACCGGAGAGGAGTCATCACCAAAGCCCCGACCACCGGTCCCTGGAGTCAGGTAATTTTTTTTTTTTACAGTAATCAGCTTGCAGTCTGTTTAGACCACACAGCTAATTACTGGGACAGACTCCTGGCTCTGCTCTCCCCGTAAGAGCAGAGTAGGAGTCCGGTAACCGGGGGAGACCCTGGATAACACCACCTCCAGGGGACGTTATTATCACAGGGCCTCCCTAGGTATTTTTTTCACAATTTAGTTTTAGTAACTACCAGACAGATCACATTTCCCATTACAATTATGGGAAATGCGATCTGATCACTAAAAATAAGTGATACTTAGGGGGTTGGAGTAGAATTTTACAAATTCTACTCCAATTGCTCTGTAATAACTATAGGTGATACTAAAATAACGTGAAAACACCCTTTTTCACTTTATTTTAGTCAAAATAATGTTAGTAAATAGAGCCCTAAGTGCCTAACCCCAAGTCCCCCGAGGGGGTGCTTAGCCCTAACCCCCCCCTTCCCCTACCTAAACCTAACCCCCCGGGGAGGGGTGTTTAACCCTAAAATCTCCCCCCCCGGAACCCTAATCCTTCTTCCCCCACGTGGCTGTCCGCGCCCAGTTTACCGTTGATCGGTAAGCCAGGCGTCGGTCTCCCATTGTAGGGAAAATTACAGGCGTTGGGATTTCAATGAGACACAAATCTAATCACAGAATTCATTTATGTTTTATATACACTTTATACACATAGCCTGCAGGTAATTTTACGCAATATTTGCAATCATTTTGTGGCTTAAACAAAGCTTGTGTACATACATGAAATTCATTTATGTTTCATATACACATAGGCTGAAGGTAATTTTATACAATACTTTTAAGAATATTGTGTCTTAGGTAAAGATTGTGTACATTGAATCAAAAAGCAAAATGTCACCATTTCAGTCACGATATAAAAAAAAAAAAAAAATCGTATTTCAAAATATTTGGATATGGGAGACTGAACCTGTAATAAAAACTTTTGATTTCATGATCTTTGAGACTAATAGTAAGAACAAAAACATAGGGTCTGGCCAAGAACACCAACCGTCATCAGTGGATATAAATGATTGTCAATGGTTTGGAGGTCAGTGCATATCGCATGCATGCAGGGAGTCCATACTGCATATACCCACCATGGGGCACTATTGCTCCATTATTATTATTTTTAAGATTCTCACGAGTTATAATCGCTCTCAACTTCTTGTTCCAAAAACAAATAGTCAGAAAACTATGTAATATTGCCCAATAGCTGTTTTATATGCTCAATAGGAGAGTGTGAATCCTTACACAAGCTGAAACACTGGCTGTATCATAGTGTACACATTTGGTTCTTTTTGCTGTATATTTTTGATTTATCCTTCAGGATAAATCGAGAGAACCCTACCTACACAAGTTATGAATTTAAGAAAAACCTTAAAGATATCAGTTGCCTACAAGGCATCTAAAATAGACTAAACCGATATGAAAAACTAAAAAAAAAAAAAAAATCATTAAAAAAGGTCCTGCATAAAAATCAGGACTCTAAACGAGGAACTCTTAAGGTGCGTACACACACGGTATGATTAAAATAGACCATATCAACAATAACAGTCATATCGTTAATATCGTGCATTTTTCGGTGCCCGACAACCTGCAATGCGCAGGCACGTATGGACGATATAGATATCGTCCATCACCCGTGCATGCAGGCCAACCTGTTCGATATCGACCAGGTTACTATAGGGACCTGCGATCGCTATAGTCGTTGGGGAAATGGTAGTTTGCTGGATGATCGGTAGTCCAGCACACTCAGGAGATTGCACGTTATTGTTGTTGATCGCCCTGTGTGTATGCACCATTAGGTCAGAGGTTCCGAAACCCAGTCCTCAAGGCACCCCAACAGTCCTGGTTTTAAGGATATCCATGCTTGACCACAGGTGACTTAATTAGTACCTCAATTTGAATTAACCACCTGTGCTCAACCAAGGATCTCTCTAAAACCTGAACCGTTATGGAGCTTTGAGGACCACGTTTGGGAACCTCTGTCTTGGGTTATAGATTTGGAAAAATAGCTCCTAGGACAGGAATCAGCAACCACCAGCACACGTGCCAGACATGGCACAGAACAGTTTTACATGGCACACCAAACATTTATAAGATTTACCAGCTAGGACCATTAAGTGCCAGACTTTAGGACACAATATCTTATATTAAGAGCAATTTATTCAGTTACAGATAGCAAACAATACCAATAAGCCTAAACGTAAAGCTTTACCTATAAGTTCGGTCAGAGTATTGGTCTTACTGGGTCCCACCAACTATCATCCTACCGCTCACCTGTTCCATCAACAGTGTAGTAGCAGTCAAGAGTACATTTCCATGGCAACACAACTTGTGTGGCAACTTGTCATACAGTTAGTTTAATCACTTTTCCATACTGGAGCAATGTCAGTCCAATTCAGCCAAATCATAATGACATATCGCTCAGTGTGTGCCCGACTTACGTGCTCCTGCAATCACGTGATATCGTCCGGTCGGCCTTGCTGACAAGACTATCGCATGTGGCGCTATGCATATTAAGGTCCGAACGAGTGACCATACAGTCTTATAACATCGTTGTACTGTGTACCCGCAATAATGCTATGTCCAGGTTGTCCCTGGCCATTGGCACGAATGTCGGTCGCTCGATTATGTATCCGGCGTACAGTAGGTGTGTTTTGGTATGCTTGGTAGCAGACAAACAAAAGGTCTTGTACAAAGAACCAAGAAAGTGATGTTTGTGTCTGATTATTAGCATTAAAAAAATAAGAAATGGCTAAATGTATAGCAGAGAGAGAAGTGGCACACTGTGACCCCACAACCCCCATCATAGTACATCTGAGGGAAGCACATTTGCTACCTACACATCTCACCTCTGTGTTTTGTTACCTATGCAGAATTGCCCACAAGTTGTTTTCTAGGCACATTTATATGTTTAAGCCTTATTCAGCTGCAATTTCTGTCTAATGTGTTTGACATCAAACTGCTGGCATAGCACATCTGAGGGTGGTGCATTGGCTACCTACATATGTTTCTGGCCACGTCTGCATAGGCAAATATAGCATATTACTTTTCACTCATTACATAGGCATTCCACAGAGTAACACATCAAGGTTGCTTTGTATGATCCTGCACTGGTACCCAGACCACAGAACTGTACTTTCTGCCAATAACCTCTCCATGGCAGTACTTCAACCATCTACAGACATACGTTCCACAGGATGTTTGGCACTGTTCACTTATCAGCTAATTCCCCAATCCCACAATGAACAGCACTAATCTCTAGCCAAGGAACATATACTTTAATACATTAGCGGGCTGGATCATCATTTCAGACAGTTAATCTCCTTGAATGAACTATGTCCTGGAATATACTTGGGAATTTTTAATATTAGGACATATTCTGATTGCTACGTCAAAGGGCTGAATATCAATCACTTTCTCAATAGAAATGACAGAGGTTACTAATGAAGTTTAGTTAGTGCTATTGTAGCTGTAAACATGCAATACAATTATTACGTCAATTTTAATTAAGTGATGTTTGTGACTGCTGAAATTTTCTTCTTGTAGGTTTACCATGATTGCAATTTTTATTAAAGATTATTTACTGAGATACTAGTACAAAGTCACCTCCTGGAAAAAAAGTATCCTTCATTTTTAGTAAAAAAAAAAAAAAAAGGAATTAATC
Organism: Taudactylus pleione; assembly: GCA_031769625.1. NCBI lineage: Eukaryota > Metazoa > Chordata > Amphibia > Anura > Myobatrachidae > Taudactylus > Taudactylus pleione. Next base: position 2,853,884 of record JAUIMM010000228.1, on the reverse strand, counting down.
ACTGTATATTAATTACAGATAACAGAAGCTGAATTGTTTGCCTAAACCAACTAGCCATCAAAAGCTCCAGCATCTATTATATTTTCAAATATACAAGCAGGTTTCCCATGGCCATCCCAGGGAGCTCCCCGCCACTGACATTTACGGAGCAGCGGGAGTGTTGACAACATTGGGGGCGATTCAATTCAGTGCGCTGTTTGGGTGGGCTAAGGATTTTTTTCGCACGCCTCTGGGGATGAGAGGAGAAATCCGACCAAAGTGCCACGCAGCGGTTTATCTGCTTAGTGCGGTGCTAGCCACGCACCCAGCACTTTGGTCAGAGAATGCCGGTTAACGCGCCTTAACACCCTTGTAAAGGCACGATAACCAGCATTCTCCGACCATACAGCACACTGAATTGAATCGCCCCCATTGAGTTTTCAGTCATAGACAATGTTGAAAGCATGCAGGAAAGAGACACTGGCTCTTCAGCAGCCTGAGGATCTCAGCATTTTCAGATGCAGTGGTTGCCTCATTAGTAGCTACATGTATATGATACATACATTTATGTATCTGTTAACTTTTAAACTGGAACATGTGTACTTGGACAACAATGGGCTTAAGTCTTTACAGCTTAGAATTTAAGAAAAAAACAAGAACATTTTACCACCACTGTGTAAAAAAAAAAAAAAAAAAAACACCCCCAAGAACCCTCCAATAGCCGTACGATGTTATAGCTTAAAAATGCATCTTTACACAAACATGGGGGACTGCTTAAGATCAGAAGGGGAGCGGTTGAGGTGTGCATGCAAATCTCTATTTCCTTTTATTTTCTCTTTTGTGCAAAAATTTATTATAGGTTTAGTTTACTGTGCATATTGATGCAAAGGCTCGTGTTTTATTTTAATTGATCCAAAGAAATGTACGGTACTCATTGGTGATTATTGTATGCATTATTTGTGTATCTATTATCCTATGTTGTAACACTTGTTGCTTTAATAAAAATATTTAAAAAAATAAATATTATGACAGGCAAAAGAATCGCCCTGGAGAGTCATTCCAAAAATAAGTTATTGTGGTTCCAAAAACCAGACTGTGCATCTAATAGTAGCAAAAGAGCTTTGCACCCTAAAGGTAGCTTCAAAAAAAGGTACTAAAAACCAGTCTGTTTAGCCTGGTCTCCTTCAGCTACGGTCAAACCCATTTTTTGCACATTACTATTTTTATATATAGCCCCTGGTATATATTGCTGTGAGTGCAATTGCAGGCCATATGTAATGGGGTCAGTTACACAGAGAAGATTTTTCCTTGGGTATTAAAAAAATAAAGAAATCCCACAACAAAAATAACCTCACTAAAAAACCAGAACAATTATATTTGGCCCAGTATCTCCCTCCATGTGGCCAATCAGCAATGGGGGGGGGGGGCCCATGCTGATCAGCCACAAGCTTAGTTCAGAGGCTAGAGAGAAGTTACAGCTGAGCAGTGGGTTACCTGTGCAGACTGAGAAGAGCTTTGAGCTGGAGCACCTCCTAATTAGGACGTCTTCATTCAGAGCTGCAGGCAAGTCGGCCGCAGACAGTGCTCAAAAATAAATGCGGAACTATGCTGCACAGTTATTATCCATCTGTTTGTAAAAGAAGCAGTCATCACTATTCAGCATGCAATTGCATCAGCCCTATACTCATCTCTGCATGCACCATATTGAACAAAATTCTATTCCATTTAAAGGTCTGCTGGCTCCAACTTGCAGAAGACACAAGTGACATAAAATCAGGAAGCCCCAACTCAGCAAACACAGGTACAAATGCCTACAGACTTCGTACAACACTAAAGTAGCTAGCCAGTGGAACCAAAATACCCCCTCACAAACCCCTCTGTAAATCCCCAGTAAGAGAGAGTCCGGCTTTTAAAGGATGTTTATTTCCTGACGTTTGTGTACAGGAAGTTGATACTGAGGCACAGTAAGAAGAAATGTCCAAGGGGTAAGGGGCTGAGGAGAGGTCTGGAAACAACCTGAACTAATGTTACCCCCACCCAACCAGGACAAAACATATGATCCCTTTCCCCCGGCATCAGAGGTAAGGGGACAAGAGAAAGGTCTAAGACAGGACGATCAAGGTTTGGTGGGCTCTTTCATTGCTCAGCCAGGTCACGGCATGTCTTCCTTCAGCAGCAGCGGGGTAAAATGGAGTCCTGATGCCATCAGCGTAATATCTAGGCTTCTCCACAGCTTAAAACATGATCATAATGACATAAAACTGGATGAGATGAGGGAAGAGCGGTCATTACACCCTCCATATCCCCATTTGTGCACATCCCTCCCTCCCCCCAAATGGCTCTGGCAGTGAAAGGAATACAGGGCACTTCACAATACATTCTGTTCTGCAGCAGGACAACTGTGCGCTAACAAGACTCATGGTAACTTAGGACATCAGGATGGCGGCCAGGAGCACTGAGCAGCCCTTCCAATCATCCCAACCTCCGTTTTAAAACAGCATTTCATGTAATACTGCATGCGAGACTACCAAGTATAACTGCACAAGAGTTGGGTCAACAGTACTAGCAGGAAAAATGGTTGACACGTTTCCAATAGTTTGGGCCTGTCTGTTGCAATCCATCCCACGAATATAGACATGAACCCTTAAAATAGGGAAGGCATCTTGGTAAATAGGCAGACACCACAAATATTCCAGATATCTAGCAAGGGGCTGTAGTGGCAAAATATATACGCTCTAGGAAGCTGCAACTTTTATTTTTATTTTATATAGCTGGGAGGTGTGTTGAGAGACTTAGCATCTCTATGGCAAAACAGGTGTCATGAACAGGCTCTTCCTATCCTATCATTGAAATACTAATTTAATTTTGTTGTGAGGAGCCAGAAATGCCAGGTAAACCCCTGCAGCAGTGGCTGGTTATACAGGATCCTGGGATGCAGAGGAAAGAGGCGAAGAGGGCTATAAGGGGGTGATGGGCCAGGTGAAAATCAGACACAGCGACAGTTGTTAGCAGGAAGCAGACATGTCAGCAGGCATCAGGCCTTTTCCACCGCCGTGTCTCTTGGGGCCCCAAGGCGATGCTTTGGGGGCCACTGGAGCCCCAAAGCTAGGGAAATCTTCAGAGCTGCTCATGTCAGGAGCCTAGGAAGCAGAAAGAGCAGAAATATTGCATTATAAGTGATCATTAAGCCAGTGCTTCTGTTTTCCCAGTTAAAATGTGATTTGTTTTTAGTGTCGTGCCTGATCAACGTGCATTTGCAATCTCATAATATAAACATACAGTATTGTGCAGAAAAATGAATGCTACTTTTTGAATGAACTAGATAAAAGGAGGAATTTGAACAGCAATATAATCAGTGACTGGTACAGTGACCCATACCCCCCCCCCCCCCTCCCATCACAGAGTGTAGACACTCACCTTCTCATTACCGCCTCCTGCTGCCCAGGGAGCATCACGCACAACAAAGCCCTTGGATGGCTGGGGCTTGTTCTCTTCCTGAGAGTGTGGCTTCATGTAAGACTGCATCACTTCATTCTCCACCACATCAGACATCTGAAGAATAACAAAAAAAAAAAAAAAGTTAAACTCTTCCTACAAGAACTACTAAAAAGAGGAACAAAAAAAAAAAAAAACCTTCAAATATTAAACAGATGAAAGTAATAAAGTTTTACATATAAATAAAACCATGTTCCACAGGTAGGAAAGAAGCACTGGCATAGAAGCTAAAGACCCTTACATATTCCTCCTCCAAATTCAGCAAGTGATCAATGGCTTCATCCACATCCTCAGGTTTACCCATCACGGTCACACAGTTGGGGTCAGCAGCTCCGCTCTGCGGAAAGCGAATATCCACCTAAGAGAAAACAGTTTAGTTATTCAGTAATGTGAAGTAGGGAAACAGAATACAAGCTTTATTTCACACTTGCATTGATAGTTTGTGCCAAGCTAACAAAATACACTACACTCCTTAAGTCTATGAAAGAAAGCTACTGCCATCACAACCTTCAGTAAGCATAGGACTTTAAAGTAGGCTTGTTATCTAGGAGACTAGCAAGCTTAAAGTAGGCTTGTTCCATAGACCGGTTGTTACCTAGGAGACTAGCAAGCTTATTAAACAAGCACCGGATGCACATTGCTCAGTGATGAAAAAAAAAACTCTCTCAAATATGATTCTCTAAACAATTAAGTATGCATTCTGGACACATTTAGCAAAGTATAATAAGTTATTAGTATACGCAGAAACAAATAGTCTAGAATCCAAGCAATAAATTGTCAAGAGACCACCTACATTCATCTGGGTTGGTCACATGGTGATTTAGATTCCTCACCATAGGGCAACAAGTCTTTCATTGCTAGATGAAAGATCTAGTGAAAGCACCTACCTTGAATTCATCCATGATCTTGCGTATGGCTTTGCCTCTGGCCCCAATGATGCGGGCATGGACACGATGGTCTAGGGTAATGTCCTCAGACACCATCTGCTCCAAGTCCCCAACTATCTGCATTATAGCCTCTTTAGCAGACTCAGTGTTTCGCTCATAGCCTGTGATGGTGATCTGATCCTGAAGGCAGATTTCATGTATTAACATATGAAGTGAAGACATGTTCTCAATTTATTATCTGGTTCTGGACATTGTAAATTATATTTATTGTAAATGTACCTTGACTATGGTTCTTTACACCTGGTTTATTGCACCCTAACCAAATTCTGGCACCCTGGCTAAATTCTAAACATCTTTAGACGTAAAGTTTCTATGGCTATCAAAATAGCAAACAACCCCACACAGCAATCAGCGCACCTGGTTTTCATCATTCTTGTCTGGGAACTGGATGTTGACATCATGTTCAGTGCGGATCTGGCTGATGACTGCACCCTTGCGACCAATTATTTTAGGGTGAAACTTGGGTTCAACAGCTATAACCAGCTTAAAGCTTCGCAAAGCCTGAAAGGACGAACCATAATTAATCTTAATAGAACCTTCTATTGAGAAAAAAAAAAAAAACCACATACATTCGGCTCTATCGATTAGATAGAAATTGTATACGCTGCACATTAAAACCCATCTGACAGCAGTTTGGCTCCTGACTTCAACCCAATACCTTTACAGTTAACTTGGCCTTAGGAGGGAATTTCTGCTACCAGTACAGTATAACAAGTCATGTTAGATATCTGGTATAATGTGACAGACCTGCAGAGGGGGTATAAATTAAGACATATTACAGATTTCCACGTCACTTACTCTATCCTCCTGTTCAGCCTGAAGTTCCTTCACTCTATCTAGAAGTCCAGCTTTGGCCCGCTCCAGGTTTGTAGATAACCCAGTGATGGTAATTATGTCACACTGCAGTTCAGGGGCAGGAACTTGGATGTTGACCTAAAGCATTAAAAGTATTAATATGTAATATTAAACGGAAACCAGTCTGAGTTTTGAACAGATAACAGTTACCGGCTCATCTAGGTCACAGTGCATTATATTTATCAATAAAAGGAGCCCAAGGACTAAAGCTTTTTCAGTGAGCAGAAATAAAGGGTACCTATGGCTTTATTACAATAAAGAATAGAGCCTGAATATGAAGTCTAGAAAGAATTTCCAATGGCTGCACTTTCGATGTCCATCGGTCAGCATAAAGCACTTCCCTAACCGTAGTCTGTTCAATAAGACCCAGTGAGGCCATGGTTCAAGGTTACTGAACATTCATTTGCTTAACTTTATAAGCAATAAGATTTTGGTTTTAATGTTATTTATAACCAATCAGAATGATTAGACATTATTTATCCAGTCTTATTTTGCATGAATCAAAAGTTGACAGCAGTTTATAATGTAATTTGATGATATAAGTAGTTGCAAAAAAAACAAAACACACTGCATGGTTAGATATCAAACATTACCACTAGTGCAAGCGACTGTCAACACTTGTATTTATCATTTGTTACTGGTGCCATTCTCCTACATCAGTCACAATGCCAGAATTATGGCTTAGGTCGTTACCACAGTGATCTAAAACATGCTTACAAAAAAAAATAAAAAATAAATAAATAATCCCTTAAAATATGACTCAATCTACATAACAGGATTACACAGATATGGCAGAAAGAAATGTACTGGTAAGCACAAAAATGTCCTCTGGGAATATAGGGCACAGATTTCAAGCCTGGAAGGAACCACAGCTGACACCGCCCCAGAACATTCCTCAGTGTAAATGCTTGGAAAGGATAACACTTGTGCTTAATGAAACTAGAGGCCTGCAGGCCTTCCCCTTTCTGTAAGGTTTCAGCCTATGGGTGTAACCTGTACCCATTTTTGAAAGGCATCCAGCTATATCCCAAATAGCAAAAAAAAAAAAAAAAAAAAACTTCCTTCAGTGAATCAAGGCCTCCAGGAGACCCGCAGACTGTCAGATGTAACAATGGGGACTCAGACAGTAATCAGCTGTGTTTGAGAGAGTGACAACTGGTGATGCTGCAGGTGTTTGTCTGAAGGTGGGCACACACCTGACAGATACATCTGCAGAAATATCTGCACATGATGGTCGTTCATACACACTGAGCAGCCATCATCTGTGTTTTGCTGCGGGGTCCCGGCGACCAGGGGGCGTGTCCCTCCCCCCTCCTCGCGGCTCCGCTGTGTGTACGGGCGGTCTGCAGACTGCCCGTACACACCTGCCGATGGACAGATATGTCTGCAGACATCTGTCCATCGGCTGTGCAGCACAGCTAATGTGATATGTCTGAACGCAGATGTTCACAGACATATCGCAGGTACACACCGCCCGACGGGCAACAGATATATTGGCCAATGTATCTGTCAGTATGTACCCAGCTTGAGGTTTCCCTAACCCTGGGGGTGGGGGAAGTTAAGCAGGTGGACGGTGAGGGGTGATGTGATGAGAGAGAAGTCAACCTACAGGGGACTAGATAACAGCTTGTGTTACAAAAAAATCGTAATAAACACAAAATAAAAAATGAACACAAGAGTAAAAACCTTCTGTACCCTGCCTACTAGGGGCAGAATATACCACTGTCTGGGTCCGCCTGCTGCTGGAGGGGAACTTACAATTTAATCTATCTTTTTGTTTGCACATGCATCAAATAGCTTTAAAAATGACCAACCTCAAATTCATCCATCATCTTACGAATTCCAGCTCCTTTCTGCCCAATGATGTAACGATGGAGATCATATGGGACATCTACCTCAATGCTGACTGGTACAAGAGCCTGACAAAGGGGAAAAGACCATTGTAGTGCAACGAGAACTGTACTAGTAATAGTTCTTGTACATTAGTCAATTTAACAATTATCCCTGTGACCCCACCCCCACCCCCTCCCTTACACACCTTCAGGGCTTCATAAGCTGCATCACACTTCTCCTTGCGGCCAGAGATCAGTATGATGTCACACTTTTTAGGGGAGCCCGGATCTGTAGCTACTTTAGTCTCTGCCCCCTCTTCTCCATTCTCTTGCGCTGGTGACTCTGCATTGGGTGCTAACAGAAGCAGGTAGTCTTAGATATAAGGTTTCATATTTGTCCATTGGTGTTTGAACAATGGAAAAACAAGCTTCCTTACCTCCCTGAGAGTTGTCCTCACGATCAGGGAACTTGATCTGCACCGCATGCTCTCTTGTTATCTGTTGGATTCGGGAACCTTTAGGGCCCATAATGGATCGATGGAATCGTTGCGGAATCATGCACTCAATAGTGACCTGAGCCTCCTAGCAAGTGAGGAAACATGATCAGAGTGAGAACAAAACAAGGCTGCATACATTGCTGAACACTAGCCAGGAGTTCCCTCTTACCAAATCATCGATGATATCTAGGATCCGTTTCTTAGCAGCCTCTACACACTCCTTTGCACCCTTTAAGGTCACGCGATCACTTTGCACACCAGAGCGAGGAAAGCTAACAGTCACACCGCCATACTCTTCTGCAATCTCCCGCAGGACTTGTCCGCGCCGGATCACAAAGTGACGGTGGTGTTTAGGGTCAACAGACATGGAGTCCTCTACTATATTATCCTAAATAATGGAAAGTGTAAGTAATGAACTTCTGCCAGACTGCAGAGAACCATACTTGTCTATTAGGTTGCTGGAGACAGACACAAACTCAAGGGACTTAATAGTCACAAACTCAGAAAGACGTTTTGCATCCCCCTCCAGATACTTCATGAACATGTAAGTCTAGAGATGCAACTTTCTAGCAGACCATTATGTCACTATTATGGAAACAGATTCAAGTAACAGTAGGTGGAGCTATCACAACCAGTTAGTCATCTTCTTTCAAGACCAGAACATGAAAGTAAAAAGCCTGATATGCTACAGGCATAGTTCATCTTCACACAGTAAAGTTCAGTTAGAGAATTGCAGTGCGAGACGCTCGCTTTGCCAGTATGAGAGTCTTGAAGGTTGCTCTATATGGAAGTTACGTTGCAGTTCCAAACTAAGGTTCTACTAGACACTAAATATTTGTTTTCATTTTTTAAAGATACACGGAACGATAGTTGCTCAGAGTCAATGTATTCGCCCATCACTATATACACTCCAGCTCTCGGCTATGTAGCATTTTTTGGCTGGCTGGGGGAATTTGTTTTTTCTTGTCTAGTTAACCTCCTTACTTACACGTATCTGTGAGGGGCTAATAAATTCCTTCTAAGCATTTTCCATTATGTGTACCACTGTTCTGAGGGGCATGTATGGGGATCAGTAGCTGGAGGGAATGCTGATCCTTGTAGTGCCATAATGGAGGATCCTGGGGTCACTCCAAGTGACTTGTTGGCTCTCAATTTAGAAATGCATGAATATATGACCCAAAGTGGGACTATTATGTAGTGTAGGACCATCTGAGCAGAGGAGTGGAAAATGCCTAAAGATAATCTTATTATACAACAGAAATGTTTGTTAAATCCAGAACTCCCTTGGAGAATTATACCGACATGCAGTTACCTTTTATTGCATATTATGCTTCAATAAAAAATATTTTGTGAAAAAATTTTTTGGCAAATCCAAGAAGTACACAACATTCTACATTTTAGAAGTTGATGCATCAAGTAATTTCTTTAACACATCTGTTCATACTTTTACACTTAATTAAAGTTTAGACTGACTACAGAAGCAATTCTTTATTTTCAAAATAATTCAGTGGATCTCTAAACTCTATCACCAACCTAACCTATGGGACTAAGACGAATAGTGAAGGAACATATTCCAGTAGACATTCAAGGAGGCAATTGTTATAAGACGGCTTTAAGAGAACTATATTGCACTTCTTGGTGCAAAGTATTGAACATTCCATGAGGACTAGATGGCTTTGGGTGAGAAATAAATTGCTTTCTATCATGTTCATTCCATACTGGTGATTTGATGACCAATAATGTAGTTTATCAATATATAGTCATTAAAATAATATAGCATAGAGATCTGTTAGTTTGTATCCCACCAATAGATAATCACTAGAATACTCATCTGTTTAGAACGATTAATATCAAAAGAATATAGATGGTCTTTAATAGGATTCTGTGATCTGTCCTCATGGTTAGTTTCTATTTTTCAATCTTAAGGATGTTTTTTTTTTGTTAACTTGAATGAACTTGGAGAAACCCCAGGACTTTGATTTTGCCACATAATGTGACCCATTAGGCTTTTCAAGACAGGCAGAGACCAACATGACATGCTCCACCTTTAAGACTGGACAACATGCCAATGCCAGTTTTGAGGCCATGCATGTAGGAGACCACCAGCTAAGAGGTCTGTTTTCCCATTTTCAGTACTAGTACCTTTCCTAGTGCAGAGAATGAGATCACTGAAGTCCTACAGACCCACCTTCAAGTATATGTCCACTTTATTCTGTATTTTTTATTCTATTTCCATAATACAAGTAACAGATTTTTTTTATTTATTTCAATTTTACATGTTTATATTTTATTGATGCAATTTAACAAAACCAGTTGGCTTAAAATGTAATTTGAGATTTTTTTGGAATGACTCACTACATATTATCAAAGAACATTTGAAGCAAAGTGGGATAGGCCAATGAAAGGGAGGATGAATATAGAATGCATAACACGTCAGAACATCGGTAATGACCCATTAATGAACATCATTCAAAATAAGTTACATTTGGTAGGTGATCAGATGAATGCGATTCACCATAGACTTAAACCACTGAATGAATGTTGATGCAGCAACAAAAGATCTGAACACAATTGTGTTCTCCTGTTGAACATCTCACCACCCCTCTGTATGGTAAGTTTCCTATACAGGTTGGATCAGTCATAGCAATCAAACAGGGTGAACCCCAATTTTCTACTCACACTAAACTAAACTTTTGAACCTATTAATTGAGAGATATACACACACACATATATATATATATATATATATATACACACATATACACACACACATATACATATATATACATATACATACACATATACACACAGGAGGGGGTAGCCAGTTTAATAAGTCAGTGGTCTTACCAAGCTTTTGATGAGGATCTCCAGTTCCTTCTGAGCGTCTTTTACAGCCTCATCAGTGCCTACAATGGTGATCAGCTGCTGGTCCTTATCCTCAGCAGTTGGGAAGATAATACGGGCTCCTGTTAGGTCGCGCACCTTGCGGATGTTTCCTCCTCCTTTACCAATCAAGAACTTGTGGTATTCTGGCTTTGCTCGCAGCTCTGCAGTAAAGCTCTTGGTTTGCTGGAAGAGGACCATGAAGCAATTTAATTATCACCAGCTAAGAAATTAAAACCGTTGAACTCCTATCAAATTGGTGTATGAAGACTGGTGTCCTCTAGATTAGACAAAATTCAAAGACAACTTTTGCCAGCACTGGTCAATACTATGAAGAACCAAAATCCTTATTATGGAATGTGAAAGCAGAAAGGCAGCCATTGGGAAATAGCCAAGTACCTGCAGGCACTGTACCCGTCCGGCAGGCTTCTGCCGAGTAGAGGGAACCTTATGTGGTTGGAAATAAATTTTATATTATCAAAGTTCCAATCACAGCACTCCATAGCTCAGTGTATCCAGCGGCCATGGGTGAACAATCAGCAATAGCTGGTCCTTAGAATGCACTAAGCTAACAAAACAAGTTTAATACCTTAAAGATGATGAGAATAGCATATATCATAAGAGCAACTAAAAGGGTCGCTCTTAGGCGCTATATGGCTGCCTAGGACCCACTTTTGGAAAATGAGTGGGTCCCTGAGGAAGCGCTACTGTATCTGACCAATAGAAACTACTCTAACAGCATGTGATGCATGGCAGCCCGGCAAACATGGTTTCTTTAACTCAGGGGGTAATACGCTGCAGCCCAACTAATTGGATTTCACATACGCTGGTGTGATGTGTAGTGGCCAACAGTTTAGGCTCATTGACTTGCAGCAGCCAACAAGTCCCTCAGAATCCCATCCAATGGACCCACGACACGTCAGTAAGTGGAGGAGTCGGCCTCACATCCTTCAGAGTCTGGACTTTGGCTGACAGACCTATATCTGGTCAGAGTCAGCATCCAGTGCAGAGATCTCCATCAGCAGGCCACAGTGTGCAACGGAGGTGGCAGAGTCTTCAAGCATCCCTTCCAGCAGGTCATGTTGCAGAGATGTATTAGCGGCTGTCCAGGGCATCCCAATCCCTGTGCTGTAGGCCTGTCAAACCGCATCAGGGTCCACTGCGGGGCATCCTGATCAAGCAGTGAGGCATCAGTTTGGTAGCATCCTGATCAGTAGGCCACCATTACCAGAGGTGGCAATCTACATGCCCTGTTAAATTATCACAGAAAACCTAAATTCCAAAAGGGAACCAGAATCAACTATTTAAAGTGGAGGGTCCTGGGACTGACCGTTTTTCGCTCAGCGCAATCACAGATTACTACAACAATTTTCTGAATATATCCAAGTACCTATAGATTTAACTCACAGGCACGAAATACATGAACGCTTCCTTACCTTCTCCTCAGCCAGATGCAGCAGCTGTTTCTTAGCTCTTTCCACATCCTGAGCTGGTCCACGAATAGTGACTGTATCACTGCCAGAGCCCTCACTTGGGAAGTGGATATGTACACCCCCGCACTCTTCCATGATAGAGCGTATAAAGCGTCCCTTCGCTCCAATAAGAGAATTGTGCAGTTTAGATGGAATGCTGACCTCCAGTTCTGTGATATTAGCCTGAAACAGTGAACACCGAGCACACTGAGTACTAACCATGTACAGATCAGTCAGTCAGTCTCCTGATCACGTTGTTTTAGTCAATCAATTAAGCAAAGTAAAATAATGTAACACTAGTTACCAGTTCCTTTTGAATGGCCAGAATTCTCTCTCGTGCAGCCTCACAGTTGGATTTCTTCCCAGTTATAACAATCATTTCCGAGTTACTGTTCTCAGCTGGGAGGTCAATTTTAGTGTTACATTCTTCACGGATCTAAACGGAACAAAAAAATAAATGGAATCAAAGCTTGTAATGAATAAAGGCACCAAGCAATGAAAACTGGTTCTCCCCTTTACCAGACTACATACCTTCTTAATATTGGCACCTCCTTTTCCAATGATGTTCTTATGGAATTGCTTGAAGATGGGCACAGAGATGGAATAACTGTTCTCCACCTGCAAAGTAAACACGAGGAAACCTCTAAACTTGCAGCCACCCACTAATGAAACCAATGTCACGATCAGAATGAGACAATTTAGTATACTTATTACTGAAAGGTTTCATCGGTATGAACACTTATGCCCTAAAGGCGTATTGGCAAAACTTAAGGTGGCTACATACTTGTGCGACAGGCAATCGTGCCGATGTCCAGACAGTACACACTGCAGTGATTAACGAAGGATGGATCATCCAGACCTTCACATTAACATGCATGGTGCCGCATGCGATATAGTCAGGTTTGACATGCAGCATGTAAAGACTGACTATGCCGCATGTGACCGCGGGAGTGTGCATACACTGCTTGATTTGGCCAAATCTGCACGACATCGCTCTAGTGTGTACCTGGCTTTATTCAACATATGAAATTAGTGTTTCATTAACAGCTGACTCAGATTGACAATTTTGGCATTAAGATCATGTAACATTTATATTCCGTGAATAGGGAACATAGGTATCCAAAGCCTGGATAGAAAGCCGCTGCCCTTACCATCTCCATTACCATCTTCTGCAGATACTTTGTGCACTTCTCCACCTCGTTCTTAGGCCCACGCAGCTGCACAATATCACTCTTGGTAGTTGGATCAGGGAAGTTAATGATGACCTAAAAGGGAGAACCGCCAATTAAGATCTCTGGGGAGGAGGTCAGAGAACTACCGATAGGGAATAAGACAGAAAATTCTCACATCAGGGAATTTCTCCCGGATCTCTCGAATTCTTTCCCCCTTCTGCCCGATTATTGTTCGATGGAACTTTTGCTCAATGATTAAATCCTTTGTGCGTTCGTTCTCCTACAAAAGAAACACAAGTCACTACAGGGGACTTGTGTTCACAGCACTAGACCTATAAATATTTCCTGCTGAACTCACCATGCGCAACGCCAGCTCTAACAGCTCTTTCTTCGCCTGCTGTACGCCTTGGGGGTCACCTTCAATACGGATCTGACTGCTCTTTTCACTGTCCTGGGGAATCCTTACAGAGACTTTGTATTGCTCCTTTATCCTATTAACTAAATAAACATGGACTCATTAACCTAGAAGAATTTAGCATAGTGTAGGGAAGCCTAATGTTGTCATCAACTTATTACATGGAAGACCAAAGCCACTCATTTAACCAAATATTCACTGCATCCTATGATTGCTCTACATCCAGATATAAATACAGCAAGTGAACTACAAATAAGAGGCTTCAGATCAGGTTATTTTAGAATCAACTCAACGGCTCATATTGGTTGTTTCCCCTCCCCTGCACCTTTCCAGGAGTCCAGTTACAATCACTACGACAGTACCCCAAAGTCACACATTTTCAGATATCTCCCATAAGCTATTGACCACACTACCCACTAAGCATATACTTACTGTTTGTTCCACTCTTGCCAATGAGGTGCCTATGGAATCGGTGTTCAATGTTTATTTCTGCAAAGTCCATTCGAGAAATCTAAATTAAACAAAAAACGTAAAAAGTTGTTGTTAGGCAACTACTGCATTATGAATTCACTGTGGCACAGCCTAATGGTCGCCCTGTCATCCTCAGCATGGCAGACTTAATACATAACTATTGTACCTTTATCCCAAGTCAACAGACTGGTTAGGCCTGATACAATGGCTTGGGGACAATTCAGGTTTTAGATTTATTGGAATTAAACAAGAATGACAATAGCCCCTGCCTCCTGGAGGCTGGACAAAGTATGATAATAGCTACTCAGTCCAGCTAAAGGCCCCATTTATCAGCAATGTATTGGGCTAATTCTCCATCTCCCAGATGCAGAGGCATCTACTTGACAGTCCCAACAAAATCTGATCGGATCTGCAAATTGGGGTTTTAACATTAAGAATATCACAGAATTCCAGACAGATCGGCGACCGACTGAAGCTGGTCGGCATTTCCGACTGGTGAATTGGCGGTTCCGGTTTGATCGGGGAAGGGGGGGGGTCAGTGAAACGCCCACCTGAAGTATAGGGCCCTTTAGTCGTATTAGAAGGTGGACAGTACCCCGGGGCTGGGATACCTCACGAGACGTTTATTTTGTTTAGATGAGAGGAGTTACCACCTATAGCAAATCCTTAATGCTAAGCCAGTCTTCCACTTTCTGAATCTGCTAACACAGAAGTTAGGATGACATCTGAGAAAGTACAGAACTGAATTAAGGGAAATATTAAAAAGTGCATGTTACATGTAGTTCTACAGATGTAATAAATATACTGTAGAGTGCAGATGATGGGACCCACCCATGTGTGTGTTTTATATAAGCATTAGTATCTAATATAGCATCTAGGTTAATCCTGTGAGATGCTTGACAAACAAAGAGGCAATAAAACGGTCTGGTTAGAGTAGAGAAGTGAGCAATCATTCTTACCAGATCCCTGACAAGCACTTCCATCAGTTGCTGAGCCACAGTCACATCCTCGGTGGGCCCTTCCAAAGAAATCTTGTCTTCCCCTTCTGTAAACTCAATGTGCACCTAGAGAGAGGAGACCATCAGCATCACAACCATACCGGCTGTTCATGAGAGAAACTAAAAGGTATAGGGTCTAGTCAACAAACAATCAATCATGCAAATTGAACAAGTGGCAACATAATATTTCAGGAACCCCAAACATGGTCTTTGGGCTCACATGAAGGAAAGACTGCTGTCCTACCTTTGGTATTTGCTGTGTGACCTTTGACAAATTCTGTCCTTTTTTGCCAATGATGAACCGATGCAACCATGAAGGAGCAGAGACTGAGGCCAGTGTGAAGCTGTTCGCCTACAGAAGAGAATAGATTGCATGTAGGTGGTTTCTGTTTATTCTGCTGGTAAAAACAGGCCCAAATGTAATAGCCTGAGAGTTTCTAACATTTAAAGCGGAATTTTTTATTTTTTTTTTAAATGGCAAGACCTACCAGACTTTGCCTTCTTAAAAAAAAAAAAAAAAAAATTGCTGCTTAAAGCTACAAGCTACATCAGTGAAGCCTCACAGCTGCCAGCAAGCCACAGTGTTATATCGGGCTATAGACTAGAGACACGCGGTGGGTGACCTGTACCTTAGCATACACTTCTGTCAGTGCCTGGCCCAGTTTCTCTGGCTCTCCCCGCAAGATGACAGTTTCTGAGCTGCTGTCGCTGGGAGGTATCTCCACAGACACCCCAGTGTGTTCCAAGATCTCCTGCAGGCTATTGCCCTTTGGGCCAATGACATACTTGTGTTGGGACTTCCTCACTTCTACTGCAATGCTGGTGGTTTTCTTCTTCTGCAGAGAAGAAAGGTCAGAAGAAAAGCTTATTTTATATTAGCTACTAGCATTGTGATTCATGTTTGTACCTATCAGAGAAGCCTATTAGATTTACCATGAATACATGACATCTATAAAGGAACAAAGCCAGGATGGTAGGAAACGGGGGAGGAGGACACAATGTCAAAGTGGTTAGTATTACTGCCGCACACCACGGGGGGGCATGGGTAGGATTCTGGGCACCATCTCTGTGGCATTTGTAGATGCCAATGTGCCTCTAATATAACAGAATGAGAGAACAATGAGTTGGCTAAAGGTAAATGTGGTAAAGTTGGATCAAACTATCCTACACCAATGATATAGTAGAAGTACAATAGTCTTACGGTCAATGGCACAATGTGTGAGAAGGGTATTTCCAGCAATTGATTCAGAGAAACCAGATCTCCAGCAAGAAGATACCTCACCTTTTCCTCATAGATTTGCCGGATTTTTGCTACTGCTTGGGCCAATTGGTCTTTCTCTCCAGTGCAGACGATCTCTGTCTTGTTGACACTTGGAGGTGGGATGTTTATCCTTGTTCCCGTTTCGTGCATGATATCATTCACAGTTTTGTTAAAGGGTCCAGCAATGAAAGGGTGGTAGGACTTTTCAATCTCTAATCGTTCCACTGCTCGTTTATCCTTGATTGTGATAAAGATATAGTCAAAAAAACAAAGCATTGTACAAAGCAAATGTATGTCTGGCAATATAAGTACTGATAAATGTAAACTGCTACCATTAAGGCGGCATTCTGAGAGTTCAAGTGTAGGCACATACACCACATCCTTACCTGCTCGGCCGAGATGAGCAGAATCTCATGCCTTGCTTTTTCAATGCCCTCTTTGGTGCCAGTGATCTTAATCTGGTTACTGGCTTCCTCGGGCCGGGGGATTTGAATCTTGGTAGCGGTTTTCAACTCCAGGTCCTGCAACTTCTCTCCATTTTTGCCAATCACAAAACGGTGGTGTTCCTTGGGGATAGCAACTGAGGCAGAAGCCTAGACAGATCAGTTAAAATTAAAAAAAAAAAAAAAAAAATGTCAATTGTATACCATTTCTCAACACATTGCATACAAAAACCCTACAATACTAGCAGCAAAAATTATTATTTGTTCCATAGGGAACCTTTTCTATGTACTACATACGAGTAAATCAAGGAGCCAAAACATTAGGACTCCTGCTGAATATATTGTTGCTCCTCTATGTGCTGCCAAAACAGCTCTGATCCATCAGGACCTCTGAACGTATCAAGTGAAATCTGGTTCCAGGATGATACCAAAAGATCTTTTAACTCCTGTAAATTATGAGGTGAACCCATCGCAGATTGGACAAGTAGATCCAAAACATACTATAGACGCTCTGATTGGACTGAGGTTTGAGGAGTTTGGATTGGAGGCCAGGGCCATACCATGAACTAAACCTTTTACACAAACAGTCTGCTCAGTGCGGCAGGGGAACATCATCCTTCTCAAAGAGGCCACTTCATTAGATAACACTTGCCATGAAACACTGTATATGGCCCACATTGATATTTAGGTATGTGGTACACTTCAAATTATACATACAAACGCATGACCGTGTTTGACAGTTTGCCAGCTGAACATTGCCCAAAGGATCATCAGCTCATGTTCTTGTTACAATGCACCCAGGTGCCATCTCTTCCATAGAAAAACGACGCAGGTGTACACGGCCACCCACAAACTGCCACAGAAAAAAGCGATTCATTGGACCAGACATTCTATCATTGATCCTAGGTCCAGTTCCAACGCTTGTGCTCCCATTAGAGGAACTTTTAAGCATTGACAGGAGTTAGAATGGGCACGCTAACTGACCTACGGCTACGCAGCAGGGTTTGATGCACTGTGTTGAGACCCATTAGTCCTGTTACAAGCATTAAAAATTTCCTGCAATTAGTGCAACCAGAGCCAGTCTGTTGGTTCCTATCAGACAGGATAGCCTTCGTTGAACTATCGGATTGATGAGTCTTGGTCGCCCAATACCATATTGGTGGTTTGTGGATGTTTCCTCCTCGGACAACTGTTGGTAGGAACTCAACATGGCTTACCTTGAGTGTCCCACAAGACTTGCAGTTTCAGAAATGCTCTTACCCAGTTGTCTGGGCACAACAATTTTACCCCATGAAAGTAACATGTTGACCGAGTGTACTTAATATCAGCTTACCATGGAATATATGTTACCTAGACATACACCATTTTTAGGAGACAATCAATCACTTCATATTCGACTGGTCATAATGTTTTGGCTTATGGGTGTATATAGTTAATTTAAAAAAAAAAAAAGTTATAGAAGAAAACTGCAGCATTACACAGAATGCCATACAATATCTGCCATGATGGAAAAACATTTCTTAAAGTACAAATTTAATCTACATAAATTGCTACAGTAAATCTAGGGTTGCATGCTCAACTTAACAGGCTAAAACATTTAATTCAGTGTGCGACATGCTACTATTCCTAGTGTTCACTCTAGGTCCAGCGTGCGTGTCCGAAAAGGGGCGTGGCCAATGCATAGATGCCAGGCGCATGCGATAGCAGTTTTCCCCCACCGGCAGGACACTGCGACCCGCAGGTGGGGACAGCACACGCTGGCTGTTTTAGTGGGGCACCGCTAAGGAGGGTAGGATGCTTTCTGCCCTCTAGAAATAGGGCGGCCGTGGCACCCTGCTAAAACACCCTAGCGGGAATGCCATTATTCCTATCCTATACTGAGGCAGCTGACATTATGGACATACAAAATATCTTTATACAGGGTGATGGCTTGTCCATGTCATACAACAGGAGTCATGTTACAGGCCAACACACTGCAGTACGTCAATCTCCAATCACAAAGGAAAGCTATAGCAACTGTGACGCCTAAACCTTTTAGGCAGTAATGGATCATCATCCGTATAATTTCAATGAGAAAAAGTACTCTGAGGAGCATGGCTGTGCTCTGAACCGAGACACTTCAGGACTTTAAGATCCTTCAATACATAGGTAAACATTAAATCTCTGCTGACATTAGATGCTGGCAGAAATGCTGCTTATTAACCTAATATTAAAACTTTCCCAGCAGATCAGTTAAATTAACCTTAAGGGGATTTAAATTGCATCATGCCCATAAATACTTGTAGTTCCCACTACACCAAACCCTTGGAGATGCTCAAACTCCCCCTCTGCTGATCACTGACATGGGAAAGTACTGGTGACAAGGCTAAAACTGCACCTTGTAATAATGTATACAGCAGAACATTCATCTTACCTGGGTCTGCAGCCGGGTCACTATCTCTTTCCGTGCCTTCATAACAGAATCAAGTTTTCCAGAAACCATGATAGACAAGCCTTGGTCTTTGGCCAGAGAAAGCTCCAGTTGAGCCCCAGTCTTCTGCATAATGTCTAAGCAAATTTTGGCCTGCTCGCCCTCCCCAAACTGAGCCATGTCCTTGTACTTTCGCTCCTCCAGAGGGACATGAAACACCTGGATAAAAAGGCAGGACAAGTCTGCGTTAATTTAGAAGGTCTCCAACTATTGAAAACATTTCAGTCCATTGCTGAGAAATGCAACATCTGCGTATGCAGGCTCAATATGAGCTTCCAGATGCGATATACATTCAGGCCAACAGGTGCCTTAACTCAATATAAGAGATCAATTGTTAGATGCAGTAAAGCATCAATATTATCAATTGCCAAATTGTCAGGATTTAGTACATCACCCCCCCCCCCCCATTAATGAAATAACTCTGCATCTAACCTGTAAATGAACGAGCCTAACCAAGCACTGTCTATTAACCAATTGGGTTGTGATTTGGCTGGCAAGTCCGCAATACATGCGTGCAATCTCCTCTTACATCACTGCTGGAATCACGCCCCAAAATGCTGTGCGAGCGGGATTCTGGAGCGTGTGCGCTGGAAGTGTGAGGGGGGAAGCTTGGTTCCCCTCTAAGCACTGTTTGGCTGATCTCTGCAGTAGATAGTACTGTCCACTCTGAAACATGCTCCGCTGAGCTCTGCATATGAAGGGGAGGGGGCAGTGGTATCTAGTGTCAGTGGGTGTGGGACAATTTAAATCAATAGGACACTGGAGGGCAGGTTAAAAAAACCAAAGCCCACTGGTCACAATGTAGAAGGATAAGGGGGTGGGCACTGTTATTAGAATTTTATTTTATTTATTTATTAACAGTTTCTCATATAGCGCAGCATATTCCGTTGCGCTTTACAATTGGAAACAAATAGAATACTACTGGGTAATAAACACACAGATATATAGGTAGGAAGGCCCTGCTCGTAAGCTTACAATCTATAGCAGTGGTTCTCAAACTCGGTCCTCAGGAACCCACACAGGTCACGTTTTGCAGGTCACCCAGCAGAAGCACAGGTGTATTCATTACTCAATGACACATTTTAAAAGGTCCACAGGTGGAGCTAATTATTTCACGGATTCTGTGAGGAGACCTGGAAAACATGCACTGTTTGGGGTCCTGAGGACAGAGTTTGAGAACCTGTGATCTATAGCATTTACGACCACTGGTCTATTACCAATAGGGGTGGGTCATTTTATAATGGGGTGGTGAGGGTGCAAAACACACTCTAGATATAAACATCTCTCAAAAAATAAAAAATAAATGTAAAAAAATTATAATATTTAAATACTTTTTAAACTGTAATTAAAAAAAAAATAAAAACAGCAATTTCTGAATAGTTTGTAGTAGTTAAGTGGTTAAATGGCAAATCAGATGTACACGTCTCCAGTTTACCCTGGAAATCTTAAATACTTGACACTACTACAGCAATGTGGTCAACTGCTTCGTACCAGCAAGTCTATGGAGTTCTATTTTAATAACTTAAGTAAAATCATATCCCAGATTTGCCCATCTGTTTTCATGGATTGCAAAACTATTTTTTGCTTCATAAAACATAACTAAGAATTGAGTCAAAAGATTGGTTGCAGCTTTTCAGGGGGGGCACACAATAACAAATTTCAGGCTATGTTCCAAATCACAACGATGCAATCCTTTTCCAGCCAATGGCTTATAGGATACCAACCCCAAACAATTTATAGTATATACAATGTCCTCAGGAAGTGCACATAGGGCCATACACTACAAACCACTCATGAGATGCTCTCGAAACGTACCTGAGTGATAACGGAAGACTTAATAGGCCGAATCTTGCTCCATGCACCTGCAGGTTCAGAAGTGGTCTCACTGCCAACAGCCTTTTCCGGGAGGGGTGGGAATGCATCTTTGTAAGTGGGGGGATCATTTTCCTCTTCCGATCCAATGGCTGCCACTTTAATTGGGAAATCACAATTTCTTATGTCTTACTCAAATTAAGAGCAGGTAATGGCTTAGACTATAGATTGTGTATATAGAACATTGTACCAACCTCTGACCGCTGGTTGGGTCAGCCCACTGCGATGTTCATCAAAGCTTTCCTGGGTAAGAACCGCTACCGAGCTCATTGTCCCACGCAAATCCGTGTAACCACTGCAAGAATTACAGTTCATTTCCCAGCAACAATGTTGTTTATGTTCAGTTTTCTAACCATTATTACTGCTGTTTATCTTAGAATGCAGCAAAAAACAAAAACAGCACCACACAGCGGAGAAAGAGCATAGTACATAAAACGTATAAAGTGTAGGACCAGCAAACAAAAGGCAACTAAATGTGTAGCCTTACAAGATTTGTCTGCCATTAAAATATCACTTAATTCATCTGTAAGAGAACACAATGCTGACATAGGGGGTGTAGCCTACTCAGAGGACAGCCAGTTTGTTCACTGAACCAATATACACATGAGAATGCAGTTATCAATTCACCAGGACCTAGCAACATTGAGGCTGCAGGTGCTGAATGACAGGGATGTCAACTTCCGAGAAGGAATAGGCTGAATATTGGTTCAGTCCACAACAGATGCATTATAACATTCTACTTTATGTGCCACTAATAAGCTGCCTGCATGACAGTGCAATCATCCAAACATGCAGCTTTTTTCAGCTTTACATTTACATACTTAGTTATCTGAAATACCTGAGGTTAATGTCATCATTTGCAATATCGCATACTTCAATACACAAACACCACGATAATAAATGTATAATATAGACTTGCCCAGCAGCAGAATAGTCTAAATACTATGTACATACAGGAATCATTAAATCAGATATTGACTATTCATTGGCATCCCCACACCCTATTAATAAGCTATTGCAGGCATTCGGACAGGCTTGACAAGTTAGTTGTGTTCATGCACCTGTAACTCTCTGTCCATAGTTCTAAGTGTAAAAACAAAAAAAAGCACAACTTCATTCTACACATGGATGGAAAGTACAGTACTGTTACCAGCAATAAAAAAAGTCCCTGCTCAATTAGAATTACAGTATGCAGAACATTGGTAAACAGAGACCTGGCCAAAATCACTTTATTCAAATCAAGTTTAAAAGGAAAATGAGAAATGGACACAACTTACCAGCTAAAGGGTCAAAAGCCAGAAAGTCCGTCCGGTGAGCTGAACGCTTCTTTCAGCCTGCCAGCTTCTGCGGATCAACATCATCAATTTAGGAAAGATGATAAAAACCATAGCAAGCCATGCTTAAATAATCTGTGGTGGTGTATATTAAAAATAGACATGTAAAGGACAAATTCTATTACAATCTAAGAGATACTGGTAAGGAATTACCTATTCTGTCGCTAGACAGCCCTGGAATATGGCACTAAATGGATGACCATTATACCCCAGGTTTAAAAAACAATAGCTTATATTTTACAACCACATACTGTTAGACTATCAGATAAGGCCAATCAATTATCGCTAGATATGGCACCAATTAATGAATTGTACAGTGCGTAACGAAACCATATCAGCAGTGACATGGATTAGTGTCTCAATAAAGTAGAAGTTATTTAATGAAAGAATGAGGAAGACAACAAAGACTCTGCAGGAGGCAAATGGTAACACAAACAGCAATAAAACCCAAGTTCATCCACTCTGAAGCCCAGAGAAAGGGGTTTAATTAACCACACAATGATTAAAACAACAAGTACTTCAACCTCTACCTCAAAGTCAAGAGATTTCTTATCACTGAACAAGACAAGTGACAAACAAAACAAACGTAGTTAAACATTTGTTTTCTCTTAAGTAGAAACAAACTAATATGTATCTATACATGCCCAGAACCCCCTTTAGTTGTAACTACCAGCTTCATACATCTGGACACTGCAGGTTTTCACCTATTCTCTACAATATTGCTTGAGCACCAACTGCTCAGATGGGGAAAGTTGTTAAATAACAATCGATTAATGCCAGTATAAATAGTGTTCTTCAGTGGTAAAGTAGTTAAATTGATGCCTCATAGCACGGAAGTACTCTGTATGGGTTTATAGGGTCTCCTCACAACATCACAAATCATACTGGCAGAATTGACATCTGACCCTAGAGTGTGTGGCAGGTACTGATGTGAATGATTAAACAGTTCCCATAAAGTCCTGTGTTATCTGTTGGCACCATATACATAAATGAGGATTATGTGAAGTTGAGTCAATCGTTGAACTTATTGGCCTTAACTCTGTTCTGTTCTCACACCGTGGTGGTGTCGTGGCTTTTCAAAGTAGTCAATTGCTGGGGGCTCTGGCTGGGGGATTTAAAAAGGCAATATTAAATGCAAGTTTATGTTCTGCATTTAATACTAATGCAGTTTTAAATCCCACAACCAAAAAGGCTACCATTTGGTAAATATGCCACAGTCTTCCTCTACATGGAGAAAGGTTCTCCTATATGCTTTCTGGCAAATACTAGAGAACTCATTAGGAATTGCAATAAATTCTGCTACAAAGTATTTCTTTGCCCTAACAAACTAGAGCTGCATCACTACATTAATTGTCTTTGTAACTTTGCACCTTTTAGCTGGATTTGTTCCTAAGCCTAATAAGGCCATGTGAAAATACAAGAGTCAATTTCTCCAACAAAGGGCTCGATTCAATTGCACGTGATGTAAATGGCGCCGAGAGATAGCTCCTGGAGCTTTTCTATTCTGCGCGGTGTTTAGTCGGAGAATGCCTGTTCTTGTTACTAAACAGCCTGTTTAAGGCGCGAGAACGGGCATTCTGCGACCTAACTTCCCGGCGCGATGCTGTTTTCCAGGCGCGAAGGGCAGATAAAAGCCTCGTGCCTGGATTTTTGTCTGATTTCTGCTCGCATCCCCAGAGGGGTACGAGAAGAAATCCTTAGTCGGGCTTAGCAACGCAGTGTATTGAATAGCTGCAGGAGCTATTCAACTGCCTCGCACGCAAGCGGAACGAGTAGTCGCTGCAATGTCACGTAAACGCCAGCAATGGAACTCTAGGCACTGCTGGAGCTATTCAACTTCACGTTCAATTCAATTCCCCCCCAGGTCTCCAACCTACAGATGATTGGTTTAGCCAATTCTGTACAAATTCACAGTTGTGCCAATATCTCAATTAAATATGGTTATGCTTAAGGGAGATTAACTGTTAAATAAATAAAAAAATGAAAAAAAAAAAAGCTATTCATGGTGAAGCCCACACTAACCATCTCTGCAGGAATTTTCACAGGCCGGTCACTTTGAAAACTTACTAGAAACACTTTATGGGCACTGTATAGTAATAGTGTAAAGTGGAAGTCTGCAGTGATGCTTCTAAAGCAACCATATGCATGTCTCCTACGATGGGACGATGTCTAATGTAACATACACTATTAGCGAGGACTTTACTTTCTTATTGCAATGAACCTTGGACCATCAAGACAAAAGAACCATGTACTGCACAATACTTATCTATGGGAAAAAGACTGGGATAATTACACCAAATTTCCATTGCTGCAGACATGCACCAGTTTGGTTCTGATAAGTTTTACACCAAAGTTCCAGGTCTGACCTGGGATTTTGAACACGGGTGCAACCAGACTTCAGTCCCCTGGTTACTCCTGGGACGGCCCCGTTCACAGTGCACCCGTGTGCAGAGGAACTTTACCCGGCACTTGGTGAGGACATCTCTAAGCACAGGGAAATCCGGATCTCCCCATGCTGTAAACGGGACCTGGGTCCCACCCGTGTCCAACCCGGCTTGCTTCCAGAGTTGGATTGCAGTCACTGGACCCAGGTTATTTTGTGGGGAGCTGTTTCCACTGGGCAATAACTTGAGTTTTTCACTCAGGGGAAAAGTGGTATTTGTGCCCATTGTGTAACTTATTCACAGTTGATTTAAAACCTCCAGCGGTCAACAAAAATTGGTTCCCTGCTCGACAAACACAATGATGCTGGAATTTGTAACCTGCACAACACTGTACATCCAGAGACGCATACTTAGGATGAGCAGAGTACAGTAAAAAGATGCACACAATATAGCATGTAACTCAGAAGATATAGCCTAATTAGCCCTAGGCTAGTCTTGCACCCTATTCACTGGAGCTAGTGTTTGCTCGTCCATGAAATCTACATCTACTTGATTTTCAGGTGTTTTTATAATTTATATATTTCATATTTTATTAGGTTAGTGTTTCTATAAAAGAATTACATATAGCTTTATTGTTACATTTGACTCAGCTTATGTGTATTTTTGTTGTGATAATACCGATAAGAATACTTGAGCTAATGCTTTGTATACCTCCTTTAGTGCATCATCAACTGAGATTATAGGCTATTACTTGGCAAGCAGCTTACCATTTCTTTCGTACCAAGATTGTTTGATAATACATTTTACTAAATCAGCAACACATGCATATTTGTCATCATTCTATCTTTCATAGCTATAGCATATGCGAGTTGTTTCAACATTTGAGCGTTTCGTTTTGAAAGAGCACAAAAGCCCAGGCTCTCCAGATGTTGAGAAACTACAAGTCCCAGCATGCCTTGCCAGTTTTGCTGTTAGGAAATACTAAAACTGTAGCAGGGAATGATGGTACTTGTAGTTTCACAACAGCTGGAGACCCACAGGTTGGCCAGGCCTGACCTAGCACATAGCGTCCCGGGTGACAAGACTTTCTTACAGATATCAGGTTCACTATTAGAAATAAACAGGGAAAACAAACAGACTAAGGTGCTAACAAGCAGTGCAGAGCTTAAACAGTCCGTGCTGCTCAGACATCCTGTTGGCCATTTTGTACAATTCTGTTGGAGGTTGTGTCTGCTACGTGTGGAAACAGGGGTTTCCCTGAGTTGAAACAGATGTGCTCAGTCAGCTGAAGTCTACATCAGTTTAACTACTAAGCAGCCTGCTGTTGCCAATGAAAGCGAATGTACAGACTTGCAAAGTAAATTTGGATGGGGAGATGAATGTGTGTACATCCCAATTACACATGACAGATAAAAATGCACCGCTTGTTTTACAGTTTATTTTCTGTGCTGCTGGGGATAATGCAGATGTGTCCTCAGTCTCTCATGGACGGTAAGAGCCTCATGGGAAGAGCAGAAGTCCCTGTAGTGCCTGTTTCATATGTAATCATCTACAGCAACACAAAGCAGTATGCTACAGTAACCCTGATAACCAAGGAAACCTCATTATACCAGTGGTCTGCAAGTAATATACTATTTATCTATGACTCGCACACAACACAAACAGATGGTAAGCTCCAACAGGGCCCTCTGTGTTCTATTACTCAGTTACTGTATTTGTTGGCTATATGAAAGTTTACTTGGTCCAATATACACAGCAGTGTAGAATACGTTGGCACTTTATTAGAGAAATAAGATTAATAGATGCATGCAGAATTATTAAGGTGCCCATACACTGTGCGATAAATCAAACGATCCGATGGATTGGTGCGATTTGGCTGCTCTATTGTACCGTGTATGGGCACGATATCAGATGGTGCACTCACCCGAGGGGTCGTACATCGTACACACAGCTTACTGCAGGTTCAGTCGATCAGTGGATGCGATGTGCAATCTCATGCAGCACTATGCGGGTGGGGGGAGCCAGCATATAGGGTGGTCGGCCACCTGATCGCACCGTGTGGGGACCAACCGATATGTCGGACATCTGTTCCCCCTTTGCATCACACGGTGCATATTACACAGTGTATGGCCAGCTTTAGGCTGTGTACACACCTAAACGACCGGCAATTGTGCTGACGTTCAGGGCAATTTGCCTTCACCCTGGACATCGCATGATTGCCGGTACACTGCACAATTTAATAAACGACAGAACAATTGCTTGTTCTGTCCTTCAATAATATGTATGGTGCTGCATGTGATATCGTGTGATTGATTGGCTGTGCTGCGCAATCACACGATAATGCAGGCAACCAGCGGGAGCGCGCGCAATTGTGCATACACACTAGGTGATATACACGATATGTCGTGCAGATACGCCAAATCGTGCAGATATCGTCCTGGTGTGTATACACCCTTAGACTTTCTATCCTCCCGAGTTACATGTAAAGTAGTGTCGGGAGGCAGCTACATTTATACACTATACTAATGCTCATTATGCCACAACTCAGGTAGCAGACAAACCAGAGTGGGCATCCTGCGGCTCTCCAGCAGAGCATGTTAGAAATTATCATTCCATCACTGCTGGAGGGCCACAGGCTGCCCAAACCTGACTTGCAGAAAAATCCCAGTCTGGCTACACGAGTCCATCCGCTTTGGGCGACCAAGTCAGTACCGCTGGAAATGAAAGATCAAACCATGCTTCCCGGAGCACGCACCAATAACAATATAAGAGGATAGTCCTGTAATAACTTACAATCTGTTGTTTGGAGCTTACTGGTACAATAAAGTTGACTATTATCAGGCCTACAGTAGTATCATGGCTTTGAATCAGGCACTTGAAGGAACTATACATGCAGAAACTTCTGTTCAGACCTTTATGCCCCAGGCATGGGCTGCTCCAGCAACAGTTACATCGATGTCCCACCCCTTACACCTAGCTATAATAACTAGAAGGGAGAGGTCTGAGCTGGAATGCCCATACCCAATTTATTGCTTCTGTCTCTGTACATTTTGGAACCTGCCTTAGGGCCTTATTCATAGGTGGACACTAAAGCATGAGCAGCTGCACTTTCGTTCAGATTTGCTGTGGTGCAAATGCTAGTCTCAGCCTTCCCCTTCTGTAACTGCGAGCGGCGGAGATTGCAAGGCCTGAGATGCCCACTTACAATGTCCGTGGACAGTGCAAATAAGTTTGTTGACTGAAACACTCCACCATCAGTGCACCATTGCAATGATCATGGACACTCAAGAAGCCGTATGACTGGCAGTGTCTTTCTGAACTTTCGCTAATAATGGCAGCTGTGTGCGTTTGAGAACACAACCACATTTACCGACACTTAACACTCCAATGAGACCGCTTTGCTTGTGCTCGCTTCAAGCCATCACCCAGTCTCCTCCCAGGAACGCCTATGGCTGTCCGTCACCAGCTCTATTACTAGCTGCTACATACCCAATAGCGGTCAATGTGTACACTCAGGGGTATGCATGTGCTGTAAGAGTTTCTCAGACTATTCACACAAGTGCAGTAGCAAATAATCGCTCAAAAGCACAAACATTGGGCACGATTCTATTCAACGTGAAGTCAATCGCGCCGGAATCAGCTCCTGGAGCTAGTCACTTCATTGTGCTGCTAAGCCTGACTAAGGGTTTCTTCTCGCATACCTCCTGAGATACGAGCAGAAATCTGACAAAAGTCCAGGCGCGATGCTGTTTTCTGCTCTTCACGCCGGGTAAACAGCATCTCGCTGGGAAGTTTAGTGGGAAAATTGCCCGTTCTCACGCCTAAACACCCTGTTTAAAGCGTGAGAACGAGCTTCCCCAACCTTGAGCTCATTCTCGGCGCTATTCACTTCGCGTTTAATTGAATCGTGCCTATTCACACTGCATCTGTGCTGAATCAGGCCCTTTGGCCCCACAGATATGGTTGCACCCAATAACATAACTAACCAATAGTAACGTTGGGACCAACTAATAATTATTTCATCAGATCCCACATTTTCCATAAACTATTTCATGAACTCTAATGTCTATACCAGACAGTGGTACTCCAGGAGTCAGACCCCACCATTTATGCCTATTTCAGGGTAAAGGGATGTAGAATTCAAATTTCTAAAAATATGTTTTTAGATTACTTTATTTCATGGTCTAAATTTAACCAACAGGTCGCAACCATGTCAACCAGTCAAATCATCTCTCATTAGGTTAATCTATGCCAGACTCAAAAATATTAGTACCTGCCAAGAGGTTGTCATGGTTACAGATCATGTGTTTTAGGTGATCTATTATATATCAAGCTACAAGTATTGAGGTACACAAACTGGGGGATCACATCCATAATACCCGAGGCTTACCTTAAACTAAAATGTAGGAGCAAGTACACTTTGCAGTGATTTAACATCCCATAACAGAATAGTATATCATTTGTCCCAGAAAACACTTATTTTCCATTTATAAATTTTAATTGTTGTCCCTATTTCAGTTTCCACAAGGAACACATGCAAGGGAGATTAAATAAGCTTCATAGGCATTCTGGTAGATTCATTGCTGAAAAGTCAAACTAGCACTAGCATATGGCCATATACGAGCAGAATAAATTGACTCCGATTGGACATTCTTACAGGTTGTATTATTGTACATCTAGAGGGCAAAAAGCTGCCTTGGGAAAGCAGACTTAAATCATTTTGCCTTGAAGTACCAATACTATTGACACTGACAATCTTATAATATTAATGCTTTCGCAGACTCACGATGGAACAAGGCTGTGGGGATACTCGGGCACTATAACTACACAAAAAAAGCTAATTGACTGGCATTTTATTTTTACTCTTGTGTAAAGCTTGTGTTGTTTTAAAAGAAACTAACAGCGTTGTATGATAAAAAAAAAAAAAAAAAGTGTGCACAGCCAACATTAATCACTCAACCAAAAGGAAATATACCTTGTTTTACATTCTATGATCATACATACGTTTCTACATGAAGCCTTGTTAAAACAGCATTCAAGATACAACATTTTGGGCGGAATTCAATTGTTTTTGCGGCCCAGATCTCCCGTCTAAAGTGACGGGAAATTGCGGGCCGCTATTCAATTGTGCCAGCTTTTCGTGCTCATCGCGCCCAAAGTGGTTAACCCAGACCAAAGTGCTGGGCACGATAGCGAAAAAGTGCCGTTTGGGCACCCAAACAGGTCACTTTTCGGTGATTTCAGCTCACACCCCTCTGGGGCTGCGAGCTGAAATGGAGCACTGGCAGCTTATCGCACCCGACAGGAGCAACAATTGAATAGCTCCATCGGGTGCGATGGAGGCTGGAAACAATTGAATTCCGCCATTAAAGTGACGTGTCCTTCAGACGTCTAATGTGCAGGCTACTGTAGAAGACAACCACTTGCAACCTTTACTAAATGCAGTTTTTCTTCTAGTATCCTTCTGAGAAACTACAATCATAGCATATGCCTTACCTGTCATTAGACAAAGCTACTTGGCGTCACTTGATAAAATTGCATGCAACAAAGCCATGTTGAACAGGAAGAAACACAAGGTTCAATTGCCTTATGTACTGGCAGGATGGCAACCACAGATAAAAGGTTAAAGCTACCATGTCAGTCTGACATCTTCACAATAAACTTTAAAGATTCCTTTGCTTTAGGAACATAAAATTAAAGCTTGCTATATCTGCATATGTTTGACTACTTCAACAGATGTTCTACAATTACTGTGCAAATAAACATTACAATGAAGAACACTTTAGCATAGGCTTTGAGGCAGAGCTGTAATCAAACAATACTGAAAGATTCAGCTTTTTATTTTATTACATGTTAACTTTTACACTAAATTACAAATAGAATAAAACACAGGTGGGAATAAAAGTGCCAGTCAAAACAGTTAAACTGGGCAGGGAAATATCACACTAATGCTTCCCAACACTAGAAGACAGGCAAAAGACTGTACAATTATAGACATTGCAATCATGCAGTCGTTTGTCTGTTTATTATGTGATGTGCCTACACTGAACGAGCAGTCATTCAGTGTAGGAACATCAATCATCTACTAACATGCGGTCGTCAGGTTGACCAGCATGTTTGCCCGATGATAGATGGTCTAAAACGACTAGTGGGCACGTGAATCGCTGGCCGTTTTAGACATTTTAGTGAACGATCTTAAAACTATTAATGAACGATTGAACTATAACTACGTCGTTATCGTTCAATTGCTCAATTTAATCGACTGGTGGATGGGCACCTTTACTTCTGATGCAGGAACTCCATACAGCCTGCTGTGTGATGGATTATACATCCCACCAAGAACTACTGCAATCAGGCTAGACCAATATGCAATATGTAGCACCTATCCTTGTGTATGAATGCCTATTTCACTACAGAAAAATGCCAAGTACACTAGACGATCTCGTCCGATCTGACTTACGAGCTCAGTACACATCTCTAGCGTGTATGGACCTTAAGCTTTTGAGTGAGGCCCTCTTAACTCTTTAATTCAATTGTTTTATTGCACCCTATCTTTTGTGTAAAGGGACGGGAGATCAGGGTGCAATAATCAATTGTGCATGTAGTGCCCAAATAGACAGGGTTTAGCCATGTAAAACGCTAAACCAGTCTAATGTCCTACTTTAGGAGCCCAAAGTGCCAATTTATCACATTTCTGCTCTCCTGCCTGTGGGGCTGCTAGCAGAAATGTGCGCTCCTGCAGCTGTATGTACCCAAACACAGCAACAATTGAATTGCTCTGTCGGACACCTAGCACCATTAGCAGCGGGCAAAAACAATTGAAATCCCCCCGTGCCTATTACCCAGTCTGGTTTTAATACGGTTTTGTTTCTCAAGTGTAAAAAACTAAATATGCAAGCAAATGTTAATAAGATACAATCAGATCAAATTAGCAGCACTACAGAAAATATTTTGAAACTTTATAGACCTAAAAAGAGGCCTTAGCGTGGTAGCCCTGCCTACTGCAAACCATCTATTAAAAGGTCAGATGTAAGAGAGAAAGATTAGTAGGCGGATGCACTATAAGTGATGAGGAAGTGTTAGGAGGAAGGGTCGCTGCACATAGGGATAGGGATCAGCAAGGATCACTGTCAGGGTGCAGAACCTCAGCAGGTGTGTTATGTGCTGAGAAGGAGGCTGTCTCCTAGCATAGAGCAGTGTGATCAGCAGGGACAGGCTCCTCTGTACTGCCACCTCAGCACAGCCTGTATTACCGGTATGGGGGAGGGGACTACTTAAAGGGCCAGAGCTCCCTGCCAGCTCAGCATGCATGGGACAGTGCTCTCTGCAAGAGATTAACCATTTTGCTGCCTGCAATAGAATTTCTACAGGTCTCTTTGAGGGAAAAAAAAAAAAAAGATACAAACGAAGTTCACATACAGATTAAAAACATGTTTTTGCTAGCATTAGGCTGGGTACTGCGGATACTTCCATACGGTTGAGGATTAGCAGGAAGATGTGATAATTATGTAATAAGGTACAGAATTACAGAGGAAAAAAAAAAAAAAAAAAGTACCAAAAACACATCAAAATAACTATGTCCTAGAAAGACCTTTCCAAATACATACAGGGTTTTCAGACTTTTAGCCATACATCTGCAAACTCTTTTCAGTCCTACTAGATCCCTGTCTTCTTCATAAACCAACCCAAAAAGTGACAGGGAAACATCATGAAAGGATAATTAAGGAAAAAAAGTCCAGGAAAGGTTTTTATGTGCTGGTTCCACAGGCCAGATGCTAGTGACATATTCCATTCAGCCATAAGGTCACCTCAGTACTCAGGTCTGACACATCCCATGTTTATTTTACACAAACATTTTGTCTAATCACCTCTCAGTATTGGTTCAATTAAACAT
Source organism: Taudactylus pleione (assembly GCA_031769625.1). Lineage (NCBI taxonomy): Eukaryota > Metazoa > Chordata > Amphibia > Anura > Myobatrachidae > Taudactylus > Taudactylus pleione. The sequence continues at coordinate 2,821,210 of JAUIMM010000228.1, read as the reverse complement.
GCTACATAGTCGCTCCTTCAAACAGAGCCTGTGTCTTTAATACAGACATCCCTTCAGATAGCAGAATGCTTGGAATTACGGAATGTGCTCAGATAGAGCTTTTTTTCACGAAGCCTGTGACATAGGGGGCGGCGACCCAGCTTTACAAACAGGACAACGATCAGCATTGGCTCCCTTCTTCCCTGATCATCAGCCTAGGTCCCCTGCACTAAATGCTGGAACTGTATTAAGACTCCAGAACACCAATTATACTTTCAAGGCTGACATTGTATATTGTGATCAAAAGTGTAATCCTATTTGGCAAATTTCTTAAAATCTTAATGCGGGCTTTTAGGCTTGAGCTATATTTACACATTAATCAGCCTTTTCTTTAGAAAAGTCCTCCCAAATGCTACATATGAATCTCCTTTTGCCACAGCTAGGCAGCCAAATGAATATCCCATAGGCAATCAGACCATTACCCTTTCATTCCGACTTGAAATTATTGGCAAACTATTAATCCAACAATTCAACTACATTACGTAGCAGACAGGATAATAACTTTTGTAAGGTTCTTGTCCAGTATTAGAATTCCATAACATATCCTGTATGACTTTTTTAAAAGCATCTGGTACGAGTGCACGTAGCCTAGCAGTCTCCACTAACACATCTAAGAAATACATTCCACACTGAGCCTCCAAGGCAACATGTGATTCAGCAATGTATTAACACTATGAATAAGGCCCTACATCGAAATTAATTTTCTTTTTTTTTTTTAAACATATTATGCCTAAAAAGAAACAGTGTGATATTGTAAACTTATTTTCATTAAAAGAAAAGCACACTTCTGGCAAGACAGACCATTGGACTAGTTTACAAGGGACATGTAAATCACCTACAAACCTCAAAAAAACACTGAAACCAAACTAGAGCTGAAACTGCCAACTTTAATCAAATTGAAGATTTATTTTACATGAATGTGGTGTTGCAGACAACCAGTGGAGGGTAGTTTCTACGCCCTTATAGAACATAGCCTCCTTAGCCGCAAAGACTTGCCAACATTGTGACAGCTAATTAAGAAGCTAAGAGAAAACAAATTATTACCAAGCCAAGAATGTCACCTTCAATAAACTGCATTAGGCCATTCAACCACATATGGGTCAAAAGCCTCATTTTAATATTGTAGCAACTTTAAGACCTACATCTAAGAAAACATTTATGAATAGGTTATTTGTATCATTAAATTAAAGGTTGTTTTCCCACCAGATATATGGAGACGAAACTAAAGCAGGTAGCAAACAAAATACACTAATGGGAGGATTCAATTGTTTTAAAGCGAACGCAGCTCCAGTCTAACATGATGGGAGCCATTTAAATTGTCTGTGCCGCGGATGCCTATTTCTGCGAGCAGACGTGTCCAGAATCTGGCTTTTGGGTGCTCAAACTTAACGCGCCACAGTAGTTTGCACGGGGTTAGCCACATTAAGCAGCAAACACTGGTGTATTTGGGCGCAACATGTGCTATAAGTAATGGGCACCTACGGCACTCACGCCCATCAGTAAAACAATTGAATACCGCACATCGGGCACCTAAAAGCAATTGATTTCCCCCCTTTAGAATATACCAAGCTTTTTATAAATGACCTAAACAAACCACTTTTCTGGCACCGAGCACTGTCCAACATCCTGAGTAATTATAACTGCCGAACATGTAACAGGTATAAGAATTAGTATATGAAGTTCACAATTAGACATTCGTTTTGGATGACTGTGTAGTGTAAACCATTTTAGTGTGACGCAAACAGTAATATAGAGGTTACCCTTTATCTACCTATTTAAGAACAGAATAGACAAGTAGTTTGCCAATGCAAATGCTATGTAATTATTCACCAGTGAGATTAAAACAGATTCATAACAAGAGAAAGTCAGCAAGATAACATTATTGAAGTAGTCTTATTTCACTTGCAGGGCTTGCAACATCCACTGCTAGCTGGGAGATGGATTAGGAGGATTTCACCTCCCCCTCTCCTAACTCTGCATATCCCTCCCACTCTAGGCCTCTTTCAATGCCAACGTCACCATTTCAGGCCCAGGTTAAACCACTGCTTCTTGCTAGGTACAGAATTTAACGCTCTCACATCTACAGGTGCCAAACAGGTAGCTGATGAAAAAGGAGGACTGAATAAAGGCAAAAGTGCTGGAGAAGTAAAATATTAGGCCTTACAACCCATTACCTCTAGCTATAGTAAGTGTACTAATATCACCTAGTACCATATGGCCGCAAAACTGTGTACAGCAACACCACACACGTGAAAAGGAGTACTATACACTAAATATTCAAATAAAATGTCTCATCACTGACACTCTGCAAAGACTGGAGAGGTTTGGAAACAGGTACAGGCTCCATCTAAACAGTTTTCAGAAACTCTGATCTGAAGATCCGGTTATGCTGAACCAAAAGACACTCCTTACAGACTTTGTGTCGCCACTAGCAGTCAGACACCGCACAAAGGGGGCACAGCAACGTCACAAAAATAAGGTCACGTTTACCATTCACCTTACAACACACTTTAGCTCACAAACCTGATCAGTGGATAAATAAGTTAATGGTCCAGGACTGGACAAATGGCAGGTAGCTGCATCCCTATTTGTGTCACTACATTCCCATATCTATAAAACACCCAGCCAGCTCCTCATGGTAACAATGCCTGGCTCTGCCCTTACATATTAATCAGATCCTGCTAATAGGCTGTAGAGGATATGCACAGTATATATATATATATATATATATATATATATATATATATATATATATATATACATACACACACACACACACACACACACACACTATAAGGCAGGGGTAACATATGGGAGAGGTATGAGTGCAGCCATCAGCAGTACAGCACTGGGGACGTGTGATCTGGATCAGACAGACATCGATCGTGTTGAATAAGACATGGACCGGATGGCACGTCGGCCAGAGACCTATAGGGTTGTCTGGACGTAGAGTCCGGCTGACTCAGAGAGCACAGAGTCAGACTCCGCTGTCTCCCATACAGATTACACCACGTAGCAGCCCCAGCCCAGCGCACTTCCGCTGACCCTCCAGCAGGTACCGGGCCCCACCGCACTCTGCACCAGCACCCCCCATTCTCCCCACCTCACACTCACTCCGTGTCCCGATCCGCTGACTGCCGGGGAAAGCGCCGGGCGCCTCGTCCAGTACTTATATACAGCTCGCTGCAGCCTATCACCTGCGGGAACGTCATCAGCCGCGACACGTCAGCCGGAGAGCGGAGCTGGGGAGACAGAGGATGTGGAAATGCGTCATCGTAAAGCAGAGGGCGGCACTGGGTTTTTTTTTTCGAAGGAAGAAGCTTTATTTAAAACAATACTTGAATGATAGTGAAACGTGACTGACAGTGACGTCCCATTACCTAGTAGTCTAGAGTAGATTTTTGCCTCCTAAAACAGGGACGGGCTAATTAGTTTCATCCGAACGCATGCAATATACATGTTACAGGGCTCCTGTTGCATGTTGCTAACGTGTTTGTTTTGTTCCACAATAGGTAAAGATGGGCATTTAAAATGTAATAGGATTTGATTTGGGAGCCAGGGGACTAGTTACAATCACTAATTTCATGTTTGTCTGGGCCTTTTTGGCTGTGGGAGAAAAGGAAGAACCCCAGAAAAATGGCTGCATGAAGCTGAAGCAGCGTCTGAGGCTTCGAATGGAAGCTGATGGTTGGCTATCGATGATTCCATTTGGATGGATTTTTCTTTTATTCAATGCCGGGATTGCGATGGTTGCCACCATTATATACTTGTTTCTGATGGTACATCCAATGTTAATTACATCAATTTAGTTGCAAACATCCAAAAGCAGTGTACACAGCACCTTTGTGCATGCACACTAATACCCCTTTCACACTTGCTGCAATAACCCTATAATAACTTGCTGTTAATAACGTAAATGCGCAGCAACCCGGGTTACTGTGCAGTGTGAAAGGGCCAAGCTGAAATAAGTCGGGTCGAGCCACCCAGCATTTCAACCCCGGTAACGACCAGGGTTGAACAGAGGTTCAACCCGGGTCGCGATACAGTGTGAATGGGTTGATGTGACGCTGGTCCTGTTCACAGCATAGGAAAAAACAGCGCTTGGATATGGTCTCATCTCCAAGCGTTGGCTCGGCACATGATGGTGGTGATGTCATTGACTTGGCAATAAGCCAGGTTGGTTCGCCAGTCTGATACTCCTTTCACACCAAAATCCCATGTCCGACCCAGGATTTTGAACACAGGTCAGTCCCAGGTCAGACCCTGTTTACATTGCACCCTCCGGGTTATTCCCAGGTAGGCCCCGTTCACACCGAACCCAGGTCTGCCCTGCTAAACTTGTGAGATCATAAAAAGTGGGTGGTGACTGCTCCACAGCTGCAAATCAGCTCAGCTTAGGCATGACTCAGGTTTGAACATTCACAGCCCTTTCATCCTGCCATCAAATAGTTCAGTTTATTTCACATGAACGTGCAGCAACCTGAGTTACTGTGCAGTGTGAAAGGGCCCAGCTGAAATAACCTGGATCGAGCAACCCAGCATTTCAACTCTGGTAACGAACAGGGTTGAACACAAGTTCAACCCGGCTCTCAGTGAAGTGGATCTCATCTCCAAGCACCGTTTCAGCAGCGATGGCGGTGACGTCATCGACCCGGCATTATTGCCGGGCAGCCAGTCTGAAAGGGGTCTCAGCCGGGTCGCACGGGATCGAAGCCTGTACAAATCCCAGGTGCGACCCGGCAATTGCGATATGAAAGGGGTGTCACACTGCACCGTGACCTGGGTCGTTCCCGTGATTTTTTAGAGACCCTTTCACACTGAGCAATAACCCAGGTTATTTCAGCACTGGGAAAAGGGTATGAAAGGGGTCTAAGCCAGGTCGCACCCGAGACGGACGCATGAACAAAATCCCGGGTGTGACCTGGCATTTAGATCTGAAAGGGGTAGCAATCATCGACTGGTTACTTTGCAATGGCTACATGTCATCGTATGGCATATTGCTATGGTGGCAATACTTCCACTATTCTAGTTACTGCTTAAAGCTGCACCATCATCAGATTTTACTAGGATGCCCCTTTATCTGCCAGGTAGGGATGGCCTACTCCTGCAGAGAGAGAGGCACCCTAGTAAAATATGATGGTGGTGAAGCTTTAAGTAGTAACTAGAATGCACTAGATCAGAGTTTCCCAAACTCTGCCATTATAGTCCAGGTTTTAAGGACAGTTGTACAAACATTGAACAACATCAAAAAGCAGGTAATTTCTAAAAGCAAACTATAAGTATTCTAAGGATTTTCTCTTTTCATTCTAAATCATCATGTACCAAATATTATTTATTCTTATTTCACTCCATGGCATGTTCGCTAAGGCTATTGCATCCTTTACTCTCCCTGCAGCTCACCCCTCTGAACACATTGCAGCCTCAATAATCTGCTCCCCTCTTGTGAACACACAAGCTATTTACTTATCTTTCTAAATTGACCATAACATCCACAACCTGTTGCCATAAAAAAAAACTTTCATACAAAACCCAGACCTATATTTATATCTCTCTCCTTCTACTTCTATTAGCCGGTGACATATCACCAAATCCAGGCCCAACCCACATGCCCTACTCACAACGGAATATAAATCCAGCAAACCTCAGACACATCACATGCCTCCCATCACCCTCCAAAACACTGAAATGTACTTTATGGAATGCACGCTCTGTCTGCAACAAACGAACATCCATCCATGACCTCTTTATTTCAAATAAACTCAATCTTCTGGCATTAGCAGAAACATGGCTCACACAATCAGACACTTCCTCCCCTGCAGCGCTCTCACATCGTGGTCTACACTTCACACACACCTCCAGGCCTGGTAATAGTAAAGGAGGTGGAGTAGGAATACTGCTGTCCCAATCTTTCACATACACAGTTATTCCACAGGTACCATCCCTTTCATTGACATAATTTGAAGTATATTCTATTAGGACTTTCACTCCTTTCTCTCTGCGCATTGCTGCTATCGTCCACCTGGACCACCCAAACAATTTCTGGAAAATTTTTCTGCCTGGCTCCCTCACTTCCTATCCTCTGACATCTCCACCATTATTATGGGTGATTTCAATATCTCCATTAACAGTCCACTATCCCCTCATGCCTCCAAACTTCTCTCCATAACATCCTCTCTTGGCCTCTCACAATGGACTGAGGGCCTGATTCAGAGCGGACGCTCTGACCAGAGGGCTCGCTCTGAATCAGGGCCGGCCTACCTAAAATTGGAGCGGCCTCCTGGCCACTCGCACAGCTGTGGGTGACCACCCACAGCTTATGCGAGCGGCCAAAAAGATGGTTGCGATGGTCAAGACCATCGCGACCATCGGGCTTGCGACGAAACCCTTGCGGTAGGGTCTCGTCTGCCGCAAGCCCGGAGTGCTTTTGGCTCTATCAGAGCCAAAAACACTCCCACTGACATCACTAGTGATGTCAGTGGGGCCGGGGCCCAGACATCACTAGTGATGTCAGTGGGGCCGACCCCAGACGGTAGGCGTTCCCATGGGAACACCTCCGTCTGGGCAGCCACATACCCGGCACGCCCACCAAAGGGGGCGTGCTGTCAATCACCTTCGACAGCATGCCCCCTTTGGTGCGAGACCCCGAGCGACGGCTTCCCCGTCGCTCGCCGGGTGTCATGCATGCGCACGATGGAGCAGCCTCCATCGTGCGCATGTGCATTTGGGTAACATCGACCCGCTTGTGAGCGTCCTGCGCTCGCGAGCGGGTCTGAACGAGACCCTGACTCCTCTACTCATCAAAATGGCCACTGTCTTGATCTTGTATTTACCAGACTATGCTCAGTCTCTGATTTCACTAATTCTCCTTTCCCTCTCTCAGATCATAACCTTATCACCTGCACACTCTCCTCCATTACTTCAACCTCAATCCCAAGCAAATCAACCAAACCTCCTCAAACCTGCAGAGATATTAATGCTATTAATTTTGAACAACTATCCATCTCTCTGCAACAATCACTCTTGCCTATTTCTAATTTCACTTCTGAGACTGCTGTATCACACCTGAACCAGACCCTAGAACTAGCCCTTGATGAAGTAGCTCCAGCTACCCATCACATTCCGCGTAGACTTAGACGTCAACCATAGCATTCCAAATTCACAAGACACCTACAAAAACTCACATAAAGTGGAACGTCAGTGGCGAAAGTCTCATACTCCAAGTGACGTCCTCACATATAAGACGATCTACCACTCTTATCGTAATGCACTGGATAATGCCAAACAGACATATTTCCAATCTGTTATCTCTGCCCAAGCCTCTAACCCCAAGCGACTTTTCAATACATTTAAATCACTTCTTACCCCTCCATCACCCAACCCACCTGCTACTATCAGTGCACAAGATCTTGCTTCCTATTTCAAGAACAAGATTGATAATATCCGAAATGAAATGGTATGCACTTCCTCAGCCAGGGTCTTGTTCAATTCCCTACCTGAACCCAGTGGCACGTTCTCATCATTTGACCCCACTAATGAAGATGAAGTAGCTACACTCTTCTCATCCTCCTACTCTACTACCTCTCCTCTTGATCCTATACCCTCACAAATCAGTAAAGCTCTGGGCCTGATTCAGAGCCGGACGCTCTGACCAGAGCGCTCGCTCTGAATCAGGGCCCTCCTACCTAAACTTGGAGAGGCCTCCTGGTCGCTCGCATAGCTGTGGGTGACCACCCACAGCATATGCGAGCGGCCAACAAGATGGTCGCGATGGTCAAGAATGGTTTCCACTGGTCAAGACCATCGCGACCATCGTGCTTGCGACGAGGCCCTGCGGTAGGGTCTCGGTGACCGCAAGCCCTGGAGTGATTTTTGCTCTAACAGAGCCAAAATCACTCCCACTGACATCACTAGTGATGTCAGTGGGGCCGGACCCAGACGGTAGGCGTTCCCATGGGAACGCCTGTGTCTGGCAGGCACGCCCACCAAAGGGGGTGTGCTGTCAATCAACATCGCCAGCACGCCCCCTTTGGTGCGAGACCCGGAGCGACGGCTTCCCCGTCGCTAGCCGGGTCTCGCGCATGCGCACGACGGAGCAGCCTCCATCATGCGCATGTGCACTAGGGCATCATCGACGCTCGCGAGCGGGTCTGAATCAGGCCCTCTGTCTCCTGTGCTCATTCCACACTTAACTAAAATCTGTAATCTCTCTTTCTCTATTGGTATCTTTCCATCACTGTTTAAGCATGCAGTGATCACTCCCATTTTGAAAAAATAAAATTCGGACCCTAACTCTCAAATTACCGTCCTATCTCCCAGCTACCTTGCCCTTCCAAGCTACTGGAGAGACTTGCCTACACTCACCTCACACACTTTAACACCCACAACTTATTGGATCAACTTCAGTCAGGCTTTCGTTCCCAACACTCCACTGAGACAGCACTGACTAAGGTAGTAAATGATCTGGTCACTGCCAAGGCTAAAGGCCATTATTCACTTCTAATTCTTCTAGATCTCTCGGCTGCCTTTGACACTGATGACCACTCTCTTCTCATACAAACACTACAATCTCTAGGTCTTCAAGACACAGCCCTTTCTTGGTTCTCATCCTACCTATCTAAACGCTCTTTCACTATTCACTTTTCTGATTCTACCTCCACTTCGTTACCTCTATCAGTTGGAGTACCACAAGGTTCAGTATTAGGTCCTCTGCTTTTCTCAATATATACCACCTCTCTTGGCAAACAAATCAGCTCATTTGGTTTTCAATATCATCTGTATGCGGATGATACTCAAATCTACCTATCCTCCCCAGATTTGTCACCATCTGTGCTGGTCCGTGTCACTGAATGTCTCTCTGCCATTTCACTTTGGATGTCATCTCGCCACCTCAAACTTAATATTTCTAAAACAGAATTATATTTCCACCGGCCAATAGTAGTTACCAACCTGATATCTCTATTACTGTTGACAACTCGACAATCAACCCCACCTCACAAGCTCGCTGCCTAGGTGTCATCCTTGACAATGAACTGTCTTTTATTCCCCACATTCAATCTGTCTCTAAATCCTGTTACATACATCTAAAAAACATAGCCAAAATTCGACCATATCTTAGGCAAGACACTGCAAAAACTCTTAATACACGCACTCCTAATTTCCCGCATTGACTGTTGCAATTGTCTCCTTATTGGTCTTCCCAAAAACAGGCTCTCCCCACTACAATCCATTTTGAATGCAGCTGCGAAGTTGATCTTCCTCACCAAACGTTCAGTGTCTGTTGTTCCACTCTGTCAGTCCCTCCATTGGCTGCCGGTCTTCTACCGTATTCAATTTAAAATACTTACACTCATACATAAGCTACTAACCAAACCACACCAACATATATATCTCTTAACTTATCTCAAAATATCTTCCAACCCGACATCTCCGCTCTGCACAAGATCTGCGTCTCTCATCACCGCACATTACTTGTTCCCATGCACGTTTACAGCACTTTTTTCGGGCTGCACCCACCCTGTGGAATGCCCTCCCATGCACAATAAGTCTTTCCACTAGTTTCCAAACATTCAAGCGTTCTCTGAAAACTCACCTCTTCAGACAAGCTTATCAGATTCCAGGACCGCCCACCTAACCTTTTATAGATCCCTATCTAACTCTCTTCTTATAGTAAACACCTATCACATCTTCTCTGTCTTCAATTTAACATCCTCCTAACCCTAGGCCAACTTTCCAGTGTGATTGGATTATACAGCCCACCAAGAACATCTGCAATCGGGGTGGACCAATTTGCAATATGTAGCACCTATCCTTGTGTATCAACACCTATTTCCCTATAGATTGTAAGTTTGCGAGCAGGGCTCTCTTACCCTTATGTATGTCTTTTACAACCCAGTATAATGTTAATTCAAATTGTAAAGCGCGACGGAATTTGTTGCACTATATAAGAAACTGTAAATAAATAAGGATATCAATGCCTGAGTACAGATGGTTAAATCATATTGACTGAGGTATTAATTAAGTCACTGATACCACTTTTACACCTAAATTCCGGGTCTGACATGGAGTTGGAACAGGGTTCTAATCCAGATCAGACCCGGAATTTAGCCAGCGCCGACCCAGGATATTCCCGAGTTGGCCCCATTCACACCGGAGCCGGGTCTGCATAGACCCGGCTTTTCCGGCGTTGAAGTGGATGCTTGGAGATGACCATCTCCATGCGCCGCTGAAGCCGTACCAATCGGCCGGCATGCAGCGTGCTCCAGGTCATCATGACCCGGAGCCTGCCATTCACACTGCAGGGTTTCATGGGTTACTCCCGTGTTAAACCCTGCTAGTTACCTGGGTTGGATTGCCGGGTCGCTCGACCCGGCGATCCAACCCTTTCCCCTTTTCCACCAAGGAGCTACCCGGGTTAACCCTACAATAACCCAGGTTTTAGCTCCGGTGTAAAAGGGGTATATAATGGAAAACACTGCACTAGATACTGAACATGTTTAATATTTTGGGCCGTATTCAATTAGCCGCAATAATTTTGCCACCGTTGGCGAAATATACTTTCCATCTACATTGCGTGTTTTGGACGAGGACATTTATTGGGCGCACCCCCGCTATTCGCCCAATTCAATTCCAAAGGACATGAAAACGGGACCCAGCGAAACGCAAACAGTCGAAAAGTGCTGTCAGTTTTGGGGAAGTCAGCCTGAGACCCCTAAAATATGCACTAACATTGGGGATCAATGTAGTTGCCCCCGAATAGCCCTACTGAAGTTATTTGGGGTACTTCAATGCTCTATAGCTGCTAATTAGCGTCTTTGCACAAGTGGTGAAGAATAGCATTAATACCCCTTTCAGACAGAAATCCAAATTACCGGGTTAAACATTTCAACCCAGTAATTTGGTGATTTACCGTTTTCTGTCTGAAAGGGTCATTCCAGGTCTAAATTCTCGGAACTTCAACCCAGAAATTTACCAGGGTCGGAGACACAGGAATTTAGTCCCGGGTTGACCCTTTCAGACAGAAGAAATACCCGTGTAAAGCAGCAAATTACCGGGTTGAAATTTTTGACCTGGTAATTTGCTCCTGTCTGAAGGGGGGTAAAGACAGAGAATGGCAAAACAACCTGGTGTTAGGATCTGCGGTTAGCAGGTTATTTCAGTTGCTATTGAGACACTGCATTTATTCCTGTCTGTCTGTGTGCTGATCTCATGTGTTCAGTAATTACTGCCTGTCTCTATGCAGTGTCAGCTGCCCGCTAATTGATTCTCTTGTCTTTGAGCACAGGACAGGTGCAGGAGTCTGTCATTAGGGAGATTTGCAGGGCTTGCTTTGATTGGGCCCTGTATCTGTTAAGTTGCAGCCAGTCCTTCACTCCATGCCAGTGATAGAAGTTTTTTGTACTTCCGTTTCCTGTCTCCTGCATGTCAGTCGAGTTCCTGAGTCAATCCAGCTGTGTTTCGTGTGTGCCGTTTATTCCATCCAGGCGGCTCCACCTGCATCTCGTCCACATGTGCTTCTTGTACCATCTGGGCAGCACGGAGCACTTCCTTCCCCAGAAGCATCTGTCACCATCCGGTGGCTTCTGTCAACACGACAGCACCAGTCGCAGTTTAGCGTTCCAGGTGCGCACCGTTGCACACCATCGTCAGTGTCATCCCGGCGGCACTGGTAGCTACTCTGCGTTCCAGGTACGCAATCTAGCACACCGTCGCCAGTGTCATCCTGGCGACACTGGTAGCCACTCTACGTTCCAGGTGCGCTATTAAGCACACCGTCGCCAGTGTCATCTCGTCGGCACCAGCCGCACATTATTGTTGCAAACCTCACCCAGGTCACTATCAGCCCTCAAGGCTGCTGCAAGAGCCCAAAGGCTGCTTCACATCATTAGTCCCTTGGCCACAACTATAAAGGCCACAATCAGCCCCCAAGACTGCTTCAACAGCCCAAAGGCTGCTTCACACCAACAGACCCTTGGCCACGACTATAAAGGCCACAATCAGCCCCCAAGGCTGCTCCTACAGCCCACAGGCTGCATCACACCTCTTGCCTTCGGCACAACTAATCAAAGCTAACCAGCCCCAAGGCAGCATCGACAGCCCAACGGCTGCAACCAAATCCTTAACCCTTGGCCACGACTAGTACTATACATTCCAGCCCTCAAGGCTGTCATCAGTTGGTTGTACATTATACCATCGATTCCCTCCAAGAATCATAACATTATCACCGGCCATTAAAATTTGTAGAGCCACGTATTGTGATCATGGAGCCAGGTCAGAACCCAGTTCAAATTCTTGCTGCCCAAATACAGGTCCTAACATAAAAGGTCCAGGAACTTTTTCTCCGGGTAGAAGAGACACGGGCAGCTCCCCCGTCAGTTTCAGCCTCAGCTCAGCTCCCTAAGCTTAAACTCAATTTGCGGGATCGTTTTTCTGGCAATCGTAAAGATTTTCTCAACTTTCGAGAAAGCTGCAAGTTATACTTCAGGCTTCGGCCTGCTTCTTCTGGATCAGAATCTCAACGAGTCAGTATTATTATCTCGTTGCTTCAAGGTGACCTTCAGACCTGGGCCTTTGGTCTACCTCCAGCTCATACTGCTCTCCAGACGGTGGATGCTTTCTTTGATGCCCTAGGCCTTGTCTACGATGACCCAGACAAGGCAGCATTAGCCAAGGCCAAACTCCGATCTCTCACAAAATCAAGGAGCTGCTGAGGATTACTGCACAGAGTTACGTAGGTGGGCCAATGACTCTGGCTGGAATGATCCTGCACTAAGAAGTCAATTCCGCCTTGGTCTCTCTGATCTGATCCTTGTCCAACATACTGTTCCGGAGACATTAGATGACCTCATGCACCTGGTCATTCGCATTGATCACCGCATACGGGAACGTAGAAGGGAGAAGGAGCTTCCTACATCTGTTCCTCGGTCTCCAGCTTGGGTAACTCCTCCGGATCCTGGAGAATCTATGCAGTTGGGTGCTATCGGCTTAATGGAGAGGAACGTTCCAGAGTTGTCGTCTCAGACATCTCCTATCCAGTTATCCATCGGGGCTCTACATTCCGAGGAGATCACGAATCTTGTTGCCCGCTGGCTCCATTGGTGTTGGGTCTTCCTTGGCTCAGAAGACATAACCCCATCATTGATTGGCAAACTGGAAAAATTCTTCAGTGGAGTGATTTCTGTTCTTCTACCTGCATCACATTCCCTGTCCGTCTGGTTGCTGCCTTCCAGCCTGAATTGGCCTCCAAGATCACGGCTCCTTATCGAGATTTGGCAGAAGCTTTTTCTAAGAAGAAAGTGGATATCCTGCCACCTCATCGCTCCTATGACTGCTCCTATTGACCTTCTGTCCGGAGCAAGGCTTACCAAAGGTAGACTATGCACTGTCTCTTCCGGAGAGCAAAGCGATGGAGGAATATATCCAGGAGGCCTTGGAGAAAGGCTTCATTCGACCTTCCAAATCGCCGGTCGGAGCGGGCTTCTTTTTTGTGCAGAAAAAAGATGGTTCCCTCCGACCGTGCATAGACTTCCGAGGTCTAAACAATATCACAGTGAAGAATTCATATCCACTTCCTCTGATTTCTGTCTTGTTTGATCAGCTCCGGGAGGCCTCCATTTTCACAAAGTTAGATCTCAGAGGGGCGTATAATTTGGTTCGCATCAGAGAAGGCATGAGTGGAAGACGGCCTTTAACACCGATTCCGGCCACTATGAATACCTAGTGATGCCATTTGGCCTATACAACGCCCCAGCCGGTTTCCAGGACTTTATCAACGATGTGTTGAGAGAATATCTTGGGGTATTTGCAGTAGTCTACCTCGACGACATCCTGATTTACTCCAACTCCCTGGAAGAACATCGTAAGCACATGAGGCAGGTGCTATTAAAACTCCTGGAGAATAATCTATATGTGAAACCAGAAAAATGTGAATTCGTAGTCCAAGAGGTATAATTTTTGGTATACATTATTTCCTCTCAAGGATTTTTGATGGACCCAGGCAAAGTCAAGGCCATCTTAGATTGGGTTCAGCCAACCAATCTAAAAGCAGTGCAACGCTTCCTTGGCTTTGCCAACTACTACAGAAGATTTATTAAATCTTTCTTGTCCATAGTCGCACCTATTGTAGAGCTTACCAAAAAGGAGCAGAACTGGTCGACCGAAGCTCTTCAAGCCTTCAACTCCTTAAAAGCTGCCTTTATGTCCGCTCCCGTCCTCCGACATCCCAATCCAGATCTCCCGTTCATTGTCAAGGTAGATGCTCTGAAATTGGTCTGAGCGCTATTCTATCACAGAGGGACCCTGAGAATGGCAAACTACATCCCTGCGCCTTTTTCTCTCGAAAGTTCGCCTCAGCCGAGAAGAACTATGATGTTGGGAATCATGAGATTTTGGCCATCAAATGGGCATTTGAGGATTGGAGGCACTGGCTGGAAGGAGCGAACCACGTCATCACGGTGCTCACTGACCATAAAAATTTGTCATATATCGAGTCCGCCAAGAGATTGAATGCCAGACAGGCCAAGTGGTCATTATTTTTCACCTGTTTCAATTATGTTATTTCGTTCCGGCCCAACTCCAAGAACTTAAAAGCGGATGCGCTGTCTCGCAGTTTCCAACTTGTTCAGCCGAACATTGTCTTGGATGATACCATTGTTCCTACTTCTAACATCCATTTTGCTGTGACCAGAAATCTAGCGGATCTCATTTGTGCCTGTCAGTCGGTGGCTCCAGCAGGGGTGCCACAAGGGTCCTGTTTGTTCCAGAGAGATTTCGGAAGGCGGTTCTGCTGGATTTTCATTCCTCCAAATCATCTGGGCATCCAGGCATTACTAAGACGGTTGAGTTGCTGTCTCATTCAGTATGGTGGCAGTCTACGGGGTCAAGATGTTCGGGAGTTTGTGTTAGCATGTGACATCTGTGCTTGAAACAAATCTCGTACAGCTCCTCCTGGTCTCCTGCTTCCTCTTCCTACTCCTTCCAAGCCGTGGACCCATATTGCCATGGATTTCATCGTAGACCTCCCACCATCCTCCCGTTTCTCTGTTATCTGGATGATTGTGGACAGTTTTAGCAAGATGGTGCATTTTGTTCCTCTCACCAAGTGGGCGTCTGCTAAGGACTTGTCTTCCTTATTCATGCTTCATGTTTTCAGACTCCATGGCTTACCCATTGACATCGTCTCTGATGGAGGGACACAGTTTGTGACGCGGTTCTGGAAGAATTTCTGCTCCACCCTAGGTATCAACATCAGCCTGTCGTCCGGGTACCATCCACATTCTAACGGGCAGACAGAACGGGTAAACCACTCTCTGGAGCAGTACCTCCGATTATTCGTCTCCAAGTACCAGAATGACTGGATGTCCCTTCTTCTCATGGCGGAGTTCGCTTTCAACAAGTCCTGTCACTCCTCATCATCTGTGTCACCTTTCTTCTGTAATTATGGTCTGCACCCTAGAGCAAACTCCTTTGACAGTTTCATCCTCCACATCAGTTGCAAGGCTATGCTCAGTTTGGAGAAAGGTTCACCAGTGTCTGATTAAATCATCCTGTCGAGCCAAGACTTGGGCAGATAAGCATCGTCGACCGTGTAACTTCAAAGTAGGAGATTTGGTGTGGCTGTCCTCCAGAAATATCAACATCAGCCAGCGTTCTCCTAAGTTGGGTCCCAGGTTTATTTGGCCATTTAGAATCATCTCCCGAGTCAATCCTGTGGCCTTCCATCTGAAGCTTTCTGCTAACCTCAGAATCACTAACACCTTTCACTGCTCTCTGCTCAAGCTGGTCTCTTCATCCCTCAGGTACAACTCTAGACGGCCAGCAAGACCCTCACCCATCCTGGTCCAAGGACACCAAGAATTTGTGGTGGAAAAAATTCTAGATTCCAGACTCTCACGAGTAGGCCTTTAATTCCTGGTCCACTGGAAGGGATATGGACCGGAGGAGCGCTCCTGGATTCCGGAAATATCTTTGCATGCTCCTACATTGCTGAGAAGATTCTTTGAGAACTTTCCAGACAAGCCAGGGTCTAGGGGTTCCTTAACCCCTCATCAAGGAGGGGGGGTACTGTTAGGATCTGCGGTTAGCAGGTCATTGCAGTTGCTATTGAGACACTGCATTTATTCTTGTCTGTGTGCTGATGTCATGTGTTCAGTAATTATTGCCTGTCTCTATGCAGTGTCAGCTGCCCACTAATTGATTCTCTTGTCTGTGTGCAAAGGCCAGGTGCAGGAGTCTGTCATTAGGGAGATTTGCAGGGCTTGCTTTGATTGGGCCCTGTATCTGTTAAGTTGCAGCCAGTCCTTCACTCCATGCCAGTGATAGAAGTTTTTCGTACTTCCGTTTCCTGTCTCCTGCATGTCAGTCGAGTTCCTGAGTCAATCTAGCTGTGTTTCGTGTGTGCCGTTTACTCCATCCAGGCGGCTCCACCTGCATCTCGTCCACACATGCTGCTTGTACCATCTGGGCAGCACGGAGCGCTTCCTGCCCCAGAAGCATCTGTCACCATCTGGTGGCTTGTATCAACACGATAGCACCAGTCGCAGTTTAGCGTTCCAGGTGTGCACCATCGCCAGTGTCATCCTGGCGGCACTGGTAGCTACTCTGCGTTCCAGGTGTGCAATCTAGCACACCGTTGCCAGTGTCATCCCAGCGGCACTGGTAGCCTCTTTGCATTCCAGGTGCATTATTAAGCACACCGTCGCCAGTGTCATCTTGGCGGCACTGGTAGCAGCCCCACATTATTGTTGCATACCTCACCTAGGTCGCTATCAACCCTCAAGGCTGCTGCAACAGCCCAAAGGCTGCTTCACACCAGTAGTCCCTTGGCCACGACTATAAAGTTCACAATTAGCCCCCAGGGCTGCTCCAACAGCCCAAAGGCTGCTTCACACCATCAGTCCCTTGGCCACGACTATAAAGGCCACAACCCGCCATCAAGGCTGCATCACAACTCTTGCCCTCGGCACAACTAATCAAAACAAACCAGCCCCAAGACAGCATCAGCAGCCCAACTGCTGCAACCAAATCCTTAACCCTTGTCCATGACTAGTACTATACATTCCAGACCTCAAGGTTGTCATCAGTTGGCTGTACATTATACTATCGAGTCCCTCCAGGAATCATAACACCTGGTACGCAAAAGTCGGGAAAAATCCGGGCTTTTTGCCATTTTCTGTCTGAAAGTGGTATTAGCAGGTTTTTTTGGTGAAAATAACTAGTCCCAGCAAATTTGGGGTACATGAAAATGGGTGCAAGCATGGTTAAAAAAAAAAATCGCAAAAGTGAAGTTTTAAAAACCATCAAAAACGCACCTTCAAACAAAAAAAACACCTCCTCCATACTTGCAGACCCCCCCAAAAGCTTATTTCGCTACTTTTAAGTTTGTAACCCAACTTTGTACTTTTTTGCCCCCTTTTTCAAAGTAAATTTTTGGGGTGTTCACTTTTTTTAAAGATTTTTCTGACGCAGTTAAGCTTTGGGGACCTGTCCCAAGGGTGCGGGTGGTTTCCCCACCTTTGCACCCCAAAACCACAATTCTGCACTCTTTTCCGCCTGCTATTCATAGGCGAAACTTGTCCGCCTATTACATTGCATTGACTTTCCGCATATGCGAAAAGTCTTTGGAATTGAATATGGGAATAAGTTTTCGCCTGGCAAAATGACGTGACTGGCGAAACTTTTTTGCCGAAAACGGCTTTTCACGTCTAATTGAATATGCCCCTTTATATGTATAGGGAAACTAATATAAGAATAGCAAATACTTTTTGGGCAAACAATAATTATAAGATTAAATGGATTAATAATTACAAAAAATGAAAAGGTATGAAGATGGTAAATTGCCTATTAGACAGGACCATTACATTTACAATGTTAAGTCTGGTAACTGCATTACAGAACTCATGCAGCATTCAAAGTGTTATACGTGTTCTGCCCAAGAGCCTAGAACAGTTTTTCCAAATTTAAGTCCTTAGGGACCCCTAAATGCCCCCCATACATCTGCGATAGATCGTCGCGATGCAGCGATCCTGTCACAAGACATCGCAGGTTCGCTGAAATCCAACTTGTTGGATTTCACAGATATGCCGTGATTGGCAGATCGGTGAAATTTAACATGTAGAATTTCACTGATCCTGCAACATATCGCGGAACATCGATGGCCGCCGGTTGGCATTTCCGACCGGCGCATCAGCGTTTCCGATCCCATCGCAACGATCCATCGCAGATGTATGGGGGCCTTTACAGTGCATGTTTTACAGGTCTCAGTATCACAATTGAAATAATTGGCTCCACCTGTAGATTTATAAAATGTGTCATCCAGTAATGAATACACATGTGCACCAACTCTGAGGACTGGAGTTAAGGCCCCCATACATCAGAGATTGATTGTGTATAAAAATCTTTCCCTTTTTCAATCAATTGCATGATTGCTGCAATGAATTGCTGATGTATGGCGGCCTTAAGGAAACACTGGCCTACAATCTAGTACTACAGTGGTTCTCAAACCTGGTCCTCAGGACCCCACACAGTTCGCGTTTTGTAGGTCACCCAGCAGGTGCACAGGTGTAGTCATTACTCACTGACGCATTTTAAAAGAGCCACAGGTGGAGCTAATTATTTCACTTGTGATTCTGTGAGGAGACCCAGAAAACATGCACTGTTGTCTAGTACTGCAACAAGATCATATTAATTGGTAGCATTTGCTTTATAAGAGAGCCCACAGACCACATCTGAGCAGTTTAAAAAAATGTTTACATTTTTTTTTTGTTGATACAAAGTTATACAAACCAACCAGGCTACTTGTTGATTCCTCTTTGTTTATTTATACAAATGTAACAAGAAAATTGCTGTAAAATATGTAAAAATACAATGATATAAGGATATTAAATATAAAAACCGTAAAAGCTTAACACAATACTTTCCAATGTATCAAAATCGTTGTATATAGTGTCCAGTATGACTGTTTGGAGCATTAGTACTAATAGATACAACCATTTGTCAGCTTGGCAAGAAAGGAATTAGACAACCACAATGTGATATCCTGAACATGACAAACTGTGGCACTAGCCCTTTAAATGAAAGTGGTTAGAAAAGCCTTAGAAATTAAAGAACCAAAGAAGAAAAAGTCAAAATATCATACACACAACCCAAATTGTACAAATCTTAGTTGGAGGATATCAGACATAATTTAAAATGGATGGTAAGGAACAGGATAAAAATGGCTAATTATAAATTTGTTTGACAAAACTTTATCCAGTAAGAAATTAAGCATTGGATTTCAAACTAAAGCTAAATTGTCACAATTTCAATACAAATATAAGGATTTGTTCTACCAGCTAAGATTAGCTCTACCAACAACAGAGGCAAAGAGTCTAACATAATGACAGTCTTCTCCAGGAATCCCTGCAAGGAGGTTTGGACTAAGCTGAATCCAGCACCCAGGTCATGGCCCCCTGAGTTTAATCATAGCATGTCAGATATCAGGGTCAAATACACGGAACTGATGTGTAAAAGCCAAAGGGATAAGGATAAAGGGTCACAAGCCAAGTTTGTACACAGTCATTGTAACAGAGACCATGGATACTGCAAGAAAAGGGTCAGGAATAAGCAATGTCATATACAGTACATATGTATGTAGCATGAAATAAAGTACGCTGGAAACAAGGAGTGAGGCCTAATACTCTAGCAATAAGTCAGATTTTCTAGGCACAGTATTCAAACTTGCTGCCCCTTATGATGTCAGCAATCATGAACGCAAGTATAAGAAGCAAGAAGAGCTGCACACTCATCCCTAGAGAGAGAAATGAGACCGGACAGCAGACTTGAGCCATAAGAAACAGCAGCTTCTGGCCAGGTAAGTGCTTGCTAATATCCCAAGGTGTCTTACATTGATGCAGCAATCATTAGTATGGAGCAGCATGTTACCTTGCCCTTTAGAGATTGCATGGGCAGTAGAAGTCAGCTATAAATATGTTTGGGATCTGCCTATTTGAAAATTTCTTATAATCTTGTCTCTGGGCATGATCATAGCTATCAACTGAATATACTGTACTTCAGAAATTAAGATACTACTTTCAGATATTGCTAATTGTATTGCTATTTTGCTGCAGATGGCAGCAACTTTTGCTCCTTACTAGTACAGACTTCCAACATTGAAAATTAGATCCTGACCCCCAATTCAGCTTTTTTTTTATTGCCCAAGTTTGCCTAAAGCTGGCCATCCACTATACAATTTTCTGTCAGATATCTGTCCAATCTGGCTGTTTGGAATGAAAACCTGGTAATGTATGGGAGCAAATGACAGTCGATCCTATGGTTTTAAACACTTAAAAAAGGACAAAAAAAATTGTACACATTGGTTACATTTGTGTGTTTTAACTAGGGATGTGCAGGCTCGGATAGGTTCGAGTTTGCACGTGGAGTTCGGATTTTTCCCTCCAAAAAAACGGAACTCAGAACGAGGCAAAACGTCATCTTACATGGACGAACATCATCATTCCTGGTCTTTTGTCCAGGAATGATGATGTTCGTCCATGTAAGATGACGTTTTGCCTCGTTCTGAGTTCCGTTTTTTTGGAGGGAAAAATCCGAACTCCACGTGCAAACTCGAACCTATCCGAGCCTGCACATCCCTAGTTTTAACCAATTTGCCTGAACAACCATATTCCAGTATTTGTGAGCAAATGGACGACTGTCATTTGCTCCCATACATTACCATGTTTTCATTCCAACCAGCCAGATTGGACAGATATCTGACAGAAAATTGTATAGTGGATGCCCAGCTTACAAGCCATTAATTCCCCTATTACATCTATTTGGGATTGCCCATCCTTCCCTTCTGGCCTTAACCCCAAACCACTTCACTCTTGGATCCTGACAGAGGTACAGTGATTGAAGGTCTTCAAATTCAACAACTTACAGGGCGTGGCCTAACTGCAATCTTGGACGGACGAGCTCTTGTGTAGCTCCAGCTAACGAGCTCCAAAGAGGCGTCTTGTGTGCTTCCACCAGACAGCACTCACCCTAGTCCCTTTGCCTCAAGCTGCTGTTGTGTAGCAGATTTAACTCCCACTCTGCTGGACTCTGGGTGTTCTGGTTTGGCTGTGGTCAGATAGGCCTACAGCGGAAACCTGATCTACTTCCACGCCTGGCCTCTTACCTGGATGATCACGGCGTGATCGCAGCAAAACACGGTTAGAACCCTTAGCTGTGGACAAACCAGTCTCCACTTCAGCTTCACATCTGGTCCTGGACTTCATGTAGTAGCAGTGTCTGCTAAGTGGTCCTGTAGTGGCCAACGGCCATTTTTCTGCATGCACCGCTTGGCCGCTGCAGTTCATGTATCACCACACTACTGCTGCTCTTCCTGTCTGTATTTAGTGTCTGCTGCACTGTCTTTCCTGGGTGAGAAGCTCCTCTCTGCCAGCTGAACTGTGTGAGTTGCTACTATTAAATGTTGTTTTCTCTCACTCTCTATGTTGCTATACCTTGGTGGCCACATGCTGTGAATAATTGTTTTACATCTCCCTGTGACCACATGCTTACTGTTGATGGCTTTGTGATGTGCTTATGTCAATATAATCTAGGGGTGTGCGTCGGCCACTTTTTGTGTTTTGGTTTGGTATCTGGATCTTTCATCGTGTTTTGGCTCTGGATTGGTTTTGCCAAAACCACCCTTCCATGTTTTGGGTTCTGGGTTTTGTGTTTTGGATCTGTATTTTTTGAGAAAAAAACATAAAAACAGCTAAAATCACAGAATTTGTGGGTTTTTCTGTTCCTATGCTATTATTAACCTCAATAACATTAATTTCCACTCATTTCCAGTCTATTCTGAACACCTCACAATATTGTTTTTAGGCCAAAAGGTTGCACCGAGTTAGCTGGATGACTATGCTAAGCGACACAAGTGGGCGGCACAAACATGTGGCCCATCTAGGAGTGACACTGCAGTGGCAGACAGGATGGCAGTTTGAAAAACTAGGCACCAAACAGTACATAATGCAAAGAAAAATAAGAGGTGCAAGATGGAATTGTCCTTGGGCCCTCCCCCCCACCCTTATGTTGTATAAACAGGACATGCACACTTTAACAAACCAATCATTTCAGCGCCAGTGTCTGCCACACAACTGTGGCTGAAATGATTGGTTCGTTTGGGCCCCCACAAAATAAGCTGGCAATTAATCTGTCCCTGCACAAATTGGCTCTACGGAGGCAAGATGTCCTCATCCACCGATTCCTCACCCTCTTCAGTGTTGTGCACATACTCATCCTCACAGAGTATTAATTTGTCCCCCGCTGGAATCCACCACCATAGGTCCCTCTGTACGTTCTGGAGGCTGGTCTCCCTGGAAGAATTTATAATTCATTTTGATGAACATCATCTTCTCCATATTTTGTGGAGCAACTTCCTACGCCTTTCGCTGACAAGGTTCCCGGCTGCACTAAACACTCTTTCGGAGTACACACTGGAGGGGGGCAACTTAGGTAAAATAAAGCCAGTTTGTACAGGGGCCTCCAAATTGCCTCTTTTTCCTGCCAATACAGGTATGGACTGTTTGACATGCCTACTTGGATGCTGTCACCGATGTAATCCTCCACCATTCTGTCAATGGTGACAGTATCATATGCAGTGACAGTAGTCATGTCAGAAATTGTTGCCAGGTCCTTCAGTCCGGAACAGATGTCCAAACTTGGTCTTGTCTGCCCTGCATCACCGCCAGCGGGTTGCTTAGGATACCTAAGTTGTTTCCTGGCAGCCCCAGTTGCGGGAGAAAATGAAGGAGCTGTTGACGTGTCACGTTCCACTTCAGCTGACAGTGTTTTCACCAGCAGGTCTTTGCACCTCTGCAGGCTTGTGTCGGCCAGAAAGAGAGACACCATGTAGGCTTTAAACCTAGGATCGAGCACGGTGGCCAAAATTTAGTGGTCTGATTTCAACAGATTGACCACCCTGGAATCCTGGCAAAGCGAATGAAGGGCTTCATCCACAAGTTCCACATGCTGAGCGGAATTGCTCCATCTTAGCTCCTCCTTCACTTTCTCCAGCTGCTTCTGCAAAAGCCTGATGAGGGGAATGACCTGACTCAAGCTGGCAGTGCCTGAACTGACTTCACGTGTGGCAAGTTCGAAGGGCTGGAGAACCTTGCACAACACGGAAATCATTCTCCACTGCGCTTGAGTCAGGTGCATACCCCCTCCTTTGCCTATGTCACAGGTGGATGTATAGGCTTGAATGGCCTTTTGCTGTTCCTCCATCCTCTGAAGCATATAGAGGGTTGAGTTCCACTGCGTCACAACCTCTTGCTTCAGGTGATGGCAGGGCAGGTTCAAGAGTGTTTGCTGGTGCTCCAGTCTTTGGCACGGAGTCGCTGAATGGTGAAAGTGGGTAGACATTTTTCAGGACACCCAAAAGCATCTCCTTCACGCTCCTGTCGTTTTTCAGAAAATTCTGCACCACCAAATTTATTGTGTGAGCAAAACATGGGACATGCTTGAATTTGCCCAGATGTAATGCCCGCACAATATTGGTGGCATTGGCAGATATCACAAATCCCCAGGAGAGTCTAAGTGGGGTAAGCCAATGGGCGATTATTTCCCTCAGTTTCTCTAAGAGGTTGTCGGCGGTGTGCCTCTTACTGAAACCGGTGATACACAGCATAGCCTGCCATACATCTACCCAGTGGGCTGTCACAGTCATATAGTCTTTAGTCTGCCCTATTCCACTTGTCCACATGTCCGTGGTTAAGTGGGCATTGGGTACAACCGCATTTTTTAGGACACTGAGGACACTTTTTCTGACGTCTCTGTACATTGTCTGTATCGCCTGCCTAGTGAAGTGGAATCTAAATCCTTTTCTCTGATTCCACAGGGGACACTGGAGGTGCTTACGCTGGGGTACAGAGGCGTGGATAGCTGGAGCTGGCACTTTAAAATTTAGAAGTGTGGAGCTCCTCCCCCTCTATGCCCCACCAGCCCTCAGTTTAGAAAATGAAGACAGAGAGGAGGTGGAGAACAAGCGAAGTGAAAGGGAGAGAAGAACACACAATAACTGAATCATACAACATACAGAACAAAACCGAACAGGCAGGCATAGAGCACAGAGGTGGGCGTCCAGTGTCCCCTGTGGAATCAGAGAAAAGGATTTACCGGTAGGTACCAAAATCCCATTTTCTCTTTCATCCCCTAGGGGACACTGGTGGTGCTTATGCTGGGGACATTCCAAAGTTATCCCCATGGGCGGGAGTGCTCTGTGGCGCCTGTAGAACAAGGCGGCCGAAACGGGACGCCATGAGGCAAACGTATCAAATTTGTAAAACTTGACAAACGTGTGAACTGAAGACCAAGTTGCCGCCCGGCACAATTGTGACGTAGATGCTCCTCTACTGGCCGTCCATGACGCACCCACAGAACGTGTGGAATGAGCCAAAATTGACGAAGGAGGCCGATGGTGAGCACTAACATAAGCTTGATGAATAGTCAGCCGGGTCCAACGTGCTAAAGTCTGCTGGTCAACCCCTCCAAAACGCATCATACAGGACAAACAGCGACTCAGACTTACGAAGGGAAGCAGTCCTGTCAACATAGATGTGGAGAGCCCTAACTGCATCCAAGGCAGAAGAACCAGAGTCCTCCACCAACGATGGTACCACAATAGGCTGATTGATATGGAAAGCCGACACGACCTTAGGAAGGAAAGCGGCTATCATCCGGAGTACCGCTCTATCCGCATGAAACACTAGGTAAGGAGGTTTATAGGAAAGAGCCCCCAATTCCGAAACCCTACGAGCGGAAGCGAGAGCCAGGAGGATGACCGTCTTCCAAGATAGGTACTTAAGATCAACCTCCTCCAAAGGTGCAAACATGGCCGACTGAAGGAACAGAAGAACTAGATTAAGATCCAAGGATCAATTGGATGTACAAAAGGAGGTTGCACACGCAAGACCCCATGAAGGAACGTCTGCACCTCAGGAATGAGGGCCAATTTCCTTTGAAAGAAAATGGAAAGGGCAGAAACCTGCACCTTTAAGGTTCCCAGACGAAGGCCAGAATCCAGACCCGTCTGAAGGAAAAGCAGAAACCGGGATAAGCGAAAGGTCCTAGATGGAAGATCCCGACTGGAACACCATGAGACATAAGCGCGCCAGATGCGATGATAATGCGCAGCCAAAACTGGCTTCCTGGCGCGTAGCATGGTGGGAATAACCGCGGCTGGGATACCCCACGTCTTAGGATATCGGTTTCAAGAGCCACCCCGTTAAACGTAGCTGCGCTAAGTTGGGGTGTATGAAAGGGCCCTGCTGTAGAAGATCCGGATGCAGAGGAAGGGGCCATGGATCGTCTGATAACAGGGACCGAAGGTCCGAGAACCAACTTCTTCGAGGCTAGTTTGGGGCCACGAGAATTACCGAGGCTGACTCCTGTTTTATTATTTTTAGAAGACGAGGAAGAAGTGGAATCGGAGGGAAAAGGTAAACGAAGTCGTAGGTCCACGGACTTGTCAGAGCGTCTACTGATTCCGCCTGCGGATCTCAAGTTCTTGACACGTATACTGGAAGCTGACGATTCAATCGTGACGCCATGAGATCCACCTGAAGACATCCCCATCGACGTATCAGTGCGTTGAACACGTCTGGATGAAGCTTCCATTCCCCGGGATGGACATCCTGTCGACTTAGGTAATCTGCTTCCCAGTTGTCCACACCCGGAATGAATACCGCTGACAGGATTATTGACAGATTCTCGGCCCACCAGAGGATCCGAGTTACCTCTCGCATAGCCATGCGACTCCGAGTCCCTCCTTGGCGGTTGATGTAAGCGACAGCTGTCGCGTTGTCGGACTGAACTCTTACCGGACGAGCCTTTAGCAACTCTGTTGCCTCTAACAGAGCATTATAAATCGCTCTGAGTTCCAACACATTTATGGGCCACTTCTGTTCTAAAGGGGACCATCGACCCTGAAAGTGATAATTGAGGACTACTGCACCCCATCCTCGAAGGCTGGCATCCGTGGTTATGATGATCCAGTCCCACATGCCGAACCGTTTTCCCGCTAACAGATTGCTGGATTGTGTCCACCAAAGAAGGGCTACTCTGGTAACCGGACTCAGACGGATCTGTCGATGTAGGAACAGATGAGACCCTGACCCCTGTGCTAACAGGTCCAGCTGAAACACCCTAGAGTGGAACCGGCCGAACTGTAGTGCCTCGAAAGCAGCTACCATTTTCCCCAAGAGACGCAGACAAAGAAGCATTGACACAGTCTTTGTTTTGAGGACCAGCTGAACTAACAGTCGGATATTCTTGGCCTTGTCTGTTGGAAGAAAAATCCTCTGAGATTTCGTATCCAATATCATGCCCAGAAATAGAAGTTTCTGGGACGGACTGAGATTCGACTTCTTGAAGTTGATTATCCAACCATGTTGGATTAGAGGGCCTGATTCAGACCCACTCGCGAGCGGCTGTCCGCTTGCAAGTGGGTCGATGTTCTGCACTGAGCATGCGCACGACGGAGGGCGCTCCGTCGTGCGCATGCGCCAGACACGACGAGCGAAGGACTTTCCTTCGCTCGTTGTGTCTGATCAAAGGGGGCGTGCTGTCGATGTTGATTGACAGCACGCCCCCTTTGGTGGGCTTGCCGGGGGCGTGCCTCCCTGATGGGGGCGTTCCTAAGGGAACGCCTACCGTCAGAAGCCGGCCCACTGACATCACTAGTGATGTCAGTGGGAGTGATTTTGGCTCTGATAGAGCCAAAATCACTCCGGGCCTTGTGGTTGAAAACCTCAACCGCAGGCTCCGGCTTGCAGTTTCGATGGTCGCGATGGTCAAGACAATCGCGGCCATCAAACTGCACGCTCGTATAGGCTGTGGGTGGTGATGCTCCATAGTTATGGAGGACGGCCCTCATTCAGAGCGTGCGCTCTGCTCAGAGCGTACGGCTCTGAATGAGGGCCAGAATGTGATATGTCAGTAAGGCATGATCTGATAGAAGAGGCACCGATGGAGCCTTGAGTAACAGATCGTCCAAATAAGGTATTATGTTCACTCCTGATGACCGAAGGAGAGCGATCATGACTGACATGAGTTTGGTGAAGTTGCGGGGAGCCAAGGATAACCCGAACGCAAATGTCCGAAATTGATAATGATCCTTCAAAATGGCGAAACGCAGAAAGGCCTGGTGTGGTTCCCAAATGGGAACATGGAGATATGCGTCCTTCATATCCAGGGATAATAGGAACTCCCCTGGTTCCAAGCTCGCTATTACTGACTTTAGAGACTCCATCTTGAAACGATACCTCCTCAGATACCGGTTCAAGGTCTTTAGGTTTAAGATGGGCCTGATCGAGCCATCCGGCTTGGGTACTACAAACAGGTTTGAGTAAAACCCCATACCTCGTTGAAGTTCCGGAACTGGAAATATCACAGAAGATACTACTAGAGACTGGATAGCCTCCTGTAGAACTTTGGCTCTTTCTGCCTGTATTGGCAGACTTGTAGTGAAGAAGCGAGGTGGAGGGGAGGTCTCGAAATCTATTCGGTACCCCAGGGTAATTAGTCTTCGGATCCACGGTTCTATGGAAGTCTGGTTCTAAACTCATTGAAATCTTTGCAGGCGGCCTCCCACTGCAGATGGTCCCAGGTGGGACGGAAGACCGTCATGCCACTTGTTTCTCAGCTGGTTTAGGCTCTGGTCTACGAGCAACCGTGTGTGGAGACCTCTACCTCTGCCACCTCTTGGTTGCGTGGGCGCACCTCTGGTCCTACCACGAAAGGAATGTGTCACCTGAAAGGAATTAAACGAAGGTCCCGTGTAATTTCTTCTGGGAGCCGGTGCAGCTGACGGGAGGAAAGAAGATTTACCCCCTGTGGCTTGGGATATCCATTTGTCTAATTCCGGCCCGAATAGCATGTCGCCAGTGAATGGTAGACTTTCTACCGCACGCTTGGATTCTGCGTCAGCTTGCCAAGCGCGTAGCCAGAGGGCTCTGTGGGCCGAAATCGCAGAAGCAGATATGCGAGCACTAATCTGACTGATATCCTTTGAAGCTTCTCCCATGTAAACTGCAGATTCACGGATGTGGTCTGCTAGTAGACGTAACTCTGCCCTGGAATTACCTGAGTCCAATCCTGTAATCAATTGATCGGCCCAGGAAACCACCGCCTTGTTAACCCAAGCGGTAACAAGTGTGGGCCTGAGTTGAGCACCCGCTGCTGTATAAATAGATCTTAACGTTGTCTCCAACTTACGATCCGACGGATCTTTTAGTACTGTAGCTCCCGGTACTGGGAGTGCTGTTTTCTTTGAGAGACGGGAGACAGATGCATCTACTGGAGGAGGGTTTTCCCACTTCTCCATCATGGATGAAGGAAAAGGGTAAATAGATGAAAACCGGCGCGGAATCTGGAACATCTTATCTGGCTGTTTCCAAGCTACCGAGAGCTGGTGCTGAAGTTGCTGCAAGAACGGAAAAACTGCAGAGCTCTTCGGTTGTTCGTTAAATAATTCAAACTCCTGTGATGGAGGAATTATATCCTCAGGTAAATTCAGAGTCTTTCTGACCGCCAAAATTAAAGATTCCACCCCGGGAGAGGTGGACTCTAACTACTGAGGGTTGTCGTCCTGTAACGCAACCTCCAATTCCCCCTCTTCGGTATCCTCCATAGTAAGGAATTCTTCCTCCGACTCCTCTGACTGGAGAACAGTTGTCAGAGTACGCTTCGGTCTCTGGTAGGAAGTGGAGGGTGCGAATGCCGCTGTGCCCATAACCTGTACCAAGGTGTCTAGAGACTTAGGGCCTGATTCAGACCCACTCGCAAGCGGCTGTCCGCTCGCAAGTGGGTCGATGTTGTGCACTGAGCATGCGCACGACGGCGGGAGCTCCGTTGTGCGCATGCGTCAGACGCGACGAGCGAAGGACTTTCCTTCGCTCGTTGTGTCTGATCAAAGGGGGCGTGCTGTCGATGTTGATTGACAGCACGCCCCCTTTGGTGGGCGTGCCGGGGGCGTCCCTCCCTGACGGGGGCGTTCCCAAGGGAACGCCTACCGTCAGAAGCCGGCCCACTGACATCACTAGTGATGTCAGTGGGAGTGATTTTGGCTCTGATAGACAAGACCACCGCGGCCATCAAACTGCACGCTCGTATAGGCTGTGGGTGGTGACCCACAGCTATACGAGCGTCCAGGAGGACGCTCCATAATTATGGAGGGCGACCCTCATTCAGAGCGTGCACTCTGCTCAGAGCGTACGGCTCTGAATGAGGGCCTTAGTTAGCCCTGCCACCCAGGGAGGTTGAGACTTGCGTGCCTCAGCTAACTCTGACGTTAAGTCTGACATCACTCCTACCATGTCAGCAGCCCACGGCGGAGCAACTGAGTCAGGAATAGCCATCAGTGGATCAATTGTTATACAAGCATCACATAACGTGGACCCAGTGGCATGCGGCTTAGATAGTTTGTTGTTACACTTAGAACAGACAAACATCTTTTGAGCCGCTTTTGTTTTGTTTGACATGGATAAACAACAGTCACCCAGACACACAGCAGTGATGAGAAATAAAACAGAAGGCTGGTTGGGACACAGAGGAAGAGGTACCCCCTCCCACAGATTAGATTCCCTGCACTGACACCCCAGTGTTACTCACAGCCTTGCCAGGGTTGTAGACAGGAGAATCAGCCTTCTGCATGTGCCTGCACACTACCTGTGGTGGAGAGATGCAGGCAAACAAGAGGTTAAAACGCGGCTCCACGCTGCTCTAACAGCTCTTGCCGCGTTAATTAGACAGGGAGCCCGCGCTATTAGGCTCCGCCCCCTTTCTTCTCAAGTCCAAGGGACTGGAAAATGGCCACCACGCTGCAGTAATAATCTCCCCCCTGCGCTAGCCCCACTGAGAAGGAGCCGCTAGTCGCGCTCATCAGCGGGGAGAGGGGAGAAGCAAATCATTGAGTAGCGCTTATAGCGCTCTCTGAAACCAGCGCTGGCAGTGGGGCAGGAGTCGGGGAAAGTGCATGTGATTGTACTCACTGCGCTCCCCTCAGGACGGCGCCTCTGTAATAACAGCACTCTCCTCACAGCTTCTTCCTGGAGGCAGTCTGTGCTGTGTGTGCTGGTGTTAAGGAGCTGTCAGTAGCTTTTAGGTGAAGCACTGCACACTCCTTCCATATTAACCCAGGAGGTTAACAGGTCGCCAGGTACCCGGACCCCACCTTTAGAGAGGTGGCGAAGGGTACCTCAAAAATAATGTAAAAGATGTTATAAATTAATAAAATAAAAATAAATGAATATGTTAAATAAAAGACTTGCTGGAGCCCAGCAGGTTGTGACCAGCTCCGTAGGCACATTTTCTAAACTGAGGGCTGGTGGGGCATAGAGGGGGAGGAGCTCCACACTTCTAAATTTTAAAGTGCCAGCTCCAGCTATCCACGCCTCTATACCCCAGCGTAAGAACCTCCAGTGTCCCCTAGTGGATGAAAGAGAAAGATTTATTTTATTTTTTTCCGGCACTTTGGGAGTTACACCACCCTTCAACAGACGAGCCAGCCAGCCAGCCAGCCAGCCCTTGACTTTAGACACAGGCGCACGCTTGGCGCTGCTACTTAGTTGATGCACGTGCGGCTACAGCGCACACAAACAGAAAAAAGAATTGCTTTTTTTGCACTTTGGGGGGAGCACCCCTGATGGACAGAGCACCCCCTGGATAACACTACAGCACCCCTTTAGGACTACAGCCTTTATGGGACACTGCACACAAGTCACAAACAGAAAAAAAAATTATATATTTTCCGGCACTTTGGGGGTTACACCACCCTTCAACAGAGGAGACAGCCGGCCCTTTACTTATGACACAGGCGCACGCTTGGCACTGCTACTTTGATGATGCACATGCGGCTAATGCGCACACAAGTCACAAACACACCAAAAAAAAATTTTTTTATTTTTTGGAGCACTTTGGGGTTACACCACCCTTCAACAGACGAGCCAGCCGGCCCTTGATTTATGACACAGGCGCACGCTTGGTGCTGTTACTTTGTTGATGCACGTGCGGCTACTGCGCACACAATTCACAAACACAGAAAAAAAGAATAATTTTTTTTGCACTTGGGGGGAGCACCCCTGATGGACAGATCACCCCCTGGACAACACTACAGCACCCCTTTAGGACTACAGCCTTTATGGGACAATGCACAACACAGCCCAGCCAGCCCCTATGGACAACAGCAGCACAACACAACCCAGCCAGCACCTATGGACAACAGCAGCACAACACAACCCAGCCAGCCCCTATGGACAACAGTAGCACATCACAGCCCAGCCAGCCCCTATGGACAACAGTAGCACATCACAGCCCAGCCAGCCCCTATGGACTTTGGAGTGGACACAGCCCCTATGGACAACAGCAGCACAAAACAGCCCAGCCAGTCCTAACTCCCACCCTCCCTCTTCACTGTCCACAGTGAAAAATGGCGCCAACACGGGGACCTTTTATAGAATCCAAAACCTGTGAGATCCGACAGCGGGATGATGACTTTTGCCTCGATTTCAGATCCAAGTCAGGCAGGAAAGCCGGATCCGGACTCGGATTGGGGGGGCTCGGGGGGGTTCGGATTTCATAAATCCGAACCCGCTCATCCCTACTATAATCATATGATTATGGAAGATAACACCTTCATTCACATTCCCTTTTTATATTGCTCCTATTTTTGGTACTGGACTGCTTCATGTGCTTCTCATAGCTATTGTCACATACTATACTATATACAATGCCTCCTAAGCATTAGGTTCCCTTACCTCCCACAATGAAATGTTCTAACCCAAAGCCCTCTAAGGCACTCAGCCCCCCTTGCCTCCATGGCTTGTCTCCATTCCTTGGCTGGATCTTGATCCCCACTGAAGCTCCTTTGACTGTTAAAAACCCTTTACCAAATGTCTGCGTTTTAATCTTTGAAGTCCAACAATTTCATGGCTGCTATACAGGAGGTTAAGACCGAACTTACAGCTATAAGGGACCGTACTGAGCATCTAGATCAAAAAATGGGGGAACTGGTCACTTCACACAATGATTTGATCTGGACTCATAACTAACTATAGGCTGATTTGGAGGCGCTCAAGGACAAGATGGTGGATATGGAGGATCACTCACGCAGAAACAACATCAGTTTCTAATTCCAAGCTCCTTGACTATGCCATGTCCGTCTTCTACAAACTACTCCAACTTAGACGACCGAGTCATTTTTATCCTTTATACAGTTCCGCAGCTTCCTACAAAGTACATAAACAAATAAGCACACAAGAAAACCATTAACCGTACAAAACAATGCAGGACAAGGGCATGGTTTATAAACAATGTTGCATTAGAAATCAAACCTTTAAATAAGCAGCAGGGAGTCAGCAACCAAGTGTTAGGTGCCGTTGTGGGGAGTTAGGAATAAATGATAGTATAAGTAAGGGAAGGAGAAGCACGTAAGGGAAGAGGGCCCTGCTCATGAGAGCTTATGTTCTAAAGGGAAGGGGCAGGGGTGACACAGATGGGGTCGACAGTGAGGAAGGAGCATGGAGCAGCAGGTTAGGATGAGAGCTGGATGGTTTACATCAAGTAGTGGGTCTTGAGAGCCCGTTTGAAGATTAATAGAGAGGTGGAGAGTCTGATAGAGAGAGGGTGAGAATTCCAAAGGTGCGGAGCAGCATGGGCAAAAACTTGGACATGGGAATGGGAAGAAGTAAACAGTTAGCAGGAGCAGCAACATGCATTTGTAGAGCCAAGGTGGCTGGCAGGTGTGTGAAGGGAGGTTAGGTCAGAGAGGATTTGGTGAGGGCTTTGTAAGTTAGTATGAGAAGCTTGAATTTGGTTCTGAAGGGGGGGGGGCAGTGTAGGGCTTGTAGGATTGGGAATGCAGATGTAGAACATTTGGTGAGGAAGATGAGCAAATCAGCAGCATTGAGGACAGATTGTTTACCTAATCATAGATTTTACAATGCAGTTCAACAGATGTAATGCTCTGCAGCAGTATTCAATGGTAAAATTGATCGCAAGCTCCCTCCCTAGAGACACTCTTCTCCAAATTCATTTTTTTCCAGCTAAGGAGAAAACCCTACAGGTTTCTGGTGGCGCTGACCTTTTGGGAGACCTTTAAATATTTAGTTTATGCTGAAAGGGGTGGGTTAGGTTTATTGGTACGGTTAGGGTACTTACCGGCCGGTGTCGGTATTTTAACCCAGTTGAGATGCCGGTATTAGGATTATCAGGGTCGGGATCCTGAGCGTCGACATCCCATACCCAACCCCTGCATGGGTGTCCCCATCTTGCTTTGGTCAGCTAACTCTGGATTTGTCCAACCAGTAAAGAGTTTGTTTCCACGTGACCTGTGCAATGAATGACTGTTTAGAGTGCTCTATATAAATCCCTTGCTTGTATATTGCCAGTTCAACTTGTCTACACTAATTTCTGGTTCCAGCATCAGATCTGACTCCTGCATCTACTGGAATAAACAATTAGTCCTGTGCATTCTGGTTCTGCAGTGCACTCCATCTTCAGTCACTCACTGCTGTTTGACCTGTGCACACTCTATTGTGCACATTAGTGTATTTGACTCCTCTGGCTTCCAGCATTCCTCCCTGTGCCCTGAGCTTCCCTGCTACACCATAGTGCACCTCTTGTTTCTCTGCAGTATTAGCTTCAGCCTACCAAGTGCACTGTGGGGGCGATTCAATTCAATTAGAGCTCCCGGAGCTATTCAATTCAGTGCGGTGTTTGGGCAGGCTAAGGATATTTTCTCACACCCCCTTGGGGATATGAGTAGAAATCTGACCAAAGTATTGGGCGAGCATCTGTTTTTCTGTTTAGCGCAGCCCTAACTGCCGCGCGCCCGGCACTTTGGTCAGAGAATGCCGGTTAATGCGCCTTAACACCCTATGTTTAGGCGCGATAACTGGCATTCTCCAACCACACAGTGCACTGAATCGAATAGCTCCGAGAGCTTGCTCACGGCGCTATTCAATTTGCGTTGAATTAAATAGCCCCCATTGTTACCAGCCTACAGTCTCAACTACAGCCTACCAGATGCACATCATTACCAACCTACAGTACCTGTTACACTCTACAAGTTTGCTCTCTATTATGTATTCTTGATCCTGTGCCCAGTGCTACTCCAATTACAAGCAGTGTGCTCCATTACCAGTCACCCACTGCTAACAGTCCTGTAATCAGCAATTCTCAATTTACACAAGTGAGCTCTCTGCTTCCAGCCTGCTTCACCAACATGTGCTGTTAGCTACCATCTGCAATTACCATTGTGTGCTGTCTGCTACCATCTGTATTTACTATTGTGTGCTCTCAGCTACCATTTGCATTTGCTATAGACTGCAGTATCTGCTACAATCTGCATACAATCCTGTGGCAGTTATTGCTCCCATACAACAGTGTGCAATTCCAGCTACACCCACAGATACATACATTTCCAGATTGCACATATCACTAGTGTGTATTCCACAGACTGACTCGCATTCTATTGTGTCGCTGACATGTCTCTTGCTCCTACACTTCTTGTGTCCTAGGCTTCAGTATCGCTAGCACAGCCAGGTAGCATGCCTCATCATCAGCCTAGTATTTATCCTGTTCTCCTTTCTGCTCAGTCATATCTAAATGGTACTACTGAATGAGGGGAAGAAGCCCAGAGTCAACGATAAATCCTGAATCTGACTATTCCCTGATGTCTCCGCTGTTACTATTGCTCTGTATTCTATCACCTTACCGGTGGCGCTTTCCTGTGACATTGCTTGTTCAATACGAGGGTTCTACATACGTTAGCTCATCTTTAGACTAGGGGTGAGCAGGTTCGGATTTCTGAAATCCGAACCCCCCCGAGCCACCCCGATCCGAGGCCGATCAGAGTTAGGCTCGACTTTTCCCGCCTGACTCGGATCTGAAATCGAGGCAAAACGTCATCATCCCGCCTTCCGGGTCTCGCGGGTTTTGGATCCTATATAAGGTACTTGCGTCGGCGCCATTTTCTCACTTGGCTGTGGACAGTGAAGAGGGAGGGTGGGAGTTAGGGCTGGCTGGGCTGTGTAGTGTAGTGCAGAGTAGTGCTGTGCTGTGCTGGGCTGTACTGCTGTTGTCCATAGGGGCTGTGTCCACTACTTCAAAGTCCATAGGGGCTGGCTGTGTTGTGCTGTGCTGCTGTTGTCAATAGGGGCTGTGTCCACTACTTCAAAGTCCATAGGGGCTGGCTGGACTGTGTTGTGCAGTCAGTTGTCCATAGGGGCTGTGTCCACTCCAAAGTCCTGTGCAGTGTCCCAGTCCTAAAGGGGTGCTGTAGTGTTGTCCAGGGGGTGCTCTGTCCGTCAGGGGTGCTCCCCCCAAGTGCTAAAAAAAAAATTATTTTTTCTGTGTTTGTGAATTGTGTGTGCAGTAGCCGCACGCGCATCAACAAAGGAGCAGCGCCAAGCGTGCGCCTGTGTCCCATAAGTAAAGAGCCGGCTGGCTCATTTCTTAAAGGGTGGTGTAGCCCACAAAGTGCACTACTCTCCAGCAAAAATAAAAAAATATTTTCTGTGTTTGTGTGCGCCTTAGCCGCACCTATATATCAAATCGATATAACATAAATGGAGGACCAAACTTTCTCCGATAAAAATAAAATAGAGAAAGATCAAGAACCACTTCCTCCTAGTGCTGAAGCTGCTGCCACTAGTCATGACATAGACGATAACATGTCATCAACGTCGTCTGCCAAGGCCGATGCCCAATGTCATAGTAGAGGGCACATACAATCCCAAATGGCAAAGTTCAGGAAAATGACCTTGAAAAAAACATTTAAATCATCTGAAGAGAAACGTAAACTTGCCAATATGTCATTTACGACACAGAGTGGCAAGGAATGGCTAAGGTCTTTCCCTATGTTCATGACTAGTGGTTCAGTTTCACATGACGATGGAAGCCCTCCTCCCACTAAAAAAATCAAAAGAGTTAAGCTGGCAAAAGCACAGCAAAGAACTGTGCGTTCTAAGAAGATATCACAAATCCCCAAGGAGAGTCCAAGTGTGGTGGTGGTTGCGATGCCTGACCTTCCCAGCACTGGACGGGAAGAGGTGGCTCTTTCCACCATTTGCACGCCCCCTGCAAGTGCTGAAAGGAGCACCCACAGTCCACTTGCTGATATGCAAATTGAAGATGTCACTGTTGAAGTACAACAGAATGAGGATACTGGTGTAGCTGGCGCTGAGGAGGAAGTTGGCGAGGAGGATTCTGGTGGTGATGTGGTTTGTTTAAATCAGGCTCCGGGGAAGACAGTTGTTGTCCGTGGGATGAAAAAGCCCATCACGGTCATGCCTGGGCAGAAGACCAAACATTCCACCTCTTTGGTCTGGCAATATTTCTATCCAAATCCGGACAACAACTGTCTTGCCATATGTACCATATGTAAAGGTGAAATAAGTAGGGGTAGGGACGTTAACCACCTAGGAACATCCTCCCTTATACGGCACCTGCAGCGCGTTCATAAAAAGTTACTGTCAAGTTCAGAAACTTTGGCTAAGACCATAAGCAGTCCAGGGACACCTAAATCCCGTTGTCCTGTTGTATCCAAGCGCCTGCAAACCACACCGTCAACTCCCTCCTCGTCAATTTCCTCCTTAGTCAGGATCGGAAGTAGTCCTGCAGGCCATGTCACTGGCATGACTGACTCTCCTATCCGGGATTCCTCTGGAGGATCCTGCATTGCTACATCTCCTGCTGCCGCTGCTGCTTTTGCTGCTGCTGGGTCGTTCATCATCCCAGAGAGGAAGTAGGAACACCACTACTTTTACTAAACAATTGACCCTCCAACAGTCCTTAGCGAGGAGGATGAAGTACGACAGCAGTCATCCTGAAGCAAAACGTATAACTGAGGCCTTGACTGCTATGTTGGTGTTAGACGTGCTTCCGGTATCCGCCATTAGTGCAGTGGGATTTAGACAATTGATGGAGGTAGTGTGTCCCCGGTTCCAAATCCCGTCTAGATTCCACTTCACTAGGCAGGCGATACCGAGACTGTACAGAAACGTCAGAAAAAGTGTCCTCCGTGTCCTCAAAAATGCCATTGTACCCAATGTCCACTTAACCACGGACATGTGGACAACAGGGCAGACTAAGGACTATATGACTGTGACAGCCCACTGGGTAGATGTATCACCTTATGCAGCAACAGCAGCAGCGTCACCAGTAGCAGCATCTCAGAAACGCCAGCTCGTTCCAAGGCAGGCTACGCTGTGTATCACCGGTTTCAGTAAGAGGCACACCGCCGACAACCTCTTAGAGAAACTGAGGGAAATCATCGCCCAGTGGCTTACCCCACTTAGACTCTCCTGGGGATTTGTGATATCTGACAACGCCACCAATATTGTGCGGGCATTACATCTGGGCAAATTCCAGCACGTCCCATGTTTTGCTCACACAATAAACTTGGTGGTGCAGAATTTTCTGAAAAGCGACAGGGGCGTGCAGGAGATGCTTTGGGTGTCCCGAAAAATGTCTGCCCACTTTCGCCATTCAGCGACTGCGTGCCGAAGACTGGAGCGCCAGCAAACACTCTTGAACCTGTCCCGCCATCACCTGAAGCAAGAGGTTGTGACGCGGTGGAACTCAACCCTCTATATATTTCAGAGGATGGAGGAGCAGCAAAAGGCCATACAAGCCTATACATCCACCTGTGACATAGGCAAAGGAGGGGGTATGCACCTGACTCAAGCGCAGTGGAGAATGATTTCCATGTTGTGCAAGGTTCTCCAGCCCTTCGAACTTGCCACACGTGAAGTCAGTTCAGACACTGCCAGCTTGAGTCAGGTCATTCCCCTCATCAGGCTTTTGCAGAAGCAGCTGGAGAAAGTGAAGGAGGAGCTAAGACGGAGCGATTCCGCTCGGCATGTGGGACTTGTGGATGAAGCCCTTCATTCGCTTTGCCAGGATTCCAGGGTGGTCAATCTGTTGAAATCAGACCACTAAATTTTGGCCACCGTGCTCGATCCTAGGTTTAAAGCCTATGTGGTGTCTCTCTTTCCGGCCGACACAAGCCTGCAGAGGTGCAAAGACCTGCTGGTGAACACACTGTCAGCTGAAGCAGAACGTGACACGTCAACAGCTCCTTCTTCATTTTCTCCCGCAACTGGGGCTGCCGGGAAAAAACTTAGCTATCCTAAGCAACCCGCTGGCGGCGATGCAGGGCAGGCAGGACCAAGTTTGGACATCTGTTCCGGACTGAAGGACCTGGCAACAATTTCTGACATGTCTACTGTCACTACATATGATACTGTCACCATTGACAGAATGGTGGAGGATTACATCGGTGACAGCATCCAAGTAGGCATGTCAGACAGTCCATACCTGTACTGGCAGGAAAAAGAGGCAATTTGGAGGCCCCTGTACAAACTGGCTCTATTTTACCTGAGTTGCCCCCCCTCCAGTGTGTACTCCGAAAGAGTGTTTAGTGCAGCCGGGAACCTTGTCAGCGAAAGGCGTAGGAGGTTGCTTCCACAAAATGTGGAGAAGATGATGTTCATCAAAATGAATTATCAACTCTTCCAGGGAGACCAGCCTCCAGAACGTACAGAGGGACCTGTGGTGGTGGATTCCAGTGGGGACGAGTTAATACTGTGAGGATGAGGATGTACACAACACTGAAGAGGGTGAGGACGACATCTTGCCTCCGTAGAGCCAGTTTGTGCAGGGACAGATTAATTGCCAGCTTGTTTTGTGGGGGCCCAAACGAACCAATCATTTCAGCCACAGTCATGTGGCAGACCCTGGCGCTGAAATGATTGCTTTGTTAAAGTGTGCATGTCCTGTTTATACAACATAAGGGTGGGTGGGAGGGCCCAAGGACAATTCCATCTTGCACCTCTTTTTTTTCTTTGCATTATGTACAGTTTGGGGCCTAGTTTTTCAAACTGCCATCCTGTCTGCCACTGCAGTGTCACTCCTAGATGGGTCACTTGTTTGTGCCGCCCACTCGTGTCGCTTAGCATAGTCATCCAGCTACCTCGGTGCAACCTTTTGGACATAAAAACACTATTGTGAGGTGTGAGGTGTTCAGAATAGACTCTAAATTAAGGTTATTGAGGTTAATAATAGCATAGGAGCAGAAAAACCAACACATTCTGTGATTTTAGCTGTTTTTATGCTTTTTTAAAAAAAAATACAGATCCAAAACACAAAACCCAGAACCCAAAACACGGAAGGGTGGTTTTGGCAAAACCAATCCAGATCCAAAACACGAAGAAAGATCCAGATCCAAAACCAAAACACGAAAAGGGGCCGGTGCACACCCCTACTTTAGACGTTGGTGCTAAGCTTTTAACAGGCAGGGAAATATCGGTTACTCTCCCATCTACTACTAAAGAGTTCCTCTGTTTCTTCAACCTGGTCCTAGGAAATAACATTAGGGACTATACTTAAACAGTTGTTCATTTTCTACATGGATCCTCTAAGACTGTTATGCACTCTATTCTAGAGTCCTGTTCCTTTTGGATTAAGGACCTGATTCAGACCTGCTCGCTAAGATGTGTTCGCACGCAGCCAGCCAATTGTTTGCATTCTGCGCATGCGTATGCATCGCAAGGCGCGTGCGTGAACCAGTGCGAGTGATTGGGAAATGCTCGCTCGCTGCGCACAGACAGCCCGGCTGAATGAGTGACAGGAGAAGCCGTTTGTGCAGCAGCCGCGAGCAGTCTCACACAGCAGCCCAGCACAAGCTGTGTGCTGAGCTGCTGAGAGGGAGGGGGGGGGCAGGGGGCAATGCCGGATCCGGGCCCCCACCGGGCCCCCCTAGCAAGCCCGGGCCCGGGTAAACTGTACCCGCTCCCCTCCCTTTCGGCGCCCATGCACACGATGAACCAATGCAACTGGGTAGATCCCTTCTCTCAGCAGAAGAATGTGACTGACGAGTCAAAGAGTCTATACTATTCTGGTCATGTCCTCAAGTGTTGTTCTCGGTAGTCGAGAAATGCCTTCTCCTAAATTTCAATGGGGGAGTCAGTTTAGGAGGAGTTCATCGTCCCCCACAGAATACAGATTGTGTATTACCAGTGACTTTGAAACTGGAAAAAGGAACAGTGTATATATCGGCCTTACTTGATTCTAGGGCCGCTGGGAATTTTATGTCTGCTAGACTTGCGGAAGAAAAAGCTATTCCTTTGATTAAAATTTCCACACCTACCTTTCTTACAGCTGTAGATAACTTTCGTATTCCGCATGCAGGGCCGTTTCTAGGGGCAGGCGACCCGTGCAATCGCACGGGGCGCGCTGCCTCCTACCCCTGCTGTAGAAACAGCATGTTAACTGCCGGGCGCCCGCTGAGATTCAGTTACCAGCGGGCGCCCGGCAGAGCAGAGCAGCCGGAGACGGAGACGGAGGCTCCGGCTTCCGGCTCCCACAATGTGCACTATGGGAGGACGTCATGACGTCTTTCCCATAGTGCAGAGAGAGGAGCAGCCGAGCGGAGCGGACGCCAGAGCTGGGGCCAGAGCGGGGCTGAAGGTAAGTGTTACTGTTTTTTTTTTTTTTTGTGTGTGTGTGCAGGCAGCCTGGACAATACTTGGGGGGAGCCACCACTACTGGGGGCACCTGGGCACAGCTACTAGGGACATTACTCTGGGGGCACTTCTACTGGGGTTATTGCTTAGGAGGCACCACTACTGGGTGCATTACTCAGGGGCCAGGGGCACTTCTACTGGGGGCACTAATACAGGGGCATTAATACTGGGGAATTTATAAAGGGGACACTAGTACAGGGGGCATTACTATTGGGGGCAATACAACTGGGGACACTACTACTGGGGCACTACAACAGGAACCATTACTATTGGGGGCATTACTGATGGGGGCATGACTACAGGGGACATGACTACAGGGGGCACTGCATAAGTTACACTACCACTGTGGGCACTGCATAAGGGGCATAAATACAGGGGACACTGCAT
This sequence comes from Taudactylus pleione, assembly GCA_031769625.1. Taxonomy (NCBI): domain Eukaryota; kingdom Metazoa; phylum Chordata; class Amphibia; order Anura; family Myobatrachidae; genus Taudactylus; species Taudactylus pleione. The sequence continues at coordinate 2,780,237 of JAUIMM010000228.1, read as the reverse complement.
ATGGGGACAACTACAGGGGGCACTGCATAATGGGCACTTTTGCCTGAGAGCCAGTGGGGGGGAAGCCTAAGACCTGTCGGGATGGAATGGCAAGGGAGGGGGCTGGAATGGTAAGGGAGGGGGCTGGAATGGTAAGGGAGGGGGCTGGAATGGTAAGGGAGGGGAGAGAATGGTAAGGGAGGGGGCTGGAATGGTAAGGGAGGGGAGAGAATGGTAAGGGAGGGGGCTGGAATGGTAAGGGAGGGGGCTGGAATGGTAAGGGAGGGGAGAGAATGGTAAGGGAGGGTAGAGAATGGTAAGGGAGGGGGCTGGAATGGTAAGGGAGGGGGCTGGAATGAAGTGTGTATTATGTGAATCATGTTTTTTCAATGTGTTTTATGTGGTTCTGGATTTAATAATGTATTTGAGGTGGATGTGGTTTTAAAACGTAGTTTATGTGCCTCTGGCTTTTCCAATATATTTTATGTGGAAGTGGTTTGTTGCAGTGTATTTTATGTGGATCTGGCTGGGCTCGCTCCCAACGCGACTAAAACCGGGTGTGATGCAAGGTCATACTTCTGCAAATGTCACACCACAGGCATGCACACAGAAATGCGGCGTGGACTTGTGACAGCTAGGCCACACCCCATTTTTTGAGCGCGCGCCTCCGGCGCGCGCATGCTGTCTATCTTTTATTTAGCTACATATATTTTTCAGCGCTTTGCCTCTGACAGGTTAGACACCCTTGTACTCAGTAGTCACGGTGGCTGTCATTCTGTGGGCTTTCTAGATCACGCTCCCTTACTGTGATACCACACCCCCTCATGATGACGCCACGCCCACTCCACAATATTACTGCTTCGAGGGGGGGGGGTGCATTTTGACTGCTCGCACTGGGAGCCTCAGACCCTAGAAACTGCCCTGTCCGCATGGTACCATTACCCACCTAACCTCTCCAGTTATGTTGCAGGTTGGAATCTTACATTCAGAGACTTCACAGTTCCTTGTGATTCCTGAGGCTACCAATGCTGTCATACTCTGCTTCCTGTGGCTTTAACATAACAATCCACACATCGATTGGTCATCTCTTCAAATGCTGCGGTGGGGAACTAATTGTTCCAAGTCCTGTATCCAGAAGGTTCATTTTACATTGTCTAACCTCTGAGAAAGAAAACCCAGGACTGTCCCATTTACTTGATTAGAGCATATCCTCTATCGGTTCCCGAAACACATGCCATATCTGAATACATCAGGATGATTGGGGGAATTTGCTACCTTGGGCAGAGTTCGCGCACAATACCATTATCATGAGTCTTCCGCTTCTACTCCTTCTCACATTGTTTATGGCCAGCCTCCCCAGGTACCATTGTTCACACTATTAGCAGTAACCTCCGTTCCAGCTTCTAAGTTGCCCTTATGAACTTTTGCAGTGAATTGGCGACAAGTCCTTGAAGCACTTCTCAAAGCGTCTCAATGTTACAAAATCCGAGCAGACCAAAAAAAACGAGCCATTCCAGAACTTAAAATATGAGACACAAGGCCTGATTCAGACCCGGTCGCAAGCGCTGAGCGCTCGCAACCGGGTCGATGGTGACCCAGAGCGCATGCGCGAGACCCGGATAGCGACGGGCAATTCGTCGCTCTGGGTCTCGCACCAAAGGGGGTGTACTGTCGATGTTGAGTGACAGCATGCCCCCTTTAGTGGGCGGGCCGGGGGGTGGCTGCCCAGACGGAGGCGTTCCCATGAGAACGCCTACCGTTTGGGAGCGGCCCACTGTTTGAGCCGAAAGCTCTCTGGGGTTTGCGGCAACGAGACCCTATCACAAGGGTCTCGTCGCAAGCCCGATGGTCAGAGCGTCCGGCTCTGAATCAGGGCCACAGTTTGGCTTTCCACACTTAAGGGTATAATTACTAAGGTGCGGGTTTTTAGAAGTGGAGATGTTGCCCGTAGCAACCAATCAGATTCTACTTAACATTTATATAGCACCTTCTAGAAGATAATACTAGAATCTGATTTATTGCTATGAGCAACATCTCACACTTTAGTAAATATACCCCTATAATCTTTGTTTAAGAGTTCAATCAATGAGGTTTGCTCCTCATTTCATTGGACAATTCATTATTTCATGAGTCATCAACCCGGGATTTATCAAACTTTATTTTCACACATAACTCAAAATACCAAATTCCATCCAAGTATCTTTGTTGAAACAGCTCATCTTGAATTGATTCACCCAAACAAGGTTCACATGCTGTTCATACAGAGCAAGTAGAAGAGTATGAAATAAAGACGATCTTAGATTCTCGCTTTAGACACAACCATTTACAATATTTGGTGGATTGAGAGGGTTATAGCCCTGACATAAGGTCCTAGATCAGAGACTCTGATGTTCATGCTGCAGATTTACTCATAGAGGAGGGGGTACTGTCATGAATTGGGAACTTAGCCCCACATACGCACCCAGTGCAATCATATCATTGCTGTCTGCAGATTGCCAGGTCAGCATTTCCATTCGCTCCAGATATAAGTAAGCAAACCAGCCATCTGCATGGATGCGCCCATGTTGGGTTTCTCCATGTGATTCTCCAAACCAATCCCTGCACTACAGCTATGCTCACAGGAACCAAACTACCTTTGAACTTCCACTACTGTCTATTTAAAACTGCTCTGGCCATCTGCCAGAACAATACCCTCCTCGCTTGCTCCTGTACTTGTTTCCTGCTCCTGTACCTGCAGCCAGTACCGCGGAAACCATCCCCTGCTGCCTGTCTTTTCATAAGCATTACTGTGTTCCTGCTGGCTCAATCTATGCACTGCTTAGCCTCCCTTGCATCAGCTCCACCTGTTTACTAAATCAGGTACGTACAGTTTATCTGTTTAATACCAGCATCACAGCATTCATTCATCACACAGTAACACTTTGCCTGCTGGCTATCTTGAGCTGCACATTCACTCCATCTACCATAGCTGTTATCTACTGGTGTGCCTATCCGCTGTCTGCCATCTACTAAAGATATTCTACAGTGTCTCTTACATTTGGTGCTCTCATGGACTCTTAAGGTGCTCATCCACTAGGCCAGTGGTTCTCAAACTCTGTCCTCAACAGTGACCTGCAAAACAGTTCATGTTTTGCAGGTCACTCAGCAGGTGCACAGGTGTAGACATTACTCACTCACACATTTTAAAAGGTCCTCAGGTGGAGCTAATTATTTCACTTGATTCAGTGTGGAGACCTGGAAAATATGCACTGTTTGGGGTCCTGAGGACCGAGTTTGAGAACCTGTGCACTAGGCGATTTATTTGAGCGATTGAACGATAACTATATCGTTCATTCGTTCATAAATCGTGCAAATCGTTTGCTGGTCGTTTAGACATCTATAATCGGGCAAACATGCTGGTCAACCTGACGATAACGTCAGGTTCAGCATGTTACCAGATGACTGATGTGCCTGCACTGAACGACTGCTCGTTCAGTGTAGGCACATCACAGACTGACAAACAACTGCACAGTGGATGGGAACCTTTACTCTGTCTCTGGTTTATTCTGCAGGGTGGTGCTATGGTCGGCTCCCCTATTCTGAATTAATTACTATCGGCTGTTCTGTGTTTCAGGGCTTTGATTCCAGGGTTGTGGAGGTATCCAGTTTACGGTTTTTTTTTTTGGCTGTGGCAGCTGATGGTCCTGGATATCGTATCTCCACTCTCAGCTCTGAGTCTCAGAACTCAAATCCAGTTCCAGGCTAGTTGCTGTGGTTTGGATCCCAGTGTGATACAGCTCCTGTAGTCAGTCACTGTGCATTTCCTATCCCGGACACTAGTTGTGAGTTCTGTGATCGCAATTCCAGGTTCGATACTATGCTGCTCTGAGTTCCCTAGTAGCTTACCTGAGTTCCCAGTAGTATGTTCCAGCCTGTAGCTCCTTAGGCCTGGAGCTGAGGTTGAGTTCAGTACACACTGTTCAAGGTATACACGGCTAGGATTCTACAGTAGTCCTGCATCCGAGTCTTGAGTTAAGGTCATTTGGCATTGCCAGTATTGTCCTGCACACCCCAAGCACCTCAAACCTTTGTCTTATCCGTTCCATGAGCAAACAACTCCTCAGATCTCCTAACTTTACTCATACTCCTACTTCAGCTGGCCTAAATGGTCACAACACGGATCTCAAATATCCTAAACTCGTGACAGTTATGTCCTGTTCAACGCTATGGTTTTAGTGATCCTCCTGCTCCTGTTTTACTGTAGTTCTGATTATTCTAAGGGATTGAACTCCCCTAATAAAAACAGATTGGCCCTTTCCACTTTTTATAAGCATAGAGCAAATTTCTCCTTGTTGAGGCATCGGTATTATGTGACTGTCGTTTCCCATTAGATTATTGTTATCATGAATTGCTATACTTTTTCATACTTTTGCGACCTTTGCTTTCCATTCTAAGGTAAAAGATACAAATGGTTGCTATCTTATTATGCTCAATTATATAATTTGTGAAAGATCCTTCTATACCTTAACCCTCAATGTCCTCTCTAGGACTTCATTTGCCATTCTTATCAGCTCATGACTTGAGTGCCCTAAATGCTCCTTGGACCAAACAAGAGGTGGAACTAGCAATTAAGACTCTCACTGCTGAGCATTGAACTGGTATGCTCAGGTATAACTAGGGGAAGTACATCCCTGTTTAGATAAGCACCCATGTACTGTTATTCTACCTATCTCTATACTAAGGTGAGTAATATTACACTCCAAATTTCCCCAGTATACTGAGGGACACATCAATGATTGATTATTATAGTTATAATTCTATGGACGTTCAAAGTACGAGGTGTGTCCCAATAGAAAGGAGTATATTTTTTCCTTTTTTTTTCCAATATATATATTGCCTTCTATGATATCCAAATGTTGGATGAATATGATCTGAATAATGATCATATTTACAGATACCTAGTCTCCTGTGTCTGGAACCATATTCCATTACCCCTCTCAACACAAAGCAACTCCGGAATATTTCCACCTGAAATGCTGGAGGTGCAAATTGTTACCCTTCTTAAAATGGGTAAAGACCCTGGATAGTGTAAAAATGATTGCCCCTCCAAATGGTGATATTGCTCTATATGCTAAAGCACAGGATCCCAAACACGGTCGTCAAGGATCCTCAACAGTTCAGGTTTAAGAGATATCCATGGTTGAGCACAGGTGGTTAAATCAAATGAACTGAGGTACTATTTAAGTCAACTGTGCTCAACCATGGATATCTCTAAAACCGGAACTGTTGAGGATCCTTGAGGACTGCGGTTGGGAACCTCTGTGCTAAAGTAATAGCCAATTACCTATGTCGACTTCCTTTCTCTTTAATTCATCCTGATCAGGTGGGGTTCATAACAGGTAGACAGCCTTAGATAATGTTTGTAGGGTTTATGACTTAATTGACTTTCCCTCAATGTCTGCAATGGGCTTTGTTTGGCTTTCCCTTGATGCAGAGAAAGCTTTTGATAGGCTATACTGGCTGTATATGCATGATGTTCTTTCTGTTATTGGTTTCCAAGACTACTGCCTATATTGCACTGCTAGTTCTCCTGTGCACCCCCTCCTTTTTCAATGTTCCCTTTTTTCTTTCTGCATCCCCGATTAAAATTACAATTCGATAAACATTATTGATGATTATATATAGCTGCACCCAGTACACAAGTTGTCCCCCCCCCCCCCGTTCAAAATCCCCATATCTATGAACTGTAACTGGTGAAAGAGTAGGGGTGAAACAATTGATCACCAGAGGCTTGAGTAGCAAATGTGAAAGACCTTTGGAATTCATACGGTATGAGGTAGATCTAGCCCGAGAACTACAGGATTACCCACTTGAAGTGTCTTGCGTGAAATGTTTTGCAAATTTAATTCTTGGAACCTTTATGCATAACTTGTGCATAGACAACCAAGCTCAGTCTCCTAGGAGTAATTCTGGAACAAATCATCTCTTCCTGTCTGCAGATGGAACAGTGAAGTAGGATAGTAATTCTGGAATAATAGGATGAAAATTATACTGGATGAATAAAGGTGAAAAGGGTGTAGACTCATGAAGCAGATTGTTATGGTCGAATTCTGCCCATAGAGAGGTGATAAGACCTTTAAAACAGTCTTGTGAGGTCATCTCTTTAATCAAGCCAGCTTTCCTTTCAAGCAATACACGCTTATGGGTACTCAGATGCCCACAGGTCTACAATTCCAATAAGCAAAAGTTTATCACCCCAGGGTATTGTTGAAATTTAAGGAAGCACAAAACACTACATGGGACCACCAAAAGTTAGAGAGCGAGACAAGAACAGAGCCACTGAGTGGCAGAGCGTATGGTTCAGGTTGATGGCGAGTGAGGTTTAGTAAGAGACGGAGCTGCCAATAAACAGATAACAGTGTGATATACTGGGTTAAGGCTGGCAGCAGACAAGCTATATCATTTATATAATCTGGGGTCAGGGCTAGCAGCAGGACAACTATATTGTTTATGAAATCCCAGGTCAGCGACAAATCCAAAAGACAAACCATGCCAGTAATGGGAAATAGAATGCAAGTTCAGCTACAATCAATACAAGAATTATTACCAGTGCAGGTGTAGTGCACTAGCAACAGGTGTAGTGCACTAGCAACTTTTTAAACCCAGTTATTTTGAGAAGCAGACATACTGTATATTCTAAGGCTTTTTTTCCTGGTCCTGATTGATCAGTTTGTCAAACAGAATAGGGGTGATAGGCTGAATATCATAAAACTCCTATAAAGAGGTCTTGAAAAAATCTCCTTGGTGAATTGCACTGCTATCTAGGGAGCTGAGGAGAGCCCTTTCAATGGAACAAAGTGGGCAGCTTTTAAAAAATTGTTTAACCCTACTCAGATGATACTAAATCCCTAGCACACCAGTAAATCTGTTTTCAAATCCATGGATGTTTGGCCATGGACTGTCACAAGCTTACGGATAGTAAATGCTTGCCTGTACTTTGGGATTGGCGAGACCTAGTACTGAGGCACAGAGTCTAACTGCCGGCGGTATTCACTAGGGACCTCCGCAAGGAGGTTTGGACTTAGCTGCTTCGACATACAGGTTGCAGCCCTCAGACTTGGTTCCCTAGTACAGGTGCTGGTGTACTCTGGATTGGAGTGGAGTATGATGAAAGCATACAATGTAGTCGACAAGCCGGGTCAGAACCAAACGGACAAGACTGTACCAAGGATCAGACAATATTGGGTCAGGAACGAGGCCAAGGTCAAAACCGTAATTCCAAGCGCAGTACCAGGGAGAAGACGGAATCAGATCGCAAGTAAGCCAAAGGTCAGCAACTATAAGCAGGAATCACTGGTGACAGCAACACTGGAGTAAGGTTTGAGAGCCTATACTCTGGCACAGGAGTGCCCCGGAGACCTCTCGCCCGCTGCCCCACAGATCCGATGCGCTGTGACATGGACATTCTGGAAAAAGAAGTAGAAATAAAAGTCCAAATGAAATATGATGAGATGATCTGTGCTGAACACATTGCACACAGGCAGAAACATACAGAAGTCCTTACCTTTGTGAAGAATAATAGGCCACCCTTCACTATGAGGTACAGTAGGTCTAAAACTGTGTTGATCCCAACATGATCAGAAAAGCGAGAGACCTATTTACTTAATGATAAGCCTTAGTACTTAGCACATTCAGCTTTAAGAAAAATGTGGCTGCTATAGGTGAAGATCTCTATTAATTGTTTTAGAAGTCTTCAGTTATTATTCATTAAACACTTGATTCAGAGAAACCATTCTGGAATAAGTGGTAGCGTTTATCTATCTTCGATGGTAATGTGTTTAAGCCTTAATAGTTAATAAATGGTCTTAGGCTGACTTCTTTCTTTTTAAAGAAGAAAAAACCTGCTCTAGCTGAGTGCTGATGAGCGGGATTTACAATAAATCACAGAATGCATTAAAAAAAAAAGTATGTATATAATTAGTCAGTGCCTCAGAAGGGATAGTGGAAATATTCGGCCCTGTTCTGGAGTCTTGCCAAGTAACGGATCGATGAGACAATGCCACACACAATAAGGTGGCAACTACTCTACCCTCTGTTTAATGAAGATGTCAGCAAATTAATAATACTGTAGCCACAGCTCAAGTCTGTCTCAAGTGATTAACAATGTTACATGGAAATAGTATAAATACAAATACTAAAAACAAATAACCAGACGCAATAGTATATGTATATCTCAAGTTGTCTATAAAACATATAAAAAAAGCTGCTACCCAATTAATTGCTCCCATAATGCTAATTAACGATATACAAATACTGGATACCTATGTGCAGAATTAGTCTAAATCACCTTATATCTGGAAACAATATTTGAAGCCTCTCACCTGCTCTTGAAGTTTTCTGTGCACCCTGCACCACAGCAGGGAGACAAACCGTCCAAGGTGGAGTAATGACTGGGTAGTCCTGCACAACAGATGAATGTAGCTATGAGTGCTGGGTGGTAATTCCTGTTTAATACAGGTAACAATATAATAAAAGAGGCAGTAGCAGGTCCGGTTCGGTTTCAGGTCTGGCAGCAAGGTATCCAATCCATTACCAAGGTCAGGCAGCACAAGTATCCAATATACAGAGACAAAGGCAGGTCAAAGTCCAGTTCCAAGGTCTGGCAACACAGGTATCCAATATGCAGGGACAAAGTCAAAGGCAAAGTTCACAGAATAACAACATCAAGAAGACCAATTACCTAACAATTAATGCCCTTAAATAGTGCTTGGCAGATGAAATTTCCATCATCCACTGAGTCTAGAAAGGATTGAAGTGGAATCAGGCTCTTGGCCTATTTTAAAGAAATTTCACTGGCAAACTGCTTTGAAGTTTTGGAATGTGATACGGGCAGAACAGTTCCGAAGATTGTCTCCCCAGATCCAGTTAGGCTATCCCATTCTCAGACATTTTGAGCATAAGGCCTCTCCACGGTAAAGACAGAGGATGTTCTTAAAACTTCTGTCTTGCTGCTGTGGAGTAATACAAGAATGCCCCAATGCCAAGGGTTACTGAGACTGGAGCAGTGAAAAGTGGTGCAAGCCTAAAGCTAGACTATCTGGTTTGTTCCTTCTCTTATGAACGCTCCCTAAAGTGGATGACCACATTTACACAGTAGGAAATCAAGTCATCCAAGGTAGAGGGTAGTTCACGGGTTCCAAATGAACTTTATTATCATCTTACAAAAGGTGCTTACTAGTACTGCATTGTTCCATTGAACTTCAGAAGATAAGGACCTAAACTGCACTGCACAGTATGGGTGTCTTTTCTGAGATAGAGAATTCCAGATACTGCTGAAGATACATGTCCCGGTTTGTAAAAAAAAAAAAAAAATCTTTAATGATTCCAAGAAAGAAGCACAATCATGAAGGAAAGTATCATTGTGCTCCCAAAGAGGAGAGCACAGGCCAGAGTTTGACCAGTCAGTAATGATAATGTTTAAGTTTCCTTGGTCTTTTCAGTAGGGAAATTTGTAGGCTGAAGCTCCAACGGGATTGAGCATTGGTTAAGAATTGCCCTCAATTCTTTGGATGTCCATCAAATTTAGTTGGAATAGCGATTATGAGTTGTGAAGTTGCTCCCACAGGAGCAGGCAGAGGTGCTGGATTCACTGTCCATCTGCTGTACAAGGGACTAGAGACACTGCATTGCTTGCTTTTGTTTAGACACTTGGTTGTGCACTTGAGATTAGGTGATGTAGGAGATCATAAGATTTGCACAACCTGGGACAGAGGCATGAAGTTTAAAGCAGTTGTGGTTTTCACAAGGAACCCTTTAAAAGATTACTGAGGACATGAGGTGACTTAATTGATATTATAGCCCTTGCGAGTAAGTGGTCAGAAGCTGCACAATAGACAATACAGCTCATTTTTAAATCTTCTGTCTCATTTGTTCCAGGGAGAATCGAGAATTACCTATTTGCATAGTTTTATCATGGAATGGAGCAGGAGAGCATAGCACCAAATGAATATTAGCCAGGGAGCACTACCTCTTCTCAGTTGGCCTTTATTGGATTCAAAGATCTATGTTGTTGCATAATGATATTAATTCATCCAAATAGGTGAGGAGTTCCTGGGCTGCGAGTTAATCTTTAATCCGGTCTGCAAGACCATGCCAAAACACAGCTGCTAAAGCCTTGCTGTTCCATTAAAACTTGGAGCTTGCACTACATATTGGCCCACAGTCTGTAACCTATGCCATAGCCGTACATTTCTGCTAGTCCAAGTAATTGAATTGAACTCTTGCCACTGAGTTTGTCCATAATATTACTTTCCACAAATCTTCTTCCATGTTTCTATTCTTTATTGTTTACAGTTATCATCAACATCTTACTTTCCTCTGTTTCTCCATCTGACGTACCTGCTCTAGATCCTCTTCTTTGGAATTGTTCTAGCATATAGGCTCATGTTAGAATCTTCAAAGAGGTACTAGTCATTATTAGAAATTTGCAGACAGAAAAAAGCAGAATATTCCCAATCTGTCACCAGTAGATAAAGTATAGCTCTTCATCCACTATATTTAGACTCCAAATACCATGTATGAATTTCACTCCAAGCTTCATAGTATCCTGCAGAGTCCTTCAAAATAATTAATTCAATAGCCTTCCGCTTAGCGTTTGACTCCTGTGTTAAAGCCTCTGATATGATGGTACTCCAATTTCTTTAAAAAATGTAATAGAAAATTCCATAACGGTTTTTTATTTTATTTGGGACGGGGTTTGATGTCCAGCTCTAAAATGTGGGTACTGGGTTGGAAGGTGGGGTCTCGCTTCCACCAAATGTCTGCTGTACTCTCCAATGAGCTCCAACCTTCCTCGTGCTGCATCATCTCCTGCTTGCCAAAACTGCTGGGGGAAGTTACGTCTCCCTTTTACAGAATTAATGGGGCTAATTCAAATAAGTCTCAGCCTACATAAGTTCACTCTGTGCACTGATTTTGTGCCAGAATGTAATGGTTATGTTTCCTAGCTCCAGTGCTATATTCTTCAATGCCCTTCCTGTGTTCCAAACCATTGCTTGTTTGTTTTTTTTACCCTTAATCTGTGCCTGTGCCCCTGACTCCTGCTAGGGCAGTGTTCCTGAATCCTTGCCTGTGACAAGACCTTGTGTCGGAATAGTCTCTTGGATGAGTTTCTGTACCACACTACCTAACATACCTCCATATCCCAGCTTGTCACATAAGGAGGCAATTAGAGGTCCATGACCTGCAGACTCCCAGAAGTGGTCCAAACCAACTTGCAGCAGCTCCTGTCAAAGAGTGGGGGATCCATTAGACTCCACACTTCAAAGATCTCACTACTAATCTCTATACTATAGAATCCTATATATTCAGTCTGAATTACTACAAGGAATGCCATTCTAATGGGTAGCAGACTGTGATCACCACTTTTTTGTGGATGATCACTGGCTGGTGTTGAAGACCCTCAATGATCAAGTTGTGCATTCCCTAGTCCAGAATCATCTGGTACAGTATATAGCTTAATATATATCTTAATAAAATTAGCTATAGTTGGGAATATATATAATAATCAATTCATATTTCAACCTGTCAATGGTCATGTCAACAATGATGTAAAGGCCTTCATGGTCTGTCAGTAATGTGTGTTGATAGTGCACATAACTGGCTTGTTGAACAGAATTGCAGTCACTCTTTCTTTGTCACAAAAGAACCAGTCTCTGATCCAAGTATCTTTCAAAGAGCTTGTTGTGTAATAAAGTAAAATAATTGTGAAGTCCGATCAGCTTAAAGGCTTCAATTCTGAACGCACTGACTTGCAGGGTCAGTGTGGTACAATTTATAGACAGAAAACCATAAAGGAGTAACCTTATGATGCGTACACACGGTACGATTAAACAGGACAATATGAACAATAAAGATATAGTTTTATCGTTATAGTTCATATCGTCATGTTTCTGGTCCCCTCAACCGACCAAAACGATGGTCGATGCGCGGGCATGAATGGTCGATATAGATATCGACCATCGCCAATGCATGAAGGCCAACATGGTCGATATCGACCATGTTAGCCTGTTTACTATAGGGACACACGATCATTAAACATGGGTTGTTATAGTAGTTGGGGGATTGCTTCATATGCTGGATGTTCAATCCAGCACATGCAGGACGATCAGACAACGAGCTTTCAAACTGTCTTCCTGAGTCATAGTAACCTCTTGCTTGTCATCATTGTCGTATCCATGTGTGCTTATGTCCTCAGGCGCTCGCCACTCAGAGTGGGAAAGTTGCAGGTAACAGTTTACAGTTAAAAACAGGTTTGTCACGGCCAGGGTTTCTCTGCATGGTAGTCACCGGGTATTCCTGTGAGGTCGCTATGGCGGGGGGTCTCTGGCAGCAGTGCTGGTGTTTGGCGAGGGGCATTGGCTGTGCATGGTTCTGTGCGGTCACATTGACACCAGGCCTGGTGAGGTCTGGCGATGTTTTTGTTCCGTTGGCATGGGTGCCACCATCTTGCCTGCGGCCATGTGATTCCAGCTGTCCAATTCTGGTAGGTCATGTGCTCATTCCAGCCAGTCACAGCATGGCACTGAGTATTTAGGAAGGTCTAGAGCCTTCCTTCCTTTGCCAGTGCAACGTGTTTCTCAGCTGCGGCTGAGAGAGAGTACCTGTGCCTTACCTGCCTGCTTGTAAACACTACTAGCCTGAACCTTGCCTGCTCCAACCTGCTGGACTTACCCTGCACCCTCCATATATCTTTTCACCGGCCTGAGTACCTGAACCTGCTGTTTCCCTGCACCTTGCCTCCCTTCACTCCCAGCTGGACTTTATTACCTCTGCCTGCATTTGTTTCAGCTCACCATACTTGCATTCAGTTCCAGCTCATCATACCTGCATTCTGTTACAGCTCACCATATTTGTATACTGGACTGTTCCTGCCTGTCACTATTTGTACATTCTCCCATTAACCCCCACTGCAGTAATCAAGTGGACTTTAGTGCTATACCTGGACTTTTTCATTTTGCCATTCCCATGTCTTCTAAGCCACTTATTAATAACTCCACTTTTTCATTTAAGTCTGCTTCTGTGTCTCCTCCTATCACCACCCCGGGTCCACAACAAAATCAGAACTTCACAAGGTTCTTATGGAAAGCATATGCATTTACCAAACAAGCTGTAACTACAAGCAATGTTGAATAAAATAAGCGATCACAATCTGTGATCACTTACAAAATCAAATATATTTTCATACAATAGAATTGCAGTGCTATATTTACACACTGTTATTTTGGAAATTGTGCAACGTTCGTAATGAATATAAACACTAATATATAACAATGCGTGATATTGAAAAGCAATATTTAAGTATATAGCAAATACAAAATATGATTTAAACGTACATAAAGTTGTTTATTGTTGTACTTCATTCAATTTTGGTACTTGACAGAGTGTTCGTCTTTGAGTGACACACCTATCGCACACTTCAAGGGTGAAGAAATAGCAGATATCCTTTTTCATTATTATCAGACCCTTTACTCACAAGAACCTGTGGCACTACAACAGAACGTTTTGGGATGGAATCCGTATATAGTAGATTCTCAAATGTATTTAACTCTATATTGGAAGACAAATCCCTTCCTCTACATTTCAATTGAGCCACAGTAAAAGTTTTACCGAAACCCGGTATACACCCCCTTTTACAGGTCCATCTTTTTACTCCATGTTGATTACAAATTGTTTACGAAAATACTGGCATAAAGAATTAAGGTAATCCTCCCAACAATTATACATCCTAACCAAACTGGATTTGTGTGGGGCCGAAGCTCCATAACTAATGTTAGAAAAGTCTTAACTCCCCGGTGGATGGTCCCAGGTTTCTCTTGTCTTTGGATGCTGAAAAAGCGTTTGATTTTGTAACCTGGGACCATCTATTTCAGATACTTCACCGTTTTGGTCTACCCTCTCTCTTTATTGACCTTTCAACTTCCTTATATTTGTCACCTATTACTCGTGTCCTTACAAATAAGTATCTTTCCCCACCTTTTTACATTCAGAGAGGGGCGAGACAGGGGTGCCCCCTCTCCCCACTCCTTATGGCAACTGCTCTTGAGCCATTGGCGATAGCGTTACGACAAAATTCCGCTTTTAAAGGTATTAAAATTATGGCTCAAGAAAGTAAATTATCTTTCTTTGCGGATTACATGATGCTCTTCATTTCAGGCCCCATAAAGTTCCATCCCAGCAATTATAGATACCATAACTATGCTCAGCTCCTTTGCGGAATACCGCATTAATGTAGATAAATCTTTCCTATTAATGCTACCTCCTTCTTATCCTCTCAACCTCATATAGCTTCTATATTTACCAATACTCCTCATAAGCTTCAGTAAGGTATTTTTATCCCAGCTCAGATATTGTCACTCTATAGTATTAATTTACCCCATTATTAAACAAATTGCAATCTCAACTTTTGAATTGGAAGGACCTTACACTTTCTCTTCTTGGCCAAGTTACAGTGATAAAAAATATAGTATTTCCAAAATTGGCTTATCTTCTACAAACATTACCTATTACACTCACGAAAGCTGAAATCCTTCACTGTACGCAAATGTTTTTTACATTTATCTGGCATTACCAGAAGCCTAGGATGAGTCGCTCTCGCACCTATATACCGAAGATCAAGTGAGGACTTAAGCTGGCCACACATCTAAAGATTATCTGTCCAACCAGCCAACTAGTTGATTGGTTGGAATGAAAATCTGGTAACGTATGGGAGTAAATGATGATCAGCAATTTGCTTCTAAATGCCAGAAAACAGATGAAAATGGTCGTCAGACAAGTTTGTTAAATGTTTGATCTAAACAATTTGTTCAAACAACAGTTTTTGTCCATTTTCCGGCATTTGGGAGCAAATTGCAGACTGTCATTTGCTTTCATACCTTACCAGATTTTCATTGCAACCAATCAACTAGTTGGATGGTTGGACAGATAATCTTTAGATGTGTGGCCAGCTTTAGTGTTCCCCATGTTCCTGCATTTCCAAAATCTGTTTTGTTTCGCTACGTGGCCGATTGGCTACTACATATTGAACACTATACTAACCTTAATTTAGAAGAGGCCTTATTCTACCCATATGCCCCGGCAGCCTTGCTACATACTGCGAAAACACAACTCCCTTTCATCATCCGTTCTAATCTGTTTTGGGATACTTATAAAGCATGGTCAAGTGTTAACATACATTTAAAGAAAAATCCCCTTTCTTCCCCTTCATACCTTTTTGGGGTAACAACCTTTACTCCTTCTCTTAATAATCACCTGTTCAAATTTTGGTGCCAAAGAGGTATTATGTCTATTAAGGATGTATTTGACCCAGGGGGCCATATCCTATCATTTACACAGTTGCAAGATAAATTTGGTCTTCCTCGTTCTCATTTCTTCATGTTTTTACAAGCACGTCATTATGTCCAATCGCTAGACAACCCCTTTTGGAAAGTGGACACCCCAGATGTTTTATCTCAAACACTTTCCTCCTGCCGTTTAATTAAATTTAGAATATGTCATCTACACCCTCACTTAGTTGAATTGACCCCACGAGCTTGGGCCACTATCTCGCAGGCATGGCACACAGAAATACCCGAGCTACCTGACTTTGAATTAGTTCTTGCAAAATTATAGACTGTTTTGCCTAATCTTAACTCAGCACGATTACAAGAGATTAATTTTAGGATATTGAATCGTACTTATATATCCCCTCCACATTGAAAGCACCTTGTGGCCTCGGATACTGGGAATAGTGTCAAATGTGGCCACTCCAATGCCTCTTTATCCCACAACCTATGGGGGATAAACCTAAGTAGGTTTTGGAACAAACTTTTATGCTTGTTAAACACACTGAAACTAAAATTATCTAAGAGTGCTAATGCTTTTCTTTTTGCTGATTTCTCCATCTGGGAGGCAGAGTCTTCTTTAGGTCCTTGGAAACCATCCTTGATGGTTATGGTAATAGTAGCCAAGCAATTGATACCTAAACATTTGGATCTCGCGATCTTCTCCCACGTTGATTGAATGGAAGATCTCTGTAGTAGATGATCTTTAATGTGAAAGGTGCATGGCTACTTTCAATATTGAAAAAGGAGTCTTGGCCTTCTCCAAAAAGTGAGGGAATGTATATTGAGTGTCTGCCAACTCAGACACAGAATAATATCTGGAAGGTTTTTGAACATACGGAGTGATTTTTGTTACGACAGGTCACTTAATGCGCTCTCACTTCATTTTTATTTCGCTAATCAGATAATTTTGTTTTACTACAGTATATTGTTACTGTCTGGTGGTTGGACATCTATTTCGGCTTGATATGTATCTGAACATGCCTCCTCATCTTGCTGTGTTCTGAATTGTGTTACACTGTTGCTCTCTTTAGGCGATTAATCTTATCACCTTTCAGTTGGTTCTCGTTGTGACGTGGGTAAATTATATATTGCGCTACATTGCTGTTTTGGTATTTTTATTTGTTTACTTGTATATCATACTTGGGTAACTCAGTATATTTGATGTATGAGTTTGTTCTATGTTAAATCTCTCACATCTTAAGAAAAATTTATCCACATTTGTAAAATCTTCTTTTCATATTCTTTTATCTATGTAATTGTAAAATATAAAATTATAACAGCAATTTCTATTTCTGTTTTTTGTCCAGAAATAATGTGGACAACTGCTCAAATATTATGTTGTATTTCAATCTTGATATGAATAATGTACATTTTATTTTGCTGTTCAATGAAGATTAAAAAAAAAAAAAAGAGCTTGAGGTCTGATGTTAACCTTTTCCATTATATAGGATGTCCGTTTCTCTACATTCCAAAACAATATTTAATAATGTTTGACTGAAGACTCCTGAGAAGGGGTCAGAATTTTGACTAGGACAAATTGAAAGGTAGTTATGAGTACAGTGGAGCTCAATTCTGGGCTTGATTTAGTAAGGATTGCAGTTGCGAATACGCCGATTGTTGCGTTCTGTGCATGCATCGCATTGCGCGTGCGCAAACTAGCTATTGCGATCGGGACTGCAATCGCGGATGGATTGACAGGAAGCACCATTTGTGGGTGGTGGTGGGGGCGTGGTTGGCCAAACGTAGGCGTGCCAGTGCATTTTAATGCCGTTGCATGGGCGTGCATAAATTATCCATACGCAGCCTGAGGCCTCATAGCGTGCTCTGAATTAGCAATTCCTGAGTGAGCTCTGACCTGCCTTAACTGTGCATATGGGTCCGATGTTACCGATTATTTTGCTATGTTGCTAAAGTATACTGATTTGAGTAAGGGGAAGTGGGCGTCCTTATGTTAGGCTGCGATGGCAAACATTTGCATATCATTGCTGATATTAGCAACTGCGTTGCATGCGTATTAGAATAGCGATCCTTGCTGAATCAGGCCCTCTGTCTAAACAAGCAGTATAGAGTTGTCTTTTGTCTGTGATGTTGGCAAACCAAAGAAATACATTTAGGTCCATTTATATTTTGACACTATTTTTGTTATTTTAGCCACTTACAAAAATATACTTAAGTTACAGTTATATAATTAATATGGCTTTAGGGCCTGATTCAGAGCCGGACGCTCTTTCAGAGCGCTCGCTCTGAATCAGTGCCCTCCTTCTCTTTTTTTAGAGCGGCCTCCTGGCCGCTCGCATAGCTGTGGGTGACCATCCACAGCTATAGCGAGCGGCCAAAAAGATGGCCGTGATGGTCAAGACCATCGCGACCATCGGGCTTGCGACGAGACCCTTGTGGTAGGGTCTCATCTGCCGCAAGCCCTGGAGTGCTTTTGGCTCTATCAGAGCCAAAAGCACTCCCACTGACATCACTTGTAATGGCAGTGGGGCCGGCCCCAGACGGTAGGCGTTCCCATGGGAACGCCTCTGTCTGGCCAGCCACGCCCCCGGCACGCCAACCAAAGGGGGCCTGCTGTCACTCACCATCGGCAGCACGCCCCCTTTGTAGCGAGACCCATAGCGATGGCTTGCCCGTCGCTATTCGGGTCTCGCGCACGATGGAGCCGGGTCCGTTGTGCGCATGCGCACTGGCCCAACATCGACCCGCTTGCGAGCGGGTCTGAATCAGGCCCTTAAAGTGCAGACTCAATTTTATTTGAGAGTATTCACATCCAAGTTGGAGTAAGAGTTTAGAAATTACAGCTGTCTAATATGCAGCCCCCACTTTTTTTCAAGGGACCAAAAGTAAATGGACAATTGACTCAAAAGCTGTGTCATGGACAGGAGAGGGATATTAGTTCGTTATTTCTTTATTAAGCAGGCAAAAGGTCTGGAGTTGATTCCAAGTGTGGCATTTGCATTTGGATGCTGTTGTTGTGAACCCACAACATACGGTCAAAAGAGCATACAATGCAAGTGATGCAGGCCTTCCTTAGACTGCAATAACAAACAAATCCATCAGAGAGACAGCGGTAACCTTAGGAGTGGCCAAATCAACAGTTTGCTACAGCAACACAAAAAGGCCTAGACGTCCATGGAAGACAACAGTGGTGATATCCTTTCCATGGTCAAGAAAAAAACGACTTCACAACATCCAGCCAAGTGAAGAACACTCTCCAGGAGGAAAGCATATCATTATACAAGTCTACTATAAAGAGAAGACTTTCTAAGAGCAAATACAGAGGGTTCACCACAAGGTGCAAACCATTCATACATCTTAATAGAAAGGCCAGGCTGTATTGTCTAAAAAAGCCAGCCCAGTGCTGGAGCAACATTCTTTGGACAGTTGAAACTATGATCAACCTGTATCAGAATTATGGGAAGAAAAAAGTATGGAGAAGGCTTCGAATGGTTCATGAGCCGTAGCATACCACATCATCTGTAAAACGTGGTGTAGGCAGTGTGATGGCTTGGGCATGGCTTCCAAAGGCAATGGATCACTAGCATTTCTTGATGCTGTGACAGAAGTAGCTGGATGAATTCTGAAGTCAATAGAGATATACTGTCTGCTCAGATTCAGCAAAGTTGATTGGACAGCACTTCACAGTACAGATGGGCAATGACCCAAAATATACTGCAAAAGCAATCCAGGAGTTTAAGGCAAAGAAGTAAAATATTCTGCAATGGCAATCACCTGATCGAGCAAGCATTTCACTTGCTGAAGACAAAACTAAACGCAGAAAGACCAACGAACAAAAAACTGAAGACAGCTGCAGTAAATGTCTGGTAAAGCATAACAAAGAGGGAAACCAAGCATTTGGTGATGTCCATGGGTTCCAGACTTCAGCAGTCATTGCCTGCAAAGGACTCTCTACAAAGTATTAAAAATTAACATTTTATTTATGATTGTGTTAATTCATCCAATTATATTTGCCCCCCTGAAAATAGGTTACTATGTACTGTATAAAAATGGTTGCAATTCCTAAATGTTTTATACAATAGTTTTGTCTAACCCCTGGAATTAAAGCTGAAAGTCTGCACTTCCATTGCATCTCCATTGTTTAATTTAAAATACATTGTGCTGGGAAACAGATCCAAAATTATGAAAACTGTGTCGGTGTACAAATATATATGAACCTAAGTGTATAATACTTAAGAAATAGTATTAAAGTAAAAGTCTATGAGGCCTAATGATGGACTTCTGTGGTCAAACTGTAACATGTTTGACAGGCTCTCCAAACCCAGGGTGAGGTGATGTAACATAATCTGTAGTAACAATCCCCTTAATTTGCTGTCACTTAGAAGAAAACGTGAAATGTAACTTATCATTTTTATGATTAATGGTAGGTGGCACAGTTTGTCCGTTTTATCAATGCCAAGTCAGTGTGATGAGGGGTGTGCTTCTGGAGTCCATGTTCAGTTTCTGTGGAAGCCAAGTGGCGAGAAACTTGAGCAGCTCTGGACCCTTGACAGTTTCAATGATGTCCAGGAATGATTCTTAAGCTGGGTACACACTGACAGATACATTGGGCGATCAATTGATCGCCCAATGTATTTGCTTCCGTCGGGCAATGTGTACCCATGATATGTTGGTGAACGCCGACGTTCACCGACATATCGCATTGGCTGTGCTGCACAGCCGATGGACAGATATGTCTGCAGACATATCTGTCCATTGGCAGGTGTGTACGGGCGGTTGGTAGACCGCCCATACACACACAGCAGCAGCCGCAAGGAGGGACAAGCCCCCGACACGCCCCCTTGTCGCAGGGACCTGCTGGCAGACACAGATGATGGTTGTTCAGTGTGTACGAACAACCATCATCTGCAGATATATCTGCAGATCACTCGATCTGCAGATATATCTGTATAGTGTGTACCCACCACTAGGTTGTTGCAAAAACTGCATTTGTCAAGGTTGTCATAGTCCGATAGTGAGTGGATTAGTTTGTTTTGCAGGGTGATAATTTGTTGAAATGATTAAGGGTAGAGACTCACTATTCTGAATTAGTTATACTATGATCTTATTGGGTCATCTGGGCAAGTATGATCTCAATTATTTACTTGATTCCATCTTGTTGATTTTTCATCTAGGCACAGAAACAGACAAATCTCAGGTGCACAACTCCAAATTATTAATAATATATATAAATGCAAAATAATTTTGCAATCACTAGAGGGTTTTAGCATAATCATGGCCATGGTTATGGGCCTACCCACCATATCCAGGTAACCTCTTTCGGGTAGGTCCCTAACATACTAGGGTTCAAATCCAGAGCGCAGGACCCCCCAAAACTGGCCCAGCCAAGCAGCCACAGGGCACCACCATAGTAAGAAAAGTGCAGTGTAAAGAGATAGTTAGGAGCAGGTGCAGCTGCATATAAAGAATGAAAATAAAAAAGTGAAATACATATATATTGGATACACACGGTGAAGGGTTAAAATGTGTTATAAAGCGGTGCCCTGAGACAGATTAACCAACGCAATCCAGGGGGACCCACACCCCAAAAATGAACCAAAGTTGCACTACAGTATATAACTTGTAGGACTTATCTAGAATTGTGCCTAATACAGTGTGCATATACATTACCATACTCCATGCTTTTAAACCAATAAGAAAGGGTGCTAGTCCAGAATGAGGGCGTCTCTTTTCCCTCAGAAGTGCAATAAAGCACATTAAATGGAGCATATGGGAAAGATTTCTGAACTGCACAACCTGACTATATATATGATGGGAGGTGCTACCTGATGAGACTAATTGCAGGCACAGAAACAGACAAATCTCAGGTGCACAACTCCAAATTATTATTAATATATATAAATGCAATAAAATTTTGCAATCAATAGAGGTTTTTAGCATAATCATGGCCAAGGTTATGGGCCTACCCACCGACAAATCTCAGGTGCACAACTCCAAATTATTAATAATATATATAAATGCAATAAAATTTTGCAATCAATAGAGGTTTTTAGCATAATCATGGCCAAGGTTATGGGCCTACCCATGTTTTTTCATCTAGTAGTCCCAATTCCAGAGGGTTTCATCTTTCAGGATTTGATGCCTCAAAGTTTGAAGTCTGTTTTGAGGGTATAGTTGAGAATTTGAGTAGGCCGTGCATTGTCAGGCAAGTCGGAAATTGCTGATTCTGTTGACGCAGCTTTAGATTTATTTGGGTACTTTTCCACTGAATATAATTCTCATGTAAGGTGCCATCTAGTGGGGGGCTAGGTGATTGCCACTGTGTATAGAAGGTAATAGTGTGGCTAAACATAATGGCAGTTCTTAAAAGAGAGAGGTTCGATACAGGCTCTGCACTCACCTAATTTTTACTCCAAACTGTAATTTAAATTCAGGGAATTTTGGTTTCAAAATATTGAAATAATTTCTCAAGCCGGGCCAAGTGCGCCAAAGTTTCACCTTCTGGCCAGTCCGTACCCTGACTCACAAAAACATGAGATTGCTCTGCATCATTTGCTCATTGGCTTAAAGAGACAGAACCTTGACCAAGCATATCAATAAATGAGCACTTTGGGAATTAGCTGACAAGAATTGGCTTACATGTGGAAAAATGGGGTGCTCATTAATTGATGTTTAGAGCTGCAAACTGTATAATAACATTTATGCAGAATATAAGACTCATGATTTCCTTTGGCCCAGTGTATGATGCTTATTCACTGTTGTTTAATTTTCAAGGGGACAGTTGTCTGAAATGATTCCGGTGTTCACCAAGCTACCGGACCGTCCTAATTTACACATGACAGTTCTGAGTGGTCTGAACACCCAGCAGAAAAAGAGTTTTGTCCCAATTCCAGAACAGTTGGGAGATATGTCCCTATACACTAAAGAACTTTTAATCAATCAATCAATATTTCTTATCAGATAACTGCAATACAGCAACAACTAGTAAACATAGTATGGCATGCTTGCCTACCAAGTGTCAAGTGCGGGGTCTGTGGCAATGCATCTTTGTGGACCAGTCTGCCTCTATCGCCACTTTATATAGTGTGCTGCCAAAGGCAGTGCCCCTGCAAGGGAGGGAGCGATCAATCCCTTTGCAATCGCACATTATATAGACGTGTCTGCCAACTGAGAGGGAGACAGAGCAGCCTACCATGTTTTAAACAGATTGTAGCACCTGGGCAACATTCTCTGCCTCCATCCCAGACACAGCCATGCAGCGATCAGCTGTAGTAGCACACTGATGGGATGGCACTGGTCATCTGTATATTAACATTATTTATTAGCATTTTATTTATATAGCATCAGCATATTCTATTGCACTTTACATTTGGGAACAGAATAAAACTGGGTAATAACAGACAAAGAAGAGATCCCTGCTCGCAAGCTTGCGATCTATAGGGCAGGGCGTCCAAACTTTATTCTTAGAGTGGAGCATTATGTAAATGGCTTTGGACAGAGGGACACAATTTTTCTTCTCACAGTCAGCCTCCCAGCAATTAGGCAAGGGTCCTTTGCTGAGTAAGTCTTATTTTTTATTAGTTTTTTTAATGATTCTTACAATATCTTGGAATAAATGAATTTTCAATTATTTTAGATTCCAGTTTTGCTTACTGTGATAAGATGCATAGCATACTACATAATGTCCCAAATTCATAATATGCCACACAGTAGTGCCCCTAATTGGTTAAATGTCACACAGTAGTGCCCTCAACTGCTAATATGCCTCATAGCAGTGTGCCAAATTCATAATATATCACACAGTACTGCCTCCAATTGATATGCTTCATAGCAGTGGCCCAAATTCATAACATACCATACTCCCTACTCTAGCATGCCTCTTCCCCTTCTTCCCAATCCCACTTACCCAGTATCTTAGCTCACTTCAACCTACTGTTTATTCTTTTCTCTGTAATTTCCCACCACATGTTATACTTCTATTAATTGCTCATCCTGCCCACTGTAACCTATGTATTGTGCCCTAGATAATTCTAGGTACTTTCAAGGGCAGGATGAATAACCCAGGTATCTTGTTAGTCACTGTTCATTTTATTCTTGTGTGTCTTATTTTATTATTATCAATACATTTTATTTATAAGTCACCACAAGTGGTCCACAGCGCCGTACATACGGCAACAGTAAAACAGTACAGCGTACACAGAACAATATAATACAGTAACCAAAACATAAACAGAGCACAAGCAACAGTTAGCACCACAATCCTAAGGACATAATACAGCTAGTAAGCAAGGAGAGTGAAGGAGTAATCAGCAAAGGGTCTCCAACAGTAATGGCACAACTAGCAGGAGAAGAGACAAATTGCTATGAGTGAAAGGAATTCTGGGCTAAATGGCCAATGAGTAGGTGAAGGCTTATATTGAAGTACTAGAGAAGAGGGCTGTGAGGACAGAAAGGAAGAGGACCCTGTTCCTAGGAGCTTACAATCTAGGGGAGAGGGGAGGCAGAGAGATGACATGAGGTGTGAGCAGGTGGATGGGGTAGGAGAGTGGATTGAGTTACCTGGTGACACGGTTATGTGGTGGAAGGGTATGCTTTGATGAACAGGTGGGTTTTCAGTGCACGTTTGAAGCTATGTAAGGTCGGGGAGAGCCTGATAGAGCGAGGAAGCAATATTCCAGTGAAGGTTGGCTGCATTGACAAAATCTTGGATTTGAGTGTGAGATGCAGTAACCAGTGTAGGGGACTGGCGCCGGTCATTGGTCGTCTGGAGAGGGCGAAAGGGAGTATGTAAGGAGATGAGATTGAAGATGTAGGGAGCAGTAAAGTTAGAGAGGGCCTTGTATGTGAGGGTGAGGAGTTTGAAGACAATTCTGTAGGGGAATGGAAGCCAGTGCAGGTTTTGGCAGAGGGAATACAGCTGCAGGTTCAATTTGTTTGTGCATGCGCGGACACAAACCATCAATGGTTTCCCAATGATGGTTAAAAATCAACAATGGTAATCCAATCGATAGAGACAATCATAGGTGGTATCTATTAACATCAAAGAGCCCCTTAGCTGGCAGCGGTCTTAAGGTCCACCTCTGTCACACCGTTCAGGGTAGGCCCTGTCGAAGCTGAATAATTGGCTGAGACAAGTTCAGTTTAAGATTTA
Organism: Taudactylus pleione; assembly: GCA_031769625.1. Lineage (NCBI taxonomy): Eukaryota > Metazoa > Chordata > Amphibia > Anura > Myobatrachidae > Taudactylus > Taudactylus pleione. The sequence goes on along the minus strand of JAUIMM010000228.1, from coordinate 2,755,787 downwards.
ATCGCGACGACGCCATCTTGAGATTGGCCGCAAGACGCCATCTTGAAAATGAGATCGCAAGATGCCATTTTGCGAATGGCTGCCTAAGCGCCATTTTAGATAAACTCACATTTTAGTACATTTGGCGATAATACTATTAGCACCATGCGATTGCATCTTTCACCATTTCTCATACACACATTAATACGCACAATTGCGCTGTTAACTAGTCGCATAATAGCGAATGCATAGGACTTTGTATGAAACCGCTGTTTTATTAGCTTTATGCGCATGCATCTGCCCCAAGTTAACTAGCGTCCTTATATCAAACCCCGAATACTCACACATTACATATTCACACATAAGGTTTAATAAGCTCTAAAGTATATGATTTAAGTTGGTTCAGTTAGTTTAAATTCTGAGAAATAAAGATATTTGATAACTAAGGTATTATACATGCTAAACAAGTCGTGTTTGTTTCGTACTGATGCGTACTCTTTCCACAGTATTCCGGTGTTATCGGTGGGGAGATCGCATTATGCATTCTCGAGTTATGGATCGCAGAGACTACAAGCAACAAAATGTATATTTCATGAACAACTGTTAGGATGTTACAGGGGGCGGGAAGGGAAAGACACCCAGCTGTTACAGGCAGGGAGAGTCTATTTGAACCAGCCTGTTAAATGCTCTGTAACAGATGCTTCTCCTCTGGGAACCAATGACATCAGCAACAAACTTCTCTATTGTCCTGTCTATTCTGGGGGGGGTATAAATATGTGTGCTCCAACACTGGGTCTTTAGTCTTCTTGCTGAATGACGACGGGGTTTTTTGCTGATACCTATCTTCGGGTCCGGAAGCGCTGCGTATGTATACTGTACTTGGGTCTGTATAATTCCTTTTGCGCCTAAATTTTGTCTGGATCAATTGCGTGTAACTGTCTGAACTTTTACTTGAATAACACTTGTGCTTTGGAACCACAGATTCCAGGTCTAAGTCTTTATTTACTGTATGACTGCGTACGCAAATTAGCGTCATCCTTAGAGGTTTATAGGAAGGATTTTAGAAGGTACAGGCAGGGGTATATAGAGGTTCATTTTAATATCGTTAGCCCCATTCTCCCTGATGTTGACTGAAACTTCCTCCAAGGGAGGGAATCTCTGAAGACTTGAGGAGAGGGCAGTGCTAAAGGGTCTCCCCCAAACCCCCTAAAAAAAAAAAAAAGGCTTTAAACATGCACAAAAAATAGCATCTACAATTGATATTAGTTGAAAGACTGAAATATGCTTATCAAGTCACTTTTGTAAAGGAAATGGGAAGAATCTGTTAGAATGACCTGATTCTCCAGGAATTCAGGAGAACCCCTCTGAAATTAGACACTGCCCCATACATTCTGGGAACGTAGTTAAGTCATCCCAATTACTAAACTAGCGTTTCTGCATGTGAGTAGGATCAAAACTGGCAACATAGATAGATATAGGGGTCTGTTTACTGAGCAGTGTTAGGAGACAGAGTGAAAAGTGATATGGTGCCAGCCAGTTAGCTCCCAACTGTCATCTCACAGGCTGTGTTTGAAAAATGACAGTTGGGAGCTGATTGGCTGGCACCTTATCACTTTTCACTCTGTCTCCTAACATTGCTTAGTAAATAGACCCCATAGATGGATATAATCATTATAAATTCATAAAGAAGGTTCTTGTTGTGTTTTTAGCAAATGATTTAAAAAAATGACTAAAATGAAATTAAGTCCCTGCCGTACAATACATTCCTGAGCATCCATTTCCTTGTCCTTTACTAAATATTAGCTGCTGTAACACAGGGGGCGTGTCGTCTGGTTCACACCGCCCCTCCCCCCACACCTGGGCGTGTCTCGCACAGAGGCTCGTGCTTTTATTCTGATATTAACTTTCCTATTGGCTGCAATATACATTTGCTAGTAACGGGGCTGTGACACGGACCATGTGATTGGATGGCTGTGTTACCGTTGGCTGTTTCAGCGGCGCTGATTGGATTGGCGGGGTCTGTGCTGTCGCGGCTCTGCCGGAGAGAGAGTTCACCCGGTCTGTCTGTGTGACCCTTTCTCAGCAGCAGACTGATCAGCACGGGATCCCGGGAGGTAATGGCAGTACCGGCGTTTTCCGTCTCCTTGTCATTATATGTGTTTCTCTGTGTTACCAGCAGGCTGTTCTGTGTTCCCCAGATCTCTAGAATGAATGTAATAGACTATTTCCAGCGGTACATCCCTGGTACATGTATACATCAGTGCTGAGTAGATACACTCAACTCAAGTGACATTTTATTCTAGGACAACTTACCGTCCTCCATGTGCATTGCAGCTAGAAGTGCTGCCTGTGCATGCTGGGACTTGTAGTTCCACCCTAACTAGGGATTGCCTAAGCTTGGTTTGAACAGAAGAGTAGGGGATAAGGGCGTGTGTCCGGACCCACCCAGGCAAGGAGGACCACCACGTATGGATGCGACATCGCACTGTATACAACATGGGGGACACTGACCTGACATACGCAAATAAGTAATAGAACCTAAAATAAGTAAAGACAGTGTGTGTGTGTGTTACCCATTACCCTGGAGCCAGGCATAACATTTACCCCAGTGTCTGGCATCCTGTGCAATGTGACGTATGTGAGACATGGAGGGGGGGATGCAGTACATACAGGGTGGCGTCCCTCCCTAGCCACATACCAAGCACTGAGGAATGACAAGCTGTGCTATTTGTCCCTTAAGCACATACACTTCCCTTCAATATAGTAACAGCAATGGGTGGATTATTACTTGTATATTGATTGCGTTTTCCCTGATAATATAGATAGATAGTACAGGATGGACTGGCACTCACATAAATCTTCAACTGACCTGGGTGCCCTCAGTAGAAAGTAGGTAGCCAGGAAAAAGACAGCGGCACTCCAGGTATATTTCAAAACATCAATAGTATATTGTTAAATTTCACAGACGTTTCGGAGCACAAAAGCTCTTTTCTTTCAAGGTGTACAAACCTAAATCATAAGGTCAACTGTTTGACCTCGCAATTGATGTTTGTACACCTTGAAAAAAAAAAAAAAGAAGCCTTTGTGCTCTGAAATGTCGGTAAAATTTAACAATATTCTATTGTTGTTTTGAAATATACCTGGAGTGCCGCTGTCTTTTTTTTTTTTTTCCTGGAGATAGAGAGAGATATATATTTATATTTACAAAAACTCCATAAGTGCGGCACTCAGGCTCCGTAGAAACAATCAAACTCCAGGTGAAATAGATCAACGTTTCAGGTTACGTTGATCTATTTCACCTTGAGTTTGATTGTTTCTACGGAGCCTGAGCACTTGTGGAGTTTTTGTGAGCACTATGACTGTGGAGGCAGCGGGTCAAGGTATACATCTATTACACCGTGAGTGCCGGATGCATGAATACTGGCTATATATATATATATATATATATATATATATATATATATATATAATGTGTCCCGCAATGTGCTGAGTAGTCTCTGTCATATCAGGATATTCCATTTGCGATGATCACTTCATTCCATATGTTTCACCGGCAGCTTGTGACCACCAGCATTGGAGATGTCTTGCAATCCATAGAGGTATACAGGAGGTTCTGAGATGTTGGAGTACTCTATTTAGCTGTAATGTGCACAACCTAACCTCGCCGCTAATTCAATTTGTACCATTGGGTTATTATACTACATATTTTAGTGCATGGGGCAGAAATGGAAAACTGACGTCTCTTTATTCTCAACTGTAACCAAGTTGGCTTAAAATATTAATTTCCCTGTGCCACATCGTAATGTGCACCCTGGCAGTTGCGTCTCTTTCACTGCTCTAGTTATGGCCCTGTTTTTTCTCATTATGGGGCATATATTATGAAATATTCTCAGTGAAAACTGCAGTCTTTGCAGGGCTAGAATAATATTTTCTATTTCTGCTATTTAAGAATACTGTAATGCAGGAGGGTCAGTATAAAATGGATTGCAGCAGCAGTGAAATAGGGCATTTTATGCAAAAAACTTGGCTCTTTTAAGCTTATCTCCTATTACTAATGACATCTGAAGATGGTATTAGCAGATCTTGCCGGTAGTTCTAACCCAGCCGTAGAGTGATCTTTTGATACTTCCCTTTTGTTCTTACTTGGGGGCAGATTTAATTGGCCACAGTTTGCTCTGTGCGGTCTGTTCCGTTGGCTATAGTGCCTTGAGTTATTCAGTTACAGACTCACAATTAGTCCTGAGGCTTTTTCTGCTCACTCTTTCTGGAGGTGTAAGCGAAAAGGGCTGATGGTAGGTCTGTAACTCATTTGCTCAGGGCACTTTAACCGGGGGGGAATAGTTAAATTTTATTTTGTGCATCCAAAAGTACTGGGCACAAGAAAGAGCTATTCAATTGTCTCAGTGGGAGCGTCTGCCCACGGACTAGTTCCAAGTGCATCAGATTTAGCTGTGTAAAGCGGCTAAACCCCTCTAAACTATTAGGCACGCTGCTGAAACGGTAGTTTTGGCGCCCAACCGACAGGCTTTTGCATATTTCTGCCCTACAATTATCATGGTTAATGACCAAATTATAATGACATTTTATGGCAACTTGGTTATTTAATAAAATAATCTGTAAACCCTGCTCATGACTTTAAAGAGATAGGAAAGCTGTGCTCCCTTCCCTAGTCTTTGTATTCATGTCTGCCTTTATTATGGTAACATTTTATGTTTGCCATGTTTTCTTTACTGCCTGGCACCTCGGAGCACTGTGGGGATACAAAAAAAACTGTAATAATTTTCGCCATTAAATTACTTACCAGCAGTAATGTTTGTGACAGTATATTCTGAAATTTTGCAATGTAATTGCATTACAGTTGCTTCCAGGAGACGGAACATTGAAATCTCGTGGCAGATCATTAGTCAGACTAGAGCATGGCACAACATTCTTATACTGCCATCTGTGTTACTAATTCTCTAGCCAATATTTAATGATTTGCATATGTATACCATTTAATATACCATGCTTACAGGGTAAAGTTAGTTGCATCTTAATGGAAGTGATGGGATTGTCTTTTGTATTTGTGGAGTTTATAAGACTTTAAAAGTAGTTATATTGAATATATAGCTCACTTTCTCCTACAGCAGGAGTATTCTACCTGTGCTGTGAAACTACACCTCTCATCATACCTGGCCACAATTTTGATGTGAAGGCATACTTTAAGTGTGGCAGGGCATGCTGGTGTGTGTAGTTCAACAACAGCTGGAATGCCACAAGTTGTTTATCCCTGCTCTAGAGCAGTGGTTCTCAAACTCGGTCCTCAGGACCCCACACAGTTCACATTTTCCAGGAGAAGGCCCCCATACATCTGCGACAGATCGTTACGATGTAGTGATCCTGCAACCTGGCATTGCAGGATCACTGAAATCCAACATGTTGGATTTCACAGATATGCCGAACACGATCAAAAAATTATCGTGATTGGCAGATCGGTAAAATTTAACATGTAGAATTTCACCGATCCTGCGTTGGATCGCGGAACACCAATGGCCGCCGATTGGCATTTCCGATCCCATCGCTAAATCGCGATGAGCCGTCGCAGATATATGGGGGCCTTCACCCAGCAGGTGCACAGGTGTAGTCATTACTCACTAATACATTTTGTAAGATTCACAGATGAAGCTTATTATTTCACTTGTGATTCTGTGAGGAGACCTGGAAAACATGTACTGTTTGGGGTCCTGAGGACCGAGTGTGTGTGTGTGAGAGAGAGAGAGAGAGACACAGACAGAGGAGCTCAGGGGAAGCGGGTACATGGAGCAGGCTTTGGCTCGGTAGGAGTGCATTAATAAAATATTTTCCTAGGATCTCATGAACTCTAGTGCCAGTCTGCACTGTTAGTGGTGATCCCTTGCATTCATTGCAGGGTGTTTTTTGACATTCAAAATGCATGGACAGGAGGTCCAGATGTGGACATTGCGATAATGTCGATATTGTGCATGTCGACGGGCGGCATGTCAAGTAGTGAGTATTACTGTCCCTAATATGCACTGACGACATCCTTAATGTTGATATTTTGTCATTCTTGATATATAGAATGTCGACATTCAGAATGTATAACCATATGCATTATACACAAGTTTAAGACTTTATGGTCTATTTTCCAACTTGTATTGGCGGAGCTGGACAGATTCCAGGAGTTGGGTAACCGCCAAGCATAAATGGATGGGGGTAAGGAGATAATATATAATTGCCGATGTGCAAGTTTTGTTTTTCATTTATGAGTATTTTTTTAGTTCAGATAATGATGCCCCTCTTCCTGGCTGCTAAAGTTGCTTGGCTGGTTTCTGATCCTACACCATTGTGTATACTAATGGACAATGAAAAGGATTACTGTATTGGTAAATGTTTCAAAGCAGCACAGACCTGCATACATGTACAGTGCTATTCAAGACCCACATTATTACCGGAGTGAAATAACACCTCTTTGTTTCATTCCAAGTCTGTCAGTACAAGACCCTTGTTAAGCTGCAGCGAGTTTACTTTATGTTGTACCCTTGATGTATCAGTATCTCTATGTACCAGGAAGTGCCAGTTCTGTTACAATTCAGATATTTATGGAGGATCGTCCCTAAATGTTTTGAAACACTAAATACAACACACTGTAAGTCTTCTTATATAGCAGTTGTAGTGTTCAGTCTATGAACAGAAGGTCTGTGCCAGTGATCTTGAGGTTTGTAATGCACAGGAAACAGCTCTTTGCATTTGGTGTCTGTGAGTGATCTCTCTAGTCCTAGTCCTGCTTCCTTCCTGTGTAGCTTTGTATGAACGATCACATCTCGGGCCTCTCGCATTGCTCCATATCCCAGGATAACGTCTCTGATTTAAGAGGATTAGCCGGAAAACGTGTACCATCCTATAGGTAATGTGTCCAATATGGTTTATACCATCACAAATTGTAACTGGTATTCTCCTTGTGCCATTGCCCCTTCTATTTGACCATAATGGTCTAGCTGTGCTGAATTGCCTGTCATTTTGCTCATTCGATTAGAGGCAGACCAAATAATTTACAATTATTATTATAATTTATTTATATGACACCAGCTTGTTTTGTAAATTTGTTGCAGTTTACATTTGGGAACAAACAGAATAATATAAGGAGACAGGGTATTACACAGGCAGGGCTGCTGAGAGCTGAGCGAATCCCGGAGACTGGGAGGCATGGCCACTCCCCCTCTGAAAGAATTAAAAAGTACTGTGCACTGCCCGGTAAATTATACCAGCTGTGATGACCTAAATATAATACCAGCGAAGGTGCCCATCACATTGCACTGCCAGGTGAGCACATCATATTATATTGCTTATGTATCCCGTCGCATTACACCAGTAGTGCTGCCACTTAAAATGAAGCAGCAAAGATGTCCATTATTTTACACCAACAGGGTTCCTGATCATATTAATTATGGATGGGTTCTCCTCATGTTATACCAATACAGATTTGGATCACATTATACCGTTAGAGATCCCAATAACGTGAATGATTCATTTTGACAGCTTCTGGGGTAATGTGGGAAAGCAGGCACGAAGGGAGAAGTTTCTTGGCGCTCCTTCTGCCCATTCTTGGGGGATCCAGAGACTGAACTCGCGTGTAAGAGAGAGAAGGTCTGCGACTCTATATAAGGCACTCCCAGCACTAAATGGCAGTGGTGTTATCTCAGTCTGGGGGAGGTCTATCTGTGTGGATAGAGCATCCCTGCAGGAGGCAAAGTCCAGCAATGAGATCGAAATGGAGTGATTCTGAGTGGGCTCAGAGCCGTCACAAGCATCTCAGCCGGGTGCTGGGGGCATGCCGAAATCGGGGAGATGTATGCAGACCTGATGGTTTGCGTACTATTTCATTGGGGGGAGGACTGCGCATGTGCAGGATGAGTCCTGCGAGATCTTTAGCAGTGCCCCCTAAGCCACAGCCTGTCCGTTTGAGGACGGAGCAGCGCTGAGTAGCGTTCCTGAAAAAGGGGTGTGTCGTCCCCATTTCCTGGGAGTGCCGATACCAGTGTTGGAGATTTACTGGCTTCAACAGCGCAGATGAGGCAGCCAATCTGAGTAGCCTTAGGCTTACTCCGATGGCCAATGCTGCAATCATCGCAACCAATAATCGTGATGTTGACCCGATCCTGCGTCTTCAGACACAGGCATCGGATCTGAGATGCCGGCTGGAGGCATCTTTTTGCTTCTGGCGCCTACTGTATTAATATATATGCACACAGTTTGGACAGAAATTACTAAATTAGGCCCTGTGTTCTATGGGGGGAATTCAAATCTGCTCAATGGGCTCAATTCAATTCAGAGTTGTTGTTTTTTCTTCCCCTCCCCCAACTAGTGATCTTCGCGCTCATCGCGGGATTTCAGTAGGCGGGAATGTTGTTTTTTAGTTGGTAGCCAATTGGGGGCGTTATATTTTAATTAAGTCGCCTTAATAGGCATTGTCGGGGAGGAGTTTAGGGCGGCGACCTATTTTCGCGCTCTATGTGCGATGTGATATAAAGGGGGACTGATGGAGAAGAAGCTGCAGTCGGAGCTGTGTGAAAGTTGAGCGGAGCAAACACGTGGATGGTAAGTATATTTTATTTTCAGCATGCTGTTCAGCAATATTTTGTGAGGCCATTTCAGCAGAGAGCTACTTCAGGGTGCTCTCTCTCCCTCCTGCCACGTGCGTAACACACAGCGGCAGCCTGTATCAGCAGCCTCCGGGGCGGAGCAAGCGGCGGTGCAGCACCGGGGCCCGCTCTGTAGCTGCCCCTGCACCGCCACTACTCCCTCGGGCACCACAAGTGTAGGGCAGACCGCAGTGAGAGCGGTCTGCCTTACACTGTTTACAAACACACAGCCGCCAGCGGCGACATGTGTGTTTGTAGCAGCCAGAGAGTCAGACAGACTCTCATGGCTGCTGCGTTGTGCACGGAGGGAGCCGGCTGGAGCTGGTAAGTTTTTTTTGTTTTTTTCTGTTTTTTGTTTGTTTGTTTAAGGGGGCACTGTCTCAGCATATGGCGGGGGGGCGCTACTATGGGGGCACTGGCAGAGCCTATGAGCTACTGGGTGCAGTTTATAGGAAGGGGCGCTACTATGGCCACTGTATCGTGGGGGGGCACTGTATAGGAGGGGGGGCTGGCCACTTCTGGGGGCACGGCATAGGGGGCCTACTTCTGGGGGCACTGCATAGGGGGATTACAACCGGGGCACTGTATAGGGGGGGTTACAACTTGGGGTACTACTACTGGGGGCACTGCATAGGGGGCTACTACTGGGGGCACTGCATAGGGGGCTTACTCATCAACATTTATTAATATAAACTTAATTTAGTAAATTTGGAGAGTTTAAAACAAAAACCAGCAAAATTTTTAACAAACTCTCATCCCTTGGGGGATGAGAGGAAAAAAAAAAGGAAGTTTCACTTATAAATTGTCAGGAATTCTAACTTGCAAAAACACCGACAGTTAATTGAGTTGGTTCCATCCTTATACCCTATGGAGAAAAGTTCAGTCAGGAGTTTACAAAACATCGACGACTAGAATCACAATTCTCCAACTAAAATATGAACATCACCAAGAATTGAATTGGTGGGAATTAGTTTTCTCAACAAAACTTCTCCAAACTCCCACAAGCGGCAACATCACGTCGAATTGAATTGAGCCCAATGCTGAATAGCCCCGAGAGGGAGCTCCTGGAGCTATTCAATTCAGTGCGCTGTTTGGTCCAACTAAAGGATTTCTCAGGAGGGTGCGAGGAGAAATCTGACTAAAGCAGGGCTTGACAATTTTTTGTAAAATCCAGGAGCCAGGATGAAAGTGTAGGAGCCAGATCTCTGTCCCCCCAAAAGAATTAGGAGTGAGTGAGCAGCACAGGTCTGTGTGTTATGCAACTGTTATACACACTATACTAGTTCACATAATGGTCACAGTTGAATGGATATAGTAACATGGAGGCCCCCACACTGCTCTGCAAAGCTCCCCTGCTCCACCCCCACCCTCCAGTAATAACGGACGACATTTCATATAAAACAATGGTGCCAGAAAGTACAACAGAACCCCCCCTCCCCTCGTGGTCACACCACTATTCCTCTGAAGCCGCTCCGCAATCCCTGGCCACGCATAGGCCCTATTACCGGGGAGCTCTATTCAGCCAGAGATAGGAGACAGTAGACAGCCGGGACATACAGGAGGATCAGCGTAGACTGAGACAGACAGGAGGAGTCAGCGCAGGATGGGACGGACAGGAGCAGTCAGCGCCGGCCAGGACAGCCACAGGCACAGCAGTCACCGAAGGTGACACTCAGCACATGCACTCCTGTGCATTATATGAACACCGCAATACTATAGGCACAAATCTCCACGGGGGCTGATGAGGATCTGCTTCCTCCCTCACTGCAAAATCTGGTAGCCAGGCAGCAAAATCTGGTAGCCAGGCAGCAAAATCTGGTAGCTATGGCAACCTGGGGATTTGTCAAGCCCTGGACTAAAGTGCCGGCTGCACGGCTGTTTGCCAGCTTAGCGCAGCGCTAACAGCCTTGTGGCTGGCACTTTAGTTCTGAGAACTTGGTACTCACAACTAAAGACCCAGGTTACGTCGCAAGAACCACCATTCTGACTTAAGTTTCCCAACATAGTAAATAGCGCAGTGAATTGAATAGCTCCGGGAACTCCCTCCCAGGGCTATTCAGCATCTCGCTGAATTGAATTCCCCCCTATGACGTTACAGAACAACATCATTGTAAAATATGTGCTTTCATAGCCCAAATAAGAGCAGAGCGGACATTCGGTCGTGTACTCAAACGCCACATTGCTGCTGTGTAGCCTTACTTCAGATGTAGCCTGGCAGATAAATGGCTTCCTTAGCCATCCCTGACTGTATTGAATGATTGAATTTAGCATAATATAGTCTATAGAAAATGTGATGGTTTTTTTCCTCTCCTTTTGATGCCAGAATAAATATGAGCAGCTGCTTCTTCATGGCTGACCTTGGCTATTTTCTTTGAACTGCAGTGCACCTGCCTGTCCCTCATTTAGTTATCAATTTCCATTACTTCAGTCGTATATAGTTCTTCTTGTTCGGGGGTTCTGTTGTATGTGTCTGTGGTTTATAAACATTAATACCAATATATAATAGTGAAAATGTTTAGAATATAGGGTTGTATTTTTTTTTTTTTCCTCACTGACCATTTTATGAACGTTTATTAATAAATTGTAATTGACAATCCCCATGGTTGCATCGTGACATGTAAAGTTTTTTTAAAATTCGAAGATCGATCAAATTCTTTATTTCTTAATGCAAACACCATTGCACAAGCTCATTTAGACGATGGATATTTGTTACATGAGGGTCATACCATGTCAAGTGGACCAGGGGCCCCCACTTGACCATCTCCAATTTTGTTGAAATTTTGCATGAAGGTTGGTATATATGTAGAACGATATGCAGTCGGGAAGCCGGTGGACCTAATCCCGACAGCCGGCTTCCCGACTGTCATATCCCAGCAAGGGTCTAAAGACAGGCGTCGGCATATGCCGACGCCTGTCTTTAAACATACGCTGGGAGCCCGACATCCCGATCGAAGGGGCGCCGATAGCTGCGGGGGGGGGAGGGTTAGGGTTCCCGGGGGGGACTTAGGGTTAGGCACCCCCCGCTAGGTTAGTTTTAGGCTAGGGGAAGGGGGGTTAGCATTAGGCACCCCTGAGGGTGGACTTGGGGTTAGGCAACCCCCCCCCCGGGGGACTTAGGTTTAGGTGGCTGGGAAGGGGGGATTAGGTTTAGGCACTGGGGGGGAAGGTTAAGGTTAGGCACCCCTAAGGGAGGGTTTGGGGGTAGAAATAGGTTAGTATATACTTACCTTTGACGATCGGGATTTCCTCCTCTGCTGGGATGCTGCTGTCGGGATTCCAACCGCCGGGCGTGGGTCCTGCGGTAAATCATACCGATTCCTGTAGAACTAACTTTGGTAAAGTTTCATGTTCATGTAATTGCTTGTGTCCAATCTATGAGAGGGAAAGTGCACCGACTTATACAACTTTTGATGCTGATTTAAAAAAAAATCGCAAATGTTCCCAATCCACCACATAATAAATACAATCAATGTGACCTAAATTTAAAGCCTGTTTTCTCCCTTATGAGGCAAAACGCCTATCCAGAAAAAATATATTTTGATGCTTAAAGTCTGCTCTTTTTAATGAATGTCGTTTCAAGAAAATCTGTTATGCTGTTTTTTTTTTTTTTGCTATTGGACTTCAAAGATGGCGGAAAATTTAACACGTGATTTGTGAAAGCAAGTTTAGATGATATTATCACGGGAACTAAGTAACTTTAAAGTCTGTTATTCTATGATTGTGATGGCGTCCACTTGGATAGTTAGCTACTCTAATGTCATACTAACATAATGTTTTCCTTTGGAGATATGGGCAGCTTAATTCCAGAAAAAAATTTACACAACAGATTTTTTGGCCTACTTTGGCCTCATACTGTCAAAAAAGTACTTTTTTGTAAGCCTTGAGGCAGTGAGTTTTGAAATCTGCATCAAAAGTTGTATAAGTGTGTGCACTTTCACAACTACATAATATGATACATTTAAATGCATACTACCAAATGCAGGTTTACGGAATAATGGTTTTGTGTAGCTAAAACAAAATTCTACAGCAGGAGAATTAGGAAGTGGTTTGACAATGAGCAGAATGTACAATTTAGCTGAAGGATTCTTTGCATTACACGCTGATGTTAGATGTTGCATTTTCTCAAGGTGAGGGAACAGGAGGCATGACATTCCACCTAAATTACAGCCCATTTTCCTGAGACGCTCCTAAGCATCTACTGTATGAGCATACTTAAGAAATGGCAGATCCCACCCAGGGTAATCAAGCATACATTATTTACCACACTCCTGGTCACAGAGAGGAAGAAAATACAGAAGTGAAAAGCAAACAATTTTGGAAGTGATCAGAAAATAACTGTACGTAGCTTTAATGTCTCTAAAGCGTTTATAAACTCTAGGTGTTAACTCTTAATTTTATTTGTGTTTTGCAGTTTTCTTGCCAAGTCTCAAGATGTCGAAGGTAAAATAAATAAAATAATGCAAGCTTCAACTGTTAGCATTTAGTACAAATGTAAAAAATTATTTTGGGGGAACTATTTGTGAAGGTTTTTAGCAACATTAGTTAAATTGCTAAATTTTCAAATGTAGAGTTTGCACAGATGAGCGAAAGGCATCTGTGGTATGCCCGAATTCCTGGGGGGGACGGTATGTACAATATTAGGCCCTAGTGATGAACCATATAATAGATACATTGTATCCCCTGCTTTCCTGGCCTGTGATTACACCGTATACCATGCTGTAGTTTGTTTTGTCTATTGTGTTCCGGACTTTCAAGCTGTGGTAGTTCTGTATTGAAGGGCTCAATGCACCTGTGTGTGTGGAGGGGGGAATACTTCTTTTCTCATTACATGAAATAAAAAAAATCCAAGTTCCTGGCCCAGATTTCTGAATAGTAGCTTATGTTTTAGAGTAATGTTCATCTAAATAAAACATTTTTTTTTTTTTCTCATCAGCAGGCTCAATTTTCGAACCCCGAGACGCCAGGGTATGTTGGCTTTGCCAATCTCCCGAACCAGGTTCACCGCAAGTCCGTGAGGAAGGGATTTGAGTTTACCCTCATGGTTGTAGGTAAGCAATATTTTTAGAGCACGTGGCCTGCTCCCAACTTAGACACCCTGATATCATTGAGGTGTTGCCAACCAGAGGTCCAGTAAAAATGACATTTCCCTAAATACAACACACACTTCAGCAAATTATATTGAGGTTTGATGGTCTTTAAATTAAATTATATATTTTTTAACCTTTTATATAGCTAAAATACATTGACCTTTAAGCAGCCATGGAAGTCCCGATCAGGAGAACCAGCCCCACCTTGTAGCTTGCTGACTATATGCCAATGCTTTGGAGCCTCGTCTTGCTGCTTTCTGCTTTTTCCAAACAACTGTTGCTTATTTAAGTATTGTTTTGCATGTGCCAAACACCAACGTTTTACTGAGAGCGTAGTAAATGTTTCCTGCTGACAACTCCTTCATGCAGATCATTTGATGTTAAGCAAACTTGTACTGTGGACCACTCCTCCAGTGTTGGATAGACCATCGCGCATGCCATTTGCAGTGGTTATGTTGGTTCTGCTTTGAATGTGTTATCAATTATAAGCAGAAAATCTAATTAAGTTTTTTAAGGCCTTACAAAGAGAGGAAAATTATTAATGAATCAACTAGAATGTGCTTAAATTTGTCAGATAAGTTTTTTATTTGTGCAGTAATAGGTTATGTTTAAGTTTTACCCTGCACTATTTGTACTAATATCTTTTCAGTTAGAGGTTCAGAAAAAATGTGCCATTTTAATCTGGGCTTAACCTTTGCTTGGATAAAATAGCCCTTGCCATCTAAAGTTTATAAAAAGTATTTATTTATAGTGTAAAGATGTGGGTAAACACAATTTCCATACTTAGATTTTCATAATGAATCCTGTCCAATATACATTTTCCAATTTGTAGCTATGGTTGAATCATTTTGAAAAACACTTCAGTTCTCTAAAGTAATTTTTAAGTTCTCCTTATTACAGGGAGAGTACTTCTATTTTCTTTTAACAATATATAGCTGCGAATGAGATGTTCATAATAATCATCCGATCCATTAGCTCTTTGTAATGACCTTGAGTATATTTGTACATTGCAATGTTCTCTAGGTTCCTTATCGTGAATGAAAAAATCCAGTAGAGCTAGTCTTTACTCTTCGTAACAGTAATTGTAATGCAAGTTTTTAAAATAGCAATCATTTGCAATAGGCAAAAAGTTTGTTCTACTATTTTGTTTCCTGGAGTGCCCCTAACTGATGTACGTACGTATATACTCTGCAGAAGAGAAAGAGTCAGTATATCAGAGTGCTTGCGTTGTATTTTTCCCAAACACACTTGGACTACAGGCTAAAACTGCTTAAACATGCTGCAAATCTGCCAGATAATAACGTCTCATCAAGGGGGACCTATTATTATGTTTTGACCGACCAGTAGATGACTTGTATGAGTGTACTGGATTCATTGTTTTGTGTTGGGCTTCTACATCCTGGAAATTTGGGCATACTAGTCTTGCCTTCCCTCAGAAATGTTTTTGATAGTATTGGCAGAAGACAAAACATAGCAATACTGCGAACATAACACAGAGATAGGAGACAAAAAAGAACACATGAAATATAGGTATATGTAACCAAAAAAAAAAACTGCTTTAAAGCAAAAAAAATGTACACATAAGAAACTGGGAACAAACAGAAAAGTTAATAGGAAAGGGGGGGGGGGGGGGGGGGTTGATTTAGGCAACATATGATTACTAGAGATGCAAGACAGTAGAGGGACAGGGGTATGGGGAAGATGTTAGAAGAGTCCAGGAGTGGTCATGGATTGAGACTGGTTCCACCGGGACCACACCTTATGGAAGGTAGCCACTGTGTTATTCTGTGAACTCTTAATGTGTTCCATAGAAGTAAGTTGGAGCATAAGGGGCAGTCCTTGCCTGGTTTGTGCAATACAGTTATCCCGGATGTGTCAAAATCAAGGTGAAGAAGGGCCCCACGCAAAAATGCTTTGCAAAGACATATCATGTGGGAGAAGTGCTGCGAGGCAAATGTTGTAGTGCGCCATCCGGAACCCATCAGGACGTGGGGGTTGGAAGGTTTCTGTGATTTTAGAGCTAATTCAAATTCCTCTTCCGTGATATTAGCATTTAAGGAACGGAAAGAGGATTTATCTGTTGTAGGGAGAGTGCACAAGTATTGCTGGCTCCCCTGGAGATGAGTGGCAGCTTCTGAAGGAGCCTCCAAATTATAGAGAGCCGTATAATATTGTGTAAAGATATCTTTAATTTGTTTAGGATCAAATACCAAGTTCCCGGAGGAATTCCAAATGTAATGAATAGCCTGCAGAGCTCTCTTTGCCCGGAGTCTATTTGCCAGTAGTGTATGGGCTTTGTTACCTTTTATCATAAAATTTCTGTTTGACCCAGCGGAGACTCCTCTCGACCCATTCAGCCATGGAAACCTGCAACACTTCTAGGACAGCTGGGCAAGTACTTTTTCGACTGAGTACCGTTACGTTCCTGTTGAAGTTGCTCAATATTGTCGCATGAAGCGAACTGCATCATAAATTCCTTATGTGCCTCCCAAACCCTAGAGACTGGACAGTCCGCAGAGAGATTGTGCTCAAAGTATTCCTGATGACTGACCTTGACCATATCCTGGAATTGAGGAAGCTTCAGCAGCAATTCATTCAGACTCCAAGACGGTCTGCCTGTATTAGTCTCTAGAAGCCTGAATGAGGTCTCCAAGATTGAATGGTCAGGCCATGAATTTGGCCTGCTTGGAATAAGCAAGCGCAGCATAAAAGCAAAATCAGTGTGCAAATACGTGCCGTGAGGGATGTAATAAAACGTATAGTTCCTGACCGAAGGTTTGTGGCCTTGGCCATATGCTTTCGGAGGGCTGCCAAATAGGCACAGGTGTTCGATGGGTGGGATTTCCATGAGTTGTCTAACTTGATAGATCTGTATTCGTCTTCTTCCCCTACCAGTGTCCTGGGTGAGTCTGTGGTCCTGCATAATGGTTGTAGGAATTGAGATGCAGGAGCAATATTCCATGCATACGGGATCGCAGTTGCAGGATGTGACATGCCCCCGAAACGGTTGTGACACTCTTGCATTCTTTGCCGCCACTCCTAGTTACCTCCCCCCCCAAACAGTCTCTGGCTGTCAATCATACTGCAAGTAAATAGTCACTGCTAGCGTCTACGGTAATGGTCCTTTGATGCATGCACATTGTAACATAGACACATGCACGGTTTACTGATTATTGCTCAACTCTGTAAACAACGGCATTGCGAACAACTCTATCCCTGAGTAAAGCAACAAATAGCGTAACGTTATAGTCAAAATACATTTCAAACATCGTAAACAGCACCCCTGATAGGACCGGGACACTCATGGAAAGTAATACAAAAAGGGTAATTACATGAAATGGTCAAATACATAAAGAAAAAGAAATCGCAACGGCAAGGTTAATCACATACAGGATATGGCAAATGGTTGAGGGAAGTTAGAGATGGTCAGACCTGCCCGGGCGAGGATCAGATAAAGGGGATGTATATTAAGTTTATAGTGGAGGCTCATAATTAAATGTGAATTCAGTGTTCCGTGTAATAATATTTTTTTTAGTATAGGGTCTCCTTTTTAGGTGGTGGTCCTTTCCTTAAAGCACATGCTGCCTGTTGTTTGTGCAGGTGTGTTTATGTTGTTACCATGCACACTTCTATATGAACCTACTCTTATAGTGCAAGTGGCTATGTTTTAATAATGTGGGTTTTTATGTTTTGTTCCACTTTCAGGAGAATCTGGTTTGGGGAAATCTACTCTGATTAACAGCCTCTTCCTTACGGATTTGTATCCAGAACGTGTGGTGCCTGGTGCAGCAGGTAAGAGATTCAACTATTCATTCTGTTTCCAATCCCCTTGGAACAATTAACATTCACAAGCTTTGTAGTAGTGCATTCAGTAAATGGAGGCAAATTAGTTGCAGTATCGCAATACTAGACAGTAATATGTTCTACTTCTCCTAGAGTTTATTCTTTATCATGTTAAGTTTATGTACAGTATGTGGTTGGAGAGTGCAGGGTAGATGGGACAGATCTGTTAGTTCTGATCAGTGGTCAAAGAGCTGTCAACTTGCAGCATATAGTAGAAGCCTCAGTTCCCTGAATGGGGAGCCAGCTCACTTGTACCTGTACTTGTTGCATGGGCAGGTTTTCATAAATCTCTAGTGCAGGGCTACTTACTACTGCGTGCTCACAGCCGGGTCTCCAATTTAGGTCTGATATCTATTTGCTATATCGATGAAGAAAAGGTTTGCAAAAAGTGGACAACTACTTTAATGTGCATCTCAGATTTATCTTAGTATATAAAATGTAGATTATCCCTCTGTTAAGACCCTCACTTAAACAGCTTTATAATGATTATTAGTATTTATTCTCTGGGTATAATAGTTTTATGTACATGGATTTTAACTTTTTATTAACGGTATTATCTGCAATTACAAATGTTATGTATAGAGTGACTCTCTTCCATTGATTGATTGATAGAGATGTTTGTTTATCTGGTACGGCTTATGCTGCTCACATACCGTGTCTATGGTCCCTCTAGATAAGATTGAGCGTACGGTGGAGATTGAAGCATCCACAGTGGAGATAGAGGAAAGAGGTGTGAAGCTGCGTCTCACTGTGGTTGATACTCCAGGCTATGGTGATGCCATGAATTGTGAGGACTGGTGAGTGCATATGAAAGTGCATAGTAATGGCACTATCAGGGAAATCTTCAAAGCTCTGTTTTTATTGTGTTTGCGCAGATGATTTTCACACAATCTAGACTCTCATTGTATTGTTTTTATTGGAAATTCAATGCTCACAAATAGGAAAGCTATTGTCATTCATGAAAGTACCTGCGGAAGCTGTAGGCAGATTCCATGGCTATTTTTAGTAGTTACTCTTGATTTTAGTTCATATTCTCTTTGTATGTCTCACCGTTTGAAACCAATAATCAGAGCAAATAAACTACAATTAGGTCCACCAGCTAACAATAACTAGTTGGAGATCCAATTGCTGCACTCGCCTGCTGAGTTACCAGAACCAGTCTGTGCCAAGTCTCTGTTCCCAAGTTGTTGCACACCCTTTTGGAGCAAGCAGAGATTTCCCCTCCTCTGTCCCTCCATTGAGACACAAAATCCACATTGCATCACCTGGGGCATCTAAACTTCCCCCTCTGGCCACTAACACAATTACACATGACGACATGACTTGGTCTCTGGTCAGTGCAAAGTGTGTGTCACGGTTCTCTTCCTTAGAGAGGGTTATGACTAACGCCACCACTTCTAGACCACAGAAGTGGCAGCTAACCAGGCTCTGGAGTGGTCAGACTCCCAACTTTTCCTTTCAATAGGAAGGCAAGGTGGGTGGGAAGACTCTGACCCTGACGTTTCCTCTTGTCCTGATGTGGATATCAACAGGAAGCTGGGAGTGGACAATGAAGCAGACACTAGATGCCTGAGACTGCGAAGAATTGGAGATTTCCGGATGATTTACTGATTTAAAAGGAAAAATTTGTTTCTCTTTCCCATCTTCCTCTCAGTTATAGGACCTGCTTTCTAAAGCATGGACTAAGGGCCTGATTCACTACAGATCGCTATTGCAGCTCCGTAATCGTACACAGGTCTGCTGCAAAAATATGCTAGTGAATTCTATCGCAATGCCGTCGCACTGCCAGCATAGAGACTACCGCTATCTCACATCCGTAATACCTTGCAAACCTCCATAAACATCGCTAACATGGAGTACCATCGGCCCTTCACGCAGAATTACAGCAGCCCTGACCTTAATTAGAAATTGCAAACCTCGTTGCATGCAATAAGCACTCAAGCTGCGTATGCAATCACACTGGCTAATTTATGCACACCCATGCAGCGGCGTTCAAGCGGACAGACACTCCTGCGTTTCTCCAACCACTCCACGTCACCACAACCAGATGCTCACTGCCTGTCAATCACTTTGTGTTAGCTCTTCGTGGTCAGTGTGATCGCAGTGGTGCCTTCGCGCACTGTGATGCATGTGAAGTACACAACAATCGTCCGTCTGCGTATGTTTTAGCAATAGCGATCCTTAATGAATCAGGCCGTAAGTCTGATATATTTTGGATATACAGCAGATTGCAGTACCTCAGTCCTCTTCCTAGAATGGTTACTTCAAAATGAAATATTCAAAGGTGCTCCCATAGCTTTCTCTAAGAACAACACAATTGTTACACTGCTACCTTACGGGATAGTCAATGCGCCTAGACTTCATTCCTTTCATCACTTAATGATTGTCCTCCCTTACCTGGATGATCGGTTGAACAAGGAAAACTCTGTTGTCTCTCTGCAGGCTAAAGTTTCAGAGACAGTCCAGACTTTAAAGGCTCACGCTTAAGGGGCCTATCCATTACACAACTTTTTGAATAATCCGACCAAAAGCAGGTGGTTTTGGTCGCACTGTTCAGAAAGTAGTCTAATGGATAGCCGGCAAGGACCAGCGATGCGCGTGCACGCTGGGTTCTTGCCGACCCCGACTATCTACGGAACATGCTGGTCAACCTGACGACGATAGTCAGGTTCCACATGTTCCCAGGTAGGAGGTCGGGATCCTGCACTGAATGACGTTCAGTGCGGGCATCGTACCCGGCAACCTGAACGACTGAAAGCTAGTCGTTCAGTTTTTCAGGTCGCGTAATGGATAGGCCCCTTTTTAGATTGAATTTCAAGAAGTCTAATCAGACTACTATCCACAGAATGTTCTTTCTGTTTGACGTCTGATAGCATAGTGTGTTCTTGTCAGAGAACAAGATCCTTTTAGCTTGCAGACAGCTGTCTGTTCACTTTAGCATGATGGTCCTGGGGAAGATGGTATCGACATACAATGCATTGAAACTTTACAGGTTTAATTCAAGGGTGTTCCAAATAGAATTAATTTCTAAATGGAAAAAGCCTCATCAGTGCTTGACAAGTCAGCTCTCCAAACCGTCCCCAGGAATGCATCTTCTCACTCCGTTGGTGGCTGCGAAGTGACAGTCGCAGCCATTCTCCGTGGGATATTGAACCAGCCTGCGAGGCTGGATGAAATTTCTCTTCAGTCCCGTTACCCAGTCTTTGGACTCCTTATGACTTAACTGCAGATAAATGTGCAGTAGTTCAGAACAATTTTCATTGCTAGTCTGCAGATTACAGTTGTTTCAATGAAGTGTCTTCAATATACAGTCTAGCAATGCCACGACCATGGTTTGCAAAAGTGTCCTAGTGATGACAGATCAGAAGAATCTTGTGTTGGGTGGAATGAAACGTTCTGGATGTTTTTCAACAGCTGATGAACCCGATGCCAGCATGATGATTCTCATTTGAACCACAAGGTGGTGTTCCTAAATGAGGGATGTCAAGCTTCCATACATCCCCAAACAAAAAGTATTTTGGTCGCTCATATCAGCTTAATGTCTTTGCACAGATGCCTGCTCATAAGAGCTTACATTGTAAAAGGGAAGGGCAGACAAACAGGTGAGACACAGATGGGGTACACTGGGAGCAAGCAGCATGTAAGGATGAGAGCCAGAAGGCTTTAATGAAGTAGTGGGTCTTGAGAGCCCGTTTGAATGATTGTAGATAGGTGGAGAGTCTGATGGGAAGAGGGAGAGAGTTCCAAAGGTGCGGAGCAGCATAGGCAAAATCTTGGAGGCGAGAGTGAGAGGAAGTAATCAGTTGGCATGAAAGGCAGGGTGCATTAGTTGAACGAAGAGGGCGGACAGGAGAGTGAAAGGAGATTAGATCAGAGATATAAATGAGAGAAGATTGGGAGAGGGCTTTGTAAGCGAGGGTGAGAACCTTGAATTGGGTTCTGAAAGGGTAGGGGAGCTAGTGGAAGGCTTGTAGGAGAAGGGAGGCAGATGTAGAGCATTTGGAGTGGAAGATGCTGAACAGCAGCATTGAGGACAGACTGGAGAGGAGAGAGATGGGATTTGGGCAGGCCAGATAGGAGAGGGTCACAGTAGTCCAATCTTGAGATGACCAGTGAGTGTATGAGGGTTTTAGTAGCATCCTGGGTGAGGTAGGGTCTGATCTTGGAAATATTTTTGAGATGAAAACGACAAGACTGTGAGAGGTTCTGGATATGTGGTTTGAAGGAGAGTGATGAGTCCAGGATAACTCCAAGACAGCTCACTTTGGGGCTAGAGGAGATAGTTGTTCCATCAATAGATAAAGAAATAGAGGGAAGTGAGGCTATGGTGGAGGGTTGGAAGACGATCAGCTCTGTCTTTAGACATATTAAGTTTAAGAAATCGCTGGGACATCCAGGAAGAGATAGCAGAGACAGTTGGAGATACGAGTCAGAAGAGAAGGGGGAGAGATCAGGGGAGGAAAGGTAGATCTGAGTGTCATCAGCATAGAGATGATAATGGAGGTCAAAAGAGCTGATGAGTTCACCTAGAGAGGACGTATAGAGGGAGAATAGGAGAGGAGAGAACACCTACTGAAAAAGGTTGTGGGGGGAAGAGGAGTCTTGAGAGGAAACTGAAAAGGATCGGTCAGAGCAGTAGAAGGACAGCCAGGAGAGGGCAGTGTCACACAGACCAAGGGAGTGAAGGATTTGTAGCAGGAGAAGGTGGTCCACAATGTTAAAAGCAGCAGAGAGGTCAAGGAGAATGAGCAGAGAGTAATGGCCTTTGGATTTGGTAGCGAGGAGGTCGTTGCTGATTTTTTTTGAGGGCAGATTCAGTGGAGTGGAGTGAACAGATGCCAGACTGAAAACGGTCAAGAAGGGAGTGTGAGGAAAGAAAAGCGCTAAGGTGGTTGTAAACAACGCGCTCAAGGAGAGATGGGTCGGTAGTTAGAGAGAATATTAGAATCAAGGGTAGATTTTTTAAGAATGGGGGTGACAAGGGCATGCTTGAATGCAGAAGGGACAGTTCCTGATGATAGGGAGAGATTAAGGAGGTGGGCAAGATGGGAGCAGGCAGAGGGAAAAAGGTAGCGGAAGAGGCGGGAGGGGATAGGGTCAAGGGGGGAGGTGGAAGGGGGGGAGCACCGGATGAGGGCCATAACTTCCTCTCCAGATACAGGGGAGAAGGATGTCAGCGTCTGTAAAATGGATGGGGAGGGGTGATCCAGGAAAAAAAGAAGTTGGGGACTGGTTGGATATGATGTTGTGACGTATGGAGTAAATTTTAGATGTGAAGTAGGTAGCAAAGTCAAGGGCAGAGAGCGAGGAAGGGGTGGGCATAGGAGGGAGTTGAAGGTGGAGAAGAGACGCTGGGGATTTGATGACTGGGAGGAGATGAGGTTCTTGAAATATGATTGTTTAGAGAGGGAAAGTGCAGCACTGTAGGATGACAGCATAAATTTGAAATAGAGAAAATCTGTCTTAGAGCGTGATTTTCTCCACTGTCGCTCGGCAGTTCGCGAACACTTTTGCATGTATCTGGTGCATTTGGAATGCCAGGGTTGATGTGGATCTGCGAGGGTGAGTAGTGATCGCCGGAGCAACAGAGTCAAAAGCAGAAGTAAGGGAAGTGTCATATAGGGAAGCGGCTTGTTCAGGGCAGGAGAGAGAGAGGATAGGGGAGAGAAGTGAGTCAAGCAAGGAAGCAAAGGAGACTGTCGATAGTCTCTGTGTTACGCTTAGTGATGGTGGCTTTAGGAGGTCGAGGAGGGGAAGGAGAGAAGGATAGGTTAAAAGAGAGAAGGTGATGGGTATGCACTATGCTCTGTAACATTACTTGCTGGCACCCGTGAAGAGAGGAGTATGTTTCTTAGTTGTACAGAGTGTATTACCAATGACGACATGCAGTGGTTACAGTGAGCTTCTCTATATCACGGCCCTTACTACTCACTAGCACAGGCATAATAACTATCAGGAAGTTTGTGTGTAGAATAAGTACTATGCGGTAATCATATGATGTAAGGAGCATTGGAACCTTGCATGTAAAGATCTACACTGGCATTGGCGTACCTATAATGGGTGCAGGGTGTGCAGTGCACACTGGCCTCACCTCTCCAGAATCCCGCGTCAGCTAGTGCTGCAGAGCAGCAGAAATCCCCAGGAAAATGGAGCAGTGGTCAGTCACCGGTAACATGGTGTGAGCGCCATACTCCTGGAGATCTGCGTAGTAGACTTTGCCAGAGAGGAGGAAACCCGCACATAGCCTACACACTTTCCCCCTCCTCTCTTAAACTGCCCCATGTGTATGGGAAAGCTAATGCTATGTTATTAGGATAAAGGAGGTAGTTACACAGGGTTGTGATGCCCTCAGATGGTATGCAGTGAATAAGTCGATGGTCATTATGTCGACAGTGACTACTTTGACAGCAGAATGCTGGCGGCACTACCCTTACACAGTAAAACTGCTACTTACAGCATATTTACAGTGTGAGTATTATAACTTTTAACATGCAGTTTTAGATATTTATTTAAAGTTATACCCGCGCGGTAAAAATGTTGTAAGTAGCATTCTGCTGTCAATGTAGTCACTGTCGACAAACTGTCCATCGACCTCCCATATTTATTACCCTTACATGTCTGGCCCACGTTATTTAGGTAGAGAATATGACAATGTCTGGGGACTACTAGCCTACGGCTGGGTACACACCTAGACAAGTTGTCTGCTGACTTAGCGGCAAATTGGTAAGCAAATGCACACTTGCCAATCTGCCGCTCTGTGGGGGTGATTCAATTGTTTTTCAAGTTGTGGTAATTAATGAGCACCCATTAATTATGGCGCTCTTCGCAGGTAATTAGACTAAACCTTTCTACAGTTCAGGATAGGGTGCCCAAAACCAGGATTTACTGCACGTTTCTGCTTGCCTACTTAGGTGGGGAGAGAAGAAATGCTGGAGCCGATGGCAGTTCGCACTCTAAATGAACAATAATTTAATTGGTCCATGGGGCGCCCAGCACTACCAGCCTCCAGCGAAAGCAATTAAATCTCCCCCAATGTGTCTTGTCTGACATCACAACTCGATGAACAATTACATTTTCTCACCCTGTTGAGATGTCAGTCACCGGCGGATCCCTGCAGCAAATATACGGGTTGCCCGTACACACAGACAGATGTGCCGATACCTCTGGGTCATTCCATGCCAAATCACAAAAAAAGTAACTTTTCAACCCGACCGTATCGGATTTTCGTGAATTTTGGTCGTATAATAGATGACATGAGGTAACTTTCATATGTTGCATGAACGCAGTGTATCACTGAGGGCTAAAATTTTACATATGAAAGTTACCTTATGTCATCTATTATACTACCAAATTTCATGAAAATCAGAGACAGTCAGGTTGGAAGCTGTGATGATTTGTAATGGAATGACCCCTCTGCAAGATATATCAGCATCAGGTGTGCTGCAGGACAGATGCGATATGTCTGTAGACAACATCATACACAGACATATCGTCTGTACATACCTGCTTATGCGCTATGTTCATCTGCTGATTGAGCGGTATATCGCATAGTGTGTACTCAGTTAGACTTTGATACTCATTACCCAGAAATTTTGCTAATACTTTCTTCTGTGTCTATAACCAACGTGGATCATTGATCATTGGATATATCTGTGTAGCTGTTTTCTTTGTGTTCATAAATCTGTAACATTCCATCCACTCTTCCTGTATGTGTGATCCACTATGTAATGTATCTACAGTATGTGCCTTCTGCCTTATTTATAAATACATTTTCAGTAAAATAATGTTCCATTAATGGCGTTATTTTGTTTCAGTAATCCTGTAGTTGAGTTACTGGGATTTGTAGAATTGCAGGCATATCTATTCTTGTTGGCTGCTATTTTTGAGATTTTCCATTACAGTATAATGGTCAGAATAGTCTGCAGACGTGCCTATAAAGCTCTAGTATCAAACTTACACTGTAATATATTTCCCGGATTCCAGACAAATGGGCCCCCGTTTATTAACGAGTTTTATCACCAAAACGAGTGATAAATGTCACTGTGTATGATAAATGGAGCTCCAGCCAATCAGCTCCCAACTGTCATTTCTCTAACAGTTGATAGTTGGGAGTTGATTGGCTGGAGCACCATTATCATACACAGTGACACTTATCACTCGTTTTGGTGATAAAACTCGTTAAGAAATGGGGGCCCATGATCTGCTGCTGATCAGTTTAGTCACAGGAGAATCGTTTAGGTCTAAGCTACTACAATGCTGCAAAGAACAAGTGCAAGGGAGGGGTGATGGGGAAAGGATTTGTGTTCTTATTAGGTTAGATGAATATAAACTATTAATGTGCTATTAAATATGTGCTACATTCTGTGCATGCTACAAATCTAAGTTACTCTATGCTGATGTATGTGTCATGTCTATGTTGAGCATAATTTCTGTATCTTAAAGGAAAAGTACACTTCATTTAACTTCGGATTCTGGAGAGGTGTGCTACAACTTATTGACAGGGTCAATAGGTCAACTACCACTAGGTTGACATGCATGTAGGTCAGCATGGCTAAAATGTCGGCATTTCACATTCAACCCCAAAATGTCGACATGTGGGGTTTTTTTTGCTTATTTTAGCCTAAACCTAAAAACATGAGAACTGTGTGTTGACATTTTGGTGCCGACATGTTGAATGTTGACATATTGGTTATTGACCATGTCGACATTGACTGTCAACATTCTGGCTGTCGATCGGATACCGTCGAAGGGGTACAACCCATGTTTTCAGCTGTTGATGTGCACGCTTTGTGGTTTATAGCTTTTTACTCCTTCCTAAATAAAAATAGTTAATCAAATCAGCTGACCCAAGCTGCATTGTAATGAGCGCTAATATTTGGGATGCTAGTTATGATTGATACATTGTCTCTGTGTAACTTTTTTGTTTCTACTAAATGCAGTTTCAAGCCCATCATTCGCTATGTGGATGACCAGTTTGAGCGATATCTTCATGATGAGAGCGGCCTGAACCGGCGACACATTGTGGATAACCGTGTCCACTGCTGCTTTTATTTCATCTCCCCCTTTGGCCATGGGTACGTGAGGGTCATATGACTTGCTCCCTTTCTGACATCAGGTCACCTCTGTATTAATGAGCAGCTGTCCAGTCACGTCACATTGTGATCAGCAATGTCTGTTAACACAAATCCATATACCGTATTAATCAATGTATGCAGAGTCATTTTAAACAGACACATAGAATGGACCTTTTTATATCTATGGACTAATGTACAAGTGTATTGATGCAGTCGTTTGTGTGTTGCAGTTTAAAGCCCCTTGATGTGCAGTTTATGAAAGCGTTACACAACCGGGTGAATATTGTTCCCGTGATCGCCAAAGCAGATACTTTAACTCTGAAGGAGCGTGAAAGACTCAAGCGAAGAGTAAGAATTCTGCAGATATTTTGACCCAACCTTCTTCACATGTCTAGAATATAGCATATTGCTTGTCCCATATTGCTTATACAGTCAAGTGCATAAATATTGGGACAATGACAGAATTTTCATATTTTGGCCTGTATTCACCACCACAATGGCTTTGAAATGAAACAAACAAGATGTGCTTTAACTGCAGACTTTCAGATTTAATTTAAGGGTATTACATCCAAATCTGGTGAACGGTGTAGGAATTACAACGGTTTCTATATGTGCCTCCCACTTTTTAAGGGGCCAAAAGTAATTGGACTATCAACTCAAAAGCTATTTCATGGACAGGTGTGGGCTATTCCCTCGTTATTTCATTATCAATTAAGCAGGTAAAAGGTCTGGAGTTGATTCTAGGTGTGACATTTGCATTTGGAATCAGTTGCTGTCGACTCTCAATATGAGATCCAAAGAGCTGTCACTATCAGTGAAGCAAGCCATCATTAGGCTGAAAAATCAAAACAAACCCATCGGAGAGATGGCAAAAACATTAGGTGTGGCCAAATCAACTGTTCGGTGCGTTCTTTCCTTTTAAGAATGTTCCAGAGAGCTCACCAACACCAAAAGACCCAGAAGTCCACGGAAAACAACTGTGGTGGATGACAGAAGAATTATTTCCCTGGTGAAGAAAAACCCCTTCACAACAGTTGGCCAAATCAAGAACACTCTCCAGGAGGTAGGTGTATATGTTTCAAAGTCAACAATCAAGAGAAGACTTCACAAGAGTGAATATAGAGGGTTCACCACAAAATGTAAACCATTGGTGAGCCTCAAAAACACGAAGACCAGATTAGAGTTTGCCAAACAACATCTAAAAAAGCCATTACAGTTCTGGATCAACATCCTATAGACAGATGAGACAAAGATCAACTTGTGCCAGAGTGATGGGAAGAGAAGAGTATGGAGAAGGAAAGGAACTGCTCATGATCCAAAACATACCACTTCATCAGTGAAGCATGGTGGTGGTAGGGTCATGGCGTGGACATGTATGGCTGCCAATGGAACTGGTTCCCTTGTATTTATTGATGATGTGACTGCTGACAAAAGCAGCAGAATGAATTCTGAAGTGTTTCGGGCAATATCATATGCTCACATTCAGTCAAATGCTTCAGAACTCATTGGACGGCGCTTCACAGTGCAGATGGACTATGACGCGAAGCATACTGCAAAAGCAACCAAAGAGTTTTTTTAAGGCTAAAGAGTGGAATGTTATGCAATGGCCAAGTCAATCCCCTGACCTGAATCCGATTGAGCATGCATTTCACTTGATGAAGACAAAACTGAAGGGAAAGTGCCCCAAGAACAAGCAGGAACTGAAGACATTTGCAGTAGAGGCCTGGCAGAGCATCACCAGGGATGAAACCCAGCGTCTGGTGATGTCTATGCGTTTCAGACTTCAGGCTGTAATTGCCTGCAAAGGATTTGCAACAAAGTATTAAAAAGTGAAAGTTAGATTTAGGATTGTTTAGTTTGTCCCATTACTTTTGGCCCCTTAAAAAGTTGGAGGCACATATAGAAACCGTTGTAATTCCTACACCGTTCACCTGATTTGGATGTAATTACCCTCAAATTAAATCTGAAAGTCTGCAGTTAAAGCACATCTTGTTTGCTTCATTTCAAAGCCATTGTGGTGGTGAATAGAGGCCAAAATATGAAAATTCTGTCAATGTCCCAATATTTATTCACCTGACTGTACTTCTCTAGCTCATTTGCTAATGGCCTTCACTTTACATATTTAAAATAACAGAGGGAGGTTCACTGCAACCTTTTTATGAGTTGTTACACTATTGACGATATTAAAATTGAACCTCTATATACCCCTGCCTGTACCTTCTAAAATCCTTCCTATAAACCTCTAAGGATGACGCTAATTTCCGTACGCAGTCATACAATAAATAGAGACTCCAGACTCAGAACATGTGGTTCCGAAGCACAAAGTATTATTCAAGTAAAAGTACAGTCAGTTACACGCTATTGATCCAGACACAATTAGACGCAAAAGAATTATGCAGACCCAAAGTACAGTATACATACGCATGCGCTCTGGACCAGATCCCGGCATTCAGAAAGAAAACCTCCGTCAATCAGCATTCAGCAAGAAGACTAAAGACCCAGTGTTTGAGCACACATGTATATACCCCCCCAGAATAGACCGGACAATAGAGAAGTTTCTTGCTTATGCCATTGGTTCCCATGGGGGAAGCATCTGTTACAGAGCGTTTAACAGGCTGGTTCAAATAGTCTCAACCCAACCTCCAACAACTGGAGATCTCTGCCCTCCCGCCCCCTAACAGTTGTTCATATAATGTACATTTTGTTGCTTGAAGTTTCTGCGGTCCATAAGTTGAGAATGCATGATGCGATCTCCACACTGATAGTACCGGAATTCTGTTGAAAGAGTACGCATCAGTTCGAAACCAAACACGGCTTTCTTAGCATGTATAAAACCTTAGAATAAATGTTGTGAAATAAAGATATTTGATAACTAACTGAACCAACTTAAATCTTATACTTTAAAGCTTATTAAACCTTATGTGTGAATATG
This sequence comes from Taudactylus pleione, assembly GCA_031769625.1. Classification (NCBI taxonomy): domain Eukaryota; kingdom Metazoa; phylum Chordata; class Amphibia; order Anura; family Myobatrachidae; genus Taudactylus; species Taudactylus pleione. Next base: position 2,726,233 of record JAUIMM010000228.1, on the reverse strand, counting down.
TAGTGTGTGAGTATGCAGGGTTTGATATAAGGACGTATTAATGTGTGTATGAGAAATGGTGAACATCTAGCAGTGTGACATGCTGAGCTTGATAGTTCCACATGCCCACTCTGTCAGCAGTCCCCCCCCCTTTTCCCAAGCTAAAAAGAAAAACCCTTTATTCTCCCAGTCTCTTGTATAAATGCAAATAGCCCAACTACATGACACAAACCTAAGATAACACTCTAGTCTTTGAAGTCATGTAATTGCAGGAAGCTTGCTAATGTAAGGTGTGTATTCGAGCCAGACCACCTGTAGTGAGGGCAGACACTGTCCAGGAAGCTTATCTACACAAGCTAGTTGTCATGTAGCCATTTGCTCTATTCATCTAATGCAATCCAATTTTTTGACATGCTGTAAAGCCATTTCTGAAATATATCCTTTATAATACGTAAGTCATGAAATAGGCTTCTGGTGAATCGCCGTCACTTATGGCGATGGTCACAGATGCATTCGCATGATGCTATGATGCTAATAGTATTATCGCCACATGTACTAAAGTGTGAGTTTATCTAAAATGGCGCTTTGGCGGCCATTTTGCAAAATGGCGTCGCTGCGATTCAATTTTAAACTGATCTTGTCTCAGCCAATAATCCAGTTTCGACACTATCCGTGTACACATGCCACATATTACACTATAGGGTGTGGTATGTTTTGTCGGCATTTAGAATGTCATCATGTTCTGAATGTCTAAATTCACAATGTTGAATGTAGACAATCTACATTTGGATTTCCCATACACTTGTAGGCTAACCCTGATTGCAGCCTAACCCTAAAATTGATATCCATTGTGGTCATTGACGAGGGGGGCCTCCATGGCTCACAGATGTCAAACCATTCCGGAACAATTTTTGCAGCGTGGCAGAGTGCATTATCTTGCTGGGAAGAGGCTACTGCCATCGGGGAATACTGTTATCATGAAGGGGTGTCTCCAACAATGTTTAGGAGGTGGTACGTGTCAAAGTAACATCCACATGCATGCCAGGACCCAAGTTTCCCAGCAGTACATTGCCCAGAGCATCACACTGCCTCTGCCGGCTTGCCTTTTTCCCATAGTGCATCCTGGTGTCGTCTCTTCCCCCAGGTAAATGACGCACACGCGCCCAGCCGTCCACATGATGTAAAAGAAAACGTGATTCATCAGACCAGGCCACCTTCTTCCATTCCTCCATGGCCCAGTTCTGATGCTCAATTGCCCATTGTAGGTGCATTGGCGGCAGACGGGTCAGTCTGGGCACTCTGACCGGTCTGCGGCTACACGCACTATCTGTTCTGACTCCTTTCTATCACCACCAGAATTAACTTTTTTAGTAATTAGTAGCTCTTCTGTGGGATAGGACCGGAAGGGTTAACTTTCACTCTCCACGAGCATCAATGAGCCTTGGGCGCCCATGATCCTGTCGCCGGTTCACATGATTTAGATGTCATTACATGTACTGTAAATGTCAGTTTAATGTTTAGCAATGTTTTGGTCAAGCGATCTAAGTCGGGCAGCTGTGACACTAGATGTATTAACTCCCGGTGCGCTGTGTCTGTGGAATGTAAATGTATTAGCCAGTGGCAAGATGCATCACTGCAGCTGGGAATGCTTATTCCCTGTCTGCAGTGTAAAGCTTAGGTATGGCAAGTTCTAGCGCTGGGATCTGGGGCCTGGGGCTAGCATATGTAAATGGTGAAGGATTGTGTGTGTGTATGTTTTAAAATATAAGCGGATACATTTTAAGCTAATGTGCAGCCCTGTAGCTAGGACTTTTCCATGGTGTCTCTATAGGAACTAAGGAGGCAAAGATCTCGGACATCTTGGTTCTTTTCATTGCCAATCCGGAGGAGTGCATGCTCCCTTTCATGGAAATATTAAACCACTTTATTCTCATTTCTGGGTTCACTATCAATATTACAAAATCCATAGCAATGGCTTTGGGAAATAGACCATATCACCCTCATTCTGACTTAGGGGGTTTGCGATGGGCAACTTCCCATGTCCCCTATCTTGGTATACATTTACCAAAGAATATTCTTAAACTTTGATATAAATATTATCAATCTCATCCATAAAATGTATATGGGAACTAGACAGCTGGCACCATATGTCACTGTCCTTTTTAGATAGAGACAAAATTTATAACTTTCCCAAAATTACTTTATCCCTTACAAGTTGTCCCTCTTCTTTTTACTTTGACTGATGAGAAGAACATTTTGACAGCTTTTCGGAAATTTAAAAAGAATAAAAAACCTAAACTAAGTATGAAAATTCTTCAGCGGAATAAATCAGAGGGTGGAATAAACTTTCCCAATTTTATGCTGTATAACCCTGTGGCAATATGCCGCTATATCAAAGATTGGATGCACCATACAGGCCTTTACACAGGCTACTCATGCAATATTCCCTCACATATTTTAACAACCCCGTTTAATGTCAGCCTGGTCCTCATGGCATACTATCAGTCGTAAATTTACTCATAATACCTCATACTCTTTCTTCTTCAGGGTCAGTAGGGCTCCACAGGGCAACAATGGGGTTGTATGTGGTACTTGGAGGACCGGACACCAACAGCAAAGCTTTTTCATATCCCAGGATGCTCCGGTCCTTCCCCCTATACCCCGCCCACAGCCTGAAGGCAGACCAGTTTCGTTGGTGTCCAGCAGGAGCTGGATCACTGTTACAGTGGGGCTGCTATTAAGCAGCCCAAGCTTTATTTTTATGATTTGCTTTTATTTTCATTGTTTTACTACAAGAGCAGCAGCACTAAACAGACCTCTGGACGTCTGCACTGTTTCTCCATCACCCCTCCGCGGCGCCATGACATCAGCCCTCTGCTAGGTACTCTCGGCAGGGCTCCGGGGGGACCTAGCTAGCAGAACTCCTCAGATCCCAGACTGCAGCCGGGACTCAATGGGACACGTAAGGTGGGTCCCTGCTTGTGGGGGCCCACGTCTATGCGTAGTCTTGCCTTTGGTCTCAGGAGACAGACTGGAGGCGCTGATGTGGACACCTGGCATTACAAGCACTGGCGCAGGGCACAGATTAAGGCCAGGGATCCAGTGGTTGATGTCAGCATAGGGTAGAATGCTCTCTCCGTGTGGCCCATCCCCCTCCTCAGGATGCCATTCCACAGTGGTCTTGCCGCCCTTGAGCTGCTCCTCCCCCTCTGAGACTCACGGCAGCCAATTTCTGCATTCAGGTCTCCGGGAACGCTGGGTCCGGTCTCCCTGTATACCTCTCCCAAGGGCCAGGTTATACAGCGCTATTCCTACCAGCCACTGCGGTCTGTGTAGTTGAATTATTGCCCACATACAGTTATATTGTATGTGACTTGTGCTGGTTCTGCTGTCTGTTTATTTTTTTCACAACTGTCAGCTTATAATTTTCCCTTTCTTTCATTCTAACCCTGGAATACTGAGGTGTAGGGGGTTTATTGTACTTCACATCTCCCTATATTTGTGAGGGCTATCACATACTATATATCGGAATTGCGCACAACACTGTGCCATATTGCACATATATCTGGGTTGCTCACTGCCAGATCGTGTGCTACATTATCCTGCAGCTATGTCTGGCAAAATCAAGAATAACAAGCAGCCTCCCACTCTGCTGTCTTGTAAGTCCTGCTTAGCAGGCTAGCTTCAGAGGATCTCATTCAAGATGGTCTTTGTGCATCTTGTTATACGGCTCCTGGCCCATCAGCCCCTGCGTCCTCTCCTCAGGACTCCCCCTGGCCACCTTTTTCACAGGTGTTGGCAAAAATTGCAGACCACCTAGCGGTCACTGTGGTAGCTCCCCCTATGGGATGGCCACAGCAGGTATTCCCTGCGAATCCTTTGCCTCCCCTATGGGTAGACTTACTTTCTAACTCAGTGCAGAGTCTGGCAGCTACCTCTACAGCCTTTCAACAAATGCTGCAAAAGGAGACACCCTTGCCTAGTAATGCTACTAAGCGTGCTGTTATCTTCCCTTATCATCTGGGGAGACAGCAGACACAGACCTCTCTCAATCTGAGATTGAGAGAGACAATCTGAGAAAAGTAACCCCCCCTCTAAATTGAATATACCTGCCCTAGTGAGAGCAGTAAAAGCTATTGTTCAAGGGGGGCATGGCCTGGCAGGTAATGGAGTAGGACATCTGTCCTGAGCTCTCCAGCCTTTACGATCCTGTTCACTGATCCTGCAGCCTGCTTAGACGCCACACCTGGCCAGCCTTATTACCAATACTTACCTGAGGGTCCGGTGCTACGTTTGAAGTCCTGGGGCTGTCTCCTCTCCTCACCGCGTTGTCAGTTCTGGTGCCGCGGCCTCCGGTCTCTCGGCACTGTGCTGCCTTCCCTCTGTGATCCGGATACCTATCTGTGGGTGCAACCTTCGTGTGATCTATCCGAAGGCATGCGGTGTGACTGGGTGAGTTCTCCCCTGAATGCCGCTGCCTGGCTGCTGCTTTTCTCCAGCTGCTGTGGGAGTGAATGTGGCAGAATCTCCTGCTTGCTGCCATTTTATAAGCTGGAATCTTCTACTAGTCGCCATCTTGACTTCAGGGGTCCATGGAACTTATCCTTCAAGCCATTTTGGAATCAGGCAACCGGGTGGCAGCACGTGTGGTGGAGCTTCATGATGATTTATCCTGTGGCTGCTCAGAAGTGTGTTTCTCTGTGGTCCACTTGGAGGATTTGCCTAAGGATGTGGAAAAGAAAACGCCCCTGTACAGATCCTGAATTCCTGCTCTGTGCCTGTTGATCCTGTGCCATTTTTACTTTTGCTTTTTACTTCTCACCGTGGTTTGTCAAAGGTTTTTCCCTGAGCTCTTCCTGGATAACATTTCCTGTGATAACTATATTTTGGTGCTCATCGTCCTCCTGGAAATGAGAGTTCATTTGTCATCGGCAGTCAAGGCAATGCAGTCTTTCCGGATTCTTGTGCTATAATCCATTTTTCCCTACTTGACTGTACCTGGGACATTTTAAAGTTGCTGGTCCTGCTGGCCTCGAGAGGGTCAAATCCACCTTTGTTTCTGTTGAAATTGTATACTTACCCTTTGGTTTATGTATTATTATCCTGCTAGTAAGTCTATTCGCTGTGTCCTCATATTTGATGTCTATATTTTCTTATAGTATACAGGAAGAATATTAAATTATATGTGGAAGTTTATACGCTGGCTCCTTATTCCTGGGCTGAGAGTACCATTCCTGTATGGTTCATGGGTATAATTGCCCTCATTTTTTTATAGTTTGGTTTAATTGGGAAGCGGGGATTATTGGGGTTTAGGGGATCCAGGTATGCAATAAGTTGGGGGAGGTGGTCAAACAGGGTGGGGAGTATTGGGGGGGGTGGCTGTGTGTTGTAGTCCATTCTTCTGGGACATTGTTAGATGCGTGTTTTCAAATTAATTTATTTTAATTTCTTTCCTTATTATGTTGGTCTGTTATATTGATACTTTTAAAACTGTTGAATTGTAGATTCAAATGTATTTATTTTTCTCGTCTCTTATTTTATCTAAGGCTAGAGTTTTCTTTTCCTTTAGCTTATACCCTTTCCTCTATTGTTTCTTTGTATTTCCGAGCAGGTGGGGTCTGGATGGCACCTTCAGACACCCATCCAGTTAATATCCTCTTATATTGGTTTGGGTGTCTGAATTCTTGAAATGTACTACTGTTTGATGCCTTGCGTCAAAATGGATTACTATTACTCCTGTCTCATTTATATGTATGTTTTATTTTCCATTGTACGTGTTTAAGTGTCTTCCTGTTTATCACAGTCTTAATTTATGCCAATCTCCTAATATGTAACGTTACGTATAATATATATATATATATATATATATATATATATATATATATATATAATATATATATTTTGCCAGTGTTTCCTTACTCTGATCAGCTATCTGATCATATGAGTGAGGCATGGAATATGCCAAATAAAAGGTTTCAGCAGCCTAAACGCTTAATTTCCTTTTACCCCTTTCCAGCTACTGATTGCACTAAATGGGAAGTCCCCCCTGCAGTGGATTCCCGCGTGACATGCCTAGTTAAAAATGCTACCTTACCTATCCATACTTAAACCTCCTTAAAGGACACCACGGATAGAAGGATTGAAGCTTGCCTGAAATCTATATACTCCTACAGGTGCTATTACTCGTCCTGCCAGGGCTATGGCCTGGATGGCAAAAGCCGTTGAAAGTTGGGCAGAGGCCCTATAAGATACATTTCCCTCTGATGCTTCAAGGGAACAGCTGTCCTAATAATCTCACATTAGAGATGCAGCATCCTATTTAGACGAAGCAGTTTTGGATACTGGTCTCCTTGCTTCCAAGGCATCTGCTACTTCCGTGCTAACCCGCCGTATTGTTTGGCTTCGCTCATGGAAAGCAGATTCGGACTCCTGTTTGGCCCAGAATTGGACAAGATTGTGACTACCTTGGCAGCTTCCATGATGGCTTCTTGCCTTCTGCATCTACTACGAAGCCTCGGATGTCATCCTTTCGGTCCTTTCATCCTCAAGGAAAAGCTAAAGGTCAGTCCTTTCCAAGCCAGTTGGCATCCACTAAAGCCTCCAAGCCTAGGACCAAACAGGCCTGGGCTACTAGATATCCTCCTACCAAATCTGAGGACAAGCCTTCAGCCTGACAGGGCAGGCCTCCCACTGAGTGCTCCCAGGGTGGGAGGCCGACTACTCCTTCTCAAAGAATGGTGCATCTGGGAGCCCTCCTGGACTCTCAGGCTCATAGAATCTTCCTGACAGCAGACAAAAGCTCTGCACTACAGCACCAAGTGCGCAGGCTACGCCACAGTTGCCGAGTGTCAATTCACTCTGCAATGCAGACCTTGGGATCCATGGTGTCCACCTTTGACATGGTGTACTTCACTCAGTTTCACTCCAGGCCCCTACAACACCTGATCCTATCCAGGTGGAATTGGGCTGCCCCATCTGATCAAATCCCAGACAATGGGCCTCTCTCCGGAGGTTCGCAAGCCTCCGCGGGTGGGGCGCAGTTACCGGCCAGGACTCCTTCCAGGGACACTGGACTCCAACTGAGGCGGTCTTACCAATCAGCGTCCTGGAACTCTGAGCCAGAGTGAGGGCTTTGTAAATGGCTCAGAGTCTTCTTCTTCAGGGCAGACCAGTACAAGTACAGTCTGACAACGCCACAGCGGTGGTCTACCTCAATTACCAAGGAGGCACTCGAAGTCTGTCACCAATGGCAGAAGTGTCCCGCATTCTCACATGGGCCAAACGTCATCTCCGCAGGGTTCATCCCGGAGATTCTCAATTGGAAAGCGGATTTCCTCAGCCTTCATGACATGCATGCAGGGGAGTGGTCTCTACATCCAGAAGTCTTTCAGCTCCTGGTGGACAAATGGGGTCTACCAGATGTGGACCTCATGTCCTCACGACACAACCACAAGCTTCCAGTGTACGGGTCCAGGACGAGGAACCCTGATGCAGCCTTTGTGGATGCATTATCTGTGAGGTGGACCTTCCATTTGGCATACCTCTTCCCTCCAGTCTCCCTTCTGCCTCGGGTTCTTCAGAAGTTCAAGCAGGAGGGGGGAACGGTCCTCTTGGTAACTCCGGCTTGGCCCAGATGCCATTGGTACTCCGACCTTCAAAGTCTCTCCATAGATGTCCCTCTACAACTTCCTCCTAGACCAGACCTATTGTCTCAGGGTCCCTGTCTACATCCGGACCTGGTAAATTAAATAAACAGTCTGCACATCCACTATTGCGGTTGTTACACTGCAAACAAATGCTGTGTAGATTTGTATGCTGCAACCCTATTGCCTTGGCCTTCTGAGTAGAGGATCCCATCATTGGATGCATACAGCGCTGGGAGTATTTCCATTTTTTTCTACATCTGGACCTGGCCGTCTCTGTCTTTAACAGCTTGGCTCTTGAGACATCCCTCCTAAGGTCTAAAGAGTTCTCGAACTCTGTGGTCCAGACCATGCTTAAAGCATGTAAATGACCCTTTGCCAGGATTTATCACAGTGTTTCACAGGGTTTCTAGAATCCTTACCTTTCGTTCAAGCTGGATTGGATCTTGGACTCCGCCTAACATCTCTGAAAGTACATGTCTCTGCTCTGTCCATCTGGTTCCAGCGCTGACTTGCTCCTCTAACAGATGTTCACACTTCCTGCAAGGTGTTCTACATACACAACCTCCCTTTGTCCCTCCTGCGGTTCCGTGGGATTTGTCAGTTCTCCACGCACTTCCGGAATCTCCATTCGAACGCTTGGAGTCAGTAGATGTCAAATGGCTTGCTGCGGAGACTCTGTTTTTTCTGGCTATAGCATCTGCCCGTAGGGCATCGTATTTAGGGGCGTTCTCCTGTTGCTCGCCATACCTAATTGTTTATCCAGACAGCGCTGTTCTCAGAACACGCCCTGGCTTCCTTCACAAAGTGGTCTCCCGTTTCCACCTTAATGAGGAAATTGTGGTTCCGGCCTTACAATCACCAGACCTCTCGGCAGGTGAGGCCTCTTTGGATGTGGTCCATGCTCTGAAGATCTACGTGGACCGTACTAGTTCCATCAGGAAATCGTACTCCCTCTTTGTACTATATGGATTCCACAAGAAAGGATGGCCAGCTAACAAACTCTTGCCAGATGGCTTTGCATGATTATCTCCTAGGCTTACACGCAAACTGGCCTTACTGTGGTGGCTACAGTTTCTGCTCATTCTACTTCCTCTGTGGGTCGGTCGTGGGCAGCCCGACATGGAGCCTCTGCTGAACAACTATGTAAGGCGGCCTTCTGTCCACACCTTTCTTAGGTTCTATGCCTTTGATACTTTTGCCTCTCAGGATGGTCCTTCGGGCGTAGGTTCTCCTCTCCGCTCAGGAGCATCCCGGCCCTTGAACAACTGCTTTGGGACATCCCAATTGTCTCCCTGTGGAGCCCTATGGACCCTGAAGAAGAAAAAAAGGAGAGTTATTGTAAAACTTACCCTTGTTAACTCTTTCTTCAAGTCCATAGGGTTCACATGGCACCTGCCCTGACGCACCTGGCTTCTATGGGTTTTTTCTCTTGGTCACTTGTTTCCTTCTCTGTGTGAGAGTGTGATTTTTCAGTATACCAGTCTTCCTTCTCTCCTATCCAGCTCCTGCTTTGGGCTTTTTAACAAAACTGATTTGCCTTCAGGCTGTGGGCGGGCTATAGGGGGAAGGACCGGTGCATCCTGGGATACAAAAAAGCTTTGCTGTTGGTGTCCGGTCCTCCAAGTACCACCTACACCCCATTGTCGCCCTGTGGACCCTATGGACTTTGAAGAAAGAGGGTTAACAAGGGTACGTTTTACCGTAACTCTCCTTTTCTCCCTCTGCTGGTTAATCCTAAATTTCATCATGGTCTGGCGTCTTATCCAATCGGAGCTTGGAAATTTCCCACACTAAAACGCCCATTAACCATTAAACACGCCAAGCTTCATTCTGGTTTTCTTATATTATGTGACTTAGCCTTCTTACAGTCCCAGCACTACACCAGTAAAGCGCTCCCTTGTCTGTCGCTGCAGGACTGGAACAAGCCATTACATAATGCACTTCTGCCTATTAACTACTCGGGGAGGGAGGGGCTACCAAGAGATGTTTTATAGAATACTAGTTAGCAGCCGGTCACGCTGACCCTCTGCAGCCCCTGCATGTACCGGCGCAGTAGTGGTGAGTTCCTGGAACCACGCAGTGCTCTCCCACACTCATCTGCAGTTCCACCCTGATCCTATTCCCCTCATATAAGCCAGTTCTGACATACTGTTTGTTCTACCCTGTGCCTGCTGCCCTTGTTGGCCCAAATACATTATCACAGTGGGCATGTTATATATTGTATGTTATACATTATATTTATATTTTCCCTTCCACTGTATTTGCTGGGGCCTAAATTAGCAGACTCCGTAGGCTCATTTCTGGGGCTGTAGCTCTCCCTTGTGGATGGAATCTGTAATGGCAGCAACTCCCCATTTATTCCCATGAAGGCTACTCACTCACCTACAATTATATCTATTAAATACTGTTGCCATGGTATCCTGAGCAGTAGGGAACCCACAGATTGCTCCATGTTGCTGTTGGCTCCTATGCTCTAACATTGTTAGGGATTATGGCTGCTTAGGCCACTTTTCCTGGGGAATGTGACCAGCGACGGTGCAGGTGTTCCTGACTGAACCTACAGTCTACACCTCAATACGATTGCTCATCTATCTACGCTGGTGGCTTTGATATTTTCCTTGTTTCCTATGGGCAAGAACAGGAAGGTATCCCCAAAGATGGACACTCTCAAGCCGCAGGGATCTTCTCTCCTGATCTGTGTCAATTTCGGTGGACTCCTGTGTCGTCTTTGGCAGTTATGGATGCCTCATTTCAACCTCCCTCAGCAAGTGTTTGCCAAATGGGAGATTCTACAGGCACTGTCCCAACGGAGACCCCTAACATCTCAGCCATAATGCAGCTAGTTAAATCTTTACCAACTTGGCAGGAGCTTCTTTCCAAACAAGATTTTGAGCTGCTTGAAGTTAAACTCCAAGAGACAGTCCGTAAAGAAGTAGCGGTCGTCCAAGTCAACATCTCTCAACTGAAAACTAGACCGGTGGCAGGGAGGCCATAATTGAGTATTTCCAAATCCTATGGGATACTATTCATGCTCAAGCTAAGGTATGCCAGCATATAGTAGATAACCTGGATAACACAGGGAGCTGAAACAACCTTCGGGTTTCGGGGTATCCACAAAAATATTCAGATGCAGGGTTTGACCTAGATTTTCAATTAAATATTGGGCCGAGATTTTAATACGCTTATCACCTTTTGATAGGACAAAAGTCCAGGAATGATGATGATCGTCCATGCAAGATGACGTTTTGCCTCTTTCTGAGTTCCGTTTTTTTGGAGGGAAAAATCCGAACTCCACGTGCAAACTCGAACCTATCCGAGCCTGCACATCCCTAGTTATAAGTAACGTAAATATATGAACTTCGCAAAGTGTTAACCAGAATTATATACCTTTTACATCATTTGGATAATTTCCTTTCATAAAGATAACGATGCACACAAAGTGTTATAAGTAAAATGTTTTTATATTCTTCAAATCAATCTTCATAAAATCAATGCTTGTTAAAATACAATATAGACGATACAAAGATGAGAGAGAGAGAGAATGGCTGCTGTGTGAGATTATGAGTGGGGGTTGTTGGGTCACATGTCCTATTGTTTAAACCGCATGGTCTCTGAACACAAACTCCATTTTGAATGTCACAAAACTCACATTGAAATCTCCCATAATGCCATAGTTAATTAATTAAATATGCAAGCTGAATATCATCTGCCAACACATCAGGCAAGCACTGCACCATTTAATATTCCAACATGTACAACACAAGCTGATTCCAATATACAACAATACCATCCTACAACAGACCTCATCCAGTACCCACTAGACCATGGGGAGGGGGAAGGGCCGAAGCACATGCTCTTCCTTTGTTTGCAAGCCTCATGATCCCTAGGCAAACTCCATTTTGAAAACTCACATAATGTTGTAACTTCTGTAAATCATATATCCATTAATGATCATAATTATAATAACTATAATAAACCTATCTGAACTATACAACACCAAGACTGGGTAGAGTTATAACTATGATCACAAGACTAGTAATTCACAACTTCCATTGAATCAAGCACATGATTCAATGGGGAAACGTGGAGCACATGGAATTTCCTTTGTTCACACCACATGGAGGTAGCCATCTTTAACAAACTGCAGACTACCTTTCACATGGTAATTATTACTTGTACCAAATCTATTTGAACTATACAATCCCCAAACTATGATAATACATAACTTCACAATACTATCACAATAGGGCTAGCAATCCACAACTCCCATGGAACCACAACCACTAGCTGAATTCAACCTGAAATATTCACATTCCATACTACAATATTTCAACCAGATTCCATTGTATAATGTTTCAGAAAGTATAAACTACTAAACAGTGTACATTACTTATAAACTTAGTACAATGTAATTGACCACTACCGAGTTACGGGTTCCTTCATCACCAGCTGATATCAAACAATTATATATCTACAGATTGTAATATTTTACCCAATTTCCATCTTAATCTTAACTACACAATGATACAGTCAGCCCACAAGAATACAACACACACTAAACCTATCTTTCTCAGACTATGCTATTGTTCAAGCACATGGGAAGGAAGGGGGAAAAAGTATACCTATCAACTTAAAATATATATCACAGCCAGCCATATGTATAAAACTGAACCCAAATCACTGCAAACTTTTACATATTGTCTACTACAGATTAACACAAACTAAGGCATAACCAAAGCATTACAGCTTGATAACCTGGCCGTTAACAAAGATTCCACTATGAACCACAATATTAATCACTACATAAATCACTACAACCTATACTAACTACTTAATACATAAGCCATATCCCTTAAAGACACATGATTTCTACATCTTGCCGGTAAGCCATGTGTGGTAGGAGAGCCAGTATACTAGCCTCCAGGTGGATAAGCAGCCAGTTTCTCCATGTCTCCAAGAGATTGAGGTTGCATCTTCCTACTCTGGTTGCAACAGTCAGAGTGACCATGTCCTTCAGTTAGTATAATTTAGATCTGGGGTCTCTCTTTGAACCCAACTCCGCCTTGAACACACCTGATAGGCATGTTCAAAAAGGGGGTGTTTCAATCCTGTCCCAACAGTGAGTCAGCTGTGTGTTTTGATTTTCCCAGCCTCCCACCTGCAAGGTGTCGTACCGAAACAAAGGCATCCCAAACCTTATTGTGTTATCTAGAGCCTCAGGCAGGAAACTGTGGCTCTTAGCTAGGGTAAACAAATGCTAATTGGATTGTATTGTGAGGTCTCTTCCCATCTATGTTAAACCATCTGGCCAGACTAGTTCTGGGATGTGTGAATACATACATATATATACTATTAATATATGTTAATTTCAATGTATACACTGTAACAGGCAGCCTCTGGAAGGTTATAGCCTAATTCTGATTAAGTCATTGTATTGAATGTTTATACTGATATTTTTTTTTATGATACCTACAGCCATGGTTGCTAGACTGTTGATGTTCTGCATTGTTTACACCGATATGTTTCTTCGCGGTATTCAATTTGTTGGCCGCCTCCTCCTCATTTTATTTGTTGCTATTTCTACTTCAGGGTCCTTAGGGTATCCACAGGATACCTTGGGGTATAGGTGTGACGTCAGTCGCCGGGCACCATAGAGTTAAGCTTTTCAGCCTCCCAGGATGCACTAGGGGCCCCCTCCTATACCCCGCCCCCGAGCCAAGGCACCTCAGTTTAGTTTGGTGCCCGGCCGGAGTCGGGTGCACCTGTCGGAGTGGGGGCTAGAAGAGCCCCTGAAGCTTTCTCCTATGCAGCTGTGGCTGCACATCTGGATGTACAGCATGGACAGTCAGTCCTGACGTCCATGCTGTCTTCCCTACAACCCCGCCGGTACCGATCCGGGGATGCTGGTGAGCATCTGGGGTCACAGCTAGCGATGACCCCAGATGTTCCGGACCATGGCCGGATTTAAGGGGGACAAAGGTAAGCAGCGGGGTCCCGCGGTGGGTCCCTGCTGATCACATGGTCCTGAGTCCCCAGGCAGGGGGCTCCCTGGGGACTGGCTGCAGCGTGGAGCCAGGCGACCAACCTGCGCTTCCACTACCCCCTGGGACAGCGGACCACAGCAGAGCGGTAGCGCTGCGGCGTCCCAGGGGTTAAATGCATGCCAGGGGAGCGCACCTTCCCTGTCTCACAGCCGGCGCCTCCCCCGCTGCACACAGCCCTCTCTGCACGCTGCCGACTGGTCCTGTGGCTGCGCTCCTCCCCCAGGCCAGCCTCCTCTCTGCTCCTCGGCGGCCATCTTCTTCTGGACGCATGGTGAACGCTGCTAGAAGCGCTGGACGGAAGCATCGTGGTCTTGGGTCCCCCCGCATACCTCTCCCCCGCTGTGGTCAGGTTTGTGTATGCAGTGCTGTGTCCTACCAGGCCCTGTGTCTGCGTAGTTGAGTGTTAGTGCAGGAATTGATTTCCTTTGCATTGTATGTGACTGTACTAGCGCTGCTGCCTGTAACTTTTCTTCTAAACTGTCAGCTTTATTCTGTCCCTGTTCTTTCTGCTAAGCCCTTGCGGTGCAGTGCGGTGCTGCAGGGTGGTCTCTCGCCTATTTACTATATAATTGGTGAGAGGGGTCACATACTTGGTGCCATCATGTCTGAAAGTGATTTTCCTCTCCGGCTACAGTGTACTACATGTAAAGTACCGTTAGTGGAGGGGGAGGGTAGCGCGGAGGGCCTTTGCCGGCAGTGTTTGTCCATGGCGCGGCCGCTTACGGTTACAGCACCGGTACAGGAGCCGCCCTGGGCTTGTTTCGCTCAAGCGCTTACAGCCTTAGTGGGCCAGTTAGCTCCGCAGCCCGCGTTTACACCGATGGGTTTGTCCCAGCAGTCAGTGGTGTAGTCACCCATGCAGGGTTTCCCACGACAATTGGTGGTACCCCACAGTCTCCCTATTTCCCCGCTCCCGGTTTCTCAGGAGCCAGCGTGGGTTAACTCCCTGACGAGTTCTGTACAGCACTTGTCGGATGTGTTACAAGGGGAGTCTGTGATGCGGCCGCATAAACGGCCGGTGGCGTCTCTGTCGGCTCCTTATGAGGATGACGAGGGGACGTCTGATGATGGGGAGATTCTGGATCCTTACGATCAGGAACCTCTCCACAGTAAGGACGCTGATGCTAAGTCCAAGGTATATATACCTGGACTTATTCGGGCGGTCCGCACAGCCTTGGTGATTGAGGACGAAGTTCCCCCAGCGGCTAAATCGAAATATGCCTTTTTCAAAGATGTGAAGGGCGATGCCACAGTCTTTCCTCTTTCGGGTCAGTTAGTGGACCATTTAGAGGAGGCGTGGAAACAGCCTGGCAAAAGATACCAGCCGCAGAGACGCCTGGCGGTGGCTTATCCGGTCGCGGATAATTATTTTGCTAAGTGGGAATCCCCTCCACAGGTGGATTCTCACGTGACCCGTCTTGTCCGTAGTGCCACATTGCCGATGCCATCCATGTCCTCCCTTAAGGATGCTACGGACCGCAAGGTGGAGATCTGCCTGAAGTCCGCTTATTCCCTTGCAGGGGGGGCAGCACGGCCGGCTATGGCCATTTGCTGGGTTGCCAGAGCGATGGAGCGCTGGGCAGATTCATTAGAGGCTTCCTTTGATTCCGACTGTCCGGCCGAACAGGCGGAGTTGATTGGTAATCTCCGTGATTCGGCCACTTATATCAACGAGGCGGCCCTAGACATTAGTACTCTGGTGTCTAGAATTTCTTCAGCAGCGGTGGCTGCTCGTCGCACCTTGTGGCTGCGATCCTGGAAGGCGGACGCAGATTCCAAAAAGGGTCTGGAGGCGTTGCCGTTTACCGGAGAAGTTCTCTTCGGTCCGGATCTGGATAAGATTGTGGCCACGCTGGCGGCAGCCAAATCGGCTTGTCTCCCGTCGGCCGCTGCTCCTTCTAGTTCTGGACCATCGTCCTTTCGGTCATCTAGGGCCCAGGGCAGGCCCAAACCACAGTCGTTTCCTCGACAGGCTGGCCCTAAGAAATCGGCCAAGCCCCGGAAGCAGGCATGGAGTACCAGACGTCCGGCCCCCAAGCCAGATGACAAGCCTGCGGCCTGACGGTCCGGGCCTCCCTTTGGGGGATCCCAGGGTGGGAGGCCGCCTGCTGCAGTTCGCTCAGTGTTGGTCGGCCACTACGACAGACACTTGGGTTCTCGAGGTGGTCTCCCACGGGTACGCCCTCTCCTTCCGGCACAGACCCCCGGCGCGATTCTTCACCACGGGTCTACCATCAGACCGGAACAAGGCTACAGAGCTGCGGAAGGTATTGCACACTATGCTCCAGGCTGGAGTTATAGTGCCTGTTCCATTCTCCCAGAGGGGCCAGGGTTTCTATTCAAATCTTTTTTTTTTTTGGTACAGAAACCCAATGGGTCGTATCGTCCGATTCTCAACCTCAAAGCACTCAACAAGTCTTTGCGGGTTCCGAAGTTTCGGATGGAGACCCTATGGTCCATCATTGTGGCGCTGGAACCTGGGGACTACATGGTGTCACAGGACGCTTACCTGCATGTCCCTATTCTTTTGCGCCATCAACAGTTCCTCAGGTTTGCAATCCGCAGCGACCACTTACAGTTTCGGGCGTTACCTTTTGACCTGGCGACAGCACCACGTGTTTTCACCAAGGTGATGGCGGTCATGGTGGCTTCTCTGCGGCTGCAGGGAGTCCGCATGTTGCCGTACTTGGACGACCTGTTATTGGTGGCAGGATCTCCAGAGCTCCTGTTACGCCACTTGGACCTGACCATTGCACTGCTGCAACGGCACGGCTGGCTAATCAACTTGCAGAAGTCCACTCTAATCCCGTCTCGGAGGATTCTGCATCTGGGAGCCTTATTGGACTCGGGACAGCAGAGGATCTTTGTGATGAAGGACAAGATCTCTGCTTTACAGTCAAGGGTGCGCAGTTGTCTGCACAGCCGCCGGGTGTCCCTACACTCGGCGATGAGGTTACTGGGCTCCATGGTGTCGGTGTTCGACATGGTGGAATTCGCCCAGTTTCACTCCAGACCTCTGCAGCACCTGATCCTGTCCAAGTGGAACGGGCTGCCTCAGTCTCTGAAGTCCCAGACGATTGTGCTCACCCCGGAGGTTCGCCTGTCCCTTGCTTGGTGGTTACAGACGACTCACCTCAACAAGGGACGTCCGTTCTGGGTTCCAAATTGGGTCCTGTTGACAACGGACGCCAGTCTTCGGGGCTGGGGAGCAGTTTCGGGTCCACACTTGTTCCAGGGCAGGTGGACGCCGACAGAAGCGGAGCTTCCAATAAATATCTTGGAACTCCGTGCGGT
This sequence comes from Taudactylus pleione, assembly GCA_031769625.1. Taxonomy (NCBI): domain Eukaryota; kingdom Metazoa; phylum Chordata; class Amphibia; order Anura; family Myobatrachidae; genus Taudactylus; species Taudactylus pleione. Next base: position 2,709,270 of record JAUIMM010000228.1, on the reverse strand, counting down.
CTTCAATGCTCTCCAGCAGGCACAGCGGTTTCTCCAGGGTCACCCGGTGCAGGTCCAGTCGGACAACGCTACCACTGTGGCCTACATAAACAGGCAAGGAGGAACTCGCAGTCGGGCGGCTCTTGTAGAGGTCTCTCGGATCCTGGTTTGGGCGGAGCGCAATCTTCCGGCCATATCAGCGGTCTTCATCCCGGGAGTGCTAAATTGGGAGGCGGACTTTCTAAGTCGCCAGACGTTCATCCGGGGGAATGGTCCCTGCACCCGGACGTTTTTCAACTGCTGGTGGACAGGTGGGGTCTTCCGGAGATCTACCTCTTGGCGTCCCGGCACAACAGCAAGTTGCCGGTGTACGGGTCTCGCACAAGAGACGAAGGGGCGTCTCTGGTGGATGCTCTGTCCGTCCGGTGGACGTTCTGGTTCGCATACCTGTTCCCTCCGGTCTCCCTTCTTCCACGGGTACTCCGAAAATTCTAACAGGAAGGAGGGACGCTCCTGTTGATAGCTCCCGTGTGGCCCAGACGGCACTGGTTCTCAGACCTTCAGGGTCTGTCCGTGGACAGTCCTCTGCGGTTGCTGCTACAACCGGACCTTCTGTCTCAGGGTCCTTGTCTTCACCCGGACCTGACTTGGCTGTCTTTGACGGCGTGGCTGTTGAGACGGCCATGCTGAGGTCCCGGGGGTTTTCCAGCTCTGTGGTGCGTACCATGTTGCGAGCTCGGAAACAGTCTTCCGCGAGGATATACCATCGCGTGTGGCATACGTTCTTCCAGTGGTGTCGACCGAGAGGTTATGCACCGCAGGAGTTTCGTCTGTCTCGGATTCTCGCCTTCCTGCAAGCGGGACTAGATCATGGGCTTCGCCTTGCTTCTTTGAAGGTACAGGTTTCGGCCCTATCTGTCTGGTTTCACTGTAGGATTGCTACAATCCCGGATGTGCGCACCTTTATGCAAGGTGTTCTCCGCATTCAGCCGCCCTTTTTTCCACCTGTGGCGCCTTGGGATTTGGCTGTGGTCCTGAGGGCTCTCCAAGGACCGCCGTTTGAACCACTGGGCTCAGTGGATCTTAAATGGCTAACAGCTAAGACTGTTTTCCTTCTGGCCATTGCTTCGGCCAGACGTGTTTCTGATTTAGGGGCTCTTTCTTGTAGACCCCCTTTCTTGGTTTTTCATGGGTACAGGGCAGTGCTCCGCACTCGGCCCGAGTTTCTTCCCAAAGTTGTTTCCCAGTTTCATGTTAACGAGGAAATCGTTGTTCCGGCCTTTAACTCACCGGGTCTTTCCGTGGGTGAGGCCTCTTTGGATGTTGTGCGGGCCTTAAGGACTTATGTTGACCTCACTTCTTTGTTTAGGAAGTCGGACGCTTTGTTTGTCCTCTATGGCTTCCGTAAAAAGAGTTGGCCTGCTTCAAAGCAAACTTTGACAGCCTGGATCTGTATGGCTATTTCTGAAGCTTATCTTCATGAAGGCCTGCCGGTTCCTCCTTCTGTGAAGGCTCTTTCCACTAGGTCTGTGGGTCCTTCGTGGGCAGCTCGACGTGGTGCCTCTGCAGTCCAGATCTGCAAGGCTGCTACGTGGTCTTCTGTCCATACCTTCGTGAGGTATTACAGGTTTGACACCTTCGCCTCCCAGGATGCTTCCTTCGGGCGGCGGATTCTCCTTTCTGCACAAGAGCGTCCCCACCCTTAAAGGATACTGCTTTGGGACATCCCCAAGGTATCCTGTGGATACCCTATGGACCCTGAAGTAGAAAATATGAGATATGGTAAGAACTTACCCTTGTTATCTCTATTTCTACGAAGTCCATAGGGTTCCACAGGACTCCCGCCCTGTCGCACCTGTGCTGCAGATGGGCTTTGCTCTGGTCACCGGTTTTCCGTCTCCCTCTGGTGAGAATGTGATTCTTGTATGTGTCCAGATCTTTTTTCTCTCTCTTCCTTCTCCTCCTCCGGCCTATGGCTTGATAACTAACTGAGGTGCCTTGGCTCGGGGGCGGGGTATAGGAGGGGGACCCTAGTGCATCCTGGGAGGCTGAAAAGCTTAACTCTATGGTGCCCGGCGACTGACGTCACACCTATACCCCAAGGTATCCTGTGGAACCCTATGGACTCCGTAGAAATAGAGATAACAAGGGTAAGTTCTTACCATATCTCATATTTTTGCATTCTATGCTGTCCTTCTCTCTTCTTTCTTCTTTTTTTTTTTCCTTCTGGTTCTTTGTTTATTGTTCTATTGCCCCCTCCCCCCCATCCGCCCCTCCACCGGGACTATGTACATCTTGGTAAATTTTGTGTAATATTGTTTGTATATGCTTACTGATTGTCTTGGGGTATTGTGCGAGTTTTCCTCTGTCTGTCGCAATGACTCTCAAACATAAATTGATTTCCATAAGTTTTTGCTCCTTCCTGCCTGCCTGCCCCATACGTGTACCACACCTGTTTGTCTGCCCTTCCCCTTTAGATTGTAAGCTCTTACGTGCAGGGCCCTCTAGGCTCGTGTGCTTCTTCTTACTTTACTTTCATCTGCTTCTTACTCCACACCAGGGCATCTAACACTTGGTTGCTTATGCTCTTTCTTATTTGGTTGCTAATGTAGCAATGTATATTATCCTTGTCCTGTATTGTATTGTTATGTAATTTGCTGGTCTACGATTTGTTTATGTACTGTGTAAGGCGCTGTGGAACACTTGTGGCGCCATATAAATTAATTATAATAATAAATTCCAAGGGCATGAATATTCCGGAGAAGAGGTCTAGACTTTTCTGGGAGCTCCGGGCAGACAGAGTGGATGTGGCCTTTATTCAGGAGACTCACTTTAAAGAAAGTATAGCTCTGTTACTTTGCAACCGAGACTATCCCCATTCCTACCTTAGTAACAATTGTCTGGGTAAGACTTTGGGGGTGACAATTCTTTTTGCCCGTCATCTTCCTCTCTCTGACATTGCCTCGCAAGTTCTCAGTGAGGGTAGAGGCATGTTGATTAACTGCAAGAGCCATGATCAGGTTTTAACATTTGTCAATATTTACGCCCGAACCTATACTTGCCTGCCTTTTTGGAACATTGCTTGAACAGGAACATGCTCTTAAAACTGGGTTCTTAATGCTGGGGTGGGGGGTCTTAATTGGCTACTTCACGCTTTATTGGACTCGTCCTCTAAATCCTCCAACCACCCTGATATACATTGTAAGGTTAGAAGCCTATTCCACTAACATCAATTAGTAGACCCTTGGAAACTACGTCTCCCCACAGACCACAACTAAACCTTTTACTCCCATCCACACAATGTTTACTCCCGGATAGATTACTTGTTTCTACAACACACACACTTGCATTTGATCCATGATGCGGAGATTGGTTCCCTTACATGATCTGATCACGCTCCTGTCTCCCTTATGGTCACAAGTAACCATTCCTCTCCCTCTGTTCATTCACTCAATGAGCTTCTCCTTCAGGACTCCTATTGTATGGACCAACTGAAGCAGTGTATTGATGACTATATTTCTATTAATGACAGCCCCGACATTTCCAAAATCTCAGTATGGGAAACTCCTAAATGTGTAATTAGAGGAAAGCTGATTCAGCTTGGTTCATCCATCGAAAAACAGAAGGAGGCACAGAAGTTCAAGCTGTTGCAACAGATTCGGGTGCTGGGGACTTCATAAATCCGCCCTATCTGGCGATATCCTTGCGTAGCTCAATGATGCTAGATGGTCCTTTAAACATCCTCATGTCAGATAAACTTAAGTTAGACTACTGTAAATGTAAAAGCCGCTTTTATCAATGGGGAATAACCATAGTAAGATTCTGGCCTGGGCTTTGCAGACACAAAGAGCATATATTTAGCATATAAATACATATTTAGTCTATAGTAGACTACTTCAGCCGAGACAGGCGCCTGACCTCTGAGATTGCAGGTGCATTCCACTCATATTACTCTGGGCTTTATAATCTAGCTGAGGGCTCCTCATGGACATCTAACAGGGAGGGGGCTGAGAAGCTTAAGGCTTATCTTTCGAACATTTAAGATGGGTACACCCTGACAGATATATTGGCCGATCAATTGATCGGCCAATATATCTGGTGCCCATCGGCCAGTGTGTACCAGCAATATGTCTGTGAACGACGTCGGCTGTGCTACGCAGCCGATGGACAGATATATCTGCAGTGTAGCCTCAGGGAGGGGGGCGGAACCAACCAGCGGGACCCGCGGCTGCCTGGAAGACTATGGTCGTTCAGTGTATATCATCTACAGATATATCTGCTAGATGTGTACCGACCTTTTCCTTCCCACCTTCTCTGAGGACAATGACCTTGCTCTGCATAGCCCCTTTACATTAGGAGAAATTGGCAAGGTGATTGAGTCATTCCAATCTGGGAAAATTTGGATCAAGTGGGTTTTGTCTTGGGTTGTGAGGCACCATTTAGTGGCCCAATCGACACAGGCTTCGATGCTGAGAAGGCTTTCAACTGTATTAGTTGGGCATTTATGCCTGGGTTTTTTGTTTGTTTGTTTTTTTTATATAGAGCATATGGGACTAAAACCAACGGCACAGCATATAATTTTGCCACTGTACAATCTGGACCCTCTTCCAGAATTAAAGAAAAATGGGGACTTCTCTAATCCGGTTCAGATCTCTAATGGGATGACTTGGGGTTGCCCACTGTTTACGCTGGTGTTCGTGTTATGCATGGAAGCTTGGATGGGAGATTCTGAACATAAATTAAACCTTTTCAATGATGATCTTTTAGCAACTATCACAAACCCTACTGTCTCCCTCCCTAATTTGATAAAAGAATTTCAAGCTTTTGGCAAGCTCTCCTTTTTTAAGATCAATTATTCTAAATCGCTAATAATGAATATTAATGTTGATCCTTCTTTTGTGCTCTCGCTGGTCTGAAACGGGCCTTCGGCTTAAGTGGCATCCCTCGCTTTTAAAATATCTAGCAGTGCTTTTTCCCAGTGACCTCTCTAAGTTGCACTCACTTAATTTTGTCCCTATACTTAAGAAAATCTGACAGCTTACTTCATCGACATGTAGGGGCTTCTCCTGGATTGTGAGGATTAATGTAATATAGATCAATATTCTACCTCGAGTGCTCGATCGCTATCAAACTTTGACAGTGCTGATTCCTGATGGGTGGTTTACTGATCTTCATCGGGTGGTGAAAAACATTTTGTGGGGTGGGAGAACGCCTCTGTTCAAACGTGTCATTTTGTTTAGAAGACGACACCTGAGTGGGTTTCAGCTCCCATACTTCAGTACCAATCATAACGTAGTTATGCTTGGTAGAATCCTTGATTGATCCAGGGTGAGTTCTGTTAAACAGTGGGTGTGTATTTAAGGTCCTTCTTATGATCAACCCTGACTGCTGTTCCCCAGTTGTCCCGCTCACCAAACATTTTGCATCCAACCATGGGATCCACATTAAGAACTTTGATACGGCTTAGTGGCTTGGATCTCCATGGTTTAGTACCCTCTAACACCTTTATTTGACAATCCATCGTTTATCCCAGGGCTCCCCAAATTGGCTTTCAGATATTGGTCACTGGCAGGGATATCTAGAATCGGTCAGTTGCTGGGTAATTCCAGAGTGCTGTCTTTCAATGATATCCAAGAACAGTGGCAATTACCCAACAACGAGATCTGGCAATACCTCCAGGTCAAACATTTTCGCCAATCACACAATCTTCTATCTTCAGGGACTTGTAGTCTGTTACCCTTTGAAAATTGGTGTTCTCTTCAGCCTCTCCAACTCAGAACCATTTTTCTGCATTGCCAAACTTTACTAATGGGAGATAGACCTGTGGTCATCTGTTTTTAAAAAGTTATGGAGTAGCTCTACCAACATACTGACTATTGACTCATTTTAAAGTAATTTCTCGATTGGTATTGCTGCCCATCCATTTTGTCTATAATGTACCAGCTTGTTTCGGTGAGCTTCTGGAGATGTGGTATGGACTTGGGTACTCCCCTTTACATATGTTGGTACTGTCCGGCTCTTAGGCCCTTTTGGGATGGGGTAATTTCAGTCGCACGGGAAATTGCGGGCTCGGATGTTCCAGATGGGCGTGAATTTTGTCTCTTGAATCTATTTGCTATGCATTTATCTGTGTATAAAAAAATCTCTTTTGAAATATCTTAGCAGTGCAGCCAAGGCCGTAATTCCCGTGCATTGGAAATCTACCTCTCCCGACTCTCGGAGATTTTGTTCCATAGGATAGAACTATATCGCTCAATGGATGATATTATAATGTCCTCTGCTGATCAGTTCAGGAACTACTTGAAGGTGTGGTTTTACTGGTTGGAATTCTGAGAGTCCACTGATGGGAGCCTTATAATACTAAATCTTATACTTCCTTTATGGTTTGACACCTCAACTTTGGTCTTTAGGTTTCCGGTGGATACTCTCATCCTTCTCTCTCTTAACTGCCTTTTTTCTATCTTCTTACTCTTTTTCTATTTTCTACTTTACTTTTTCCATACTGTGTATTTTAATCTACTTTACTTTTGTAATATGCCATGTTTACATTTATACAAGGTCATACTATTCATGACTGTTAGTTTTTTATGACTATCGTCTTCTGATTTTACTCTTCCAATATACGGTTTTGGACTTCTTGAGGTTATATATGCAGTGAAATGTCTTGGCTACTATGTTTTGTTTGTTTACTGTCACGGATATCTACTATAATGACATGATGTTGTGTTTTGTGTGCCAAAATTTCAATAAACCCTATTTGCAAAAAAACTAAATCCAGATTATGGTAAGAAACCAGACCTTTTCTGAATGATCTACCAATTATTTCATCTGTTCTTTTAGGATATTTTCATTTTACATTACCGCACATGGTCTATATCCCAAACTACCTAATGCATGCCCAATCCATCGTTCCCGGCCGTCGTGCGTTGAATGTGCCGCACATCCAATAGGACGATGCAATGAACGACACTGTTACATGCAGCATGATACGATACATTGCGCCATTGTACAGCAGATCGTACAGCGTGTACTACGTAAGCGATGTATCGTTCCTTTCCTCACTGGATCACACCTTCATAAGGTGTATACCTAGCTTTAGTGTAAATACACCTGTTTATGCATGTTTTTTGTGCCTAGTATAGACTGATAATAATGACTAGTCCCAAATCAAAAATACACATAGGGAGGCGGGCGCACTTTAGGATACGTACACCACTGCGTACTGACGATTATATGCATTTTTAGTGTACGCAATGTGGGAGCATATACTCCCATTTTCCATCCAGTTCTGCATTATGCCCATATATTTTATACTAGTGTATTTATTACCATACTTTATGTATTCTTAAGACATGTTTGTATATCCTCGAAATAATATTGTAGCTGTTTTGTTTGCTATAAGGTCCTGGATGAAATTGAAGAACATGGAATCAAAATTTATCAGCTCCCAGATGCCGAGTCTGATGAAGACGAGGACTTTAAGGAACAGACAAGGCTTTTAAAGGTGTGTGTGTGTATTCGTATGTGTGTGTGTGTATTCGTATGTGTGTGTGTTACAGGGATTCCTTTTTTCCTGGATACGGTTATATTTATAAGCGTTTTGTGAACATCTCCCTCCCCCACCCCCTATTTCTATACTAGTTTATTTTACTGCAAGACCCTAAAGGTGCCTATCCATTAGGTGACCTGAAAGACTGAACATCTAGCGTTCCGACCTTCAGGACCCCGGGTACGGTGTCCGCACTGAATGGCGTTCACTGCATGTCTTTCAGTGCAGGATTCTGACCTATCTCGGAACATGGGGAACCTGACTAGCGTCGTCAGGTTGACCAGCATGTTCTGTAGATAGTCGGGGTCGGCAAGGACCCAGCGTGCACGCGCATCGCTGGTCCTTGCCAGCTATCCATTACACGACTTTATGAACAATGTGACCAAAACCTCCTGGTTTTGGTCGGATTGTTCAGTCATGTAATGGATAGGCCCCTTAACTGTACATGTAACTGCAGTCATCCCATGACGAGCACTGCATTATAATTCTCAGCTTTAATCTGTTATACTTACAGCCTTTGATACAGTTTCTAGGTTCAGTGCTCTGCGTGATACCCAATCAGCTATGCTGCTGCAATCTAGTGTTGGCTACGTGTCATTGTTCTTTTTTTTAGTATGCTACATTATTTGCAGTTAAAGCAGACAGGAGATTTGTAAGGAATGTTAAGGAAGTCTTCGTGACCCTGAATATCCCTTTTTATTCTGTGTTTCAACACTCTTCACACTGTGGGCCTGATTCAGCAAGGAAAGCACAGGAGAGAACGCGCACGCGGCCGATGTTTTTGCACTGCACATTCATCGCACTGCGTTTGCCCGATCTAGCCAGTGCCATCGGGTTAGGGTACGCAGACTAAACGCAGTGTGTACGCAGATCCTACCGAAACTGATTGACAGGAAGTGCCGTTTATGGGATGGGTGTCGGGGGGTGGTCAGGCGAACGCAAGCATTATAATGCAGTTATAGGGGGCGTGCATAATTAAGGCAGTGCGTCGGCATACGCATTCAAAACCGTAAGCTGTACACAGGAAGCGGCCAAATTCCTGCGGCAGGTCAGGTCAACCACTATTATGCTAATGGGTCCGATGGTTCTCGATGTTACTGATGTTCACGCTATCTTGCGTGCTGATCAGGCTGTGCGTAAAGCTAGATGGTTGGCATAGTATGGGGCTGGGCGTCTGCATTTTGTACTGCGGTCTCGGTGCATATGCATTGATTAGCAAATTCTCGCAGCGGACGTGTGCGTGCGTGCGTCCCTTGCTGAATCAGGCCCTTAGTTCATGGCCCACAGCTGCATCTATTGGTGGTCACCTGTCTGCATTTTTATACTGACGTTGTTACAAAGTCCTTCCCTTGTGTTCATCCATGCATCCCAATGTGCAAGGACTGAGACATCCACATTCAGCGCCACCATACACACAGTAATACTGATTTGATGCGTCCTTCGATGCCACCATCGGTCGCATTGCCCCAGCCCTATGGCAGGTGCTGTTTCTCCATCTGAGTATGGGCTCCTATGTGAGCGGTCGAGTGTCTGTGTACGCAACAGTTTTCACTGACACGCCCGCGACACTCCCATAACACCTATAATACGGACCATCTCCTCGCGTGCGCGAAGACTCCTCCCTGGCCCATTACATTTTTGATACACTTCTTCATGCATACTCCAGAAATTAGAACTGCTTCTCTGCACTGACCCAACTGGAGCGCATGCGCTGTGCAACGTGGAAACATGCGCAGTAGCAAAGAAATCGCTCCAGTACGTCAGGCACCAGTATTGCGTACAACTCTGAATCGGGCCCTTAGAGCTGTGACACATTGTTAGAATTATTCCTGGTTGGAGTACTAGAATGAAGGCTGTATAACATATGGGCTGTATGTTGCATGTGATGCTGACCATGCACACTTTGATGATGATGAGCGTTTAACCTGATCTAGCAGCATGTGTTGCCTGAAAACTACTGCAATGTCTGATGAATAGTTTATCAAAATCAATTAGAACACTTCAGGCATGTTGGTAAATGTATTTAGGAGCTGAAACTGTCGGTCTCTGGGTCCAGTCGTCTTCTGCAGTAGTAGTCCCCAGTAATGTGATCCGGTCATACAGCCAGATCTTGTCTAATTTCCATGTGCAGCTGAACTGTTCAATGTGTGACCAACACTAGATGCAATATCTGCTATGGCTTTGTCTTCTTCTGCATAGGCCAGTATCCCCTTCTCTGTTGTTGGATCAAATCAGCTCATTGAGGCCAAAGGTAAAAAGGTTCGAGGTCGTCTGTATCCATGGGGAGTGGTTGAAGTAGAAAACCCAGAACACAATGACTTCCTGAAACTGAGGACAATGCTTATGTAAGTGTGGCTGAATCTTACAATGCTGTATACTTATGCTACATTCTTAACTCCCCTGGGGTGGTTTTACAGAGGTAGCAGAGTTTGAGAGGTGTGATTTAAGGTCCGTAGCCAAGGCAGTAATGGGCTATTTATGCCTGACTTAAAAAGTAAATGTAATAGTCTGAAAACTGCAGGCACCCGACTGGTTCCTGGCAAGTCTTTCCAATGTTTTAAAGTAGCAATCACCAGGTTGGTTTTGCCTATTAAATGATTGCTACTTCAAAACATCGGCCAAACTCATCGGGAAGTCGCCGATGCCTGCAATTCCCAGGCTATTACATTTACCACTAAGTAACTTAATGGTGTGAAAGCAAGACACATGTTTTAGTAAGTAAATAAAAGTTTAATTATACCGTTGGAAACAAAAAGCTTTTACATATATGGTTTGAGGCCCAAAGTAATACACATATATTATTACAGTACATTTTAAATGGCATGCAGAATTAATTTTAGAATCGTATTTATAAACAGATTTTTTGGGAATGTACCATAGATTGCTTTGTGCTTTATATCCAAAAGGTTTTCATGTGCTTTGCATGAAACATCTGAAAACCAGAATAACCAGAACCACACACACAAGTCCTAATGGTAAAAAGAGCAAACATTAGAACAGTATTTACTTTTAAGCTGGAGCCCCTAAAATGTAGTTACAAATTGAACATATGACAATTTAGTGACCCCAAAACCGATTGTGGGCCCAAATTTGGGGCCCTGACCCACAGGTTGTGTATTTCTCCTTTTGAAAAAACATTACATTATGGTTGATAGTGACCCATGTATTTATGAATAATTCAGCTGCTTATCTGAAGTGTCCTGTCCATGGCCACTTGTTTACACCACACAGTGTGAATGTGGTCTGTAACAAGAATCCGTATTCCTATGATGGACATGTGCAGTACGTATCATAGTCACAGTGCATAAAATTCAGAACACAAGTAGACTGTTGGGTTGTGATTGCCAGTCTCTGTCTTTAGCATTCCTGAGTGTAAGTACAATGTATTGTCTGTTCCTTTCCTCAGCACACACATGCAGGACCTGCAAGAGGTGACTCAAGATCTGCATTACGAGAACTTCCGCTCAGAGCGTCTGAAAAGAGGTGGCACCAGGTACAATGCCAGCATGTTCCCCTCTGTTTTGGATGTGGCGCAGTTTATCGTGGTGGCTGTATATTACTGTTAGGCACATGGTCTGTCAGGACACAAGTTTTCAGAAGTGCTCCAAGTGCATTATTGAGATACCTGGGAAGTGTGGAATAGTCAGGTGGCCAGTGCAAAATGTAGTTGGAGGTATAAAATAAATAATTAAAAAAAAAATGAGTAGACCGGTCATACTCCTTCAGTTGGTCATATTGCCAAATGCAGACGTAGTCAGTGTATTAATTGCATTAGTGTAAACCAAAAGAAATCCAGCTGTTCTTAAAAATGCAAGTTAATGTGTTGGTCTATGAAGTTTTAATAGTGGTCTCATTTGACATTGCAGTGACCAACTTCAGCATAACACTGCTGTATAATTTGTGTGTGCTTGAGCAAAGCACTTTAGAATGGTTATAATTCTGGGGCAAAGTGTATAGCTGTATAGGTTATAATTCTGGGGCAAAGTGTATAGCTGTATAGGTTATAATTCTGGGGCAAAGTGTATAGCTGTATAGGCTATAATTCTGGGGCAAAGTGTATAGGTTATAATTCTGGGGCAACGCGCCAACAAGCCAGATGCCACCTAGTTATTCTGTGATAGGCCAAATATCCAGTAAACAAGGTTTTATTTGCAAATAAATAGGTGGATTTGAAAAATTTACCTATGTGCATTACAGCTAAATGTTTCATTTACATTTAAATAGTTTCCTAATCTCACTTACTAAACACCTGTTTATTTTAACACATTTCCCAGTAGCCTATAAATTTATGGCATTGGTTGGTGCTACTGAGATAAGCCCATAGCAAATACAATATTCTAACGGACTGATCCAATTAGTTGCAAGGTTCCAGTAACATATTAAGGTAATGATGTCAGAGCGAAAATGAGCAATGATGCTAAAAATCTTTGTGGCTAAATGGACAGGCCCCCAAATGTGATGATGAAACAGTTATGAGTATTTTGTGAATAATTTTGAATTAAAAATAGACATTCAAAGCTATATAACCACTTCTAAATGAACAGGGCTCAGCTGTGGCTGAAAACTATGGTTGTATGACACTGTGACAAAGGGGGGAGAAGGGGGTGTAAGCAGGAGAACCAATCAGAAGCCACAGTCACTGTGATTGCAGCTTCCTGCTCACCATCCAGCAGCCTAAAGTAGCAAAATGGATTGTTTGGTCACTTAGGTTGTAGTGCAACAATAAACTGGTGGATATGCACAGTATCAGTCCAGAATACAAAGAATCTGATCTTTCACCCAGCCAGCATATGATGGTCTAGAATAAAATCATATATTCAGAGTACTGTCCTTTTCTTCCAGCAAAGTGGAGAATGTGGAAGTATCAAAGGACCAGATACTGCAGGAGAAGGAGGCTGAGGTGAGACCCCCTTACAGCTGACAATAGCTGGCTGTTACCTTGTACTGTAACCATGGATACTTTGTCCATTTCTTCCTGCCACTAACTCAGTCATGTGTTTGTGTTGGCTGACTGGATCCTGAGCAAAGTCCAGAAAACCGGCATCTGCTTTACATGGAGCTGGCCACAAGTTGGTCATTTACTATTCTCCTGCATTACAGCTTCGACGCATGCAGGAAATGATTGCAAGAATGAAGGCTCAAATGCAGTTCCAGAAACAAGGAGAAGACGTGTAATGGTAAGGCTACACCTCGTACATCTCAGCCTCTCGTCTTTCATATCACAGTATTCATGTGCTCACATATCTTCTCCTTTTAGATTCCTAACCACGGTGCTGAGCAGGAGCTGTGATCTCCGCAGAGACCTACCTGTGGCTTATCGTACAGGACACACACTGACAAGCATTACACCTGGTTATGTTTTCCGTTTTTATAGTCTGTAAAACTGATTTCATCAGAAACATTTTTTTTTTTCGAAGCGTCCATACAATTTGAGTATTTTATAACTTGTACATAAGAGGCCTTTTTACAAAGTATAGTCTGTTACACAAATTGCTTGTTGAAGCAATCACGCTAAGCCTTTGTACACCGTTCACTGCCCTATATTAGCATACACTCTATTTACCTTTATTGTTAGATTTTATCCTTTCTTGTGACACTTTATCAATCACATGAATTCTCTGGTGCAGTCTGATACATTTAGGCAATTGGTATTTATAACCAGAAGCTGTGTCTATGGCAACTTGCTGTTAAACCTGATTAGAAATTAGAAAATACATTCCCTCAATGCGCTCTGACATCTGGGCGCCTGACGCGGTCTCTAACCTCCGCGATGCACCCAGCAGTGACCGTAGAGTACTTGGGCCACTAGGAATGTGTTACTGGTTACAGCATCTGTTTGCAAATGTGATCTCAGGCCACCCATCCCCCTCATATTTTGAAGCGGAAGTGTATGGATTATGAAACCTGCACTTTTCTAAACTAATGAGGCTCCGAATTCGTTTAAACTCCTCTAGGAACGTACCACTATAGATGATCATCTTTTCTTTTTTTTACCCTAACCCAGAAATGTGAAATATTATACACAACATCCTTTAATGCACGGTTTTAGACCGCAAAACCATATTTGATAAAATGTGACATCATGTATTTTTGTTAACTATTCAAGGCTTCTTAACTCAGAACCAAACTAACTTCCTGTCTAACCCAGATCACCCAGCTTGTGCAGGCTGGACATTCCTAAAACACTCCGCACTGATGTGTCGGGTAATGCATAAATCTTATAACTTTGCTATCTGTAATTAGAAGAAAGTATCATTACTTAAGACAGATTGCAGTATTGGCAACAGACACCTCTTACTGTAGCCTGTTACATATGGTTCTCAGCAGTAAAGCACAACTGCCCTAAACATAAGATTTCACAATAAACCTCTACCCCCAGTTAATTGAGATATGGGGGTCCCAGCTCCAGACCCCGCATTTTGGCTGAAACCTGCCCAGACTGGCATGGTAATGGACACTGCTGGCAGGTGAAAGGTTTGGAAGTATGCTCAGGGTTCTGCTGCAGAAAGTAATGGAAGCTGCACTGGCACCTTTTAAACTGCAGCGACTTTACAATGTCTTCCACCTGGGACTGGGAGAAGTGTCCTTTGTAACACTGGTGGCCCGGGTATATACTGAAATTGGCGATCCGGTGCTTTGGACCCTCATCACACTCATAGCCGGGGAAGAGGGGAGAGTTGAACTGTGCACTCATGATACAAATATTTTTTAATAATCAAGCTGGTTTAGTGCATGTATGTGTACTTCAGCTAATCTACTGTATATATTCTACATAGTAGAGAAAGACATCTACAAATGTTTCCTGATTGTCTATGCTATTCTAACACTGCATCGACTGTGGATTGTTTTTGTTGGTTTTGGTTTCATATATGGATTCATGGTCTGTTTGAACCTGAGCTGCTTTAAGCTGTATTTAGAACGTAGCATTTAAATAATATGGAATAAGGATCACTTCTCCCTATGGGTAACACGTCCACTGTACACACTGCATTCTTGGTGACTGTAGAATGTAATAAGACTGCTGATACGTACTGTGAACTCCGTTTGTACTGTGGATATGTTTCACGTAGGTAACAATAAGTCATATAGTAAACCACATAAATGCTGCAGTCACCGAGCAGCTGACCAGACCACAGGCACGTAATGACCTGCGATTGTATGCGAGACAAGGGCATAGGTTTTAAAATAAAATGAGTCACTGGTGAATGTGTTAGAAGTTATAAAGACCGTTTTCTCCCAGCTCAGCTGCAGTTGTTACCTTCTGGGGTTTGGGTTACACTCCACTGTTACAAATGTGTTTTGATATTTTCAATTTTGTATTCAGTTTTAGGTCAATTGGGGGGAGGGGTGGGGTTTCTCCAAGTTTAGAATTTTTGGGTGTGATAATTTTCTGTATGTATTTTTATATAGAACACAGGATTTGTCACATGCTGAACATACAATCTGTTACGCCTTTCAAAATTTCAATTTTTGGCCTAAGCGAGGGCTCTTGATGATGTTTTTTTTGACATCTACTAATTGATCCACCTTCTCATTTTAAAACTGAGATCAATTCTGATAATACTGTCTGATTTTTCTATGGCTTCTATTACTGACCAATAGCCAGGCCACCCCCCCAGCTCCAGTCTTATTTCCATGCAAGTTGTCCGTTCACATGATAAATTGTCTGCTCGGCTCTTTCATTGGTTACTTACTGGCAATGTTTATTGGTATCCTGGCAGCTGTAACAATATGGCAATCCCCACTCCTACTAATAAATGCAAATAATTAGAGACTATATACTTTACCTTCACCTGTTTATTGCATAAAATATGACTTAACTACGCGTCAACTGTACATGGAAAATAGTACATTCCACTAGAAAAACACTATTTTTTTTCCCAGTAACCTGATGGTATGGTGTTATTACACAGAAATGTGCCTCTATACAGGATAAATCAATGTAAATGAGGAGTCAATGGCAGAAATTGAGATATTTGTCATATTTATATATGCTGAGCACAAGTGTCACTCCCACCTTACTGTAATGATGTATTTTAGGTGGTTTGTGGCTATAGTGTCATTGAATTACTGACGGCCTGCTCTGTGTAGTGACATCTCTCCATCTAAATATTAACTTTTATCTCAATTATTCTGAGCCCTGAGAAGCTGCTGAAATGTATACATCTATATTTATTAGTAGTCCTTGAATTGATCAGGTGTTATCTATTACTATTGAAATTAGTGTCATGTAGGTCAGTGTATACAGTGACATCTGGTAACTAATGATTCTGATCTCTGCTGTTATTACATTAAAGGCGGGTATCCACTAGGCGATTTTGACAGGCGATTGCACGAAAACGACGTCGTTATCATGCAATCGCCCGCAAATCGGGCATGTAAATGACAAAAATGACCAGCGATGCGCGTGCCCGCTGGTCGTTTTTGCCATCTATCATTGCCTGTACATGCTGGTCAACCTGACGATCCCGTCGGTTCAGCATGTACAGGGATGATGGATGTGCCTGGACTGAACGAGTGACCGTTCAGTCTAGGCACATCACTAGATATACAAACGACAGCATGATTGCAATGTCGTAATCGTGCTCTCGTTTGTATGTCTATAAGTGGATACGCGGCTTAAGACCTTATTCACACAAATAAGTCGGGGTCTATAAGCCCTATCTTAATGATACCACTGTTTATGACGCCACTCCTAACAAGAGTCAGCAAAACTTCAGCGTTCAGCGTGCCATAGCCTCTGATATAATTATATGCTTCTTCTCTGACTGGTAGAAGCAGTGTATGCTGGAATTTGTAGTTCCACAACTCTTGGCAATGTACAGTTTGCCTACTCCTCTTCTAATGTACATGCTTTTGTGAACAGACGCTGAAGAAAAGTTCCAATACATGACCGGAAGGCCATTTCCTGATCCTTGTCTACCATAGACAGCCAAAAACTATTTAGTACATTTATAAAACAAATGATGATCCTGCTTGTTTTGCCACCTTATTGCTGTGAAAGCCGTATCCTATTTGTATGCTGTCAATCCCCATATTACAGAATGCTTTCAAAGGGAAAATAATAAGGGTTTTAACCTTTCAGTGCCTATAGAGAAAGCTAAGAACTTTTCTAGTGAGTAATTCTGGTTTTCATAATTAGGTTATAACTGATCTTCTGATTTCATCATTAAATAGGTTATCATTGGTCTTCAAGTTAAAAGTGCCTTGTAAGAAAACACAGACTTTGGGAAATAAAATGGGAGTCCTGGATTCAGCTTTAATGTGTTCTCCATTTATATATATTTCTCTACGTTATTGTATAAATCACTGCCATGTATCAGCCTTTTTTTGTATCCTGCATTTTTAACTCCTGACCCTTATGTTGGATTGTGTCCCTATACAAGGGTGTCAGAGTTTGGAATGTGTGTTTGTATTATGACTTTTTCAATGAATAAATATGTTTTTAAATAAATATATGCAGCAACAATTACTTTTGTGTCTTATTTTTGAATGCTGTTGTCTCTTGGTGATAGCATTGTTTAATTTTATGGAGGCGAGTATTACTGTACTAGAACCGTATTTGTGTATGGCACAGGTTCTCAAACTCGATCCTCAGTACCCCAAACAGTGCATGTTTTCCAGGTCTCCTCATAGAATCAAAAGTGAAATAATTAGCTCCATCTGTGGATCTTTTAATATTTGTCAGTGAGTAATGAACACACCTGTACACCTGCTAGGTGATCTGAAAAATGTGAACTGTGTGGGGTCCTGAGGACCGAGTTTGAGAACCACTGGTGTATGGTGTAAACATTTGGAGGTGGCACAGTTACAGAATGGGGCAGAAATTCCTATAGCCTAAGTAGATGGCCTGTAGGTATCATGATTGGTGGTTGCTTTGTATGTGAGCCACGGATTAGAATGGTAGCCATGATCGTAGCTTGCCAGGGTCTATGGCATGGATAAATAAGGATAACTATACCGTGTAATGTGCTAACCATCAGTCTCACAGAGGTAGGAGTACCCTTAATAGTATGTTGGGTGCAAACAGGCATATCGCTACTGGGTGTATCTAAATCTGCTAAAGGTGAGACTCTGGAGATGCTGTCTAAACTTAATGTGATTAATTAGACATATAAGAGATTACGTTTTTTCAAACTTTCCTTCCAAGACGCGAGGGTCGGTGATCAGAAAATTGGTATGTTTGGCCCTTCTGCAACATTTGTTGGAAGTTGTTCTGAAATGTAACGTAAGCTTATATAAAAGGGAATTAATCTTAGGACCTTATATTCTGCATGAGTGTTATAATGAAATGTATGGCTACAAACCAGCCTCATGATTAGTCATTCCACCATATGTTTAACTAAATTTACTTGTCCCTCATTATGATCTGCTGGACAGTTGTATTTAAATTATAATTTACTGACTTTTTTGTTTTTGTTTTGTTTTTGTGTTTTTAATCTGGTTCCCAGTAATCCTGTTACTCGTCTGATTTTTTTTTTCTATACTCCTTGCTCCCCTTTTTTTCTACTCTCACCTGTGGCAGAGTCCTTCTTTTGTGCACTCACTATATCCATCCCAGATCCAGGTCATTCCTTAGGCAGCTTAAGCTCCTGCCTGCATAAGGCCCAGTGGACACTGATTACAGAACTGAGTTTAGGGGAGGGGAGGCACGTACCACGAACCCCCCCTTTCTCTGTTGCCCCCCAAACCCAGGTCTATCAGGTTGCAGCCTTGGGGTCTTGGCAGGCCGTCAATGACACGCAACCCATCTACCATGATGCGGTGCTGCAGTTGAGCTACTTTGTTACACTATCTATGTCTTGGTTTTCGTTCAGATCAAAGTGAATAGTTATACATGTAACCGACGACACCGGTGTATCATTCTCTTCATAAGATGTAGTTCGTCTGGGGAGCCCTCGTTTCACAATGCCCAGATCTTTCAATTGAAATTGTAGGCACCCTACTGCAGTCTCAGGTCCTGACACAAGCTGATGGCTATTGTTTAGGGACATGCATATGTACTTTAATCTGGGTGTTTGCTTTAGAATGTTAATACCATATTCCTTACATAGTGGATACCAAGCACCGGCTGGTACAACATGAACCATTCTTATCTCTTGCACATGCACAGTAAGCACTAACATACTGTATATAACCAGGACACAGATATACAGTATAGACGTGACCTACAATGTCTAGAGTTACACTGTCTGCCAAAGCTCTCTGTCTATAATATGGGCATCATTTGCAGTAACCCATAATGCTTAGCATCTCCTACACACCTTACACTTGTCATTCTTGTGAAATTTGGCTGCTCACACTATATAAGGTATTAGGAGCCCATTATACATCTAATGCCAGTGTTGGGTACAATCAGACACAAGAGTACGCCCCTCTATTTGTCTTCTCTGACCCTTAAGGATATGGCCATTCTCAGCATGATACACTTTCCTTTTCCAACCTCAATATAGTCGTAACATAGGTAGCACATAGAAATCACAATCATTAACCCTATGATAACACCATCACGTGCCTGTCTCCCTGCAGTTTTCTTGTTGCCAACGTCTTCTAGTGCTTGTAGAAGCTTATTTTTTTTTTCTCTCACTTCTCCACTTTCAACTAGTCTGTGGGCCTGACTCAGAGATAGACAAAGTGCCGATTTTTACGCAGATCGAGCAAATATTTGCACTGTGCACACGCAGCCATTGTTTTGTGATCGAGCATGCACAGTGGATCTATTCTCAAAGTGAGTGACAGGTAGTCAGCGTTTGGGGGAGGTAACGGGGGGTGTTTACAAAAACTCAGATGTTTCTTAGCGTTTAAACGCTGTTACATGGGTGTGCATAAATTAAGCAATGCGATCTAAGCAGCATGAGAGCTCTGTGTGGCTGTAACACAGATATGTTTGAGACGGCTCAGACCTTTCCGCAATGATTGTCGATGTTACCGATATGACGTCAGACGTAGATGAGAAGGCAGCGGTGGGCATCCCTATGCTCGGGTAAGCTTTAAGTCCATGCGAAATCGCAGCTGCAGTCGCATTAGCCTCCACCTCTGAATCAGGCCCTTTATCACCACACACACTGTCTGACGTTCTCTCGCTCAGCTCCTCACCAATGATGTCACTCCGGAGACTAACACCCTGGCCCCACTGTGTCTGTCATGCACATACCCCCCAACTGTCCCAATTTCAGCAGGACCGTCCCGTTTTACAGGCACTGTCCAGGTGTCTCACCTGCAGACCAGTTACCATGCAGGCGGGAGAGATTTTGGGAAGGATACTCTCATACCGCTGCTCTGTATAGCTGAGCAGTGGTGAATGGATGATGTGCACATAAATATACACTGTTTGCTTTGGAGGAGACCAGGTGCTGTCCACCGGCTCCTGGAGTGCTAGGCAAGTCCCCAGCATGACTAACACGGGGCGTGGCTCACTGGTATAGCATTCTCAGTAGGTCACGCCCACTGTTTTATGGTGCACGCAAGTGTCACTTTTACACCAGTTGAAAATTTGGGAGGTATGTATGCAGTGGACATGCAGTGAGTGCCTGACACTGTCACTCACTGCTCAATTACCAATAGCTGCAGCAGCCAACCGCCCCAGCAACCCGTGACTCACTGAGAGCAGTAAGTCAGGTGTGGACTGTCCTATGTGGTGCTGCTGATTTGGCTGACCAGTGTGTCTTTTACTCTGTCAGCCACCACCCCGAACAGCAGCAGTAACCCAGTCAGTGTGCATAGTTGCCAAGTCTGCTTATAACCAGCGGAATTGGGCTTGTTTTTTTTTTAAGGTTGCTTGTTTTTCGGCTTGGTTTTTTGTGTGCATTGCCAAGGCACCCCTGGAGGTAAGTAAATGTGTGTGTGTGTTTTGCACTGGTAGTGACTGAGGGAGGGGGGGGGGGAGGTTGTGTCTGGGGAATAGAGGGCCGAATCCAGTGGACAGGGTGAATTTGGAGGGGGCAGACAATTCGGAAAGGGGTTCTCGATATGGGAGCGAAAAGTCCGTGCTGGACTTTTCGCTCCACATTGGAGGGTTTCCATGGATAAAGTATCGGGTGCGCGCCCGCTTTATCCCCGTATTCAATATAAAAGCTACGGAAACCTGCGAAGTGGGATCTGCGAAAAAATACGAAATTTTCCTGCAATAAATTGTAGGACCCCCCCCTAAAGCTGTAAAAATATGGGGGATCACTATGGGTACACCCGTTTTAACCTGCAAATGAAAGTCAGGGATTTAAATAGCCGCAGCAGGTTTTTTTTTTGTTTGTTTTTCCTGACATTGAAGAAGTGTTGCAGAAGAGCACTTAGGTTATTTTTTTCGGTTTTTTTTAGTGGTCCCATCAAATTTTGGGTACATGAAAATGGGTACTAGCATATTTTTAAGTACCTAAAGTCTTTATTTAAAAATTCTTCAAATATGCACCTGCCGCTAATAACCTATTCTAGAAAACACCTGCCGCATATTTGCAGAATAGACCTGAACCTATTTCCCTATTGTTAAACACTTTTTTCCCTGTTTTTTTTTTTTTTTTTTTTCCACTCCAAATTGTACATTTATTTCGGGTGTCCCTATTTTTTTTTTTTTACTTTTTTTGACTGTTTTATTTTAAAATGACATTCCCAGGGATGCAGGATATTTTTTTAAGCCTGCACCCCTAAACCTCAATTCTGCACTTTTTTTCGCCACCTATTCAGTGGTGAAAAGTTACCCCCGTTTTTTTTTCAAAGACTTTTCAAACTTGCGAAAAGTCTTTGAAATTGAATACGGTGTAAAACCAAAACCAGCGAAAATGACGTCATCAGTGCGAAATTATCGCAAAAAATGACTTTTCACTCCATATTGAATACCCCTGGGAGAGGTAAACTAGATGATAGAAATGAGGCAGGTACATGGGGGTGAGTTAAAATGACTGAGGCTGTTAAACAGAGGGGGTAATGGAATTGGACAGGTGACAGGAATGAAGGAGGTAAAGAAGAGGGGTGAGAAAAATGCGGAGAAGAGGAGTCCGGTAAAGGAAAGGTGGGTACACACTAGACGATATGTCGCCTGATCCTGCTGATTGGGCCGACATATCGTCCACATCGGCCAGTGCGTACCCACTATGCGTGACAATGCGCATTCCCATGGGTCGTCCATTGGGGTCGTTCCGTCAGCCTGTAGATTTCAGGCTGTAATTGCCTGCAAAGGATTTGCAACAAAGTATTAAAAAGTGAAAGTTAGATTTAGGATTGTTTAGTTTGTCCCATTACTTTTGGCCCCTTAAAAAGTGGGAAGCAAATATAGAAACTGTTATAATTCCTACACCGTTCACCTGATTTGGATGTAATTACCCTCAAATTAAATCTGAAAGTCTGCAGCTAAAGCACATCTTGTTTGTTTCATTTCAAAGCCATTGTGGTGGTGAATAGAGGCCAAAGTATGAAAATTTGTCAATGTCCCAATATTTATGCACCTGACTGTATAGAGAGAGAGAGAGAAAACTGTGATTGACAAGTGGGTGACCAGTTTACTAAAAAGTGCTAATGCATATAATAACAAGCTAATAAGTCACATTCAACATAATGTGAGGGTTTTCTAAATAAATATAAAGTGCAACAGTGAAAATATATAAATAAATAAATAAATCTATGAAGGTAAGGATAAAAAAAATGCATAGACAAAATCACATAATAAAACAGTAATACATAATTCAATACAATGTGAACATAAAGGAATTAAAAACATAAAGACAAGTAATGGATAAAAGGAGGATATCAGTTAATCTGAGTAAAAAGGAGTCAAAGTTCATGGGGTAGGAGGTTGCTAAGCCCAACGTGTTTTGTCCAGAGACTTCAAGGGGATACTGATCAAGTGGGGTATCTATTTATACCCCTCCATGTGCTTATTAGGGGTCAAAGTTGCAAGTACTTCTGGCAGATTAATAAGATTGGAGGGAGAGGTTATCCGGAGACCTCCACCTTGATTACTACAGGCTCCTATATGAAGGACTTCTGGTAATGTCTCACTTTTTTTTCACTGGAGACAAGAGGCACCAGCCCTTATATGTGAAAGTATATGTGCATAAATTTCAGGACTTATACTGAATATATTGTATGTTGCATAAGTTTATTGATGTGTATAATAGGTGTGCCGTGAGAGACACCAATTTTAATTTGGAGTCATTGCAATTTAATAAATCTGCGTTTTTATGATACTACACCATGCTCGATATGTTTGTCTTTCATATTAATGAGAACACCGTCAGCAACCGACCACCATATACGGGACCCCCATATATATAATTGGGAAGTATTGTTACAACTTTGTCCACATATTTAGCACTGTGCGCCCTTGCATTGTCATCATTATTATTGAACACGTATGTCTATGTATTAAAGGTAATACCATCTTTTGACAATATAATTGCAGCAAATTATTGTGCTAGGTGCTTCTGAGCACCACTCATGATTTTATTTCATTGATCAATTGTCAATCACAGTATCCATTTTAAATATTTTTGGTAATTAAACACCATTAGCTCACGATTATTGACTTAAGGCTGACGCACATTATTTTAGGGCAAGGGTTGCTTAATTGATTTTTTATATATATATATATATATATATATTTATATTTGATTTAATCTGATATTTACAGATCAACCACTGTGTATCTTGGCGCCATATACACATATTGTTTTATATGTGTATATATATATATATATATATATATACACAGTGTGTGTGTGTGTGTATATATATATATACGTTTGTTTGTTTTTTTTCAGTGCATCCGGAAAGTATTCACAGCACTTCACTTTTTCACATTTTGTTATGTTAGTCTTATTCCTAAATGGAATAAATTTGTTTTTGTTCTCAAAATTCTACACACAATACCCCATAAAATCAACGTGTAAAAAGTTTTTTTTGAGATTTTTGCAAATTTAATTAAAAAAAAAAAAACTAAGAAATCACATGTACATAAGTATTCATAGCCTTTGCCATGAAGCTCAAAATTTAGCTCCGATGCATCCTGTTTCCACTGATCATCCTTGAGATGTTCCTACAGCTTCATTGGAGTCTACTTGTGGTAAATTCAGTTGTTTGGACATGATTTTGAAAGTGATACACCTGTCTATATAAGATCCCACACTTGACAGTGCATGTCAGAGCACAAACCAAGCATGAAGTCCAAGGAAATGTCTGTAGACCTTCCAGACATGATTGTCTCGAGGCACAAATCTGGGGAAAAATATCTGCTGCTTGAAGGTCCCAATGAGCACAGTGGCCTCCATCATCCGTAAATGGAAGAAGTTTGGAACCACCAGGACTCTTCCTAGAGTTGGCCGGCCATCTAAACTGTGCGATCGTGGGAGAAGGGCCCTAGTCAGGGAGGTGACCAAGAACCTGATGGTCACTCTATCAGAACTACAGCATTCCTCTGTGGAGAGAGGAGAACCTTCCAGAAGGACATCCATCTCTGCAGCAATCCACCAATCAGGCCTGTATGGTAGAGTGGCCAGATGGAAGCCACTCATTAGTAAAAAGTACATGGCAGCCTGGCTGGAGTTAGCCAAAATGCACCCAGACCATGAGAAACAAAATTCTCTGGTCTGATGAGACAAAGATTTAACTCTTTGAAGTGAATGCCAGCCATTATGTTTGGAGGAAACCAGGCACTGCTAATCACCAGGCCAATACCATCCCTACAGTGAAGCATGGTGGTGGCAGCATCATGCTGTGGGGATGTTTTTCAGCGGCAGGAACTGGGAGACTAGTCAGGATAGAGGGAAAGATGAATGCAGCAATGTACAGAGACATCCTGGATGAAAACCTGCTCCAGAGCTCTCTTGACCTCAGACTGGGGCGATGGTTCATCTTTCAGCAGGACAACGACCCTAAGCACACAGCCAAGATATCAAAGGAGTGGCTTTAGGACAACTCTTTGAATGTCCTTGAGTGGCCCAGCCAGAGCCCAGACTTGAATCCGATTGAACATCTCTGGAGAGATCTGAAAATGGTTGTGCACCGACACTTCCCATCCAACCTGATGGTGCTACAAAGAGGAATGGGCAAAACTGCCCAAAGATAGGTGTGCCAAGCTTGTGGCATCATATTCAAAAAGACTTGAGCCTGTAATTGCTGTCAAAGGTGCATCAACAAAGTATTGAGCAAAGGCTGTGAATACTTATGTACATGCGATTTGTTAGTTTTTGTTTGTTTTTTTTATAAAATTAGCAAAAAGCTAAAAAAAAATTTTACACGTCATTATGGGGTATTGTGTGTAGAATTTTGAGGACAAAAATTAATTTATTCCGTTTTGGAATAAGGCTGTAACATAACAAAATGTGCAAAAGTGAAGCGCTGTGAATACTTTGTCGTAGCCGGATAATTGGCTGAGAGAATTGGTTTAAAATTAAATCTGCATGACACCATTTTGCGACTGGCCGCCCAGCGCCATTTTAGTGAATCTCGCCCATTATAAGTACATACGGCGATGCTATTATGTAGCGTTGTGCGATTCCCACGCAATAGAAAGAAGTTAACAGTCCTCATCATATAAATACAGACAGTCACTAAAACATAAAATGATCAACCCTGCAAAACACGTACCATGTGTACGCTACAAACACATAGTCGCACAATGCTAATTAGCGGCTTTTCCCAATTCCCCAATACTTACACACTGCACACTTACATAAAGAGGTTCCCTAACATTAAAGTGTAATATTCAAGGTTTATTTAGTATTATTCATGTTGTAAAATAAATGTAATTTGATATCTAAGGTTTAGTACATGGTAAGCAGACCGTGTTTGGTGTTGTACTGATCCACTGTGTCTTTGCAGATTTCCGGTATCATCGGTGAGAAGATCGCAACATGCATCTGCAAACTATGGACCATAGAGAGTTACACATTAAAATGTACTCTGTAATGTAGCCAGTTTAGATTTATTATGCAGCTGGAAACAGGACACAAAGAGCGGTTGGAGGCTGGTTTGTGTCCATACGAATTGACCTATGAACTGTACTGTAACAGAAGAACCAGGAAGAAGAGCCAATGGAATCATGCCAAACTGTTCTATTGTATTGCCTATCCCTGTAAGAGTATATACAGTATGTGGGCTCTCTAAACCTTGATGCCAGTCTGCTTGCTTTGCTGCTGACGGAGGTTTCTACTTTGATGCCGGTATCTGGGTCCAGAGCGTGTGCGTATGTAACAACTGTATCTTGGGTCTGTATGATTTATTTGCGCTAATTGTATTTAGATCACAGCGTGTAACCATCTGTTTTTATATTGAATAATAACTTTTTGTGCTTTGGAACCACACTCAAAGTCTGAAAGCATTTATTTCTTGTGCAACTCATAACGCTAAATAGCGACAATTGTTTTAGAGTGTATAGGTAGGTAGGAACCGATAACTTTCCGGATGCACTGTATATATAGTACTCCCATAACTCACGGCCTGAACCCCAATGCTTATTACTGGGGGGGTGCCAGTGCTGCGGAGTACCCTGTGTGCAGGGCTGGTTCCCTCACAGTGTTGGGAGCCAAATGCTGCTCTTAATGCTACAGTTGTGATGCCACTGATTTGACATTGGCAGCGTGTAGCCCATGAAGTACGTCACGTGCCGTGCGCTGGCTTGGTTGGTATATAAGGTGTGCAATATGCCACCTGCAGGGGCAGAACTATGGTAGACAATGGAGGCGTCTGTACTAAAGGGGCACCCTGTGCATTGCCCACAATATATTCACCCCACTTAGGGCTGTAACTATGTACCTGGAGTGTACCATCACGGCCGCCAAATACATGGCACCTCTTCCCGGCACCTGAGAAACTACCATACACTTGTGGAGAGCTCTATGTCATACCAACAGCTGCCGTCTCCGTCTATCTATGGCATGTCCCTACTCCATTGATATCGTTGCTCATCAGCAGCTTCTTATGTCATTGTGACACGTCTGGTGCCTCCCTCATCCACAATTCTCTGTCGCACTCCTTTCTGGGGGCAGCTCTAGCCTCAGACCCATGCAGCAGTCCCAGCCCCCCCTCATGCTAATTGAACCATACAGGTCTTATCTGTGACTAATGCATACAGATGTGTCGGATTTCTATTTTTTTCTAATTCGTCGTCCGGCTTTGGATTTGCCAAACTGCGGTGACTGGATTTGGATTTTGTACAAAAATTTACAAAATTAGCTAAAAAAAAGCTAAAATTACATAAATTGTTTTTTTTTTCTTCCTAGAGTATTATTAACCACGATAACATTAATTCCCAGTCAATTTAGACCACCTCAGCTTATAATATTGTTTTCACCATTATTGACCAAAGGTTGCAGTGAGCTGACTGGTTACTAAGCGACAGAGCAGCGGCACAGACACCACAGTTTAAAGCATGTCTATGAAACATTGCCACACAGCAGTGGCAGAAATGAAAGGTAGTGCAAGATGGAATTGTCCTTGGAAAAGTGGGGTACGGCCAGTAGAATCACAATACTTGTTTACAAAGTGGGCTACGGCCCAAGGAGTCACAGTGCACAATCTTATTCATATTACACCGCACATAGTGCCCCTGATTCACATTACACAATAAAGTAGTGCCCCTTTTACCCAATGCCCACAGTAGCGCCCCTTTTACACAATACCCACAGTAGTGACCCTTATACACAAAGCCCACAGTAGTACTGCCCCTTATACAATGCCCACAGTAGTAGTGCCACTTATACAATACCCACAGCAATAGTGTCCCTTACACAATGCCCCCAGTAGTGGTGCCCCCTATGCAGTGCCCTTAGTAGTAGGGCCCCCTGTAGTAATGCCCCTAGTAGTATGCCCCCATTAGCAGTTCCCCCAGTAGTAGTGCCCCCCAGTAGCAGTGCCCCCAGTAGTATGCCCCCATTAGCAGTGGTGCCCCCGGTAGCGCCCATTTACACAAACACGCAAATAAAAAATTAAAAAACTTACCTGAATTCCTGCTCCTACCGCCGTCCGCTCTGCTCTATTACGTGCTGCGAAGGGAGCCGGAAGACTGAGCTCATGAGTGAGCTCCAGCCGGCTGTTACTAGTCACGGTCACGACTTGACACTTTCTGACAGTATGCCCAGACAGGACGGGGTTACTCCAGTTCTTCCTGTTGCTAGGAGATCGGCACGCCTCAGGAAGTGATGTGTTTTCCACAAGTACAAACCTGATTGGGACTTCAGCCTATTTATACTCACTGATCTATTGCACCTGTGCCGACTATAGAGTGTCTGTGTGTTCCCTCAGCCTGGCTGCAGAGTCAGGTTGTTCCTGTTCTCTGGTTCACTGAACTCCCACACGGCTTCCTAACCGCTCCAAGTAGCTTCCGTGCTACCACCTATCTCCAAACGGCATCCTGGCCGCATCTAGCAGCTCCCATGCTGCCATCGTTCACCATACTGCTTCTTAGCCACTCCAAGTAGCTTCCGTGCTAACACCAATCTCCAAACGGCTTCCTAGCCGTATCCAGCAGCTCCCGTGCTGCCATCGTTCACCATACGGCTTCCAGGCTGCTCCAAGTAGCTTCCGTGCTACCACCACTCTCCAAACAGCTTCCTAGCCGTATCCAGCAGCTCCAGTGCTGCTAACGTTTATCCTTCGGCACCATCGCTGTAACATCACCACACTTGCCGCACCATCGGTCTCAAAGCCATCATCAAACCATAGACTGTTTATCCACGGCAATTGCCCCAACATCGGCACCATCACTGCAACATTGGCACACTTGCTGCACCATCTGCTCTCAAAGCCATTATTAAACCATAGACTGTTTATCCACGGCAATTGCCCCAACATCGGCACCATCGCTGCAATATCGGCACACTTACCGCACCATCAGCTCTCAAAACCATTATTAACCCATAGACTGCTTATCTACGGCAATTGCCCCAACATCGGCACCATCGCTGCAACATCGGCACAGTTGCCGCACCATCGGCTCTCAGACATTTACTAACCCTAGACTGTTAACCTACGGCTATTGCCGCACCATTTGCATCACTGCAGCACTATCGGCATCACTGCCGCACCATCTACTCCCAAACTATTGCCCAAAAAACCAAACTGTACTCTCACAACATCCTTAATACCGGTAGCCGGCTTCCCGATTGTATACCCGGCAGATGGGCTACTGACTCCGGTTGGAATGACCCGGCTTTACGTAGCCAATATCGTGTTGGTCTTTCTGAGGCCATCAAGGACATCCTTGTGCAACCTTCACCCTCTGAATCCTTGGATGACCTCATGCAACAAGCCATAAGGATTGATCGGTGGTTACGGGAAAGCAAACGTGAACAAGATCTTCCCGTCAGATCGCCTTGTTCTCCCGCTTGGGTTCGATCCTCTGTCACAGAGGAACCTACGCAGATTGGCGCCTCTCGCCTATCGTCAGTAGAGAGACGCAGAAGACGGTCTCTTGGCCTCTGAATGTACTGCGGTGACAAGGGGCACACAGTGAATAACTGCCCACTCAGACCAGTAAAAGACAAGGCCTAAGTGTTCGGGAGGATTTGCACTTAGGCCTGGCGTCCATTTCCTCCAAAAATTCTATTTTAATCCCAGCAGTCATCAAGCTAGCCAATTCCACTTTGTCTACTTCAGCCTTCTTGGATAGCGGGGCAGCAGGCAATTTTATGGATTTTCTTTTCTTTCGCACTCTGAGTACCAGCTGTCCCTTTGGAACAAGAAATTCCTATCTGTGGTCTAGACGGAGGATTGATTTCATCAGGTCATGTGAAGTTTAAGACACCACCTCTCCGTTTATCGGTGGGTTGCTTACACTCTGAGACTTTGTCTTTTTTTATCTCCTCCATTGTCCCTTGGCTCCAGTCATTCTTGGTTTTCCATGGCTTAAGGAACATAATCCCGTGATTGATTGGCAATCTGGGGAGATAATCAGATGGAGTCAGATTTGTCAGAATCGTTGTTTGACCATGCCTATTCGGTCAGTACTTGCTACCGTTGCTGAGACATCTCTAGCGATTCCGCTTCAGTACCAGGATTACGCTGACGTTTTCTCCAAAAAACTTGCGGATGTTCTTCCTCCACATAGATCTTACGATTGTGCCATCAACTTGATTCCAGACGCCAAGTTACCCAAAGGCCGGTTGTATTCCCTTTCTATACCGGAGGACAAAGATATGAGAGAGTACATTGAGGATGCCTTGGCTAAAGGATACATCCGTCCCTCAAAATCACCATTGGGAGCTGTTTTTTTCTTCGTGGGTAAGAAAGATGTATCTTTTCATCCCTGTATTGACTACAGAGGACTCAACAACATTACGGTAAAAAATTTATATTTGTTACCTCTCATTCCGGTACTGTTTGATCAACTGCGTCAGGCTAATATCTTCTCCAAGATTGACCTCCGAGGGGCATACAACCTGATTCGAATCAAGAGTGGAGACGACTGGAAAACAGCCTTCAGTACTCATTCTGGACACTATGAGTATCTAGTCATGCCATTTAGCTTATCCAATGCCCCAGCTGTGTTTCAGGACCTGATCAATTACATTCTTCCGGTGTTTTTGGGGGTGTTTGTAGTCGTATATCTGGACGACATCCTAATTTTTTCCCATTCACTGGATCAACATTATCACCACGTGCGACAGGTTCTCCAAAAATTACGGGAGAACCATCTGTACGCCAAGTTGAAGAAATGTGAATTTGACGTCACTCGGGTTTCTTTTCTGGGGTATACAATCTCGTCCCAGGGATTTTCAATGGCTCATGGAAAAGTCAAGGCCATGCTTAAGTGGGACCAACCAACTTCCCTTAAGGCCATCCAGCGGTTCCTCAGCTTTTCTAACTATTACCGATTTATTAAATCCTTTTCCAGCATTGTGGCACCCATTGTTAATCTGACTAAAAAAGGAGCGGATACTTTAAACTGGTCTTTCAAAACTCTCAAAGTTGCTTTCACTCGGGCTCCTGTTCTTCGACATCCTGATCCTGACCTTCCTTTTATCTTAGAGGTAGATGCCTCTGAAGTAGGAGCTGGAGCCATTTTGTCACAGAAAGACCCTGCAGATAGTAAATTGCACCCTTGTGCATTCTTTTCTCACAAATTTTCCTCTGCCAAATGCAATTATGATGTAGGAATTCTGGAATTACTAGCTATTAAATGGGCTTTCGAGGACTGGAGACACAGGCTGGAGGGGGGCCAAACACCAAATTGTGGTTCTTACTGACCACAAGAACCTGTCCTACATTCAGTCCGCTAAAAGGCTGAATTCCCGGCAAGCACGCTGGGCTTTATTTTTTATGCGGTTCATCTTCCTCATCTCCTTCCATCCTGGTTCCAAGAACATCAAGGCTGACGCCCTTTCCAGAAGTTTTGGACCTGGTCAACAGCTATTCAGGTCTGATGAAGCTATCATTCCTGACTCTTTCTTCCACTGTGCACTTACCCGAAATCTGGCAGATCTCATTCGGGCATGTCAATCGGAAGCACCTCCGGAGAAGCCTTCTGGTCGATTGTTTGTCCCAGAGAAGTTTAGAAGATCAGTTCTTCTGGATTTTCATGCCTCTCCAGTTGCTGGTCATCCTGGCATCAGTAAGACTTTAGAATTACTCTCCAGCTCTGTTTGGTGGCAGTCTTTGAACAAAGATGTGCATGAATTTGTCTTGGCATGTGAGGTATGTGCCCGTAATAAAACACCTCGGATGGCTCCTTCTGGTCTGTTACTTCCACTTTCCATACCGAGGAGACCCTGGACTCACATTGCCATGGATTTCATTGTTGACCTCCCACTATCTGCTCGATGTTCCGTTATCTGGACGGTGGTGGACCAATTTAGCAAAATGGCACACTTCATACCATTGCAAAAACTTCCTTCCGCTAAGGAACTCCCCGGCCTGTTTCTTCAACACATTTTTCTGGTACATGGCTTACCAATGGATATCGTGTCAGATCGAGGATCACAATTTGTGGCACAGTTCTGGAGAGTGCTCTGTTCCTCTCTGGGCATTGAGCTTAGTCTTTCTTCAGGTTACCATCCTCAGTCGAATGGACAGACTGGGCATGTTAATCAGTGTCTGGAACAATATCTACTCTGCTATGTTTCCAAGTGTCATAATGACTGGGTATCTCATCTGCCGCTTGCTGAGTTTGCTTTTAATAATTCATGCCATTCTGCATCTTCTGTATCCCCATTCTTCTGTGTTACAGGACAACATCCAAAGTCAAATGCCTTTGACTCCGGATCACCAGCTTCTTCTTCTGTCTCTTGGCTCCGACATATTTGGGGCAAGGTTCATCAAAGCTTTCAGAAGGTATCTCTCCGCTCCAAAGAATTTGTTGACAAGCATCGGAGGTCATGTTGCTTTAAGAAAGGTGATTTGGTTTGGCTCTCCACCAAAAACATCAAGCTCTGTCGGCATACACAAAAGTTGGGTCCCAGAGTTATTGGTCCATTCTGAATTATTTCACAGGTGAACCCAGTAGCCTTCAAACTTCAATTGCCCTACTCTCTCCGTATTAATAATATATTCCATTGTTCCTTGCTCAAACCAGTCTTCTCTTCAGCCAAATTCAAACTCAGGTCCTCTTCCAGGCCTGCTTAGGTTATGGTCCATGGTCAACATGAGTTCATAGTGGAGAAGATCTTGGACTCTAGAATTTCCAGGGGTCATCTACAGTTTTTAGTCCACTGGAAGGGCTATGGTCCGGAGGAACGTTCCTGGGTTCCCGATACTGCATTACATGCTCCCACGTTGAGAAGATGCTTCTTTCAGGAGTTTCCAGACAAACCAGGTTCTGGGGGTTCTTCAACCCCGCGTCAAGGGGGGGGTACTGTTACAAGTCGCGGTCACGACTTGACACTTTCTGACAGTATGCCCCTGACAGGACGGGGTTACTCCAGTTCTTCCTGTTGCTAGGAGATCGGTATGCCTCAGGAAGTGATGTGTTTTCCACAAGTGCAAACCTGATTGGGACTTCAGCCTATTTATACTCACTGATCTATTGCACCTGTGCCGACTATAGAGTGTTGTGAGTTCCCTCAGCCTGGCTGCAGAGTCAGGTTGTTCCTGTTCTCTGGTTCACTGAACTCCCACACAGCTTCCTAACTGCTCCAAGTAGCTTCCGTGCTACCACCTATCTCCAAACGGCTTCCTGGCCGCATCTAGCAGCTCCCATGCTGCCATCGTTCACCATACGGCTTCTTAGCCGCTCCAAGTAGCTTCCGTGCTACCACCAATCTCCAAACGACTTCCTAGTCGTATCCAGCAGCTCCCGTGCTGCCAATGTTCACCATCGCTGCAACATTGGCACACTTGCCGCACCATCGGTTTCAAAGCCATCATCAAACCATAGACTGTTTATCCACGGCAATTGCTCCAACATCGGCACCATCGCTGCAACATCGGCACACTTGCCACAACATCGGCTCTCAAAGCCATCATCGAACCATAGACTGTTTATCCATGGCAACTGCCCCAACATCGGCACCATCGCTGCAACATCGGCACAGTTGCCGCATCATCGGCTCTCAGAGCCATTTACTAACCCTAGACTGTTTATCTACGGCTATTGCCGCACCATCGGCATAATTACCGCACCATCGGCATCACTGCCGCACCATCAGCACCATTGCTGCACCATCAGCACAGCTGCCACACCATCGACTCCCAAGCTATTGCCCAAAAAAACAAACTGTACTCTCACAACATCTGTACCATCAATATATCCTTCAATATATCATCAATATATCATCAACTGTGTCAGTCCTAACTGTACATTCTTTACCTATTGAATTTCCCTGTATCTCCATGTGAGCCGCTACTACTTCGAGCATAAGTCCAGGCGGCCGCCTAAGTACCGGTGAACGCATCCTAGTTCTAAGGGAACAACGGGCGGTTGTTATTGGCAGAAGATCTCGCTAGCCGGGTTCTAGGGGCCTCACATAGAGCAGGCAGTGGGGTTCGTAATACCGGCTCCCTCCGTGCAGCAGCCAATGTGAGTCTGTGTGACTCTCATTGGCTATTGTTACAAACACACAGCTGGACGCACAATCAGCTTCTGCTGATTAAAATGATATGCAACATACCTATATTCTGTGCGTGGCTGCGGGTGTATCTGCATGTGAAATGCTACATTACAATGTCAATGACTGTGACGGGGGCACCAAATGATAACTTGCCTCTGGGCATCTGGGATGAACTTACGCCACTGGCCACCTGCACACATATCACTCGTTGCTGTCATGGACAAAAGGGGCGATTTATCCGAGCTTCAAAAAGGAATGATTATTGGCTTTGGGGCCAAGGGTGGCAGTATTTCTGAAACAGTGCAGTTTGTGAACTGTTCGCATGCTGCTGTGGTGAAGGTGTATTGTGACTGGACAAATGGCACCATTCCGAATAACCAACCACGTGCCATTGATGTGAGGTGAACGTCAGCTATGAAGGTGCATGAGGGCCGACCGACACGCTACAGTGGAGCAGCTCACTGTCAAAATGAACCTGGGGGCCACCAGACGGGTGTCTAAAATGATAGTTCAGCGAACCCTGCTGTGTATGGGGCTCCGAAGTAAACGGATAGTCACTGTACCTATGCTAACTAAGGTGCATCAACAGAAAAGGCTTCACGTTTCATGCCTGTATCGGAATTGGACCTCCGCTGATTGGTGAAGGGTTGCCTTCTCCGATTAGTCATGTTTTCTGCTTCATCGAAAGCATGGACGATGACGTGTCAGATGAGACACATTGGAGAACAAACATTCTGCAACCATTGCTGGAAAAACACAACCTGGTGGTGGCAGTGTTATGGTCTGGGGAATGTTGGACAAGTGGTTGGACAAGCACGACCAAGACTTCCAAGTACTTCCCTGGCCCCCTAATTCCCCGGGCTTGAACCCAATTGAGCATCTGTGGGACCACTTCAATCGTTGTGTTCGGTCTATGGATACTCTACCACGCACCCTCCAGCAGCTATGGGATGCACTGCAGTCAGTATGGCTCCAGATACCTGTGCCAACCTACCAGCACCTTATTGAGTCACTCCCAGCCGTCTAGCTGCTGTCCGTGCTGCATGAGGCAGTTACTCTTGCTATTAGCCGGTGGTCATAATAATATGACTCGACTGTGTATGTGTGTGTGTGTGTATATATATATATATATATATATATATATATATATATAATATTTATATTTCTCTCAATTGGAAAGAATCCAAACCAAGGCCTGCAAAAGAAAAAATAAAAGCGCTCCAGCAAAGGTTTTGGCCAATGATAATGTCTGTATGTAAATGTACTGGTACTGTACATATAGGGGGGAATTCAATTAGTCGCAGTTAATTAACCAGGTAAAATGTTATGACAAGAACAACCCTGAACTACTTGTGTCCTGGATGACTTCCAGGCAAACTTGTCTGTACTAGTGTGTCTTATTGTGTCTGGGGGAGGAAGCCCTTGCCTCTCTGCTTTAGTGGAAATAGTGAGGTGAGCAATCAGTGCTGCCAAAGAAATAGTCTCAGAGGAAGTGTGGATTACTTCCCAGCCACCTATACTCAGATCATTTTGATTAAAACGTGTCACTCTCACCAGAGCCGTCATATTCACCTGGTATGGGAGTGTTACACATATAGCCAAGGATATAGCATTTTGATGTTAAATGCTGTGTTCAGGAGTGTACCCAGAACTTTAAGGGCCCCATAGCAAAATTTTGAATGTGCCCCTAGCCCAATTCTTGAAGAGAGACACCTCTCTCCACATCGGTTGTTCTTTTTATGCTATATAGTAGTGCCCTAGTTTACATTATACTCTCAGTGCCCTCAGTTCATACTATGCCACATTGTAGTGCCACCAGAACACATGCCAAAGGGGGAATGTAGCCTGGAGTAGCTTGGTGTAGGCAGCATTTTACCAGCTCTCCCACCTATATCCAGATTATATCTTGGTCAGTTACTTATTCCTGCTCCATAGTCACTAACTGAGTGGGCTAATACCTCCTGCCTCCTTTGGTGCAGTGTGATTGATTCCTTCACAGTGTATCCCCCCAGAGTTTGAGATCCCCTGTCCTTCCTGCATCTGGTCTGGTGCCTTTGTGCCTGCTGCCGGTCTCTGTGGCTGCTGTTTGGGCTGACATTTACCTGCTGGTCTCTTCCTGGTTTCTGACCAGGATTCTGATGTTCCGGGCCCTTCCTTTCTGGCTCTCAGCTCCTTGCTGCCTGTCTGCAGTGCGCTGTATGTAGCCGCTGCCATTTTGGATTTCTCCCTGGTCTGCTGCTGCAACTCTGTGGTCTCCGCTGGAATGCTGCTCCCCTCCCTGTGGGCTTCTTGTTGTTGGCTGGCATACCGCTCTCCTGTTGCCCATCACTGGATTCTTCTTCTGGCCTCGGTTCACATAAGAGCTGGCCGCCATCTTTCAACTGTTGCACCTGGCAGTGAGGTCCGGCTTACTGTGGTTTAGACCTTGGTGATGATTGTGGCATAACATTTGGGTTGTCCTGCAGTGTCCAGCTGCTTTGTTATAGAGTGCTGAAGGTATCCACGGCCATTTTGAGTTCTCCTGTCTGCGTCTCTCTGTGGTGAGCTCTGGTGGTGTGATAGCCTCCACCATCTTTCCGCTAAGGGTTCTCTTCTGCAGCTGACATCCTATATTTCCTTGCTGTGCTGGAGTTCCCATTGTGAGTCATCTCTTCCTAAATATGGATATCTCTCTGCAACAAATCCTTCATGCTGTCAGTGTCTCTACTCAAAGGCTTCTTACAAAGCTTGATAACATGCAGCCTTCCTTCATGTTCTGCCCCTGGAAAGTGCTGTGATGTGGAAGAGCAAGTTACACTGCCGATTTCTGAATCTGCACCCTTCACAGCTTCTATGACTGACTCCATCCCGAATGTATTCCATCCAATGGATGTGATTAAACCTGAGTTTATTTGCTATCTCATTCCTAAGTGTTCCGACGTTGATGTTGTACCCCTGATGATTCGTTGTTTACTTTTATTATGTGTGTTGAGATACCAGGACTTGTCGTTTCAGTATGCTTCTGCTGTTCCCCTTCATCTGTGCTGGGATGGGACTATCACTTCATTTCCCCTTTTTTAAGAGATAGAGACATGGCTGGACTAATATCTTGAAGCATTTTATTATGTTTAGTTGCTGTGAACTTTGTATATCCTGTTTTTGAATGCTTTATTCAACTTTTATCCTTTGCTATATGGTTATATTTAGACCTTTAATATATTACTACTCTTATGGAATGTACTAAAATTTCAAATGTTGCAGGAAAACTGGGGCTTTAGTTTATTGCCCTTGTCATATATTTTGCTATTATCCTTTACTTGGGTTTGGGGGGGGGGTTAACTTTTAGGTATATTAGAGTAGTTAGCAGTGGGTCGGGGGTTGAGGGAACTAAGTATACCTAGGTTGGGGGGAGGTTTGATTAAAGTTAGGGAAGAGGGCTTTTACTTTACTTGTGATTTGATTCTGTTTTCTTTTTTTTATCTCTTTTTTTTACAATAGTTGACATAAAATACAGTATAGTAAGAATTCAAACACAAAGCATAAGCAGCATAGTACAAACAATACACCATACCGTATAAATAGCTTGTACAGCACAATAAATTGTTGACAAAATGTTATATTATTATAATAATAACAAGACAAAAACATGTATAAGAAAACTTATAGACTAGAGCACAAAAAGAGTAGAAATAGAAGGAAAAGAAAAAAGAAAGAAAAATATATATATATTAAAAAAAGGGAGTGGAAGAACCACCCTGCTGAGCACTGCGCTACTGAGGATCAACTTCATTCTGTACTAGGTAACTGTCTATTAAACGAAGAGTACCAAGAGTCCCAGGTGATTTGATTCTGTTTTCTGGCATATATATCCAAGATCAGACCCTTTCTCATCCTGGATGCTACTAAAACCCTTACCCACTCACTGCTCATCTCCAGATTGGACTACTGTAACCTCCTACTATCTGGCCTACCTGACTCCCACCTCTCTCCACTCCAATCTGTTCTCAATGCTGCTGCTCGGCTGATCTTTCTCTCCAAATGATCTAATTCTGCCTCCCCTCTCCTACAAGCTCTCCACTGGCTCCCTTTCCCCTTCAGACCCAATTTAAGGTCCTTGCACTCACTTACAAAGCCCTCACCCTTTCCATCTCTGACCTCATTTCCCTTCACACTCCCATCTGCCTTCTTCGCTCAACAAATGCAGGTTGCCTCTCCTACCAATTGATTGTTTCCTCCCACTCCTGCCTCCAATATTTTGCCCCTGCTGCTCCCTACCTCTGGAACTCTATCCCTCTTCCTATCAGTCTCTCCGCCTCTCTACAAATCTTCAAATGTGCTCTCAAGAACCACTACTTCATCAAAGCCTTCGAGCTCTCATCCCAACCCGCTGCTACTTGCTCCTTCTTTCCTGTCTCCCCCATCTGTGTCACACTTGTTTGTCTGCCTCACCCCTTTAGAATGTAAGTTCTCGTGTGCAGGGCCCTTTACCCTCTTGTGCTTCTTCTAACTAATACTGTCATCTACTTCTCACTCGGGCACATAATAACTGGTTGTTTATGCCCTGTTGGTTATTTGAGTGTTATGAACACTGATGCAGCAATGTGTATAAACCTTGTCCTTGTCCTGCAATGTATTGTACTGTGAGTCACTTGTTGCTTGTTCACTTATTTGTCTATGTACTCTGTAAGGCACTGCGGAACCACATAAAGGATAATAATATATTTTTATTTGTATATTTCAGTTATTATATCCTGTTTTGTGATAATTTTCTGATGGTTGGTTATGTAATATGGAGATATTTTGTCTATGACCATTCTTTGATATATTTTGTCTATGATCAGCTTTCCATTAGTTTTATGTTGTATGAACCCGAATGGCATCTTTCAGTACCCACTAGGATATCCGTATTAGTTTTGAGTTGGTTGTATATTTTGTTATATACATATATCATCTGTTTAATTTCTCTTTTTATATGCGTTGATCTTACTGTTAATGTAATATGTATATTGGCTTCAAGTATTTCTATGTCTGCTATGAATACTATAATTTTATAAGTTTAAAAAAACTTTCAATAAAAATAACTCAATTTAAAAATGAACACATGCTTCCCAGTACGTATTATACCACATTGTAGTGCTGCCAGAACAGTGGCCCTGATTCAGAGCCGGATGCTCTTTCAGAGTGCTCGTTCTGAATCAGGGCAGCATTATTTTTTTTTGTGCCGCCACCTGGTCGTTTGCTAAGCTGTGGGTGACCACCCGCAGCTTTTGCGAGCGGCCAGGTGATGGTCGCGACCATCGGGCTTGCGACGAGACACTTGTGGTAGGGTCTCGTCCATCGCAAGCCCCAGTGGACTTCCTGCTCTAATAGAGTAGGAAGTCCACCTACTGACATCACAAACGGAAGGCATTCCCTTGGGAACGCCTCCGTTTGTCCAGCCACCCCTCCAGCCCGCCAGCAAAACGGGGCGATCTGTCAATCACAATTGACAACGCCCCGTTTTGGTGTGAGACCCATAGCAATGGAGCGCCCGTCGCTGGCCGGGTCTCGCGCATGCCAGAGGCGGCACATGTGCAGGGGGTAAACATCGACCTGCTTGCGAGCGCATAGCACTTGCGAGCGGGTCTGAATCAGCCCCAGTGTCCCCACTACATATTATGCCATTATGAAGTCCCCTCATTGTTGAAATATAGAGTGCGCTATTGCGCTAGCTTCTTGAATACCCCTTACTTGAAGCATTCTACTTTACCAAGATGGTCACTGTTTGGTCTTCAGCGCACACATGACGACATCTTGTCACTGTGTTTGAGCGTGGCCTGGCCTTGCGGCATGCCCCCATCTCTTCCCGGTCCACTGCTGCCATCCCTTGGAAGATGGGCCCCCAAGCTGTGGGCCCCATAGCAGCTGCACCCCTTGCACCTATGGTAGTTACCCCATGCCTGCCACATTATCCTATATATAGTCTGCATATACCTGCACTTTCATACATAACTGGCTGGTGCTCTGTATGTTACGCTCCATCCAGATTACTAAATGCATAACTGAGTACATGAGGTTTCATGCCCTGTGACAAGATGGCCACCGAGCTTCTACTGGGTAGAAGGCTCCTACTTAGCTGCTATGAGAGACCTGGTTAATATCTGCATTTAAAGATTTAAAATCCCTGCACCGCTACCTGTTTGCAGCCTACAATCACCAGCTGGTGAGCTGTGTAGAACACTGCTCTGCTCCAGCACCAGTGTGCATGTGAGTATGGCTGCACATACTATACTTCAATAAAAAAAAACACAACTAGGCTGCTCATAGTTTGAGTCATCCACTGGTGTGTGCCTACATAACTCTGCAATATTAACACCTGCTTCCAATCATTTACGGGAGTTGTGGGAGGCTCCCGATTTTTTTGGTAACCCCCTGAAGAGTAGCCCCTCCCCCACCCACCCCAAAGATGAAAGCATCAGCTCCCCTCCGGCTGGTCCTGGAAAGGTGCGCGGCAATGTCGGTAAGTATGTTTCCATTAAAAAGCATCTGGAAAACATGCTATTAGGAGTCACTGTGGACCCAGGGCCTGATTCAGACCCAGTCACAAGCGCTGAGTGCTCGCAACCGGGACGATGGTGGCCCACAGCGCATACGCACGATGGAGCTGGCTCCGTCGTGCGCATGCGCGAGACCAGGCTAGCGCGGGCACTCTGTCGCTCCGGGTCTCCCAACAAAGGGGGCGAGCTGTCGATGTTGAGTGACAGCTTGCCCCCTTTGGTGGGCGGGCCGGCGGGGTGGCTGCCCAAATGGAGGCATTCCCATGAGAACGCCTGTCGTTTGGTGGCGGCCCCACTGACATCACGAGATTCCGGCTCTGTTAGAGTCTAAATGTCTCTGGGGCTTGCGGCCACGAGACCCTACAACAAGAGTCTCGCCGCAAGCCCGATGGTCGCGATGGTCTTGACCATCGCGACCATCTTCATGGCCGCTCGCTGTAGCTGTGGGTGGTCACCCACAGCTATGCGAGTGGCCAGGAGGCCGTTCTAAAAAAAAACAACCCAGCCATGATTCAGAGCGAGCGCTCTGTCAGAGCGACCGGGACTGAATCAGGCCCCCAGTTTGGGAAACACAGCTATAGAACATGGATAGTGTATTATTGCATTACATACATTATCCTGTATAAAGGGAGAACAGTGTGTACATATATCTCTAGAGCTGGTGCTAGGTTATTCTGCCACTCCCCCAGACTCCAGGACTTGCTCCAATGCTCCAAGAAGCTGGAGACTTCGATTGTGAAATGGTGCCCACAGCAGATATTTAAAAAAAGCAGAAACAAAAAAAAAACATTCAGCTGAGGTGGGTTGGCCCTACTGCTGCACCTAATGGCTAAAGCTGGCTATACATATTAAGATTATCTTTCCAACCAACCAACTGGTTGGCTGTCTCGAATGAAAATCTGGTAATGTATGGGGGCAAATCACAATCGACCATTTGCTCCCATACACCATTAACGGTCAGACAAATTGGTTGAATCAAACTACCCAATTTGTTTGAATGACCGTTTTCTGCTGTTTTCCAGTGTTTGGGAGCAAATGTTTTATGTCATTTGCTTCCATACATTACCAGTTTTTCATTTCAACCAGCCAACTGGTTGGCTGGTTACAAAATATAATGGTGTATGGCTAGCTTTATTGTGGTTGCTGGCACTGTATATGTCTGAGGTATTACATTACATACATTGTATGAGTTAGCAAGTGTTTCCCAAACGCCATCTTCAAGGAACCCTGATACCGCTTTTATACCTAAATTCCGGTTTGACCCAGAGGTTGAACAGGGTTCCAAACCGGATCAGACTCGGAATTTAGCCAATGCTGACCTAGGATATTCCCAAGTCGGCGCCATTCACACCAGAGCCGGGTCTGCAGTGACCCGGCTCTTCTGGCATGGAAGTGGATGCTTGGAGATGACAATCTCCAAGCACCACTGAAGCCGGCATGCGGCGCGCTCCAGGTCATCGTGACCCGGATCGAACCGTTTACAATGCAGGGTTTCATGGGTCATTCCCGTGTTACACCCTGCAAGTTACCTGGGTTGGATTGCCGGGTCACTCGTTCCGGGAATCCAACCCTCTCCCCTCTTACACCAAGTAGCTACCGCTGTTAATCCTGCAATAACCTGGTTTGTAGCTCTGGTGTAATAGGGGTATAACAGTCCAGGTTTTAAGTAAACCCCTTCTCTCATGTGCTTTTCCTTTCTTTACTCATACTATCATCTACTCCTAACTCCCCACAAGGGCACCTAACACTTGGTTGCTAACGCCCTGCTGCTTATTTGAGTGTTATTATCGCTAATTCAGCATTGTGTATAAAGTATAAACCATGTCCTTGTCCTGCATTGTATTGTACTGCAAGTTGCTGTTTTCTTGTTCGCTCATTTGCTTATGTACTTTTTAAGGCACCATATAAATAAAGGGTAATAATAGCATTTGGAAACTCCTCATTAGGAAACCTGTGTTTGCCCCCGGGCATGATTTGTTATTTAGTTGGTGTACTAAGGTAAGGCTCCCATGGGAGGCTCCCACGGTGTGCCAGCTTCCTATGCTTCTTTCGTGGAGTCTAAGGAGTCTATTTACTAAGCAGTGTTAGGAGACAAAGTGATAAGGTGCCAGCCAATCAGCTCCCAACTGTCATTTTTCAAACACAGCCTGTGAGATGGCAGGAGCGGATTGGCTGGCACCTTATCACTTTTCACTCTGTCTCCTAACACTGCTTGGTAAATAGACCCCTTAGTCT
Source organism: Taudactylus pleione (assembly GCA_031769625.1). Lineage (NCBI taxonomy): Eukaryota > Metazoa > Chordata > Amphibia > Anura > Myobatrachidae > Taudactylus > Taudactylus pleione. The sequence continues at coordinate 2,667,022 of JAUIMM010000228.1, read as the reverse complement.
TGTTAGTGATGTATTCAGAAAGATGGCGCACCGCACAGGAGCTAGCAAAGACGATGGCACTGTGCCAGAGTCTTTGTGCTCCTCTGTGAAGTAATCAGCTAGGCACAGGAGCTGAAGTTGGTGGAATTTTAGAGGGAGCGTGCCGTAAGAGGGGATGGAGAAGGGAGAAAAAGACAACAGTATATCGATGGATGTTGGTTCAAGGGGAGGAAGCAGCCATCATGCCGAGACTGAGGAAAGGGGGTCGGTGACAAGTACAGGGGTGTTGGCCACGGCTTATGCAAACTGTGGCTGCCACCAGTGTTCAGTAAAATAAGGACATCAGATACATCCTTATTATTGTGCTGGTAGCCCCAGTGCCATCCCCTCAGGTGCTGGCGCCCTAGGCAGCTGCCAAATGGTAGTGCTGGCCCTGTACACTGTCCATATTAATGCTAATTCAGTCTGTGTAGTTACCAGGAACCAGTACCTCTGTGATGTTACTTGTTACTGGTAAAGTAACTGCCTTCTCATGAGTATAGAGTGGTTAGCTCTACTGCCTCACAGCGCTGGGGTCATGGGTTATACTTTGACAAGGGCTCTATATGTGTGTGTGGTTTATAGTTCTCCCTATGTTTGTGTAGTTTCCTCCAGGTGCCTCGTCTTCCTCCCACAGTCCAAAAACCTACTATATATTAGTGTGTTTGTTGGGTTGGAAATGTAGACCGCACAATCCCCAGGGCTTAAGCACATCTTGCTTTAAGGGAAAGGCATCTTGCTAAGGAGGAAGACCTCAATTTCTAAAGGTCTTATCTCTCTACGGGTCCTGACCTAACATAAACCTTATGAAAAGAATACAGCAAAATAAGGATACAATTGTATCCTTATTTTACTGTATTGTAAGTAAAATAATGTGAAATGTAATGAAATGAAATCAGTAAAATCACAAGTGATGTTTATGTAATTGGTAAGATGTTTATTTAATAGGTGGCCGATGGTGTTAACGGACAATGCAGCAAGGTGACAGCCTCGGCCCAAGCGGATCATTTCATCACCTTCTAGGGGCACATTCCAGATAGATGACAGAACGTGCGCTACAACGAACTGAAGTCTTGATCTAAAGGGAGTTCAATTAAAGTTTCAGATCATCAATTAATTGGAAGAATTAATCATTTATGTTTTGACAATAGTGAGAATAATCTAAAAATAACAGCAATGACAGGGAAATTGTACCCAGAATACAATTCCTCAAAGAATTCTTAGGGAAAAAAAATTTAATTACAAAGTTTAAGTAATCAGAGTTTTAGTTATGTAAAAAAAAAAAAAGTGTTTTTCTTTTTTTTAACCCAACTCTTAAATTGTAATCCAATGGGATGGTGTTATACAATATAAGGAATCCATAGGAAATATTTTTAATTTCTCATCCAATCCTACACTAGCCACTATACACTAATGATGGCTATACACTAGCCACTATACACTAATGATGGCTATACACTAACCACTGTACACTAATGATGGCTATACACTAACCACTGTACACTAATGATGGCTTTACACTACCACTATACACTAATGATAGCTATACACTAGCCACTATATACTAATAATGGCTATACACTAGCCACTATATACTAATGATGGCTATACACTAGCCAATATACACTAATGATGGCTATACACTAGCCACTATACACTAATGATGGCTATACACTAGCCACTATACACTAATGATGGCTATACACTACCACTATACACTAATGATGGCTATACACTAGCCACTATATAGTAATGATGGCTATACACTAGCCACTATACACTAATGATGGCTATACACTAGCCACTATATACTAATGATGGCTATACACTACCACTATACACTAATGATGGCTATACACTAGCCACTATATACTAATGAGCAGGAAGCTCCCTGGGGCTTGCGCTTGCCGAGACCCAACCTTAGGGTCTCGTCTCAAGCCCCATGGTCGCGAAGGTCCTGACCATCGCAACCATCAACCTGGCCGCTCGCTAGAGCTGTGGGTGGTAACCGACAGCTTAGCTAGTGACCAGGAGGCCACACTTCACACCACAAGTGGCAGCCCTTATTCAGAGCAACCACTTGTATCTAGCGATTGACTCTGAATGAGGGCCTATGTTCTTGCAAGGCCATTTGTATTACAAGAACCTATTTTTCCTTTCTCCATATTGTGTAGAAATTATGACATTTGAGGAGTAATATAAGATGTAAATGTCAGTGTAATAAGCATTACATTGTATGACAAAGATCTATAAATACTAGGACATAAGGAAAGTGTAAGTAGTCACAATAACAATGAAAGCACTTACCTCAGGTACTGCCAGGTGCTTTCTTGGCATAGGGACTATGGGCCTGATTCAGAGCCGAACGCTCTGACCAGAGCGCTCGCTCTGAATCAGGGCCCTCCTACATGAAAATGGAGCGGCCTCCTGGGCGCTCGCATAGCTGTGGGTGACCACCCACAACATATGTGAGCATCCATGATGATGGTCGCGATGGTCTTGACCATCGGGCTTGCGACGGAGACCCTGCGGTAGGGTCTCGCTGCCGCAAGCCCTGGAGTGATTTTGGCTCTATCAGAGCCAAAATCACTCCCACTGACATCACTAGTGATGTCAGTGGGGCCGGCTTCAGACGGTAGGCGTTCCCGTGGGAACGCCTCCGTCTGGCAGGAACGCCCCTGTCACGCCCATCAAAGGGGGCGTGCTGTCAATCAACATCGACAGCACGCCCCCTTTGGTGCGAGACCCGGAGCGATGGAGAGCCCGTCGCTCGCCGGGTCTCGCACATGCGCACGACGGAGCTCCCTCCGTCATGCGCATGCGCAGTGGAGGAACATCGACCCGCTTGCGAGCGTCCTGCACTCGCGAGCGGGTCTGAATGACCCCCTATGGCCTCAGGTACTGCCATGTGCTTTCTTGGCTTATGGACCACAGCCTCAAGTATTGCCAGGTGTTCTCTTGGCATAGGGACCATGGTGTCAGGTACTGCCAGGTGTTCTCTTGGCATAGGGACCATGGCCTCAGGTACTGCCAGATGTTTTCTTGGTATAGAAACCATGACCTCCGTTACTGCCAGGTATTCTCTTGGCATAGGGACCACAACCTCCGGTACTGCCAGGTGTTCTCTTGGCATAGGGACCACTGGGGATAATTTATGCAGCGAAGCCCTAAAAAGAGAACACAGAAACATTTGCACCTAAAGGACTCCATGAGAATGTAACAATAGCTAAGGTTAATACAATATAATAATGTACCCATCGCTGGATATTATGGTGTGTAATATGGTTAACATTTGAATAATGATAGCTAAAAAAATACTTCATAATAATCTATTATCTATATTCTTATATATAAATTACATTAATTTTCATTATTTTACATCCATAAATCACATTGTTACATATTGTTAATGTAATTTCTGCACAAAGTACGTACTCAGAGCATCTCTTAGGACCAGTGTTACTGGAACTGGAGGCTTTGTCCTTATGGTCCTTATGGGCTGGCTCTATGGAAAAGAATACAGAAATAGTACAGTTACTACTATGTCTGGTATATGTTTTGCGTCAGTCAATGGATTATAGTTTGGAAGTATAAAACCCTATTTGTTCCTATTGAACCTGGGGGCCTGATTCAGAGCCGGTCGCTATTTGCGCTCGCTCGTCCAGAAAATAGGGGTGGCTATTCAAATGAACCATTCGCTGTTTGCGGTCTGTTCACGCCTCTAGGTCTGAACGAGCGAACAAAACTTGCGGTCGTTTTTTGGGAAACTACGCCCCCTGGCCGCTCGCATCCTACGTCATGTCCGCTATTTATTAGATTAATCGAGTACATCGAACAGGGTATGAGCTGCTCGCTATTTTTGTGGTTGGTTTTTGCTACCACAGCTATGCGAGCGTCCATAAGGCCGCTCCAAGTTGAGGTAGGAGGGCCCTGATTCAGAGCGAGCGCTCTGGTCAGAGCGTCCGGCTCTGAATCAGGCCCTTAGTCTGACATAGAAACAGAAAAGATTATGAGAACACATCTGGCTTTCCCGGAGACCCGTGCATGCGCAGTAGAGAGCAGGGGACCCAAACGGAGGCTGTACATGTGCCCCCTCCTCTCTTAAAATGCCCCTACCTCTTTGGCATTGCAAGGGGAAGTACAAAGAAATGATAATGATATGTAAATCAAAAGTGATACCTGGCATGCTCGCTCTGATCCCGCCAGATCTACCATGTACAGCTTGCCGATGCACACTCCATCACTGCTCGTCTGCTTTACGGTGACTTGTAACACAGCATGGGAGCGGGATGACCTCTTATTGGCAGCTGTGCATATAGCAAACATGTTTGTATTAGTCTGTACTTATAGGACATTGTTATTTGTACCCCCCTTGTTCAGTGCTGCAGAACCCTTAGGGTGCCTTATAAATAAAAGGTGATAATAATAATAGTATAGACAGGGATGATTAGTGGTAGAGCATGGACGCTGCATAAAGGTAGCACAGACTAATGATAGTCACCTCTTCAGGGCTGCTGGGGAAGAACTCAGCGATCCCTTCTATCTTGGTGTTGCCGTAGGGATCCTCTCTGAGGGTCAAACATCCAGAGGACGGTCTTAGCAGATCCTGAATGGTTTCATTGTAGACCTGAATATGTAATGAAGGAATAATCACTCTCTGCAATACAAGCACGACAGGTATGTAATCCACATTTATTCTCTAGAAAGGTCTTGGGTTACTTGTGGTTTTTCAGATGCTGTATATCATGAGGAAAGGAATTATAAGCAGAGTACGAGTCCCCCTCAAACTTTGCTAGGGGGCCTGGTGAATGCTAGTTATGCCCCTGATTGCACATGTAGAGGGGTCATTTATATCATCACTCTGTGTAGTTGCATCCGGCCCTACAGCACCGGCAATAGATGCACATCCCAAAATCTACCTATGCATCATGTCTAAATGTGCTGCAATATACTTGGCCTACGCATGTTTGCCGCTGCCTGTGCATGTCAGTATGTAAATGCGTATCTTATGCAGAAGCCACCAGAGTTCCATCCAACTCCAAATAAGACACATAGAATATAAACCAAGCACATATTCCTCACATATTTACCTCAGCATAGGACAATGACACAGAGAATTTATTTGGCCCTCTCTGCTCCTCGATGGTCTTATATAGATCTTTCAGAGTGGGGAATATTACTCCGGGCTCATGACCATTTCCCATCATGGTAAATGTCTTCCCGGTGCCTGTAATAAATATAAAGGTTTTAAGCATACACTCACTGACGTTACAAGAAAGAATGGCAGATATGCAATTATACAATGTGTCGTGTCAGTAATGAACAGTGACAGACATCATGTGACTAAACCAATATTCAGCAGGATGCTGCTCATCAGTTCACTCTCTCAGGGATGTCACCGCTTGTTAGTGACTGTGCACTATTGTATATTTGTTCTGTCCATAAAATGCTGCCTATCACGTTTGGTGATGGGTACACCTATTCCCTGGTCAGTGAGAGTTAGAAGCAGTGGTATTCACAAGCTGCCATGCACCTAACGCCTCACTTTCTGGAACCACATGGATAATTGCACAGCCCGTAAGGAAACTACTAGCTCACAATTACTAACAGTACAGATGGTCCACATGTTTTTACCACCACTCATTTCACCAGCTCACTACTTTTACAAATACAATATAAACAATTACACTGATGATTTAATAACATTAAGTTTACCTGTTGGGCCATACGCAAATATGACAGCATTGTACCCCGAAATTATACCATCCACTAGGTTCTTCATTGTGGACTGATAAACATGCTCCTGAAATGAGACACGTTTATTGATGCTACATAAGCAATCATGCAAACATTTTTTAAAACATGCTCTATACTGAATAAGGAGAAATGATAGCTGTACAGGCATTAATGTCTGATGCTACATTTACATGTGATGAAAGCATTGCCTCGTTGGCAGGGGGCATGGCCATAGGCACAGGGGGCATTGCCAGGCGGCCTGAAACCCCATGCCTATTACTTGGGGGGGGAGTGGAGGGGTGCAGGAGGTACCTGTGTGCAGTGCTGGCCTGCTCCCTCAGTGTTAGGAGCCAAGTGCTGCACTTAATGCTACAGTGCAGCCCTCGGCTCCTTTCAGTGATGGGGAGTCTGCACCTTGGTGTCACCCCTCAGTGGGTGATACCCGGGTGCGGACTGCACCTCCCTTGTGATGCCACTGATCTGAGGATTACAATCACCTGGGTAGCTGCTTGATCAAACACCTCATTAAAGTTAAACGTCCTCTCTCTGGTCCTGCAGCAACACAGGACGTCATCAGCATCCTCGTCAGGGTCCTGCAGTAGTACTGTCTGTAAGGAAAGAGAAGACACATGTTCAGTAGATGACACCAGGTTCTACAAGCACCGCTGTGGCTGGAGCAGAACATCTTAAATCCAGTTTGTATTAATGGATGATGGTGAAGTCACACATAGGAACGTGATCTGGGAGTATAAAGTGATATATGTCAGCATTTAGCACAGTTACCAGAAACATTTCTATAAAAGCTCTACTAGTCACTGGTTCTTAGGCCCTTAAGACAGAGAATGGTCTACATCATAAGCCTGGGGGCCCATCCAATTGTAAGTGAGAAATATTATAATAACTTATTGGACTGTGTCTCAAGTGTTTTGCTACCTATTGTGGAACTACAAGTCTCAGCATACCCTCCTTATTGAAGGGAAATGCCTTATGTTACTGTCCATAAAATATGTGCATGACATATTTTTTTCCCTACTGAACCGAGAGCCCTGGATTGGGCAGATGGAAAAGGATGACCAGCCTCTCTGCAGTATAAACATAGATACATCTCCTATCACTATCTTCATAGGATATAGCAATAGCTGGTGTGGTGCTGCATGTGCAGCCTAGGGGGTGTGTGATCATGTAGACCAATAGGAAGCCACAAGCAGAGAGCTCACCAATTCCTACTGGTCTGTGAGGTCACACCCCTATCTGACAAATATAATTAGCTGGTTACTAAGGGCTCTATTTACTACAATCAGCATATTGAATGCAGATTGTAGTGATATTCAGACGTCATGATATCACTCCAATAGTTCCGAGGAGCGGACGCCGGGGACGGACGGACAGCAGCAGGCACTGGAGCGGGGTTTAAGGTAAGTATTGTTTTTTGTGTGTGTGTGTGTATGTCGGTGTGCGGCGGGGGGGCTTACTATTGGGGGCATAATATGGGGGCATTACAGGGGCCTGCCTTACTACTGGGGGCATGATATGGGGGCACTACAGGGGGCATTACAGGGGCCTGCCTTACTACTGGTGGCATAATATGGGGGCACTACAGGGGGGCATTACAGGAGTCTGCCTTACTACTGGGGGCATTAGAGGGGCCTGCCTTACTACTGGGGCCATAATATGGGGGCACTACAGGGGGTATTATAGGGGCCTGTCTTACTACTGGGGACATAATATGAGGGCACTACAGGGGGCATTACAGGGGCCTGCCTTACTACTCAGGGCATAATATGGGGGCATTACAGGGGCCTTACTACTGGGGGAACTACAGGGGGCATTGCAGGGGCCTTTCTACTGGGGGCATTATATGGGGGCATTACAGGGGCCTTACTACTGGGGGCATCATATGGTTGTACTACAGGGGCCTTACTCCTGGGGCGTCATATAGGGGCACTACAGGGGCCTTACTACTGGGGGCACTATTGGGAGCATTATAACTGGGGGCACTACAGGTGCCCTTACTACTGGGGGCACTTCAAGGGGCATTACAGGGAGCATTACTACTGGGTGCACTACAGGGGCCTTTACTACTGGTGGCACTGCAGGGGGCATTTCTACTGGGGGCACTACTATAGGGGGCATTACTTTTAGGTGCATTATTACCAGGGGGCATTGTTACCAGGTGCATTACTATAGGGGGTATTATTACTACTGGGGGCACTGCGTAAGGGGTACCATTACAGTGGGCATTGCATAAGGGGCACCATTACAGTTGGCATTTAATGTTTTAGTGGAACTACTATGGGCATTGTGTAAGACCTAAGTTAGGGGAGCCCCTTAAAAATGTTGCTATGGAGCCCAAACAGTTCTAGTTATGCACCTGCTGGTGATGCTACATACAGGGCCGGATTAACAATGGGGTGGGTGGAGCTACAGCTCCAGGCCACCCCATGAAAATAGGCCCAGAGGACGTACTGCAGTACAGGCTGCGGCTGACAGGAAAAAAAAAAAGTTTTTCCTGTCACCACCACAGCGTTCCGACTCCCCATCCATTCTGCTGTCAGAATCATCATCTCCCATTCCACCCCTGAAGTTCCGCATACCATCGGGCCTGCTCGTAGCTCCGCCCCTGGATAGTCTGAAACTCCACCCCCAGGCTGGCTGACAGTCTATTCTGAGGTGCACTAAGCTCCGCCCATGAATTGCGTTAAGCCCCGCCTCCTTATGCTGCATACTCCGGGATGCCCAAGTTGTGCCTGCTCCTGTGTCTTATAAAGCCCCGCCCATTGACCCCTTACCCCTCTTTGGCAAATGAGCTGGGACTCTGCAGCCAGACACTAGTAGTCAGAAAACTCATGAAAGTATACATAACCAGAGGTGGGTGTAATGTCTGTGTGTGTCTTTCTATATCTATCTATCTCATATCTATCTCTCTATCTATCTATCTATCTATCTCATATCTGTCTCTCTATCTATATATTATGTGTTTATAACATATATGTATGTAAATATGTATGTGTGGATATAATATATATGTGTATGTATGTAAATATGTGTGTATGTATATATATATATATATATATATATACACACACATACATACATACATACACAGGAATCTTTATGATATACCACTGGACGGGATGCCGCCGGTCAGAAGACCGACATCGGCATCCCGATCTTCAAAATCCCGACAGGTACCAGTAAGTACCCAAACCCTCCCCCTCTCCCCCGCTAACTCTTCCCCCGGTGGTGCATAACCCTAACCTACCCCCAGTGGTGCCAAACCGTAACCCTCCCTGTGATGCTTAAACCTAACCTTTCCCCTCCCCCCCACAGCTAAGTGCTAACCAGCCCCGCTATACTCACATTCAGCATCCTGGCTGATGGGATTCCAGCGTCGGGATGTCACCTCCTGTCGGTATTCCGGCGCCGGTCTTGTAGCCAGGTAGTGGGATTCCGGTGTCCTGGGACATCTTCAGCTGGGATGCTGCACGTCAGGATTATAACTACATCCCACCGGATTAAGGTGTATAGGGGCCCCAGAAAGTTGGTTTATGAAGGACCCCTAAGATTACCCCCCTCCATTGTGCTCACCATCCCATCCCTTCTGCTGTCTGTCCAGTTTGCACTGTGCTGTGCAGTTCCCCGTCACATGCTGCTCCTCCAAGTCCCAGCTGTACTGCATAGTCATGCTGTTTGTGTGTGCATCCGACTGGATCCTTCCCAAGGGCGAACGTACCGATAAGAAACCCATAGGCTTCTATTGGGTAATGCTACCTAAAGATGGCATTACCCATCGAGCTTTGTACATATAGGGAATGCGGTAAAACCCCCAAAAACTGAATTTTCAGGGTTTTACCGCATTTTCCCCATTAGTACATCCCGCCGTACCTATTCTATTAGCACTATCTCAGGATGGCAATAACAGATTACATTTAAATAAAAAATAAAAAAAATATATATTTTTTATGTGGTTTTTTTTTTTACATTTTAAATATTTTTTTATTTTAAACTTTATTTTTTTTTAATTAACAAAATGCAAAGCCCAACCCAACTCATGCTTGCACAGCTGTAGAGCGGTAAGGTAGCCCTTACTGCCATAGTCCAGTATTATCATTGCAGATGTTTATTTTGTTTAAAAGGAACAGCTAAAGAAGGCATTTCATGTATTAATTTAAGGTAGTGACTAAGGATGTGGGATGAATACTTCTAGAAATATGACAATGGTCAGTGAACAATTTGTTTTTTGGTTTTTTTCAATTGCAAAAATTCTAAATGTGCGTACACACGGGACGATTTTCACCCTGAACGAAATCGTCCTGTGTGTCCCCGGCAGAGGTGTGCTCAGTGTCGTTATCGACACTGAGCACAAACACTGAACGAAATCAAGAACGATTTTGTCCAGTGCCGGGCTCCCTCCCTCATCCCTGTATATGTTCAACCTGACAATATCGTCAGCTTGGACAGGAGGTTCGGGCGATGAACGGCAACTACCAACTACAAACGGGAGCACGCATTGGTAGTTGCCGTTCATCGTTTTGGGGCTGAAACTGGTCGATTTTTTTTGACGACTGAACAATAACGAAATCGTTTTAGTTCAGTCATCCAAAAAATCGACCTGTGTTTACGCACCTTAACACTTAATGAAAGACAGAGAATAGAGGCCCTGATTCAGAGCCGGACGCTATTTGTGGACGCTCGTTCAGACAAAGGGGCCGGCTATTTAAACTGAGCGCTCGCTCTTTGCGGTTTGTTGACGCCTCTATGTCTGAGCGAGCGAACGGAAAATGCGCTCGCCATTTTGTAAAGACGCCCCTTTGCCATTCACATCACACGTCATCTCCGGTATTTATTAGATTAATCGGGTACATCGAAAGGCATCTGAATTGCTCGCAGTGCTTGTGGGAGGTTATTCTTACCGCTATCACTGCGAGCAGTTCAGGCTAAAAGACAACCAAGTGACGTGGTCGATGACCCTCCTTTACTAATTATGCACTCCCATTAAACGCCCTTTTCACCGCTAGGCACGCCTGCGTTCGGATCTCCACTCCCCCGTTTTCAAGCACCTTCCCGATACCACCCACAAACGGTACATTCTGTCAATCAAATTAGCAGCCCCTCACTGTTTTGCGAGCGCACGATTTCCGATCGCAATGACTGGTTGGCGCATGCGCATTACAACCCATACGCATGTGCAGTTGTGCGAACATCGCTCAGAGCGAACGAGCGGCCGCTTACGAGCGGCTCTGAATCAGGCCCAGAGTTCATACCATTTCACACAGAAAGCAACTTTTTCTTGTAATTGCGCCACTATAGCCACACCCATGACACAGGCAACACCCCCTGTGCAGACCACACCCACACCACACAGGTCATTCCCCCACATCACTAGTTACACCACTGCAGCGACTGTCACACCCCCTGCAGCGACACGCATTAGGCCCTTCATAAATTTCAGCTCCAGGCCCATGTGGACATTAATCTGGCATTGGCTACATAGTATGGAAGAGACCAGGAAGAGAACACTCCCTTCCTGCTTATCTACCCTGAGGGTGCACATAGCGCTATCCTGATATTGTGTTATGTGTTAAGGTGGGTACACATCTAGCAGATATATCTGTAGATGATGGTCGTTCATATACACTGAATGACCATCATCTTCCAGACAGCAGCGTGTCCCGCTGTTCAGGGGGGTGGGTCAGGGGCGCATCCAACCCCCTCCCCGCAGCTGCCGCTACATGTGTCAGTGTGTACCCAGCTTTAGAGAGTGACTTCACTACCTCTTGTTTTATTAAATACAGTTTGTGCAATGCCCCCATTCAGTGGTGGATTCAGGGGGGGCACCCAGGCACCTGCCCCCCCTGTCGTTTAAGGTATTTTTTTTTATATATATATATATATTTATACTTTATTTATTATCCCGCAGCCATTAAACACTCACTTGCCCGCTAATCTGCATCCTCCTGGCTGTCAGTCAGCCTTTTACACCTAACCTGGGCAGCCCAGCAAATCAGCCTCCTGCATTCTGGTTTGCGGGCTTGGCTTGTTAATGTATTGGCTCCCTGCACACAAGTGATATGTGCAGTGCAGAGAGAAGCCCAGCTGCAACCACGCGGATGCCATATTCAAGCCCGCCGCCGCCACCACCTGCAGTCTGGGTCTGGACTCCCAGCCGTTCACGGGGACATCACGGTCCGGACATCAAGTGACGCCGTGAGGAGGACGCCGCCCAGCCAGGTCTGATTCTGAAGCCGACACACCAGCGTTTGGCATTGGCGAGTAGATCATGAGTGGGGACTGGGAGAAGGGCCTTGAGGTGAAAGGCTAATGCTGAGGAGGGGAGTGGGTGAGGTTGGCTGCTGCGGAGGGCCAGGGTGTGGGTAAGTTACTAAATAGAGAGCAGAGGAGGCTGGTTGCTGGAGCCTGGAGGCAATGATTTTTTGCAAGAGCCAGGTAGCGGCTGAGTGAGGGGGCTCGCAAGCGGAGAGAAGGAATGGTGTTGCTGGTCTAAGGGGAGTGACTGAGTGGTTAGGGAGGCTGATATGGGGTGCATGAGGGGAGAGAAGGAGGCTGGCATGAAGGGAGAGGAGGCTGAGAGGAGGAAGATAACTTCAGACTTAAGGGAAGAGGAGGCTGATATGGGGTGCTTAAGGGGAGTGAAGGAGGTTGGCATGAAGGGAGAGAAGGCTGAGAGTAGAAGGATGAATGCTGCTGGCATAAGGGGAGTGAGTTGTTGAAGCTAAAATAGGGTGCATGAGGGGAGAGAAAAAGGCTGGCATGAGGGAGAGGAGGCTGACAAGTGGAGGATGAATGCTGCTGGCTTAAGGGGAGTGAGTGTGAGAAGAGACTGATATAGGGTAGCGGTGGACTTATGAGGGCAGAGAAGGTGGCAGAGAGGAGGATGAATGCTGCTGGCATAAGGGAAGTGAGTGGGTAAAAAGGCTGATATATGGTGATTGAGGGTAGAGAAGGAGGCTGGCAAGAAGGGAGAGGAGGTTGACAGGAGGCGGATGAATGCTGCTCACATAACAGGAGTGGTTAAGGAGCTGTCATGTGAGGAATGGGAGAGGAGGTTGGAAGTAGGGGAGTGGAGGCAGAATGCTGAGGAATGAGGGGAGTGGATGAGGAGGCCGACATAAGGGGAGTGGGTGAAGAGGCTGGCATGAGGGGAGTGTAAGATTTGGCTGGCAGGAGAGGAGAGGACAAAAAGGAGACAGTAGGGATGAGGAGGCATTAGACAGGAGAGGAGACTAAGGAAGTGAGAGGAGGAGCATAAACTGGGGAGGGGGGTATCCAATAAGCCGCGATAACGATATTATTTTCTCCAGATAAAACATTTCATAATTATCGCCCGAATTTGCCGCTTATTGCATGTATTCACGCTCTTGTTTATTGTGCTATCCAATTGCAAAACTGGAGATAACCAATTTGCACGATAATTCTTGCATGGATAACAGGCAATAAGTACAGATGAAAATGAGGATATCAGCCTGTACCCCAAAAAAATTTAAACTAAGATAGGGTAATGGTGTAGAAGTGTGTTAGTGGCCATAATCCAAGGGTTTGGGTGTCCAATGGCTATGTGCATTTTTTTCTAACAGATAAAAATTTTTTAGAAAGCAATATTTTTTGGCCAAAATAAATGCTATAGTTAAATTAGGGGAACAGTAAAATGGGTGTAAGTATATCTTTGAGTCATCATGGGGCATTTAAAAAAAAAAAACATCTGTTACTTGCACCTGCAATGTTTAAAACACCTGTCTGATCCATACAGCACCCCCTTATACCTGTCCCTCGCAGGGCCGGTGCTAAACTTCTAGGCACCCTAGGCAAAACTTGCGCCCCCCTGTACTCATTTAGCCCCTCAGGTGAAAATTACTTTGCACAGGTGGAGTGGCGAATAAGTATTGTGTTAAAATTATGTATATATACACACACAGTATCAGGGTTGTAACTAGAACTTTTTGGGCCCCATAGCAACATTTTTAAGGGCCCCCTAACTTAGGTCATACACAATGCCCACAGTAGTAGTTCCCCTAAAACACTAAATACCCACTGTAGTGTGCCCCTTACGCAGTGGCCCCAGTAGTAATAATACCCCCTGTAATATTGCCCCTTGCAACAATGCCCCTAAAAGTAATGCCCTATGTAGTAGTGCTCCCAGTAGTAATGCCTCCTGCAGTGCCCCCAGTTGTAATGCCCTTGTACTGCCCCCAGTAGTAATGCTCCCTGCAGTTCCCCAGTAGTAATGCCCCTTGAAGTGCCCCCAGTAGTAAGGGCCCCTGTAGTGCCCCTATATGATGCCCCAGTAGTAAAGCCCCTGTAGTGCCCCAATATGATGCCCCCAGTAGTAAGGCCACTGTAGTGCCCCCATATGATGCCCCCAGTAGTAAGGTCCCCAGTTGTGCCCCCAGTAGTAAGGACCCTGTAGTTCCCCCAAAAAGTAAGGCCCCTGTAGTGCCCCCAGTAGTAAGGCCCTTGTAGTGCCCCCTGTAGTAAGGTCCCTGTAATGCCCCAAGTAGTAAGCCCAACCCCCGGCGCACACATACAAAAAAAAAACAATACTTACTTTAAATCCCGCTCGAGTGCCTGCTGCCATCCGTCCCCGGTGCCCGCTCCTCGGAACTATGGGAGTGACGTCATTCCCATAGTGCACTGCGGGACCCGGAGCTCCGTCCTCCGGCTGCCACTGGCGCCGGGTGGTGGAGTGGGGTGGGGGGGAGAGGAGCCGGACGCCCGCTGGTAACACAATCTCAAAGGGCATCCGGTAATTGGGGGTGCGATCGGAGGGCACGGCGGACTCATAAGCACCCTCTAGTGGTCAGCACACCTAGGAAGCTGCCTAAACTTGGCTAGTGGAAACGCCGGCCCTGGTCCCTCTACTTTAAACCCATTTTCCAAAACTTTTTACGTTTTCACCCCAAAAATAAATGTAATTATTTGCCAAATTAAACAAATTAAAAAAATATTTTGGCCTAATTATTCATTAAGGAGGGTGTCCCAGTGGTTCTGCACCAAGTCCCAACATTTTTAGCCAAAAATAGGGGTTTTGCACTACTTATAACCTGCTCAGAGGTGGTAAAAAGAAATACAGTTCAAAAATAGCAAAATTGATTCCAGAGGGGTTCCCTTTAATGCGGCAGCTGTTTTCTTTATTGCAGGAGTAGCGGCAGGTGCATTTTTGCAGAATTTTTAAATATCATTTTAGGGACTTAGATATGCTTACCCCCATTTTCATGTACCCCAAATTTGATAGGAATAGTTATTTGTTAAAAAAAAAAATCTAAGTGCTATTCTTCATAGCCGCAAATATGCACCTGCCGCCGCTATTAGAAATCCTTCAGCAGGTAAAAATGGGGGTACCCATAGTGATCTCCCATGTCTAGACATCTTTAGGGGGGTCCCTGGAATATTTCCCGAAAATTCCCATTTTTTGGCGATGCTTACCGGCTCCCGTTTTCGTTGATTTGTAATTGAATACAGGGATAAAGTGGGCACGCGCCTGCTACTTTATCCCCGGAAAACCTTCGATGTGGAGCGAAAAGTCCAGCACGGACTTTTCACTCCAAATTGAATACCCCCTTAGTGGGGGACTAGTATGTACAGTCCTCCACATATTGCCTATCAAACCCACTGCAGTCTATGTAGTGCTGCCATGCTTGTATATTTTTCAGTGGGTTTGATTGATAATCTGTGGATATGATGCTGCTGGGTATCTTTTTGACCTGCAGGCCATGTTTTTGTATTGTGTATATATGCCTAAATTGAATATTTAATTCTCAGTAATTTAAGGTGTGCGCCTCAGATGGCAGAATCATCTCTAGCAATATGTTAATTCTGAGATTGTGATTTGTATTTATTGTAAATTGTATGATGCTTTTGGTTATAATTCTCTTATTGATCACTTCTACAAGTATTGCCTATCAAACCCGCTATGTAGTCTAACCATGATGGCTGCCATGCCTGTATATTGTTAGGTGGGTTTGATTGACAATCTGTGGATATGATACTGCTGGGTATCTTGACCACCAGGCCATGTTCTTTGCATTGTGGATATGCCTAAATTGCTTGGTTAATTCACTGTAATTTATGGTGTGCACCTCAGATGGCAGATTCAACTATAGTAAATTAATATGTTGATTCTGAGATTGTGATTTTGTATTTATTGTAAATTGTATGATGCTTTTTGTAGTTTCCCTGATTGATCACTTCTACGCGCATTGCCTATCAAGCCCACTGCAGTCTATGTATTGCACTCATGATAGTTGCTATACCTATATATTGTTTGGTGGGTTTGATCAGCAATTTATGGATATGATGCTGCTGGGTATCTTGTTGACTAGGGCATGTACTTATAATTCAGTTTATCCCTAAAGTTGGCTGACTCCTTTTCCAAATATTTCAAAATTGTAAATTGGATTAACTTTCATTTATTTCTCTTTCATCCAATCTGGGGGACACTGGACCATGGGGTGGTATGAGGGTCCGAAGGAGCTGGAACTTAATTAGACTAGTATAACTTTAAAGGAGTAACACTCACAGCTCCATCACTGGGTTCTTGCTCTCAGTCCTAGACTCGCATCTCTGTTTCTGCGAGCCCATGCCGTCCACAAGCCTGAGCAGGCAATGGGCCTTTTCTGGTCGGTGGCATGCTGGGCCATTGCTGAGGAGCTGCCTGTTAAATGTTACCTGGGGTGCTGATGCTCATGCAGATCTGGGGAACTTATGTGCTCAGCTAAGGACTGTGGTAGGTAGTGCATCACTGAACGAGGTACATTCTGTTGCTGTTTAGCTTATAATCCACTCACTAGTGGAAATCGTTATGTCACCAGTACGTATGTAGGCCTCAGAATTCAGGTGCTGCAATTCAACTTTGGGTGTTATTCTATTAGCAGCATTTTACCGGAGTAGCTGTTCTTTTTTTAAACATGCAACTAAATATCATGTCTTAAGTTAGAAACACTTGTAAAAGGTTACGTTTGTCGGATTCTTTGCTCTGTAATTTTTTACTTCAGTTATTTGTGAGAACTGTAGTATTATTTTAGTTATGTTTTAGCAGTATCCTGATCTACTACCAATAGTTAGAGAGCGCCAGTGCTACAGTATACTGTCTTCAATGACAGACTGAATACTTCCACTCATTGCCAATTGATATTAACATACGTGTTGCTGAATCAGTACAAAATTGCATTTCAGGGTTACTTCTTTATCAGAAAGAAGCTATTACTATGTAGCTCTATTACTCATACTGTACTTTCAAATGAGAACCTGTTCAGTTTGTGTTTCTGCTGTGCAGTGGACAATTTAATTTATTTTTCTTTATTTGCTATATTTCTGCTTTTATCACAGATGTTTACTTGCATGTTACATGCATCATTTTCATCAATGAAAATAATACTTATCACTTTCCTTGTTTCACAAGAACACTGTATTTTATATGATTTGTCAGTTTTTTGGTAGTTGAACACTCTCAGTGCTGATATGTCTACACTTTTTCTGCATCACTAATAAAAGTAGCATTTTTTTCCCAGCAGTCTGCAACACATGGGATTTTCTTCATTACTATACACATAAAAGAAAATGGTTGTCTTCAGTTATATCAATGCTATTTTCGGGCAAGTTACATGCATCATGTTCATCAATGAAAAATAATGCTATGGTTACCACTTTCCTAGCTTCACGTAAACACTATTTTCCTTTGTTCATTTACTGTACTATTGTATTGTCTTTTTTATTTGTACACTCCTTATTACTACTGCTGTGTCTACAAATAGCATATATTACAGCATTTAGTATATGTTGGTATTTCCATACTGTATTATCCTAATGTCTTTTTGCAAAGAAAATAAGAAATGGATGATTATTGAAAATACATTGTTTAAGAGCACATTTTTTGTCATTTGGAATTATTACTCTTAAAAGGCAGCACAGACGGTGTAATAGTTAGCATTACTGCCTCACAGCACTGAGGTCATGGGTTCGATTCCCACCACGGCCCTAACTGTGCGGAGTTTGTATATTCTCCCTGTGCTTGTGTGGGTTTCCTCCAGGTACCAGTGGCGTAAGTTCATCCTAGATGCCCGGAGGCAAGTTATAATTTGGTGCCCCCCCACCCGTCACAGCCACTGACACTGTAATGTAGCATTTCACAAGCAGAAACACCCGCAGTTGCACACAGAATATAGGATTGCCATGGAGGAGTGAGACAGAGAGTTGTGGGTGAGGGGGGTGCTGGACGTGTCATACTGACAACAGAAGCTGCTGAGGAGCAGCGACACCAATGAGTAGGGACAGACTATAGATAGACAAAGGCAGCAGCTGATGGTCTGACATGGGGCTCTCCACTAGTGTATGGTGGCTTCTCAGGTGCCGGGAAGAGGTGCCATGAATTGGGTGGCCATGACGGTACATTCCAGGTACATAGTTACAGCCCTAAGTGGGGTGAATATATTTTGGGCAATGGAGGAGGTGCCCCTTCAGTGCTGGAGCCTGACGGCAGACGCCTCCATTGTCTCCCATAGTTTTGCCCCTGCCGGGTACTCCAGTTTCCTCCCACACTCCAAAAATATACTGGTAGGTTAATTGTCTCCCAGCAAAAAATTAACTCTAGTGTGTATGTGTGTGAACATGTGTTAGGGAATATAGATTGTAAGCTCCACTGGGGCAGGGACTGATGTGAATGGCCAAATATTCTCTGTAAAGCGCTGTGGAATATGTGTGTGCTATATAAATAACTGGTAATAAATAAATATATTTTATTGGGTTTTCATATTATGTAACATTAGTTTAGTCAAAAAACCACATAATATAAAATATCAGAGTATTATAAATGTGAGTATGAAAAACTCTGTAGTGGTTTAAGATACAAAAGAAACATATGATACATCAGGTATTAAATTGAAGTAGATAAAATAATGAAAATAAAGTAACCACTCACTTAACAGTAAGGGGTAGGTGGCTGCTGTGTTCCATGTACAAGATGCAGTGAATGGAACATGAGCGGACTTACAACATATACCATGAGGGTAAGAAATATAGTATAGTAGGTGTCCAGAAACTCCCTTGTTCAATCCGGAAAATAGCCTGGTGTGTAAAATGCAGGCTACTAGGTGGGACAGTGAGAGAGTGTGAAAACCTGAGATCTAGTGACCAATGGTAATGGCAGAGTAATGTGGCACTCCTGGTGTCAGAATCGTGAGAGGAATCTCCCCATTATAAGCTCACCAGTACCAAGAACTGCATATACCAAGGAGACAGAAGAAAAAGAAAAAGGAGGAAAAACAGCACCGGGTCTGCAAATGACATGACTCACCCCTCTGATGTGAAATCACAGTGCAGGGGGAACATTGTATGAGGCGGTGCAGCCCGGGTGTCCCTCGAAAATATAGATACCTGATACAGTGAGTAGCGGTATAGCAGCAGTAGTGTCCAGGCAGCGGGAGTCTCCACGTGCACTCCGGAGACTACCCGGTAGCAAGACGTGCGTTTCACCCGACTCGGCTTCGTCAGTTAGGCTCTGTGACGTCACGGAGGCTGGCCATCTATATAGGTAATCACGGCCAATCAAATGCACTACAGTGTGTGCAGTAAACCAATCTTAAGTTATAGTAGGCGGGTTTTAAGGTTGCCTAGGTGATCAGTCTCTGGTATAATAAAGAAAATGTAATGTCACCAAATTTAGTAAAGAGCATGGTGGTAGAGGGATTATCAGTAGTATATTTAAACACAAAATAGGAGGAGCGATATTATGGCAAATAATTAAATAAATAAAGAAGACATTAATAATTAAATAAATAAACATACAATATGTTAATAAAAAGTGTATCAGGAAAAATGATATTGGATAATATATTAATACATAGTATTGGTAAGTAAGTGAAAGTGCAATAGATAAAAAAGTGAGAAAGAAATAAGTTATATAATGATGTGAGCAAAAGATCTAGGGCCTGATTCAGACCCACTCGCGAGCGGCTGTCCGCTCGCAAGTGGGTCGATGTTCTGCACTGAGCATGCGCACGACGGAGGGAGCTCCGTCGTGCGCATGCGCCAGACGCGACGAGCGAAGGATTTTCCTTCGCTCGTAGTGTCTCTTCAAAAGGGGGCGTGCTGTCGATGATGACTGACAGCACGCCCCCTTTGGTGGACGTGCCGGGGGCGTGCCTCCCTGATGGGGGCGTTCCCACGGGAACGCCTCCGTCAGAAGCCGGCCCACTGACATCACTAGTGATGTCAGTGGGAGTGATTTTGGCTCTGAGAGAGCCAAAATCACTCCGAGCCTTGTGGTTGAAAAACTCAACCACAGGCTGTTGTACGCAGTTTCGATGGTCGCGATGGTCACGACCATCGTGGCCATCAAACTGCACGCTCGTATAGGCTGTGGGTGGTGACCCACAGCTATACGAGCGTCCAGGAGGACGCTCCATAGTTATGGAGGACGGCCCTCATTCAGAGCGAGCGCTCTGCTCAGAGCGTACGGCTCTGAATGAGGGCCCTAGAGTACACAAGATAAATGAATGTAATTAAAAAAATCAAGGTATTTTAGAATATAATAATGTAATGTACATTGACAGTATAAGTGTCATTAGAAAATATTTGAAATAAATAAAGATATGAAAAAATATATATAAATGAAAAATAAAAAATATAAGTGAGAAATACAAAAATAAAAATAATAAAAATAAAATTTAAAGTAAATATGAAAGAATATATGAAAAAAAGAAAGAGCAGATGCAATAATATAAATAAGAGATAGTAGAACAAGTTGTCTTCCTAATAAGATTATAAGAAAATGAAACATAAAAACATTGATTCCTAATATAGATGTCACAAAAGATCGGTTACCAAGGAAAGATGTATAGTTGATATATTCATTAAGACCAAAAGGGTTCACTGTTTGAAGTCTAAAAGTCCACTGACTCTCGATCTGTAGGAGAACCCTGGTCAAATCTCCTCCTCTAATCCCCAATTTCACATGTTCTAGACCGAAGGCTTTGAGATTCATAGGGGTACCCCCATGTTTCTCCAGAAAGTGCCTGGCCACTGATGTGAGTTTCTTCATCTTTTGAGAATCACTTGAGGCATTTCTGATGTTGCCCACATGTTCAAGTAGTCTATGTTTGAATTGTCTTGTGGTCATCCCCACATATCTTTTGTTACACGGGCATTCCAAACAATAAACTATCCCTATGGCATTACAATTGAAGAATTGTCTAATTTCCAGGGTATTGTGATATCTATCCTTTATTGTCTGCATCCTGGTCACACATTGATGTTTCTGGACATTTTGGCACACATAGGGAATCTATTTGGTAGACACATTCTACCCCAGTGTATAGCTGTAGCAGCGTTGTGTTTCAGCATCATATTTTGATATATATCATTTTTGATTGTCACATAATTGTACCTATTAAGGTTTCTCTCATCTAGGCTTAGATTTTTCACCTAGGCTATTATCATTATGAGTATGTATTTATTTATGATGAGATGACATTATTAGAGACCACCAGGACGCTGTAGAGATCCACCACGTAACAAAAGTACTGTGATTAATTTTGAATCTATATGATCTTTATGATTTGAATATTCTTGCATGAGATCCATACTTACTTTATTGGATGGTCTCGTCTCTTGAATAATGTAGATCCTTTATACATACATATACGTTTAAGCTTTGCTTGCAGGTTACCATCGGATGGTAATATTACTTTCCGATTTATCCAACCAATCCTTATTTAGTATCCTGCATATCTGTTTACATGTTGTCTGTTCATTTTGTCTGTCCTGAGGCATATTTTATTGATATTTTCTATTAAATGTTAAGTTTTATTTTACTATAAGCAGAGATTTGTGCCCCTATAATACAGAGTACTTTCCTTTTTACAATGAGGAAGTCCCAGGGTACATTTTGTTAAGACGAGTAGGAACATAATACCATCTAAAAAATAACTTGTACGCATTATCTTTTATGCGAACACATATTGAGCTTTTGACCAAGTTAGAATAGATATCAGTCCAGTCATCATTGTCTAAGGTCTCCCCCAAGTCAGCCTCCCAGGCCCTTTTATGAGAGTCTCTAATGTCCGGTGATGGGGACAGGAGCAAATTGTATAACGTGGAGATGAGTCCTTTAGGGGATGCCATACGAAGGGCCAGGCCCTCCAACATGGTGAGAGACCTGTGGGTAAGTTGAGACACCAATGTGGAGTGAAAGTGTCGTATTTGCAGGTATTGGAAAGAGAAGGTATGAGGGATGGAAAGGTTGGCCTGTATATCCGAAAACGTGGGGAAGGGCGAGGTCTGCGTAATATCATTTAGTAATCTAATTCCACCGTTCTTCCAATGCACCAAGGCGGAGGAAAGACAGCCCGGACGGAAAAGTGGATTGTCAAACAGCGGAATCAGAGGACTAGGGTGTGGGGCAATATTGTGTTGGCGGTTAGCCGTATCCCAAATATCTAAAGAATGAGAAATCACAGGATGATGCAGGGCAGCCCGAGGGCGGGCCGTTTTGGGAAGCCACAACAATGAAGAAATGAAATGCAGTTTAAGTTCATTAGTTTCTATCATGACCCACACCCTCTCAGACTTGGGTCCATTCCACAATACACATTGTGCTAATATGGTGGCAAAATAGTATAATTTAAAATTGGGGACCCCAAGGCCGCCACCAGAAGCGTGCCTCTGCATCACCCCGCGTCCCACCCGAGGTCGTTTATTGGACCAAATAAAATGTGCAGTTATGTGTTGTAGATGCTTAAAAACATAAGGAGGTATCCGGATGGGCAGAGTCTGAAATAGATATAACAACCTTGGCAATAGGTTCATTTTGATGGCATTAACACTGCCAATCCAGGAGATGTGACAACCTCCCCAGTCCTTAAGATCTTTTTGAAATTGTGCTAGCAATTGTGGAAAGTTTGTGTCACGGCCAGGGTATTTCAGCATGGCGCTAGGCGAGTGTTACCTGTGAGGTCATTGTGGCGCGGGCTGTCTGGTGGCGGAGCTGGTGTCTGGCGGGGGGCTTTGGCTGCGCGCGTTGTTGTGCAGGCCTGTTGTCACTCTGCGCTGGTAAGGCCTGGCGGCATCTCCATTCCGTTTGGCATGGGCGCCGCCATCTTGCCTTCTGGCCATGTGATGCGGCTGGCCAATCCTGGTGAGTCACATGTTCCCTCCGGCCAGTAACAGCACGGCATGGGGTATTTAGGAAGGGTCAGTGCCTTCCTTCTTTGCCAGTGCAACGTGTATCTCAGCCTAGTTGAGAGGGAGTTCTCTGTGCTTTCCTGTTCCTGTGAATCCGCTGTCTGCCAGTCTGCCTGTCAGCTCCTAGTTCCCACTGGACTACCCCGCTACCTCCATCACCCTTGCCCATACCTGAGTGCCTGAGCCTGCTGACATCCTGCACTTCAGTTCACTATCTGCAAACCTGGCTTGTTTATTTTCAGTTTCACTACCTGCACACCTGGACTGCTCTAATTGTTTCTACCTGGACATTAACCCTTTTGCTCCCACCACAGAACTCTTGTGCACATTTATATTTTCCTGGACTTTTATTTACTGCCACATTATATGTCTACTCGAGCACTTATTAAAATCCTAGTTTTATTTACAAATCTGCTTCTGTGATCGCTCCTGCTACCACCCCGGGTCCACAAATAACCCAGAACGTAACAGTTTGCACTGGCCCCATGGAGCCGGCCACGGATCAGGAGTCAGGAGTGGATTTGTTCAGGTGCATTTCTGGTCGATTAGAAAATCTGGAAAACATGCAGCATCAGATGGCTAAATTTCTGCAAGAGATGTCCAAGCGACAGGATAGTTTGCAAACTTCCTTTTCTACCTCTGAAGTACCAGCAACTACATCCGCATCAGCGTCTGGGAATACAGGAGGCAGATCATCTCCCCGCTTACGTCTTCCTTTACCAAATAAATTTGACGGCAATCCTAAACTGTGCCGAGGATTCCTAAATCAGTGTGACATACATTTTACCCTGCAGCCTGACAACTTTCCAACTGCAAGAACTAAAGTGGCTTATATAGTCTCTCTGTTATCCGGCCAGGCCTTGGAATGGGCTTCCCCACTCTGGGAGCGCTCAGATCCACTGCTGGATAATTACGCAGGCTTTGTGTCATCCTTCAGGAGGATTTTCGATGAACCTGGGCGTACTGTATCAGCATCATCAAACATCATGACACTGAGACAAGGGGTGAATGGAATGAGGAAGCCCTTACCTCGGCCTTCTGGCATGGGTTGTCAGACCGACTAAAGGATGATCTAGTCACTCGAGAGCTTCCTACTAATCTGAACGACATGATTTCGTTGTGTATCAAAGTTGACCTACGCTTCAGGTAACGTCAGGCTGAAAAAAACAACTGACCGGCAAAGGTCATTTACCCCCTCCATTTCTACCCGTCCCATTCCTCCTCCCACTGAAGAGGAGCCTATGCAGGTGAATCATACACACCTCTCCAAAGAAGAACGTCAGAGAAGAATGCAAAAGAACCTCTGTCTGTACTGCGGAGAGTCTGGTCACCTGCTGATCTCCTGCCCCCGTAAACCGGGAAATGCCAAATCCTAACTGACCCTGGAGACATCAAGTTAGGAGTTATGAACCCGTCTCCAAAAATTAAAGATTTCACGATTACCCTAGCCTTGGATCTTAAACCCAAACCTGTCTTTGCTTCTGCTCTAATCGACTCAGGAGCAGCCGGAAATTTCATAACGTCTAGTTTCATTGATAAATTTCAGATACCTTGTTTGTCTCTCAACCATGCTATCTCTCTGACCTCGATAGACGGACGCCCTCTGACTAACGGGATAGTCACCAAAGAGACTCAACCTGTATTGGTCCGAATTGGGGCACTTCATTCTGAGTCCTTAAAATTCCTGGTGATATCAGAGGCCTCTCAAGAAATTGTTCTCGGTCTACCCTGGTTACGTAAACATAATCCCAGGATTGATTGGAGTTCTATGCAGATTCTGTCATGGGGTATGGACTGTCAGAAATCCTGTCTTCCAAAAATTCGACCTGTGAGAAAGACAGTTTCATTAGTTTCTTCTGCCATTCCCAAGGAATATCAGATGTTTGCCGACATTTTTTCTGAACAACAAGCAAATATCTTACCACCTCATAGGGAATGGGACTGTCCAATTGAATTGATACCTGATAAGATGCCACCTCGTGGTCGTACCTATCCGCTGTCCTTGCCTGAGACTCAAGCCATGACCGAGTACATCCGGGACAACCTGGCAAA
The DNA here is from genome assembly GCA_031769625.1 of Taudactylus pleione. Classification (NCBI taxonomy): domain Eukaryota; kingdom Metazoa; phylum Chordata; class Amphibia; order Anura; family Myobatrachidae; genus Taudactylus; species Taudactylus pleione. Next base: position 2,642,023 of record JAUIMM010000228.1, on the reverse strand, counting down.
GGGGTTCATCCGCCCCTCTACTTCACCTGCCGGAGCTGGGTTTTTCTTCGTTGGCAAGAAGGACGGTGGTCTAAGACCATGTATCGATTATCGAGGCCTTAATGACATTACTGTAAAAAATCGATACCCTCTTCCCCTGATTACTGAGTTGTTTGATAGGGTCAAGGGCTCTGTCATTTTTTCTAAATTAGATCTAAGAGGGGCTTACAACCTCATTCGTATCCGAGCTGGCAATGAATGGAACACCGCTTTTAATACCAGAGATGGACATTTCGAGTATTTAGTAATGCCTTTTGGATTATGTAACGCCCCTGCTGTCTTTCAAAGTTTCGTTAATGAGATTTTCCGGGATCTGTTATATGTTTCGGTTGTTGTCTATCTGGATGACATACTGATTTTTTCACCCTCTGTGGCTAAACATCAAGAACATGTTAAGGAAGTCCTGACCCGTTTGAGAGAAAACCACCTTTACTGCAAACTGGAGAAGTGCGTCTTTGGAGTGCCCAGTGTACCTTTTCTCGGCTATGTAATATCTGGCTCCAGTTTAGAAATGGACCCCAAGAAGGTACAAGCAATTCTGGATTGGACCAGACCTCAGACACTGAAGGCCATCCAGAGATTGTTGGGCTTCGCCAATTATTATAGACGCTTCATTAAGGGATTTTCTACACTGCTGGCTCCCATTACAGCCTTGACCCGCAAAAGTGCTAATCCTGCCCAATGGTCACCTGAGGCAGAGTCTGCCTTTCATCTTCTAAAACAGGCCTTCATCTCAGCACCAGTCCTTCGACAACCAGATCTGGACAGGCCTTTTTTGTTGGAAGTAGATGCATCATCTGAAGCTGTGGGAGCAGTCTTGTCTCAACATTATGAGGACAACCGAGTCCATCCGTGTGGGTTCTTTTCTAAAAAATTCTCACCTGCCGAAAGGAACTACGCCATAGGTGAGCAAGAACTACTAGCTGTAAAGTTGGCGTTGAAAGAATGGAGATATTTGCTAGAAGGCGCCAAGTTTCCATTTACTGTATTTACGGACCATAGAAATCTCCTATTTCTCAAAAACCTCCAATGTGTGAGTCCTCGTTTGGCCCGCTGGGCAATATTCTTTGCCAGGTTTCAGTTCACCCTGACCTTTCGGTCTGGAGCACTTAATCAGAAGGCTGATGCCCTATCGAGATCTCTCCTCTGTGATGATCAATCTGAAAATCAAAGCAATACCCCTGTCTTGGAATCAAGAGTGTTCGCCACATTACAACTTCAGCCTCCTACGGGAAAATCATTTGTGGTCCCGGAATTAAGGAAGCAGCTTCTCACTTGGGCACATTCCTCTCGCTTCGCAGGGCACTCAGGCACTCGGAAGACCTTGGAGTTCCTGAAAAGACACTATTGGTGGCCTTCTATGAAGGCCGACATAATGGAGTTTATCTCTTCCTGCTCCTCCTGTGCCCAGCATAAATCATCACGATAAGCTCCAGCTGGGGAATTGCTTCCATTACCTACTCCATCACGTCCATGGACGCATCTCTCCATGGATTTCGTCACAGACCTGCCAGTCTCTCAAGGTTTCAACACTATCTGGGTTGTAATAGACCGATTTTCTAAGATGGTCCACTATATACCGTTGAAGAAGTTACCTTCTGCCCCTGACCTGGCACAGTTGTTTGTCCAACACATATTTCGTCTACACGGCCTTCCTGCTGAAATTGTTTCTGACCGTGGTGTGCAGTTTACTGCAAAATTCTGGAGGGCTTTGTGTTCTGTTCTTCAAGTGAAGTTAAACTTTTCCACGGCCTACCATCCGCAAAGCAACGGCTCCACCGAGAGAGTTAATCAAGATCTAGAGACTTTCTTAAGAATTTTTATGTCATCTTCCCAGGACAATTGGGCTGCCTTGCTGCCATGGGCTGAGTTTGCACATAATGCTTCCTACCACTCGTCAACTAACCAAACGCCATTTCAGGTTGTATATGGCCTTCATCCTCGTGTTCCCGAATTCCGAAGCCTGCCTGTTTTCGATGTTCCGGCCGTGGAGGACACGGTGCGGAATTTTGCTGCCATCTGGACTCAAGTAGGGTCTGATTTGTTGAAGGCATCCTCTCGCTATAAGACCCAGGCCGATAAGAAGCGTAGAATAGTTCCACGCATGCAAGTTGGAAGCCAGGTCTGGTTATCCACCCGGAATCTTCGTCTGAGGGTTCCTTCTATGAAATTTGCACTACGCTTCATCGGTCCCTTCTCCATAACAGAAGTCATTAATCCAGTGGCCTATCGTCTACAGTTACCCCCATACCTAAAAATCCCTAATTCCTTCCATATTTCTTTATTGAAGCCCCTGGTCCTGAATAAATTCCATAGTGCTCTACCTGCTTCTCCTCGAGTCCAGACGGAGAGAGGAGTTGAGTTTGAGGTTGCCCAGATCTTGGACTCTCGTCTACGCAGAGGTCATCTACAGTATTTGCTGGACTGGAAAGGTTACGGTCCAGAGGAACGTTGCTGGACCGATGCTCGTGATGTCCACGCTCCCACGCTCATCAGGAGATTCCATTCTGCCCATCCGGAGAAGCCTGGTGAGTGTCCTGAGGCCACTCCAAAAGGGGGGGTACTGTCACGGCCAGGGTATTTCAGCATGGCGCTAGGCGAGTGTTACCTGTGAGGTCATTGTGGCGCGGGCTGTCTGGTGGCGGAGCTGGTGCCTGGCGGGGGGCTTTGGCTGCGCGCGTTGTTGTGTGGGCCTGTTGTCACTCTGCGCTGGTAAGGCCTGGCGGCGTCTCCATTCCGTTTGGCATGGGCGCCGCCATCTTGCCTTCTGGCCATGTGATGCGGCTGGCCAATCCTGGTGAGTCACATGTTCCCTCCGGCCAGTAACAGCACGGCATGGGGTATTTAGGAAGGGTCAGTGCCTTCCTTCTTTGCCAGTGCAACGTGTATCTCAGCCTAGCTGAGAGGGAGTTCTCTGTGCTTTCCTGTTCCTGTGAATCCGCTGTCTGCCAGTCTGCCTGTCAGCTCCTAGTTCCCACTGGACTACCCCGCTACCTCCATCACCCTTGCCCATACCTGAGTGCCTGAGCCTGCTGACATCCTGCACTTCAGTTCACTATCTGCAAACCTGGCTTGTTTATTTTCAGTTTCACTACCTGCACACCTGGACTGCTCTAATTGTTTCTACCTGGACATTAACCCTTTTGCTCCCACCACAGAACTCTTGTGCACATTTATATTTTCCTGGACTTTTATTTACTGCCACATTATATGTCTACTCGAGCACTTATTAAAATTCTAGTTTTATTTACAAATCTGCTTCTGTGATCGCTCCTGCTACCACCCCGGGTCCACAAATAACCCAGAACATAACAGTTTGCTTGGAAAAGTTGTCTATAGTGTTTGGTAATGTAGACCCCCCAAGTACTTCAATTGGCGTCGATTCCAACGGAAGTGGAAGGATTGTTCTAGGGTATCTTTAACAGCTTGTGGGATATAGAAGTCAAGAACTTCAGTTTTTTGTGCATTAATTTTAAAGCCAGAGAGAGCACCAAAATCCTCTATCTCCCGAAAAAGATGAGGTAAGGAATTCGCTGGATCGACAGACCCAATCTTAATACCCTTTATATATGGATTGGCACGTATACGCGCCGCAAGAGGCTCTATCGTCAGGGCGAAAACGAGGGGGGACAATGGACAGCCTTGTCGAGTCCCGTTAGAAATCGGGAAAGGGGAAGATGAAATCCCGTTGGCCAGCCCAGTTGCCCGGGGGGATCTATATAGAGCGGTCACACCATGGAAAAAATGATCAGAAAGACCCACAGATCGGAGGGCGTGAAACATGAAGGGCCAATGGATCCGATCAAACGCCTTCTCAGCGTCCAACCCCAGGACCAAGGCTGGCGCTTTTTGTATGTGGATAGCATGGATCAGATCAATTGTCTGGCGTGTATTAAGGGCCTGTCTCCCAGGTATGAAACCAACTTGGTCGGGATGAACCAAATTGGGGAGAAGAGGATTTGCCAAGAGTCTGGCATAGATTTTGATATCGACGTTCAGTAAAGAAATGGGTCTGTAATTAATGACTGATTCAAAATCACGATCCGGTTTTGGAATCACAACTATGCTGGCCAAGGAGGTCAATGGGTCAAAAGAAGCACCATCTAATAAATCATTAAAAAGATTTTGAGGAAGGGTGATAGGACAGAAGCAAATTTCTTATAGTATTAGGGCGTAAATCCATCTGGACCCGGAGCCACAGACGTTTTGAGTCCTTTGATGGCCACAAGTACCTCCTCCTCCATAATATCCGCATTCATCTCCAACAACTGCTGCTCATTAAGAGAAGGGAGCAAATTATCGGAAAAGAAGGCAGACAAGGAAGGGATGTCTCGGGATTCTCGATGTGGTGAAAAAGAGGATATATTATACAGATTTCTATAATAAGCATAAAACTCAGACATTATCTTTTCTGGGTCGTAAGTGGTCGTCCCTGACTGTCGCAGTTTAATTTTGGTAATCAGACCGGATGCCCATTTTTGTCTAAGCTTACTAGCTAAGACAGAATCTGCCTTATCTGCTTTATCATAGTATTTCTGTTGAAGCTTTCTTAATAAATTAGCCGACCTGCGAGAGAGGATAGTATTCAACCTACCTTTAAGGGTGTTAATTCTAGAAAGTACAGCAGTTGTGGGGCATTGCTTATGCTGAGAAAGAAGCTGAGAAATCTCAGTTTCTAGTAACGAGATTTCATGCTGAGCTTTCTTGCGAAAGTGTGACGCCTTACTGATGAGTCTGCCCCTAATCGTGGCCTTATGTGCCTCCCAGATTACACCCTTGGCAATCTCATCGGTCAAATTAATCTCAAAATAGTCCGATATAGCAGACTTAATGTCTTGTAGAGTAGACGGGTCTAACAATAAAGTATCATCAACACGCCAAGATCTAGATCTACAGGGGGAATCATATAAATCAAACAAAATATAAGTACCTGCATGGTCTGTCCATGAGAAAGTAGTAATACCTGCACAAGTGACTTTAGGAGCGAGGGAGCGCGAGACTAAAATTAGATCAATGCGGGAATAAATTTGATGGGGACCAGAATAATGCGTGTAATCTCTAGCCATGGAGTTTTAGAGACGCCAGGAATCTACAACAGACAATCTATTCAAACCATTACTAAGAGACCTAGATGTGCGCAACACTTCAGGGGAATGTTGTATTTGTGACAATGCATTTTTATCGAGGGAAGGGTCTAAGACTGCATTGAAGTCTCCACCAATTATTAAATGACCCTGAGAGAGTTGCTCTACCCGTTTGAATACAGCAGAAAAAAAAGAACTCTGGCCAGTATTGGGGGCATATAGGTTAACTAACGTGACCATCTCCGTCTTAAGGGTACCTATTAATATGAGATATCTACCGTCTGTGTCGGCAGCTTGCTTTGAGAGAACAAAGGGAACTTTACTAGAAATGAGGATCGCCACGCCTCGTTTTTTACAGGGAGCTGACGCGAAATAAGTGTGTGGGAAAGGTTTACCTCGCATTTGGGAGTGTTCCCCAGTCAGTTGTGTCTCTTGGAGCATTACGATATCCGCATTTTCACGTCTGCAGGTTCCAAGGACCAAAGTACGTCGGTTCGGAGAATTAAGACCATTAACATTTATCGATAAGATCTTCAGACCCATGAGAGATCCACAATACGGGAAGCTTTAAAAGCCCAGGTACAAGGGGTGCAACTACCACAGACAGTCCAGCCGGATAAGGGAAGAAAATAAAGACAGAGAAAGAGGAAAAAAAAAAAAAAACGAACAAAAAACAGAGATAGAAAATGAGAAAAGAAAAAAGAAAGAGATAACGTATGGAAGCAGGGGCGGATTGGGCCACCGGGACAGCGGGAAAGTCCCCACTGGGCCAGTCCCATCTCCCCTCTGATGGGCCGCTTTACACTGACCGCCGGCCGGCCGCTCTTAAGGCCGCTACCACGATCGGAGCTCAGCTCAGCTCCGATCGGGCAGCAGTCATGAATGAGCTTCTGCACATGCGCAGAAGCTCATTCAGCAGTACTATATGAAATGGCCGCAGGAGGGCTGCTGTAGCAGCTCCTCCCATGGGCCATTGCTGAGCACGTGAGTGCCACCTCACGGCTCCGCCTCCGAGTCCATCAGCCACCACGCCCACCAGCGCAGGAGCCGGGTATTTGGCTGAGCCTGTAACCGAGCCAAGAATGGGGAAGAGCAGCGACCGCATCACTCAGGGAAGCGAGCAGCCTCGAGTGGACCCGGAAGTGGCACTGTTAGTCATATACTGTCTGTATTACAGACAGCACAATGTGCTACCTGCTCCCAGCAATGCTGTTGCTCTGGAGCCCTGTTGTGCTGTCCAGTGTCCACCCACCCGCCCCTGGCAATGCGGACACGTGGAGCTCTGCTGTGCCGCCCAAACCCAGCATTGCTAATGCTTTGGCTGAAACCTGTAGCTTCTTCCTGCTGCCAGGGTCTCTTAGTTGCTGGGACTCCCGCCAGGGCCGGTCCAACACACTAAGCAAAGCCTGCAACTCTGCATTGCAGGGAGGCGCCAGACTAGAGAGGCGCTCTCCCTGCCTAGGAAATAGCAGCAACCCTGACTTTAGTGTTGCTATTGCCGGCTGCCCTCCCCCTCCTCCCGTCTCCTTTCATCCGCTCTCTCCCTTAGTCCCATCTCCTTCCCTCCCCTCGCTCCCCTCTCCTCAGAGGCAGGCAGGTCACAGCACATATATTGCTGACCCGCCCATTCTCCAGATACGCGGCTGTGCTGTCATTGCCAGTAGTCGCTGCCGATGTCAATCCCCGCTGGGCAGGACCCTACAGGTAAGTTAGCTACTGGTGGGTGATGAGGAGCTGTGGTGTGAGGGGCTATGAGGGGGGCTATGATGTGAGCTGGGCTGTGCTGAGTGAGGGGGCTATGATGTGAGCAAGGTTGTGCTGAGGGCTGCTATGATGTGATGAGGACTGTGCTTAGGGGGCTATGATGTGATGAGGACTGTGCCAAGGGGACAAAGATGTGTGGAGTGCTGTGAGGGAACTATAATATGAGGAGGGCTGTGCTGAGTGGGGCTATAATGTGGGGGGGTTTGATATGAGGGGGCTATAATGTGAGGAGGGCTATGAGGGGTGCTATAATGTTAGCAGGGCTGTGAGGGGTGCTATGATGTGAGCAGGGCTGTGGTGTGAGGAGGACTGGTGTGAGGGGCTGTGCTGATGGGGGCTGTGATGTTAGGAGCTGTGATGAGGGGGGCTGTGATGTGAGGTGCTGCAATAAGGAGGCTGTGCTATGAAGGGGGCTATGTTATGAGAGCGGCTGTGATGATTGGGCTGTACTGTGAGGTGCTGTGATGATTGGGCTGTACTGTGAGGTGTTGCGATGAGGAGGCTGTGCTATGAGGGGGCTATGTTATGAGAGCTGCTGTGATGATTGGGCTGTACTGTGAGGCTGTACTGTGAGGTGCTGTGATGATTGGGCTGTACTGTGAGGTACTGTGATGAGGAGGCTGTACTGTGAGGTGCTGTGATGAGAGGGCTGTACTGAGGGGTGTTGTGGCTCAGAGCGACCCTGACTACATTATTCCCTTTACCATAAACATAATGGGCTTTTGGGTGCAGGCTAGTCTCGTGTGCAGCACCCATGCCGCGCAGACCCGTCAGAAAGGAGAAGTTGGAGCAGGAGTCAGAGTGCCCCACCTGACAGTGGATAAAGCAGCTGCCACCCTGACCCAGAACCTACTAGATCCACAGAGAGCTCTTAGGTGAGAGGGGTTTTTTTTTAGGAAAAACAGTGATTGGGGACAATAATAGGGTATTCGTTGTGATATGTGGGGAGGGTCAGTGTGGTATTGTAAGAGGGGGAGGTCACAGTTGCATGTGGTGGTCTGAATGGCTTGTGGAGGAATGTGCGGGCTCTGCACATGAAGTGGCGTGTGGAGACACATAAGGTGTCTAAGTGGTATCATTCTCCTCTATCTGTTCTTGCCTATGTCAGCCTCTCAACCCTTTGCTTGCCTATGCAAGCATTCCGACTTTTTCCTCTCTGTGCCAACCTTTATACCCATCCTTTCTGTCAGCCTCTCTTCACTTCCTCTGCACCAGCCTTCCTGTCCATCCTGTCTGCACCAGCCTTTCTGCCTATCTTTTGTTTGCGCCAGCCTCTCTTCCCACTGCCTCTATCTATTACCCTTCCTTTCCTGTCACCCTCAGCTGGTCACCCACTGCTTCTCCCTGTAACCTCCTGCCTCATCTGTCACTCACTGCCCATCACCAACTTGCTCTTCACATCGCCCTCTACCATCACCCTCTGCCTCTTTGCTTCTCATCACCCACTCCCTCTACCTTGTTTCCCTCTCTGTCACCCTCTATTCCCACCCCAGCTTCACCCACTGCCTCTCCCAAGCTTCACCCACTGCCTCTCCCCAGCGTCACTTACTGCCTCTCCCCATTGTCACTTACTGCCTCTCCCCATTGTCACCCACTGCCTCTCCCCAGCGTCACCCACTGCCTCTCCCCAGCGTCACCCACTGTCTCTCCCCAGCGTCACCCACTGCCTCTCCCCAGCATCATTCACTTCCTGACGCATTTATAAGAGGGTGCAAATTTATAGTTTGCAGGGGAGCCCCTGGAAATCCTAGCACCAGCCCTGGCTCCCCCCTCCCTCCTCATCTCTACTGTCACTGGCTTCCACACTGCTCCCAGGCTCATCATGCCTCCAGATCCCACTCCACCCAACCACTATAACTCTCTCAGTCAGACCAGTGCAACTGGTAAGACCATTGGTTATTATTCCTGCACACCCCACCACCTCCATGTACCCCACCGGCCCTGCCATTTGGGAACCCAAACCTCAGACTTTTCACACATTTCTTCTCGCTACCTCAGGAGGCTGTGAGAAGAAATATGTCTCCCACAGCTAATAGGTGCCTGACAGAGCAGCAAATGAATTGCCTCATCAGGTGCCCATTAGCTTTGATGCCGCACATAAGAATTGAATTTCCCCTGCCAGACATCGCATTGGTACTGATCGCATATGCACTAACATATGCGATCAGTACCGCAAAGGACAGCTCTTCCAATAAGAGCTGTCTTTTGCGATCTGTGCTATGGCGTGGACTTCTGGGTTTATGACCCGGGAGGCCATCTGTGCATGCGCAAAGTGACGCAGCATCTGGGAGGGATCTGATCTGATCCCTCATACCAGCGCTGGACCACCAACCTGAGGCACGCAGGGTGCCGTGGCGCACAGTTTGGGAACCACTGGTATACAGCATTGTGGCATACCTGCCTACCCTCCCGATTTTAGCGGGAGGCTCCCGATTTTTAATGAAGCCTCCCGCCCCCCCGCAAAGTATACATCAACTCCCGGAATTTTTCATTTTTTTTGTCTTCGGACCGCGCATGTGCGAGTCCTGGAATGCCAGGGGCGGGGCCTGCACAGGACCTCATGACCGGCCACCGCGGGGTTATAGGTAGCGGTGGCCGGCTAGACAGCAGTGAGATCGTCTGGATCTGTAAACAGCGGCGCTGCGGAGCTCTGGTCAGAGGTGCACGTCACGTGTACACAGTTCAGCAACAGCGGTGGCCCTTTCTCCTCCCACGGTGGCCTGGCTCAACGTAAGTACAAGTATTATTAAATGGAAGTGAATAGTGGCTAGTGGTGCCGAGTGTCACAGGCATTAACAGCACTCCGAAAGGGCACTCACTGACAGCCATCCATTTAATCATGGATGGCTGTTAGTGAGTGCCCGTTTAGAGTGCAGTTAATGCCTGTGACAAGATATATATATAATACAGTATATAGGAAGAAGAGGCAGCCTGCTCACAGCCAGCAACCCAAACCTCCCAGCAACTACTGACCTGAACCTCCAACTATCCCTCACACTGTAAGGTAGGACCCTCTCCCTATCTCACCACACTCCCAGCATGGGATTTATTATCTACCTCCACCTATGTTACATGTACAGATGCTGACTGCATAGTGGGATATGTATGTGTGTATATATATATATATATATATATATATATATACATATATATTTATATATATATATATTTACATGTAACAGTAGTGCCAGACATTCAGGTTGTTATAGTGTGTATTGACACCTACAGTATAGTCCCTGTTTGTAGGTTAGATGTGTTGTTACATTGCTGTAGTTTATTAGGACACAAATCATTATATGCTACTACACTACAACTCCCAGCTGGTGGAGCTGATGAAGAAAGGCTCGGCTCCCCAGATGTCTCTGTGTTATCAGTCGGATCTCTCTGGCTGCTTCCTATTTAGTTTATTTCTACCAGAGATGTGTTCTGTGGCTTAGGAAATGTGACTGTGTGTATGTGTAGGGCATCTAGGTGGAGCTAGACACGCCCCTTTAGTGGAGCGGGCCACGCCCCCTCAACAGCACGCCGCGCTGCTCGTGGCACATTCTACTCCCATCTGCAATCTCCCTGAAAGTGTTTTTCAAAAGTAGGCAACTATGCATTGTGGGCTTGGTGGATGCAGTGGAGCAATGTTTTAATCGGACTTAATCTGATTTGCACCGCATATACATCCTGATGGTGTTGGTACAGAGTCGCAGTACTTATTCACATGCATACACAAAGAAGTAAATTAGAAATGTGATGGGTATTCATGGGCAGTTACAGGTCTTTGGCTTAATAGATGCAGCTGTAGTGCAGTATGGCCATGTTACTCTAGAGTTGCGTGTGGGTTGTTGAAAGTGGCTACGTACAGAGACTCTGAATTGTTCACATTGGAGGCCATACTCATACGGATGATCTGCACCGATGGTGGCATCTAAAGACACACAAAGCATGACTGCAGCATCTGTAGGCACTAATAGTGGGCATCTCAGTCCTTGCACAGTCAGACACATGTATGTACACCAGGGAGGCGCACTGTAGTTGCATTAGCATAAAGTCACAGACGGAACTGCAGCAAAAGACACAAGGAACCCCGCAACTGCGTCCAACTCAGAATCAGGCCCTATGGGGAGGGATCCCAACTCAGAATCAGGCCCTATGGGGAGGGATCCCGCCCCCTCATCAGACCACGCCCCAATTAGGGCTGCTCCAATAAATTTCCCGGGCTGGTTTTCCATCCCAATCCGCCCCTGTATGAAAGAAAGGCCTTGATAGGCCAAAACCCTGTAAAGAATAAACCCTATCAAAGGGGTTAGACAGATAAATCAGCATTAGTACACAATAAAAGGAGGGTGTAAACATATGGTCGTGGGGATGTGGGGCTATATAGGGCAAAAACCGGTACAAGACCAGAGGCCTCAGATGAATTTGAACATATATATCCCACATAAGGGGATAGGGTAATAGTGGAACCGTGTTAGACCAACCCAAAACAACAAATATACCTTTATAAGCAATCGTTTTGAAATAGAACATTGCTAGAAAACAAAAAACAAAAATAATAAACTAAAATAAATAAATACAAGTCCTATATAGACATAATACAATTATTAATCGCTAGAATATAAAAAAAAACAATAGATGGCGAATATATGTAAAGAAAATAGAAAAAGTATAAACGTATAATATAGAATTCACGAAAAAGCAATCAGCTTATAAACAGACTATTGTGAAGAACCTAAAGGTTCACTGGTGGCTATCTGGAGTCAGGACATAATGTCAACTCCAGCCGTGTGTGAAACAACATATCCAGTAAGACAAGAACGTCCTTTCAAGGTGGGGCAGAGTCGTCAATCCGACCACGAGGTACCTTCGTCCAGCTCGTCCGTGGAGGACACCAATTTGTTTTTTTTATATTTGTTAATAGGCTGCATAATAAACAAACGTAAACATTTATAAGGTATAGGATATCACTGTGGACCTCTACCTCCTCTAGCAGTATACATCTACCATAAAAACACACATTATTATCATTGAGCACTTGGCCACACCCCCTCACACAATTGGTCACACCCTCTTAAACATGGTCATGCCTGCTCCACCTCTAACTCCACCCCTCGTCTACCCCGTCCACACCTGGGTTCCCCCCTGTCATTTTTTTCTGGATCCACCCCTGCCCCCATTAAACCTATAGGGGTTGCAGCACTGTTATTAGAGAAAATAATAGAATAAATAACATTGCTACCCATTCAGTATAGAATAATAATAATAATAGCAATATAAATAATAAAAATGATAAACACACACACAATACAATCACACACACACATATTACAACCACACACACACAAAGTAAATCAGAAATAAAATATCAATTGAAAGTAAATCCTAAAACACCTATAACACTGCAAATAAATGCTTCAGATTGTAAAATATTTAAAAGTTTAAAAAAAATTTAAGCATATGTATTGCCTCGTTTGCCCACAACAGGCATGGCATCCGATGCTTTAGCCTTGTGTACCGCTGTATCCCTTAGTGACCTCTAGAAGGTTTGCGTCGCCTTCTAGCCAATCACACTTCAGTAACCTATAATCAGGGCGTAATCATCCAATGAGAAAAGTTTGTAGAAGTTGTAGCGCTGACGTCATCGAACAAGCCAACTCCACTCTACAGGCGGTTACAGGAGTTATCAATCATCGCCCTTGCCCCTCCCTCATTACCCGGAGCACGCAGTGGTGGGGTAGCGAAGGTTTAACGACACGCCCATAACCCTGGCCGCGCCTCCTGACGGTGGAGTGGCCAATCCTGAGTGTAACCGTTAGTGTTTCGGTTGGAGTAAGAGAGAGGTGAGACCGGCGGCGGCGGCTGGGGACCCTCGGTAGGTGTGATATGATCATCTCTTTATCTCTTATCTGGGCAGCAGAGTGCAGCGATCTATCTATCTATCCTTTGCAGTACTTGTTGTACACATGAAGAGAACATGCAATGCACAGTATATACCCCATACCCCGTACTCAGCTGTTGCATTGGAACGTTGTTGATCCTCTGTTGTAAAGTTTTGCATGTAATTCTCGTGGTTGTAGGGTTATTGCTTTAATGTGTGTTTGCCATTAGATGTACGTATAAGAAGTAGAATATATTTGGCCTGTCATAACCTTATCTATAAGAAATCACAGTGTATTGGCACATGATTATAATCTCAGGCCAGGGCTGTATATAGACAGGACTGGCGTGGCTGGATTGTGCATGGCTGCTTGTGGTATTCACAGGAACTGATTATCTGAGTGCGTGTAAAGACGCAGAACTGTGATTCTTTTCCTTGTACAGCCATGTCATTCAGTTCAAGTTGCATGTTTCAAAGTTCATTGGCATAATACTAAACTACTGCTTATTCCAATACCTTTTAGCACTATCCCTGAGATTCAGCTTGTGTACGTGATTTCCTATCCGATACTTTTTGTGGACATAGGATGTATTCTGTTTACTGTCCTCTGACTGTGCTTTTCTTGTGATCCTGTAAACCAGTTCTGTTCAAGTATGTACATGAACTGGGGGCACAGTTATCTTGTAACTATGTGATGGTAATCCAGGAAGGGATAATAAGTCTATTGAGGTTGTCGGGGAAGGTGGGAGCTTCCAAAAAGCTGCCAGTTGCACAACCTTGCCGTATAGAATTATTATTATTATTATTATTATTATACCTCTAAAGACAACATATTATGCAGTTTTATCATTCGCATCCGTTCCTGCCTCAGTAGAGCTTGCAGTCTAAATTCTGTTAATATTAAAACTACCAGTAGGTTTTTGGACTGCGGGAAGAAACTAGAACATCCAAAGGAAACCCACACAAACAAAGTGAGAGGATACAAACTCCACACAGATAGTTCCCTTTTTAGAACACAACCCACTGCTTTGAGGCAGTAACGTTGTATCCACTGTGCCACCGTGTTGTCACAATAATTGTCAATTCAGTTTTGGGAATATGTGTGGATGAACTAGCACGAGCCATGTTCAGGTGAATAAAGCATCTTGTATCAGTGTTTGTACTTTGTACATGTCAAAACTGTTTTACCTTGAAAATGATTACCACTTTAAAATACATCAGACTTGCCGGAATGGTGCTGATGCCTGCATCTCGCAGGCTATTACATTTCCCCCCATGTGTCTTTGGTAAAGGTACTTTAGTAGTCTCCACATTTAGATGGTATGCTCTTTGGAATGGGTGTACATTCCTGTCTACATGTATTATATACAGCGTTGCAGAAAGGAAAAGGCCGTGTTCTTCTAAAAACAAACATGAATGTTGATCCTACAATAAAATTGACACCACATTCCCAGCCAATGAAATACATCAGAGGGACTAAATAGGTTTCTTGCTTTGTATTTTGCATTTGGCAGAGTGATAGAGGCTTGCACTAAGTTTTGGTAAATTGCAGTAAACGGGAGAAAATTGGTTGCGCAAAAAACTCAGCAGGTAAATTGTTCAAAGTCAGTCAAAATAAATTCCAATCAGCAATTATAACAATAAATAAATATGCCTTTATTTAACAAAAGTAAACATGTATTAATACTTCAAACAATATATAATAAAAAAAAGTCAAAAATAATAACAGGCAGTCTTCTACATAAATAAATATAAGCAACTGAAAGCACAGGCTTCCTTTGGAGGTGATACTGTAAATGTTGCAGATGAGTGGATAAAATGTTACTCTAATGGTCTTGTAGCAAAAACTCAAATGAGTTCAGATAAGTTTCCACAAAAATGACCCTATATAAAGCGACGCACTACAATCCCGATATGTACACCATCAGGGAGAGACTCCTTTAGAGTAGTAGTAGTATGTTGTACTTCAAACAAAGTAGCAAACAGCATGGCAGGAGGTGACGGCAGGCTCTACAAAGTGGAGCTAGATGATAAGCTCCACGTTTATAATGAATGATGGACAATAATGTCTGAACCTACCAGTTATTTATATAGCACATATTCCACATGGCTAAATACTCTCTGTAAAGCCATTCACATCAGTTCCTGCATCGGTGGAGCTTACAATTCATGTTCCTGATTCAGAAATGTACGTTATTCATGGTTACACAGAGGAGCGTCAAGGTACATTATTGTAGTCACTCAGAGCGACTATTGACTCGCAGTGCGACTGACATTCACGGAGCTTTTGGAGGAAGTAAAGGAGGAGTGGAGGAAAATAATGCAGGCATGTCGCAATCCTTTTCGTGCTGTGTCACAGCATCTGCACGGACGTTCAAGTGACTCTGGCATTTCAGTACATGTATACGCAGAAGTCAGATTATCGAAGCATCTGTGACCGTTGCTGCGTCTTTATACGCAGTTGCTTGGGTTTGCAAAGCCGCAGGATCTGCATCTCAGCACCTGCAATATTTGCATATTTTTGCACAGTAGCTGCGTACGGGATTGCAGCTGCGATGGCATTAGAGTACATGACTGAATCAGGCCCTGTGTTCCCTACTACATGCACACACATATGCACTAGGATTCATTTTTTTGGGGGGAGCAAATTAACCGATCGGTATAGTTTTGGCATGTGGGAGGAAACCCACACAAGCACGGGGATAATATAGAAACTCCACACATGTAGGGCTGTGGTGGCAATCAAACCCAAGACCTCAGTGCCATGAGGCAATAATGCTGACCATTACACCATCCGTTTACAAAACCGACCTCAGTATGTGCCCTCCAAGTAAATGCTGCTGTGCCGCGGTAGTCATGGTGGAACATGGGGGTTGCTGTGTTCATTTGCAGTACAGGCAACATAGATGTTCTCTAGTTGCCATTCTGATCGTGGAACCCGATGTGCGCTCTCTAGAGATAGAGATATATATGTATATATCTATCTATTTTATTTATTTATTTTTTTGATCTACGGTAGTCAGTTGAGGTAAAACTGTGAGTCCGGCGTATTTGGAGTCAGCAGTACATAGAGCCAATGACAGTGGTTGTGTTCTATTCACGATTTCACCCATCTAGATGCAAATTGCCCACTTCATTGGACATGTGCAGAACAATATTGCGCAATGAACACCACCCAAACTATGAGGCATTGTCTTCACAGTAGTCACCTGTTGACCCTGGATTGCAGGAACAGTCACAGGTTTTTTAATATTTAAGAGTTCTTTATGTAGGAGTTCAATTTAAATTTACAGTCCTTAGTCTCCCTACCCACAGGTGTTAGGAAGTTGCCAGTGGTAACAAGCGTTTGCGGTCAGAGGGTGGGCGAGTGGAAGACATGCCATTGACCTCTTTGAGTACCTATGTGTCTTAAAGGTTATTTGTTGTAAAGTTATTGGTCCTGACTCAAGAGATGCATGCAATGCCCATCGTTGCTGCGATCTTGTATGCTAATGGTGCAGCCTCTGTCTTGACACCCACCTCCAGCATATCACATCCGCCACCTACGTACAACAATGGAAACATTGGTTACATATCAAACCTCAGAGCTAGCCTATGCTGTCTCAGAATTATCATCTCACCTAAGTATGTGGTAGCCTCTGCAACTGCAAATAAATGTACAGAGTCTCACTAGAGCATGAACAGAAAACGGTCCCGTCACGCCTGTGTTTTTCTAATGACTTTGATGCATGCGCAGTGGCAAAAAATTGCTCCACCTTTGTATCAGGCCAGTCGTTTGATAAAGCCATGCAGGTATTTCAGACCTGTTATGCTCTGCCTCTCACCTTGGGTGAGACCAGTGGCGGAACTGCCAGAGACAATGGACTCAGTTGCCGCTGGGTGCCAGCCCTGAAACCTCTTCCATTGTCACCGGTCCGTTCCATGTCCAGTCCTACCTGGCCTGCTTCTAAAACAGAGGAGGCGCTGATCAGCATCAGCGGCGCTCCTCCATGTCTGGACCCTGTGGTCTCTGGTCGCGGATGTCACATAGCATGCGACTGCCCACGTCCCTGTGCCTGCCCGCCTGAAGAGTCGGGACTGGAGACTGCACAGTGTAAGTGGCTGACAGTGGAGTGGACATCCTCACCGTGCCATGGAGGACGGGAACCGCCGCGCCTTCTGTCACTGCGAGGAGAGTGGGCGGGAGGAGAGCATTTAGAGCCAGCCCAGCAGATAACAGTGGCACTGGCTGTGGCAGACTGGCAGTAAAAATCATTATAGGAAGTCTATCAACTGCAAGGCAAGCCCTAGGCTATGAGGGTGGGGTGGGATCGGTGCTGGGGGGGTGATATATTTAAAGAGCACACATTTTATTACTCAGTCATGTTAGGGGGGGTCATATATTTAAAGAGCATATATTTTATCACTTTGCCATGTTAAATTATTTATCATGACATTCATGACAGAGGGATAAAATATATGCTCTTTAAATATATCCCCCCCCCCCCCCCCCTTACATTGACAGAGTAATAAGACAGGGGCAGAACTTGGGAAACAATGGAGGCGCTGGCACTGAAGAGGCTCCTCCTCAATTTCCTGCAATATATTCACCGCACTTAGGGCTGTAAATATGGGGGATGAGCGGCACCAAATGATAACTTGCCTCCGTGCCCCTGTGATGAACTTACGCCACTGCGCGAGACCGAGAAAAGGCCTGTCATTGGGGAAACTTCCCAAATGTAAGGAGTATGGGAAATATCCGTAAGCTGTATATTAAGGACATTCCAGAATTAGTATTTTTAATTTAAAATCTGCATTTGCATGTAGAGTGTCATTCAGTGTGACATTCACACATCAGCATGTAAGAGGGATCTCAGTAACCGGTAATTACTGGCTCTGGCTAAAATAATAAATAAATGAAAAGCCACAAACTATGTACTGTAATTCAGGGAGCGATGTTGGGGACAAGACACATTTTGTTTACCATTATCCCTGTGTTGCTGAAACCTGTAGAACTTATAGCTGCACTATTCGTGACATGCTTGTGTCACCGGCGTTCTGTTCCCAGTCTCAAATTAAAGCCGAATACTACAAACACAACTGGCAAATCCCCCTTTGTGCCTTGTCCCTCTGCTTGCTATTTCATGGTTGTGTTGGAATTGGTAGTGTCTCATTCTGCCTACACAGGTTTTCCTCACCTCGTATAGACAAAGTGAGAAGGAGCCCAACCTCTATCATCAGATCCCTATTTACTGTACAGGTGTTAGCGGGAGTGAGCTATGAAACAGTCAGCATGAAATGACTCATTATGGCAGAGACGTTCCAGGGATGTGATCATGAACTTCAGTGTGAATGTGTTGCCCCTACATGTTGTTTTTGTGGAAAATGATAGAACCCAAGGAATTGCCTGGAGACTTTCCTTTTCAGCACCATTTTTTTCTGCTTACATGTCCTAGTTTGCTTTGTTCAGCGTTGCGTAACTAATACTTTCTCGTGGGAAAAAATCACTCTGTAATAATAACACTTCACCTTCAGCTACCTGAAGGCCGGGTGTGCCGAGACCACCAATGGCCAGCCCTAAAATGTACCCTGCATTACATGGCTGTAAGTGTGCAATGTCTAGTGCAGTTTGGCTACTAGAGAAGGACAAGGGTTTGCTGTATCAGTTCCTTATATTATTTGTTTGGATGCATGTAGAATACATTTCATTTTAATAAAAATTTTCCATTTGTCTTCAAAAAGTGGAGGAAAATCTCCTCTTTTAAATATGTACATTTTACACAGCTTTTTAAATCTGACAATTATTAACTTTTATTTAGAAGTCGCCACCAACTGTCCTTAGCGGCATAGAAGGAGTATTAACCTTGGTATAAACAAACAATATAATATTAATACAATGTCTGTTCATGTCAGTTGAGATTACAACCAGATTCACACCTATAAGCACAGAGTCACTAGAGACGCTTTAGGCAGCTTTACATGTAAAATTGTAGAATGCTTGATCATTTTTCAAGCAGTGGTGAATAATAAAAAGTTATCCCTTAGACAATGCTGTACTGAACAGGATCTATGTCATTTATTAATTTTAAAATAAATAATACAGCCGTATCGCTTTTTATACCATACATTTGGTTACTTTCCCATCAGATTAAATGTTTTTAGTTTTAATTTGAGGCAAATCTGTAGACATTTGTGTGGCTGACCCACTAATTAGCCTTAATCACTGCTGAGAGTTAATGATCAGATAATCCAGCATCATTACCGCAAATGGACAGATTCCTAAATCCAGCTCTCGCTGTAACATGAATTTCAGGCACAGTATTACATTGCTGAGCTATAAAGTTAATAATCACTGGTAATGTTAGTTGTTACATAAATCTGTGTTGAATGTCCTTGAGCTGGTTATGGATGGTGATTTAAACCTCTTCTTACAAGGATTTGTTTTCCCCTAATCGACTAAAGCAGTACAGACCAGGAGATCGCCAACCTTTCATCAACTGATGCCTGTCTTATGTAGGTCAATCAGCCCTGAGAAATCGTTTTGCCATTTGCAGTATACAATACCAGCTGACTGCTAACGGGACAGCCCATCACTTTTTTCAGTCGTTTTTATTTTTTTACTTTCAAACTAAAATAGTACTATTTATAGAATGATCCTTGCTTTTCATTTTATTTTACAATGAATGTTGAATAAAGCAGAAGTATTTACTATAGCCTCTTCGAACAGTTGTGGCTAAACCAGTTCCTCAGGGGCCACCTAACAGTTCATGTTTTCCAGACCACTGGCTTATATTTTAAAATGTGGCAGTTCATGATGGATAACCTGTGTACAAGCTAGGAGATCAGAAAAGCTCCGACCCTCCTCCGAGATCAGGACAGCTTTATCCCAATCCGTACATAAGGATGGGACGTAGAGTATGCCCCCTTCTCTCCTGCCCTGTATAGCAGTGCATCATTCACTATGTACCTGCCATGATGTGCGCATCTTTACTGGTCCTTTAAGAGAAAGGGAACGGGAATAGAGGTAGTCACTGTGTCGGAAGCATGGCATGTCCTCATGACATGTGACTACAACCCTTTCTTGCACGTGTGGCGGTGCTTGCACACTTGTCCCATCTCAACCCCATCAGATTTAGGGATATATGCTCAGAATTCAGACCACGGGGAATGTCCAATATATAAGTTGAACTGATACACTTATGACGAATTATGCATTTTACGTAATGCACAGGGTGGCAGATAAAATAAGATACATATTGTACAAATAGCAATTTGTCTTGGATGAATTTAACACCTACATTTTGCACCTAACTGTACATGATCCCGGTGATAGACAGATGTATACAAAATGATATACATATTCTATTTTGTGTGAGTATATCATTTTGTAAACTTCATGCATGATATAAAATGACATTTCATAGACTCCAGTGGAAATATGCCATAAGTCAGACAAACGCGGTCCTCAGGACTCCCCAACAGTTCAGGTTTGAGAGAAATCCATGGTTGAGCACAGGTGGTTAAATCAAATTGACTGAGGTACTAATTAAGTCACCTATGATCAAGCATGGATATCTGTAAAACCTAAACTGTCATGGGGCCTTGAGGACTGCATTTGGGAACCTCTGCCATACGTGACTAACAGGCAGCCAAATGCTAGCTTACGGCTACATATACGAAGTAAGCTGCCTCTACTCGGCATAGTTTTAGGTGAAAATTTAAAGAGGCAATAACATTAAGTATAAAGCACGCGGGCTTTATACTTAGTGCCGCTTTACATTTTCACCTGAAACCATGCCGAGAAGCTTCGGCTTATAAATGTCACCGCTTCATAAATAAAGCCCTTAGTGAACTACTGGTAAAATACAGGCTTGTTATATTAGACCACAAATACAAAGTTATTAGTTCTCCAGTCTAGTAATACACATTTCCTAAATAATTAAAAATAAATTCATAATGCACATTGAAGTATAACACTCATTCAGACAATGTTGAAATTGAAACAAACCATTTAGCGTTGCATGAAAAAGAACTTGCCATCACTTTTAGGACATGCCTGGGCAGAGCTACTGAGAGTAGAGCTCGCTGTCCCTACCTCACCCAGAGAGGCAACATTTGACAAGGTGAACTTGATGCATTAAAAGTGACTGCAGGAAAGAGCAAGGTAAAGGATATTTTAGCACCAATCATCAAACTAGTCTATGTACTGCACATAAAAGGCACTATTGTAAAAATACAATTATTAAAGTAAATTATATATGTCTGTGTGTGTGCGCCAGAGCCTTAACTAGGGTGATGCGGCCGCACAGAGCGCACGTTCTCTTGGCGGAACCGGCCACCACCACCAGCGATCATGACCACTACTACCCCCTACAATGTTTAATAGTAGCTGTGTGTCCGGCTCTTTAACTGCCAAGCACACCGCTATTAATATACAGTACAGTGGGTCGGGCAGCGCTGCCTGCCCCTGTGGTCCGCCCCCTCCCTGTCTCCGCGTTGTGGGAGAATGCCCTCTTTTCGGGGGGTGTGGAGGTCACCCAAATAAACGGGAGCCTCCCGCAGGTCCCGGGGAAGTAGGAAAGTATGTATCAGGGAGATTGTTAAAGTGACACCTATGAGTGCGGTGGTAAAGTGGGCGTGTACTACTGTGCCCGAGAGGAGTGTCCTAAAATGGATTTGCATCCAAATGTTTATGAGGCCCAAAGCAGTTAGTAAGATCTACCTGTTGATCAAAACATACTGATACTTCTCAGAAAATGCATGTAGTCATAGGGATCATTGTGCCTTATACCAATGCAGGGAAGTTATATATATATATATATGTGTGTGTGTGTGTATAGATAGATAGATCTAAATCAATGCGCTGCCCTCACATGTCAGAGTGAAATATTTCAAGGTGCTCCAATAAAGACCGCAAGGTCCAAAATGTAAGTTTGACATATACTGGGCACTCACCAAATAGTAGAAAAAATCCAATTTTAATGATCACATACCACGAGTCGACGTTTCGGTCCCACAAGGACCTTTGTCAAGACAGACAGACCGCCACAAAGCTACCCACCACAGAAGCCCATAAACCAATAATCCTCCAACCACCTAAATAGCCACTCTAATCAGACAGACCCCACCCCACACACAAAACCAGGAAATGGAAGCAATATAACATACATTTCAACTGCATTAACGATGTTGCTGTTACTCACAGAATAAAGTAAGGTACATGTCCCCCTCATACATGTATCACCAGCGTCTCTCCAGCATGTGATATCATGCAAACCTGTTGCATATAATAAAGACTGCGCCGCTAACCGGAAGTGCCGTGCGTTCCACCCGCTGGAACGCACCCACAAACGGGAAGTGACACATACAACCAAGTCCAATTGCTAAGCAGCGCTCAAAACAAACGCTGTCCGCACTGTCTTGTGAAATATATCCAACCAACGGGCATAGTGTTATATCATAATATAACCAACACTAATCGGAGTGCCAATGTATATAGTAAATATGGTGACCAAATACCAATACAAGTTCATATAATAGAGCGCAGCCACACATAGGTGATGGAGGACATGGACACACCCGCAGGGGGGTGGACACAGGGCAAGGAATGCTGGACTAGGGGAGAGGATTAGCAATGTATTCTTCACCTTGAGTTACATGCTGTATTTTTGGGAAGACAAACTTACTATATTGTATTGCAGAGTTGTTTGGAATGAGTCAGAGCCCTACCCTCTCCACAGAAGTATTCTTCTCATAAATTGCACCTACAGTCGTGTATGGACTGTAATTTTGCATTGTGAACATGGGTGTTCACAATGAAAGGGATGCAGGTTCTATGGGGACCAGAGCTGAGGGGGCCCATCTTCCATGAAACGGTTACATGTGTTCTATATATTTATCATCATTGGGTGATACATAGGGGCCCTTACAAACTTTTGCTATGGGTCCTTCAAATACCTAGTTACACCCATGATTGTGAATGTTTTGGGGCCTCTGTGCCGTTTGTGACACCCAGTACCTATTTCCACTTACATTCATATTCAGCCACACCACAATAAAGAATTGTAGACAGTTTGAGGCTCATACCCATGGGTTTTGTAAAACTCATGGAAACATCTGTAAAACTCTTGTAAATGGGTCTGATACCACAAATCATTATTTCTAGAGTCTCCAAACTTTTTTTCTCATTTTTATTTGTTTAGTGTTAATGCATTTTGGAGAGTTACTGGTTCCATATGTTTTTGCATTACCATGTTTAATGGGGATGCAGTCTGGATACCGGCGGGCGCTATCCCACCCGCCGACATCCCGACAGTGCAAGCCCCACATGAGACTAAAGATAGGCGTCGAAATACAGACACCTATTATTAGCCTCACTACGAAATACCGCCCCCCCCCCCCCCCCCTTCCCCGGAAAACCGAACGAAGGTAGGCCGGGTGTCTTAGGTTCTAGCCGTGGCGCGGGGGGGTTTCGGTTTAGAGACCCCCGGGGGGACTTGTGGTTAAGCACCCCCCGGGAGGGCTAGGGTCCTGATTAATGGTGTCCTCAATGCTGAGAAATACAGGCAGGTACTTATCCATCATGCAATACCATCTTACTTTGCAGTATTTTTCCCACACATGCCTAAAACTTGTGCACAGTACTGTAGATCCAGATAACAAAGGGGCAAGCTAATGAAATTTTGAACTAGCACCTATAATGATCTGCAGTACTGGTATGCAGCTGTGTAACGAGTCCCAAAAGATCTAATGACAGGAACAGTAAATTGTGTTTTAAGGTGTAAGTACTTACTGTGCGATGTCGGTCATGTTAGTCCAGTCAGGGTGCTGTGTGGGAAACCTTGATGATGTTGTTGCTGGATCCAGGTAATGACAATGACATTATGACATTGAGGTGTATGGAATAATTGTTGTCTGCCAAGAGTCACAAAAGCCGTAACTGTGTGGAGTTTGTATATTCTGCCTGTTCTTGCATGGATTCTCTCCCACACTCCAAAAATATACTGGTAGGTTAATTGGCTCCCAACCAAAAATGAACCTTAGTGTAGAAGTGTGTGCGTGTACATGTGGTAGGGAATATATATAGATTGTAAGCTCCATCGGGGAATGGACTGATGTGAATGGCCAAGGAGCTTATTCATACCCCTTTTACACCACAGTTAAAAGCTGGGTTATTGCGGGGTTAACCTGGGTTGCTGCTAGGTGTAAAAGGGGCAAGGGTTGGATTCTGGGTCGAGTGACTCAGCAATCCAAATCAGGTAGCTTGCAGGGTTTAACGCGGGAATGACCTGTGCAACCCTGCAGTGTAAATGGGTAACCCGTGTCGTGCGAGTTAGCGTTTATAAGAACGTTAGATAACTGCAGGCCCCAGTGACACTGAAAGGGATGTGTCTCCTGTTGCTGTTACTCAGCGTGTCTTTTCATCAGGACACATTGAAACAATTATGTAATTTTTACCATGATCCCTTCAGTGTACAATGCTGCATAATATTATGGCACGATGTAACTAAAATACAAATATTTTTTTTCCAAGTTCACAAACTTTTATATTTATTTTCCTTAGCTCAAATCTAATTTATGGCCGTTCAAAAAGGACTTTGAAATCTGCCATGAATATTTAGGGGTGTCACAGGAAGGGAAGCTACGAGGGGGAGAGTAAATTGTCACAGGAAGGGAAGCTACGAGGGGGAGAGTAAATTGTTTGATAAACGTCTTCAATACTTAAGCGAGCTACCAGCCATGTAACTAGTATTATAGTATACAATGGGGCAGTACAGATGGTGTAATGGTTAGCCTTACTGCCTCACAGCAATGAGGTCATGGGTTCAATTCCCACCGTGGCCCTAACTGTGTGGAGTTTGTATATTCTCCCTGTGCTTGCGTGGGTTTCCTCCGGGTTCTCCGGTTTCCTCCCACACTCCAAAAATATACTGGTAGGTTAATTGGTTCCCCACAAAAATTAACCCTAGTGTGTGTGCGCATGTGGTAGGGAATATAGAGTGTAAGCTCCACTGGGGCAGGGACTGATGTGAATGGCCTAATACTCTCTCTGTAAAGCGCTGCGGAATATGTGTGCACTATATAAATAACTGATAATAATAATAATAATTAACTATTTTATTCACTTGAAGTTCTTCACACACAGCCACATGTCTGAGTGGTAAGCACAGCAGTTCTGTGTAGGCCTAATTGCTTGTAAATGCGTTGTTTGCATAAGGCTCACATGGGTGTGTGTTGCCTTTGCCTTGTGCGGAATGTGTCCTCCTTTCAGCCAGTTGGTCTTTACTTAAACATGATAAAGACATAATAAAGGCTCCAGTTGTCCAGTTTCCTGTGTAGAGAGGGGATCCTTGAAGTGGTCTGTGCTGTCAGCCAGCCACATGTTTCTCCTTTCACCTCTCACTGTTTTATTTGCATATAAAACAAGTTGTTTTGGTCAAACTGGTTGTGTCGCATTAGCAAAAGCCTTGCTCCTTCTTTCCAGGGAAACGTTTTATATAACAGTGATGCAAAAATCCTATTTGTGTGTGTATGTATGCTACCAAACTGATTATTCATTCACTAATCATTTCTCGGCTTGACTACTGCAACCTTCTCCTTACTGGCCTCCCACATTGCCATCTTGCCCCGCTCCAGTCTGTTCTCAATGTTGCAACTAGACTTATCTTCCCTCTCCCGCCGTTCCACTTCTGCTGCTCCCTCTGCCAAAACCTGCACTGGCTCCCATTCCCCTACAGAATCCTCTTCAAACGCCTCACCTTCACATACAAGGCCCTCTCTAACTCTACTGCTCCCTACATCTCTAACCTCATCTCCTTACATACTCCCTCCCGCTCACTCCGGTCTGCCGATGACTGTTACCTCTCCTCCACCCTGGTTACTTCATCTCATGTTCGTATCCAAGATTTAGCCTGTGCAGCCCCCCTTCACTGGAATGAGCTCCCTCGCTCGATCAGGCTCTCCCCGACCTTGCAGAGCTTCAAAGGTGCACTGAAAACCCACCTGTTCATCAAAGCATACCCTTCCACCACATAACCGTGTCACCCGGTCGCTCTCCCTCGTGCCTCAGCCATCTCTAACTTGCTTTCTTCCTGCACTCGGGCCCCATCTCTACACACTCATGCCTCAAGTCATCTGTCCGACTCCCCTCTCACCTAGATTGTAAGCTCCTAGGAGCAGGGTCCTCCTCCCCACTGTCTCACAGCCTTCTTCTCTAGCACTTCTATAACAGCCTTCACCTTCAGAGCTGTACTGTGTATGGAGAATTGTGTTGCTAATTGTTACTTGTGCTCTGTTCATATTTTGGTTACTGTATAGTAATGTTCTGTGTACGCTTTACTGTATGTACGGCGCTGCGGACCACTTGTGGCGCCCTATAAGTAAAATTTAATAATAAAATATACACACGCACGCACGTACGTCAGCGATCAAACGGTTTCAGGGTAAAGACCCAATCATCAGGACCACATACAAAATGAGCTTATTTGTATGAATGTACCTCTGACAACACTCATACAGGCATAACTTCATAGGCATTAGCTTCACTAATAGACAAGGCTTTAACCCTGGGAAATCATTTTCCTGTCTCTGTGTAAATCTATTTAGAAACAGTCCACTTTGTCCTATCCAGTTGGTAACAAGTTTGCGCTTGACTGTATAGCAGGTATTTGACTTGTTTCATAGGTTAACTGATTTCTAAGCTAAATATGATGTCCAGTCAAGGGTTTCTACAAAGGCTCCCACCTTGTACCCTAATATTTGTACTAACATTTCTGTCTACAGCTGTCCAGGCATTGCTTGGTAATCTTATACACTTATGACACCTTTTATAAGAAGACTTGCTTGGGCCATAGTAACCAGCTGTGATCTTGGATGCAATATTAGTGCTTAAATTGGTCATATACAATAAAGGGAAAACAAGACAGAGGAATGTTGACTATATTTGGACATACAGGGGCTGCCTACCATATTGGGTGGTTTGCATGATGTATAATATAATAATAACTATACACTTTCTCTTTTGTACAGGTTGCAGAGAGTTGAGCACGAGAGAGCCATCATGGGAGACATAGAAGGCACTTATCGGGTGTTACAGACTCCAGGTGCCCGGCTAGGCGCACAGAGAAGCACCGGGATTAGCACACTAGAGCCAGGACAGAACCTCAGCGCAGCTCTATCGTCCTCGCCTCCCAAAGTCTCAAATCAAGACTTATGCTCAACGGTGTTGCTTCTGGATGGAACAGAGCTTGCTGTGGAAATGGGGGTATGTGTTTTTTTTTATTTCTTAAGTATTTTTATAAATCTAGATCTCGGACATGTTATGCAAGCTGTCTATACTAATAAAAAAATACGTTAAATTACAGTAGTGTATGATTTTGTAAAAAGTTTGTTATGCTAATATGGTCCCCAGTGCTGTAAACTAGGCACACTTTTTAAGCACGTGATTGGTTCTCTGTTGAAAAAACATTGTACTGTTTCACCCTTACAAGAGCAAGAACATTTGTTAGTTAGCGCATTAATTAGAGGACAACAGTTATGTACACATCAGTATGATAATTAAGGGGGCACACATAACCAGAGTAGCACAGCTAGAACCCCTTGTCATTGGTCTACTACACTGCTGTAGCTCTCCCTGTTATAAGAGAGAACTGGAATTGGCCACATCACAAATAATGATCGATACAACAGGGCAGAGATTCCCAGCGGTGTCCAAATCTGCCTTGTGCTTCCTCCTCCACCACTCCCATTACCAGAGCTAATCATAGAAAACTTCACATTTAGCATGATGGGCATCAACAACATTACTACCCATTTGAAAGAGGAAGGTGGCAGGAAGAGTCTGTATCACTAGAATTTTGGGGATCTCCAGGGTCAAGCTTGACACCAGCTAAGTATGATTATATGTTTTACCATAACATAGCAAACTCAAAACTCAATTGTTCATTTGTGTTGGAGTTCAACTTTAAATTAATGCTAAGTGACAAAAAAAAGGTATCCTAACACAAACCGCATTAAACCCCAGTAAGGTCACTTCAGATCAAATTATTAAAGTATTCATTCTAAGATCAACGAAAAATGTCACAATTACAAAAACCCTACATTTTTCCCTTCTGACTTTTGTGGCAAATGAGCACCGCTGAAGGAACTCGTAACTATGTTGGTTTAACTACATAAGTATCATCATTTATAAACCTATAACTCGGCTATACAGCTTTCGGTGTCTGATGAGGTTGATCTCTCACTCTCTCTGTAAGTGAGATTGACGGGTATTGGTAATCTGTTAAAAAAGTAGTAACATTAATTCATGCTCAGCTGTCAGTCAAAAAGGTGCAAACATGCAAGTGTAGCGGAGGCTGTGGGGTATATTATACATATACGGTGCAGAATAAAACACACTCCTTCAATGACAGTATCTAGTCAGAAATCTTTTACACTGGAGTGTTCCTCCTTGGTCTGTGCAGTTGGTGGGACACACCCTGCATGCTCTATTCCTATTACAGTTTTGATTACAGGAATGACAGTGTGAGGTTAAACAAAAATTCTTGTTAAATGGGTATTAAACCTGCAGTTGCCACACAGCTGGACAAATGCTAGTCTGATGCAGCCAATCCAAAAAATGTTGTTTTAATGATGACCATACAAGGGCTGATACTGCTGCTTGGTCAAAGAGCTGAGCAATGGGTCCGTGTCCAACATGGCCATGTACAAATTTGTGCAATGAGATATCAAAAGAAACTGGGAACTGTTACTGCTGTCAGGCAATGACTGCACACACAGGCTGGTCATCTTCTGGCTGCGATTATCAACATTAGGATCCAATCCTTTTTATTGTAATATCGGGCATGTGTTAGCTCTGAGTATGCTAGCCGAAGACATGACCTTTTGTATGGAGATGTGCTATCTTTTCTAGTACAGAGTGTGACATCACCAGGGCTCACTGGGGATGCTTTCTAGAACAGAAGGGGACATCACCAGGGCTCACTACTGACTGGGGATGCTTTCTTTTCTAGAACAGAATGGGACATCACCGCGGCTCACTACTAGCCTGGGGAGCTATCATTTGTAGTACGGTATGAGACATCAGGCTCTCTCCTAGCCGGGGGTGCTCTTGTTCTCTTTTTTTTAGAACAGATATGAAATCGCCAGGGCTGCTCTCTTTCCTAGTACACAATGTGATATCAACAGAACTCGCTACTAGGCTCGGGAGCTATAATTTTTAGTACAGTATGAGACATCACTAGGGCTCTCTCCTAGCTGAGGGTGCTCTCTTCTAGAACAGAGTATAAAATCACTAGAGCTCACATCTAGTTGGGGGTGCTCTAATTTCTAGTACAGAGTATGACATCACCAGGACTCACTACAAGCCTGGAGTACTATCATTTGTAGAGTTTTACATAATCGGGGCTGACTGCAAGCTGGGGTGCTTTATTTTCTAGAACCGTGTGACATCACAAGAGCTCACTACTAGGTGGGTGCTCTCATTTCTAAAACAGTGTGACTTCACTAGGGATCACTAGAGGAGAGGTCAGGTGTGCAACAAGTTAAACTTATTTTATCCGTGCCAGAATTCTCTAATGACCATTCCGATATCTAGAATTACACTATTTATAGTCCTACCATGCTGTTTGTCATGATGGTAATAAATAATAATTTGAAAAATCATTTTCTGAAATTATAATGCATACTGATGTTCTAACATTGTGCAAGGCTAAGAGGAGCTCTTAGTAAAGGATTAATTTTTAGTTCTTGAAGCTCTATAGTCACATTTGTTAGTATTGTCCTGCTAGAACTGGTTGGCATATTAGTATTCGCTAGATGATTGTGGTTGGCATGAGTGTAAGTGGCTGTGAACCGCTATGTTTGAGTGACTGGTGTGATGGGCACAGCCAATGTAATCCTTTGCTTGATGTATGTAATGACTGAGAGCAGCTGGTATCCTCAGGACAGGTTAGTTTTGAACGGACAGCAGATGGACGTGGGATGAGCTGTTATAACAAGCTTTGCTGTTTTTCCTCCCTATGTACAAATCCATCTTCAGTAGTAGTGTCTGGACATTGCTGCTAAAGGCAGTTTCTTTTCCAAACATAAATTGCTGTATTAATTGTCTGAGAAATCTCCATTAAGCAGCAGTATAGGCTGTGGATTGTTACATGTTGTATTGAGTATTGTACTTTGTATCTATGATCCACATCGACGTGTACTAGCTTCCGGTGAGAGTCTGCAGGAATGGAACTCTGGGCCTGATTCAGAGCCGGACGCTATTTGCGCTCGCTCGTTCAGAAAAAGGGGCCGGATATTTAAATAGAGCGCTCGCTCTTTGCGGTCTGTTGACTCCTCTATGTCTGAACGAGCGAACGAAACATGCGCTCCCTATTTTTTTAAAAACTCCCCCTGGCCAATCGCATCCTACGTCATCTCCGCTATTTATTAGATTAATCGAGTACATCGAAAGGCGTATGAACTGCTCACAGTGCTTGTGGTAGGATTTTCCTACCGCAATCATGCGAGCAGTTCAGGCTAAAAGACAACCAAGTGACGTGGTCGATGACGCTGCTTTGTTAATTATGCACACCCTTAAAATGCCCGTTTTGACCGTTTGGCGCGCCTGCGTTCGGATCTCCACTCCCCGTTTTCAAGCACCTTCCCCTGTTACCACCCACAAACGCCTCATCCTGTCACTCAAAATAGCAGGCATTCGCTATTTTGCGAGCACACAATTTCCGACTGCAATGACTAGTACGCGCATGCGTATAACAATCCATATGCATGCGCACTTGTGCGAACATCGCTCGGAGCGAACGAGCGGCTCTGAATCAGGCCCTCTGTGCCAGCTGATACAAAAGCAAATTGTGACCTCTAGAAATTAATGCAATTATTTAAGAATATTAAAGTCCTGCAGCTTTAGGCTGTCCATCAGACAGATTTGCCCCTACATGTTCACGCTAATAGGTGATTGGCCAAGAAGTCCTATAGTTTCGCTGCCAGGCAAAGCAGCAAAAGACTCCCAAATATGGGTGACACCATCAGAGTAAAATAAGAAGCACCTTCAGGATGGTGGAACGATCTACCTTTCTTACGTATTATACTAATATTAAACCGTGTAACATGATTTTTCCACAGACCAAACTTATTGTAAATTAGAATAATTTACATCCTGCACCACAAGACATGCAGGAAAATTCTATTTGTGTTGGCACAAATTGCAGCTTGGAATACAATCTATTTTTCCTGTGCGCATTAAACTTCCATCATGGGGACTACAGATTGCAGTTGAGCAGATAGTAAATTGGTGACTTTTAGGATTAACGTGTATCTGAACTTGAAAACTCTGAATTAAAATTCTGTGCTTTTAAAATTTGTTGCACTTACATGAGTTGGCACACTGTAAAGTAAAGCACCGATCCATATTATTTTATAGATTCACATGATCATATTTAGATTTTCCCTATATGCCAAAAGGCTATTTATTACGTGGTAACTGGGTAAATTATCCTGGGTAAACTGGGTAAATTATCTTTCTGATGTTGATATAACAAACCAGATTGATCTTTGGAAGCAAACACACCCGCTAAGCAGGTATAAAAATTGCTCCGACAGTAAAACAGTTGATGGTATTATTGAATCATAAAATGTTGCACATTCGCTTATAAACAATCTTCTCTACATTTGAATATTTGGATATATAAAAGTCTATGCAATGTTTTTAGGCTTGACGTGGTGGGCACAAAACTATTTATAAACTACTATACAAGCTGTAATAGTTAAGCAGCCTGACATCTTAAAATCCCCTTAATGAGGTCATGGGAGAGGTCAAACTAGCACAACTATTCGCTATGCTTCCTACTCACTGATTTCTAATATATGTCAGTGGGAGCGAGACCTAATCGCCATATGAGTGCCTCATTGCTGTGCATGTGAATGTTTTATTATAATAGCTGTGTTATTGATGCTGCTGTTCTGGCTCCCAGATCTGTTGCTGCTTGTGCTATGAGTCAGGAGGGAGGCACACAAACGCCCACATCAGTTTAGGAGAGAAGGCCTGGGGCATAATGTAATAATCGAGCTGTTTATAATCTTGGATAGATGCCCTACCCAAAATATGCCAGTGCCAGCAACAGACTCTACAAGTCCTTTCTAAGCCACAGTTTCTCAGAATCTACTGTAAAGTATTAAACTGTCCCATTACACATGATTTGATTATTGAAAAAATGCTCCATTTTTATATATTTGCTATTTGTTTTTGTTTGTTGTTGTTTTTTGTATTCTGTTATGGTGCGTACACACTGGGCGATTAAAGTGGACGACTGAACGATAACGATATCGTTATCGTTCAGTCGTCCACTTTATCGTCCATTTTTAACACAAAAAAGATGAACGATGACGACGACGCGCGTTCCCGTGGGTCGTTCGTCATCCTCGTTCATCGGGCTGACATGCAGGCCAACCTGACGACCTCGTCAGGTTGCTGCATGTCAGGGAATGGTGAGAGAGCCCGGCGCTGAACGATATCGCTAATGATATCGTTCAGTGGCTGTGCTCAATGTCATGAACGACATTGAGCACAGCCTGCCGGGGACACACTAGACGATATCGCTCAGGGAGCATATCGTCTAGTGTGTATGCACCTTTAGTGTTTCTCCATTCTCTCTGGGGATATAATACCCACTGGCATCAGATAAAGGACACAATATTGGGTAGCCTATATATTGTGTTCTAAAACAGCTGAAACTGTACCCGCTGGAAGCGATGGGCAAGTGATATAGAAACTCTAGATACAATGCCGTAGAGTGTAAGGTTATACACTGATAAGTGTATTTAGCGATCGGTACCATCAAATAATTGTTAGGTGTAAGTTTGAAATGTATTTGTAGTGGGTCTAGCTTGTAAATCAACAATTACATAGGTGTTAGTTGTCCCTAATTTCTAAACAATTTGTCACTGTAAATGTTTTGCCACTAGGAAATTATAAATTTTTGTTGTTGTACAGTTTAAATAGAAACATAGGGCATGATTCTATTCAGCGCGATGTAAATAGCTCCAGGAGATAGCTCCCGGAGCTATTCAATTCATCGCGATGTTAGGTCGGGGTAGGCTCGTTATCGCACCTTAAACAGGGTGTTTAGGCGCGATAACGTGCATTCCCCGACCTAACCTCCCGGCGCGAGGCTGTTTTCCAGGCGCTAAGGGCAGAAAACAGCCTCGCGCCTGGACTTTTGTCGGATTTCTTCTCTCATCCCCGGAGGGATGAGAGAAGAAATCATTAGTCGGACTTGGCAGCGCGGTGTATTGAATAGCTCCGGGAGCTGAATAGAATCGTGCCCATAGAATTTGCCGGCAGATATGAATTACTTGGCCCATCTAGTCTGCCCCTTTCAGGGTTACTGTAATAGGGTTGGATACCATAATCCATTGCAATTTCTGGCTCAGGATGTGTCCTATCCAGCGTTGGTCAATGTCACAAGACTGCATGTTATCAGCCATTTGACAGTGGCCACCCCATGCTGTAGAAATGACAAGCGTTTGCACACAAGATTATAGGGGTAAAAAGCTTTTCAGCCAGGCCAATACAGTATTATGGAAATTACTTTCAGCATGTCCTACACCAGTGTTGGCTAACCTTGACACTCCAGCTGTTATGGAACTACATAACCCAGCACTGCTACAGTTTTGCTATTAGGGCATGCTAAAACTGTGGCAGGGCATGCTGGGATATATAGTTCCACAACAGCTGGAGTGTCAAGGTTAGCCAACACTGTCCTACACCTTAACCAATTGAGCGTTTATTTTATTAAGGTGTGAGTGACTAGTTTTATTCAGCTCCTGTTTTTCCGGGATGTCTTTATTTTACAGTGGACAGAAATGGAAAAACTGTAATATGATCATCACAATCTTCAGGCATCTTATCTTTTGGAATTCAGTGATCTATTAATTCTGTTAGACACAGTCGCATGGGGCAGGGGCATTGTCGCAGACATCCTAGTTGCAGTATATTGTGCCAATCCCTTGAGCTTCATCAGGAAGTTGATTCGGCTTGAGAACGTGTTTGGTGTGAAAGAGGGCTGCAGACTGAGCGATAGCAGTGGGAACAGGATCCCTCATAGTGACAGAAACCTCACAAGATTGTAATGTAAAACAAATAACAAATTGTGTGAAACAAAATTAATACATGTAACTGATATAACCAGGTTCAATAAACCTTTTCAATGATATGAATTGCAGTACAGCAAGGTAATCCTTCACATATTTCAATGCAGCTTTTTGAAAGTGGAATGAGCCTGTGGCTGTCAGCCATCCTTATTAGCGGAGATGTGTAAATAATGGATATCTTTTTCTATAACACTGTTTCAGTACACAATTGTTCACTGGTGGTATTTTCTGAAAGGTAAATTGCTGATGCAGTTATAAACCGTTCTCTGAGGCTGCAACAGGAAACCACAGTAACTCTTAATAGCTGCTTGATTGCTTCCTGCTTGGTTGCATCCAGTCTTGAGGAGAAAGGGAGCGAATACACACCCAGATAGCAGAAGGAAGATGTAATCGTCTCTGACATATGGGATAAGTGTCCCAGGATAACTTCACAGTTTTGAGGTTTCTTTGTTTAACTGGAATGTGTGTTTGCTTTACTTATGTTGATCTCCATGGGATAAATAATCTGCACCCACTCTTCTTATGTTGTGTGGAGAGCTTTCATAACCTGAAACAAGTCACACCAAGACTGCTGTCATCCAACATAAACATGAAACTGTAGTTGTAATAGAGATCAGTAGCCGCATTCTTAGGAGAGATACAATGAGGACTATCTAAAGTTTCCCATAGACCACTCTTTGTATGGATAGTCTAATATGATATTTTGATGTCCACTATATTCTAAAGCCCCAGTGTTAACTTGTTCACACAGCTTCTGTGCTTGCCGACCACTGCTGTTCTGTGTGTGAGCATTCATTATAGGCTCAGCGCCTGCCCATTTCTAACCCAACATGTCTGAAAATCCACCACGCTAGCTTCATGAAGCAACCTCCACATGTTGTATTTTCACTTGGTGGGTGTGTCATTATACAATATACATGCATTGGATATTAAGGTCAGCATTCTGTTGCCGCAGGGTGTATTTAGAGCATTTATTAGTCCTACTTTTAGCTGTGCCATTAGTAAAAAAAGAAAAAAAAGTACATTGCCTACCTTTGGTCAGCACAGACGGTGTAATGGTTAGCATTACTGCCTCACAGCACTAAGGTCATGGGTTCGATTCCCACCACGGCCATACCTGTGTGGAGTTTGTATATTCTCCATGTGCTTGCGTGGGTTTCCTCCGGGTAGTCCGGTTTGCTCCCACACTCCAAAAATATACAGGTAGGTTAATTGGCTCCCAACAAAATTAACCCTAGTGTGTATGTGTGTGAGCATGTGGTAGGGAATATAGAGTGTAAGCTCCACTGGGGCAGGGACTGATGTGAGTGGCCAAATATTCTCTCTGTAAAGCGCTGCTGAATATGTGTGCGCTGTATAAATAAAATGGTAATAATAATAATACCTTGTGAGACCACCACAATGTACCCAGAAGTACCCATTACTTTTGGCCCCTTAAAAAGTGGGAGGCACATATAGAAACCATTGTAATTCCTACACCGTTCACCTGATTTGGATGTAATTACCCTCAAATTAAATCTGAAATTCTGCAGTTAAATCACATCTTGTTTGTTTCATTTCAAAGCCATTGTGGTGGTGAATAGAGGCCAAAATATGAAAATTCTGTCAATGTCCCAATATTTATGGACCTGACTGTGTATGTGTGTGTATGTATGTGTGTATATATATATATATATATATATATATATATATATATATATATTATACACACACACACACACACACACACACACACACACTACCTTTCAAAAGTTTGGGGTCACTTAGAAATTTCCTTATTTTTTAAAGAAAATCACTTCTTTTTTTTCAATGAAGATAACATTAAATTAATCAGAAATACACTCTATACATTGTTAATGTGGTAAATGACTATACTAGCTGCAAACGTCTGGTTTTTAAAGGAATATCTACATAGGTGTACAGAGGCCCATTTCCAGCAACCATCAATCCAGTGTTCTAATGGTACATTGTGTTTGCTAAGCTCGTTAGAAGACTAA
Source organism: Taudactylus pleione (assembly GCA_031769625.1). Lineage (NCBI taxonomy): Eukaryota > Metazoa > Chordata > Amphibia > Anura > Myobatrachidae > Taudactylus > Taudactylus pleione. Next base: position 2,606,147 of record JAUIMM010000228.1, on the reverse strand, counting down.
TGGATGATTAGAAAACCCTTGAAAACCCTTGTGCAGTTATGTTATCACAGCTGAAAATGGGTTTGCTCGTTAGAGAAGCTATAGAGCTGGCCTTCCTTTGAGCTAGTTGAGTATCTGGAGCATCACATTTGTGGGTTTGATTATACTCTCCAAATGTCCAGAAAAAGAGAACTGCAGGTTATTTCTAGGAGTTTCCACTATAAAATGATGCAGATTTCATGAAAATCGGTTATTTGCGCCAGTTAAGTGCAAATAATTTTACATTTTTACGAGCATTACATATTTTTTTTAGTGTAACTAGTTGTTATACAGGATTATACAATATATTTTTGTTTGTTATTTATGTTAAGCGAAGCCATAAATAAAAGACTTTTGAGGACACTTGTGGAATCATTCTGGGTGTTCAGATAAACCATATTTCATTTATAATTTCTTACGAGTCCACTTTATACGTTTATGCACTATTGGTGGTTATGAGATTTATTGCGCTAGGAGGCGCACCTTGTCTTTTATGTATTTCAGAAGTTTGGTGTGATTTCTGACAAGGAACTGTCATTCCTTATATTTGGATTGTTCTACGCTCTTTAAATATTCCTTTAGGGCACTGATTCCCAACCTTTGGTACTCAAGGCACACTAACAGTCCTGGTTTTAGTGATATCCATGATTGTGCACAGATGGTTAAATCAATATAACTGAGGTACTAATTAAGTCACTTGTGCTCAAGTATGGCTATCCCTAAAACCTGGACTGTTAGTGTGCCTTGAGGACCGTGGTTGGGAACCCCTGCCTTAGGGAATTGGACACTCGTGTTTGTGTGTGTATGTGTGTGTATATTGAAATTATTTGTTGTATACACAGAGAGGGCCTAATTGGTTATTTTGATTGTGTGTGTGTAAAATAAATATATATATATATATATATATATTTCTAAAAAGAATCCCCGAAAACTCAGCACTCACCATTGTCAAGTCACTCACATAAATAATGGGGTTTTGGTTAATGGATTGATCAATGCATTTAAGCCTGCAGCCCACATCACGGGACCCCATTTCTCTGCAGGTCCTACACTATCTGTCATACTTATGGAAACCTGGTGGCTGCTATCGCAGAGTTTAAACTGAAAAAATGTTACCTGGTTTAAAGCTTACCTGCCAACTAACTTATGGCTTTTAAAGGCAAGACAGTCATCAAACATAGCTTCTATCACACTACCAAAAAGGCAGCTGACACAGTTTAATATAAATGAGCTTGCACAGGGGTGCATGAGAAAGCTATGATCACAAAAAGGCTTATTCAAAATTAACCAAATAAAAAAATTCAGAAATCCACTGCACTCGCCACTCCCAGATTTGGGGTGCAAACCTGCACTCGCCATTCCCAGCCAGGACTGGTGTGCAAGTGGCTTGTGACCACATTGCTTAAATAGATAAAAACAGAAAACTCAGCATTCACCATTGTCAAATCGCTCACAATAATGCATAAATAATGGGGTTTTGGTTCATGGATTGATCAATGCATTTAAGCCTGCAGCCCTCATCACGGGAACCCATTTCTCTGCAGGTCCTACACTATCTGTCATACTTATGGAAACCTGGTAGCTGCTATCACAGTGTTTCAACTGAAAAAATGTTACCTGGTTTAAAGCTTTCCTGCCAACAAAATTATGGCTTTTAAAGGCAAGACAGTCACCAAACACAGCTTCTATCATACTAAATATATATATATATATATATATATATATATATATATATATATAAAAATCACAGGGGCTCTGCACTCACCATAATAACTAACAATAATAATAATAAACATAATAAACAGTGGGGTTTTGGTTCATGAATTGATCACTGCATTTAAGCTTGCAGCCCCCGTCACGGGACCCCACTTTACTGTCCCTACCCTACTCTATTGCTCAGAATTATAACATGGACATAGCATATCCTGAGTTTAACACTAATGTGATGGCTATCAAGGTTTAAAGCTCACAGCAACTTTGCTATATATATTTACACACACAAGTAGACTTGCCATATCATCTATTTAATTTGGGACACATAAGCATCACACAGATTCTGTGGCTGGCTCCATACCACCTGGTTTTAATCAGCCACAAAACCTGTATAATTCACATGTGTCCAGAACTAATGGCAAGCGTATGTGTAAACTTTTTGTATTTTAATTCAAATATTTAAGTAACTGCAGTTCGATCAGTAGAAGAAGGAATTTTGCTTACTCCCAATACTAGATACAGTAGATAATATTTTTATTGGCAATTTAGTAATTATACTAACAACGATTATTGTTCTTTTCTTATGGTTATTGTATCTACTTTTGTACAGGTCTTTGATCTGTATCTGAGAGTCTATATTCACAATTTCAGTTTAAAAGTTAATACTATTTAGATTCTAAACCTTTTATACATGTTTATCCTTATACTAAGCGCTAAATGAAAGGACTTTTGTTAGCGTTGTACCACTGGTTACAATAAAACATGACTGTCTTCTCATCATACTTTCCTACTCTCCCTGAAGTTTCGGGAGACTCACGAATTTCCATGTAGCCCCCCAGGAAGAGTGTCCGGATGTCCTGTATCCCACCCCACCTCCTAGTTAAGTGGGCAGGGTGGGGAGATAATTGCCGGGAATCACGGCTCTGTATGGAGGATGCGGGGCTAAATCATGCAAAACGGTGTCATTTAGCCCCGTCCCCTCCTCACGGCCCCGTGATGGGACCTAATGACATAGGAGCTCGGCCCTGACCCCCAAAGAGGCTTCTCCCGGAGAGGAGACCTAAAAAGTCGGTAAGTATGCTTCACGTTGGTCCTATATGTAACATCGGTCTTAGAAATAGGTGGATTCTTACACAGAGAGCACGGAGTATTCTCATAGTTCTAATAAACCGGTTACAATTGTTTCTAATTATCATGTCATTTCTTACTTTTGTTACATGACCTTTCACATTGAATCTGTGTTAGTGGGACCATAAGGATGCTTTTCCAATCAATGGCTCGCACTCACCTTGAAGGACTAGTATATGTTAGATATAAGATGATTTCTACAAAAGAACCAGATTTACTTTATTGTAAAAGATGCTTGTGTCTATAAACCTATCTTGTTTCCAGATTAAATGCTCCTTTTCAAAAATGCAAAAGAACAATGTTTTGGTATATTTCATACATCAATTATTTAAACTAGTTTTTAAATATATTTTTTTTTTTTATACTCCATATTTATTATTATCAGTTATTGGTACAATCATCATCTAACTGTTATGAGTAACATCACAAGAGCACTTTTGTGTGTCTATTTAATGTTGGTGCCATGTAATAAAATGTGCAGTGTTAAAGTTACGGTTATTCTTGTCACCTGTCCAGTTCACACAGGATCCAGTGAGAATGCAGATGGTGTTGGTGGATAAAAAGGGGTTAACACAGTGGAATTTCCCTGGCCTCACACAGGCTGATTCTGTTATTACTATTTGTAGGGGAATTTTCTGAATTCCAGAGAGAATTGTGTCCAGATGCTGAGACCGCTCTATTTAATAGTCCAAAGCACAATTCTGTCATTTACTCTACGGTGGTCCCTTTGGCTACGAAAGATCTGAAGGTGCCAAACTTGTTGTGACCTCCCTGGTGTGATTCATTCATAGATGTATATGCGTCATTTTCTGTGCGCTATTGTACTGTAACCTTGTATTCTACATCACTGAGCTCTTTTCTTTTGTCATCCTTATTCTGTTGTCTTACTGATATCAACTTTAGTGTACACTGAAAAAAAACTTCACCCATTGATTAAACCTTTCAGTCTATATATCTGTTAAACTAGGATCTACATTTGTGCATTTAAGTTATCCTTTCTGTGTTAGAGCTCTCCTACTTACTAATTATTGTGAAGGAAAGGAGTGTAAACATATAGGTGTATTGTTAACTATATTACAAATGAAGTAGTAGAAGTGTTGATGTACTATTCAAAAGTCCAAAGATGCTTCATTTTATTGACTCAGAGCAATGACCATAACATTAAAGGTTAGAATACACTCAATGTCTGTTCTCACAACAATGGATATATTAATATTGTATGTTTATGTTCACTGTCCCTATTGTATAGTTCGTAGGATTCTGTCTCACAAACTTACTGCATTGCTAAACAATTGGTTTGGTTTCCAAGTTTATGGCTCACTAAAATGTATGAGAAGAAAGAGGTTTTTGCTCGGTAAAGCTAATCATTTGTCAGTAATGCGCCCTCTTTATGCTGCCTGCTGTGAAAATACAGGTCACTGATGCTGGTGTTATGAAGTTGGTAACCTAGAATGAGCTGGTATCTTCTTTTGTTAGAGCAAGCCTGTAACCTACATGCAATGGAGGAATCCATTTTGTCCTCTTAACCAATATTCATGGCACTGTAGCTCATAAATACGTATCAGTAGCAATGAATGGGATACACCTTCCAGTCTTCCCGCTCAATTTGGAAAAAAATGTCCCCATCATGACAGCTGGATAGAGCCTCCATAGCACTACTCTCTCATCAAAATCGGGACAGCACAGGGGTTTGGGTTACTATTACTGTGGGTTGGTAACATATCCACTTTAAAAGGTCATACCTGCAGAAAAAATAAAGTTTTGGTGTAAAGAGGGCCATATGAATAGAATTATTCTTCTTTTCTGTAATTTGTACTAGAGGAATTACAGTCTGAGGTAACAAGATGTTTCTGGACCTTGTCTGTTTCTTAACAAGTCTCTGTTTGTCTGGTACAGCCAAAGACCACGGGGCAAGCATTGCTGAGCCAGCTGTTCACTCATCTGAATGTGGTGGAGACGGACTATTTTGGCATTGAGTTCCAGACAGCACAGTCACAGTGGGTATGTAAAGATTCTACTTGTCACTATTTATTACTTTTGATGCTTTCGCTGCATGTTTGGCATGAAAATATGTCAAAGCAAATTTTGTTTTCTTATTATAAATAGATTATTCACCTTAAATACAAGCTCCTATATCTAAAAAGAAAATATTGCAATTATATCCTCAGCTGACCTCTTTCTGGTCTGCGAGAGATGTGCCTTACGTAATACCTCACTTTTATTTTTTTATCCACTCAAACTAGTGTCAGTAATTATGAGTATTAGTGATAACTGCTGCTGAGGCTCTGGTGTGGCTAGGTAGTAAATGTATAGCATTTAGCATTGCTAACCTTTCTAGTTCTAAAATGAGCTCATTTAGCTGGCATGGTTAAATGCAGAGTAGGCAAAATGTGTATCATTTAGTAGTTAGGAAGTGGTTACATGGGCAGAGAGATGGAAATTCCTGGAATTTTATTCAATTTTTAATTTTTTTTTAGCTCACTTGGTTGCCATACAGTTTCCATGCCTGGGCAAACACACTTTCTTTGTGACTGCATTTCGTGCTAAGCTGCTTTCATTTTTCAAATAACACATGTGTATGTGTGTATAATATATATACATATATGTGTGTGTGTGTATAATATATATACATATATATGTGTGTGTGTGTGTGTGTGTGTGTGTGTGTGTGTGTGTGTGTGTGTGTGTGTGTGTATAATATATACATATATGTGTGTGTGTGTATAATATATATATACATATATGTGTGTGTATATATAAACACCTCTGTAATTTATAAAGTGCAGACATATTATGTAGCACTGTACAATACATACATACATGACCATACAGAAAATAAAATGTGATTACATATTTCCAAGATAAGTACATCTACCATTGCCTAACTAAACCTTAGTGATACAATAAGGAACAAGGTCTGACTGTAATTGTATGGAATAAATTGTTTTGGGGCAATGCCATCTTACAGAGATACAAATGCCTTCTGGTGTGTTTTTTGTGTTTCTTGTCAGTCCCTGGAACAGTTGCTCCTCAGGGTTCTCATGAGATTTTTTTTTAAATGAAAGTGAAAATTACAAGTTATTACTGATGGATTGCATTGAATCCTCTGTCTTTTTAATGGATTGTATAATTATAGTGACTATGATTACAGTATGAAGTTCATGTTAGACCAAATGATGAAGATTAGAGAAAAGGGGAGTGCTGCCATAAACATTTACTGTGACCCTGCTTTTTTCTGCCATCTTGCTTCCCAGGAAATATTGGGTTTATGGTAGCACAGTGGTTAGCATTACTGCCTCACAGTGCTGGGGTCATAGGTTCAGTTCTGACCAGGCCCATCTGTGGGATGATTTTGTTCCGTTCCTCAAGTTTCTCCGGTTTTCACATACATTCAATAAAAAAAAAAAATATATATATATATATATATATATATATATATATATGGGCTCCCCTTGTTATTGCAATCTTGAGGTGGCGTAAGTGAGAAGAGGATTGCAGTGGTAAATATACCTTTGTGGTCCTATTAAATAGACAATAGACTCCTATTGGGGTGTGAGATAGATGCTATTAGTATAACATGAACAGATGGACTCACTAACTACTTTGCATTCTGCCTGTGTCAGCAGCCCAGCGCTTCTCTGCCTTTTGCTAAGATCATGTGTAGTACTGTCCTAGGATGAGGTGGTTCCCCATTTACCATGAGCAAGTTCACCATTGTCATCTGATCAGAGAGCTGGCTGCAAGAAACTACAAAAGTGCGTAATAGGGAGGCAGAAATAACCCGGGAGTGGTGACCGCATGGAGAGGATAGGCACTGTACCATTGCACATGCTTCGTCTTCTGTACATGTGGATCATTACTTTACTATTTTGTTGTTATTATTATTATTATTATTACCAGTTATTTATATAGCGCGCACATATTCTGCAGCGCTTTACAGAGAATATTTGGCCATTCTCATCAGTCCCTGCCCCAGTGGAGCTTACACTCTATATTCATTATCACATGCTCACACACACTAGTGTTAATTTGTGTTGGGAGCCAATTAACCTACCAGTATATTTTTGGAGTGTGGGAGGAAACCGGAGCACCAGGAGGAAACCCACTCAAGCACAGGGAGAATATACAAACTCCACACAGTTAGGGCCATGGTGGGAATCGAACCCATGACCTCATTGCTGTGAGGCAGTAACGCTAATCATTACACCGTCTGTGCTGCCTGTGGTTTTGCATCCCAAGTGAAGGTGTGAAGTGGACCCCTGTTTATACTATTCACAGGTTCTAGGGGGCGTGGCATGGCATTGCACTTATTGGACACTACCATTCTTCACAGGTTAAGCACTTTCTATTTTCTACTTTGCTGTTTTCCTCCCATCTGCTAAAAGATGATTTTGGTGACTGGCTAGCAGCATTTCCTTTACATCTACACTCTGAGGTTAATTCAGTTAGGTGCAAGTTGGGTCCTGCAAGCCGTTCTTGTGTCGAACTCGCACTGCGAATTTCAGTTGCAATTCAATTTCAAACTTGCAGAGCTTTTTCAGAGGAAATTCACGTTGTTTTGTGCACACCCCCTGAGCAAGTGACAAGGTAGGGCAAATCTTTATTTTCAGGTAGATGTCAGGTCACAGTGCAGAACCTCTGGTACACCCCTATTAACGAATAATAACGCACTTGGGTTTAAATGGCTTAATTTGGCCTATAAAGACATGTCACTTTTCAGGTGAATTTCTCTAAAAAGCTCAATAATGGGTTAAATGATGTGAGACAGGTATGTAGAGGTGTAAGTGATGTGGGACAGGTATATGGAGGTGTAAATGATGTGGGACAGGTACGTGGAGGTGTAAATAATGGGACAGGTATGTGGAGGTGTAAATGATGTAGGACAGGTACGTGGAGGTGTAAATGATGTGGGACAGGTACGTGGAGGTGTAAATGGTGTGGGACAGGTACATGGAGGTGTAAATGATGTGGGACAGGTACGTGGAGGTGTAAATGATGTGGGACAGGTAGGTGGAGGTGTAAATGATGTGGTACAGCGAGTAGCACGAATTGGTATTTTTAATTGGATTGTGCATTTCTAGAGTGTGTGCATTAGTGCGAAGTGTGCGAGTTTCATGAAACAAACTAACATTTGCAAACTCGCACCTAATTCAATTGACCCCCTATGTGCCATACTGCCTTTAATGTGTCCCCTTCAATACTTGTCAACACTCTGTTTTTCTTAGTGTTTCATTTACTTTATCTAAGTTATGTTACGTGTCTGTTTTTTGGTCACTTCTGCATTATTGTAAGCTTCCATTGTGTTTTATTTGTTCTAATATACTTTCTTGTGCTTTCATTCATCTTCTGATTATGAGTTTACTGTTTATTTGGTAGTTCACCATGTCCTCCTAAATTAAAGTCACTCACTCTTCCCTACAGATGTGTCCTTTGCTGGAGTCACGCTAAAAAAGCCACTCGCGGCTCGCCAGGTCCCATGAAAATCTGCTAGCGCTGGAGGTCCTGCGGCCGCAGCTTTTTTTCATCCAAAGTTCCATTGTGGTTCATATACAGATTCAGGTGTACACAGATATACAAGTGTCGCATATCAAATTAATCAACGCACTCGGCTGGTGCGTCCAATCACAACACATTGTGACTTCGATGCAATTTCGGCAAAAAAAGACACTGGACGCTAGCAGAGTAGCATGGGACCTGGCGGCTCATTCATGCAAGGCAAGTCACTCTGGGTGGTTCATTGAGGCTAGCTGTATGAGGGCACATCTGTATAAAGATCTCAACACCACCCCTTCATACATCTAAAATGCTATCTCAATATACTCCCTCACTCCTTCTTAGATCTTCCTAGGACATGTCCTCCAACTCTTCTTTGATAACCACCTCTCACATCTGCCTACAATACTACTTCTCCTATACCACTACTAACCTATGCAATCAACTAGTCTTTGTATTTGTCAGTACTCTCTGACAACTTGTCTTTATACATAGATCCACTTATGCGTGGCAGTATGTTATGGTTAGCATTACTACCTCACAGCAATGAGGTCAATTCCTGACCAAGGTTTTATAGGGTGTGGAGCTTGTATGTTCTCTCCATGTTTACCTGGGTTTCCTCTGGGTGCTACAATTTCTTCCCACACTCCAAAAACATACTGGTAGATTAACTGGTTAGTGATAGATAATGAATAGTGTGTGTCCATGTGTTAAGGAATACAGACTGTAACCTCCACTGGGGCAGGGACTGAAGTGAATGCCCAAATATTCTCTGTAAAGCGCTGTGTAATATGTGTGTGCTATATAAATATCTGTTAGTAAATAAATATTATACAAAGAGGGTTACAAATTTGTCAGTTGAAGAAAAGGAATGCGTGAAAATGGAATATCCATGTGCCAACACCTTCTAAACTCATATTAACAGGATAAACCTAAAAAGCAAGTTCACAATTAATTTATACCCCTTTACCACTGCCTCAATAACCCGGAGTATTGCTGGGTCTATCCGGGTCGCAGCTCAGTGGAATTTGTCCCCAAAAAAATATCCCCAGGTCGTGTGACCCAGGAATCTAACCCGGGGTAACAACCAGGGTTGGACACGGAAAGGCCACGGGTTAAGGACTTTTGTAAACGAGTACAGCATGGGGAGTTTCCCGGGGGAAGCAGTCGGGAAGCCGGTGGTCGCAAATGACGCCTGTCATTAGACCTACGCCGGGAGCCCGACACCCGGCTTACCGATCGAAGGCAAGCTGGGAGCGGACAGCCGCGTGGGCTAGGGCGGACAGCCACTGCGGTGTGAAAAGTGGTCTGAAGAGTGTTCCAAATCCCGAGTTCGATACAGGAAAAGGGGTATCAGAGGTAACATTTCAAAGTAGCAATTTAGTTTCTAAAAGGGGCTTTTGCCAAATTTTTCTTGTGTGTTCTGTGCAGCCCAAATCCTTACACACCGGCATTAAAAATCACCTGTTGAAGAGTAGGTCATTTCAATTTGCTTCAGGGGAGACTTGACACATGTTCAAAAACATGTCTCAACACTGCGCCAGAGCATGGCATGCTTTGTACTTTACCTACAGTAGGTATATACCATCCCAAACCATTACATTTTACCAAAGTTAACTCTTGTGAACGCTGCAGGCAACCTGGGGACTGTGAAGCCAGCACTGTGTGTGAAGCCTGGGGACTGTGAAGCCAGCACTGTGTGTGAAGCCTGGGGACTGTGAAGCCAGCACTGTGTGTATAGGTCTCTTCTGTATGTCCCTGTTTGCATACTGTGCTATCCCTGCGGAACACTCTGGCACCTTACAAATGAACAATAATACTGATGGCATCAGGCAGATTGGATGTTATTGCATTGATATGTGATGATTGTGAGAGATTTTTATTTGACTACATTTTTGTTTGGATTTAATAAAAAGGCTTAGACCTATCAAACCGGAATCAAAATTTAGCTCAAGTCATTTATATGCTAAGATTTGTAGTAGTGTCAGTTTAAAGTCGAATTTCAAAATGCAAGTGCATATTTTAGCCATGTAAAAGTGTTACGAGCCCCTTCATATATCTGAGCTGTTTGTCTCATGTTGTTTATGGAAGTGATTATTACACTGGTTTATGGAATGTCTCCCTAATGAGTAGTAGTAAGTATAGCAAAGCTGGAGACTGATAGATCCACCCATAATATTGTGTTTTCCATTATAACAATATAGCTCTGTGAGTGCCCATAAAAAGTAAACTCTCCAATCTTTTCCTATTTTTAGGTGTGGTTGGAGCCTCTGAAATTTGTGTACAAGCAGCTGCGCAGTAAGTTCTGCAGTTATTGTTCTGGGAGGGATGGATAGAAAATGACTGTAGCAAACTAGTCACTAAAAATTAAGCATTATTAATGAACATTTGGTAATTATACCTTTCTGTAAAAGAAATCTAGGGGAGAAGATTGTCCTCTTACAAGAGTAGTGTATGTAATCTTAGGCTATGGACCTAGTTTAGAGGTAAATGTGACATTGCAAGCTTGGCACACACACAAACGTGTCATACACGTGCATTCCTGCAGCTGTACAGATGCGCCCAGTTACATCGTGCCACAAACTATGTGAGTCTTGATTTTCCGCGCCATCTGCAACACTATAGCAGGGCGTATCTGTATGTAGAGTTACATGTAACTTAAGATAAACGCAACTTTAAATCTAAGTTGTAGAACTATGTCCCATACTTATAGCAAATTGAAACTTGCAGCAGCCACCTCCTAGACTTAGAAGGTATATATTAAAGATACAGGCATGTCTGAATTAGACCACTCTCTACTGCACTGACGTTATGCCCCAGCCCAGCCTAACCAAACACAAGTGGGCACAATTATAAGACTCCATTAGCTAAAAATGAAAGCGGAGTCGTGTGCATATGCAGTGTGACAATTTAGAGTCCCATTGTTACTTCTCGCAAATAAGCTTGTGTCCAACTCTAAATCAGGTCCAATAAAGTGGATTTACTGTATAAATGCAGTAGTGTTACTTTGTTACCAGCTCTCCTTGTTTCTATAGTATCTGGAGCTGCCATGATCTGTGACAGATTGGGTAAGGGATCCCGGCGGTCAGAATCCCGACAGGGTTAGGATACCGACACTTGGGTACTTGGTCAGTATCCTAACCCTCCTTCCCCGATGACTAAACCTAACCTAACCCTCCTCCCCCTTAACCCCAGTACTTACCGTCGGGATACTGACAGTATTGGGATCCAGTCGGTATTTTGACTGGATCCCATCAGGGACATGAAATGTTCTGTAGCATATTTACTTATATAAATTAATATTTGTATGCTTACATTTCTTTTTGACCCTGTATTATGCAATCTGTGTTTTGACTATCATAGTATATGTAGTGCGTGTGTGTGAAGAAAAAAAAAAAAAAAATATATATATATATATATATACATACATACATACATACAGGTTGAGTATCCCATATCCATATATTCCGAAATACGGAATATTTTTAGCATGACTGAGATAGTGAAAACTTTGATTTTTGATGGTTTGATGAACACAAACTTTGTTTAAGGCACAAAATTATTAAAAATAAAGTATAAATTTACCTATAGGCTCTGTGTATAAGGTCTATATGACACATAAATAAATTTCATGTATGTACACAAACTTTGTTAGAGCCACAAAATTATTAAAAATATTGTATAAAATTACCTTCAGGCTGTGTGTATAAGGTGTATATAACACATAAATGCATTCAGTGTTTAGATTTGGGCCCTATACCTAAGACATTTTAATATGGTATGCAATTATTCCAAAATACGGAATATTCCGATATCCATAATACCCCTGGTCCCAAGCATTTTGGATATGGGAGACTCAACCTGTATATATATTTATTATACACACACACTGCAGCCAGGTTAGCCTCATGCATGCAGCTAATCTGTAGTGAAACAATGGTCACCACTGATCTAATGGGGGTTTCTGGTCAAGAGGAGCTTCCCCGGGTGCACACATGCAAATGTTTGATAAACATGCAAGCAAATGCACTTTACTTATTTACACAATTGTATAGTATATTTATTTATTTACTTGGTCATTGCTTATGCTAGTTTTGTACACCATTGCTTTTATAAAATTGGATTAGAACTATGTAACATGCTATGCTATATTTTTTTTTTATCTTTGTATTCATATATGTGCAATTAAACTAAGTGTAAGAATGCCGCTTTTCCAGATGGACAGCACTGATAATTACTCACACATTCAGTGTCCAACAACTTAATTATTGTATAGTGGTGCATGATAACTTTCTATATATTTCCAGAGCCGAAGAATGCCAAGTTACGTCTGGCTGTGAAGTTTTTCCCCCCTGATCCGGGTCAGCTGCAGGAGGAATACACCAGGTCAGAGTACATGATGTGTACAGTAGTACAGCAGACCTATCACATGATCACTTTGTAATCCGTATCCTTCCTTTTTTAGGTATCTTTTTGCTATGCAGATAAAGAGGGACCTGGCAGAGGAGAGGATAATGTGCAGTGATAACACAACGGCACTGCTGATTTCTCTGCTATTGCAGTGTGAGTATTCCGCTTGTATTTTGTGGTTATTCATCATAAACGAGGTCAACAGAGTTGTTTCCCCCCCTTTTTAAAATGCTGTATATTTATCTAATTACAAACTTTGTATGCATGTAGGTTAATCTGACAGTCACATTATAGAAATGACATCAACTCTCTATATAATGAGAACACCATTGTAAAAGCTGGATACACACTGGGCCTGATTCAGAGCCGAACGCTCTGACCAGAGCGCTCGCTCTGAATCAGTGCCCTCCTCCCTGAAAATGGAGCGGCCTCCTGGCCGCTCGCATAGCTGTGGGTGACCACCCACAGCATATGCGAGCGGCCAAAAAGATGGTCGCGATGGTGAAGGCCATCGCGACCATCGGGCTTGCGACGAGACCCTGCGGTAGGGTCTCGCTGCCGCAAGCCCAGGAGTGATTTTGGCTCTATCAGAGCCAAAATCACTCCCACTGACATAATTACTGATGTCAGTGGGGCCGGTTTCAGACGGTAAGCGTTCCCATGGGAACGCCTCCGTCTGGCAGCCACGCCCACCAAAGGGGGCGTGTTGTCAGTCACCATCGACAGCACGCCCCCTTTGGTGCGAGACCCCGAGCGACGTATTCCTCGCCGCTCGCCGGGTCTCGCGCATGCGCACAACATCGACCCGCTTGCGAGCGTCCTTTGCTCGCGAGCGGGTCTGAATGACCCCCACTATGCGATCCATTGCACGATCTATCGCTCTGACTCGGATCGGAACGATATATCGTGCAGATCACATAGTGTGTACTCAATGACGCGCATGCCAGAGGTTCGTTCTTCGCACCGTTCCATTGGCTGTGCTGCACATCAGATGGGACGATGCAATGAACAACGAAATGCAGCATGGAACAATACATTACGCCGCTGTACACCACATTGGGCAGGGTGTACGGACAGTGCAATGTATCGTTATATCATGTCATCCCCTCCCCTGGGTACATCATCCTGTAGTGTGTACCCAGCTTAAGTGTGTGTATATAATATAGATAGATATTTTCTAAGGTCTGTGTCATCTCCAACATGCATAGTGGGAGCCGGGATTCTCATCCTAACAGTTGGGGAGGCCACTCTCACATGCAGCTGTGAATAGCTCTACACGGCATCTAAACAGTAAAAAGAGAGTCTGGGGCCGCTCGGGAAGCGCTGAGCAGGCTCCCAGTGTGACATGCAGCACCCCCAATGCGACGTGCAATGAGAGCTGTATGCGCTGCAATGCCCCTTTTTCGTTTTTCAGTGTCTAATGTGCACCAAGAAAACCTTCCTCACACCATCACCATCCTGAACCGCTGACATAAGGCCATACTTGCCTACCTTTGTTTTTCTCTCCCTGGGGAGGAGAAGCAGGAGGGTGGTGACCATTCTATTTACATAATTAAGACCTACCCCCTCATGGTAAATTGCCACGATTGGCTTCATGTAGAATCACATCATTAAGCCCACCCCTACACGGAGACCTGCGATTGCCGCAGAAATTTTCCCCATTCTGACCCCTTTACTAGGAAGTGGGCAGAAATGCGTGAACAATGCCTACTCTACCGGGGGTGCGGGGGGTTACCCGAAAATTTGTGAGCTTTCTGGGAGAGTAGTCATGTATGCATAAAGCAGGATGGAACCATGCATGTTTATGCCAAATTCTGACCTAACCATGTGCAGGTCACAGCAGAAATCAAGATTAGTCAGATGACTTTGTCAATCTTAAACTGTCCAGTGTTGGGGAGCCTGTGCCAGTTTCCTGTTCTTAGCTGAACTCTGGCCCTGATTCAGACCCGGACGCTCTGACAAAGCTCTCGCTCTGAATCCGGGCCGTCCTTCCTGATTTTAGAGCGGCCTCGTTGTGGGTGACCACCCACAGCTATAGCGAGCTGCCAAAAAGATGGTCGCAATTATCAAGACCATAGCGACCATCAGGCTTGCGACGAGACCCTTGTGGTAGGGTCTTGTCTGCCGCAAGCCCTGGAGTGCTTTCGGCTCTATCAGAGCCGAGAGCACTCCCACTGACATCACTTGTGATGTCAGTGGGGCCGGCCCCAGACGGTAGGCGTTCCCATGGGAACGCCTCCGTCTGGCCAGCCACGCCCCTGGCACGCCCACCAAAGGGGGCGTGCTGTCACTCACCATCGACCGCACGTCCCCTTTGTAGCGAGACCCGGAGTGGTGGCTTGGCCGTCGCTATCCGGGTCTCGCACATGCGCATGACGGAGCCGGCTCCCTCGTGCGCATGCGCACTGGGCTAACATCAACCCGCTTGCGAGCGCTCTGCACTCGCGAGCGGGTCTGAATCAGGCCCTCTGTGTGGTCCTCTGAATCTATCATTAACATATTAACATGGATTTTTGTCCCACAAATCTTCCGTGCTCTGGACGTTTTCTGATTTGTGCACCATTCTCTCTAAACCCGAGAGACTGTGGTGCATGAAAATCTCAGGAAATCAGCATTTTCTGAGATAATCAAACCACCTCATCTAGCTCCAACAATCATTCCACATTCAAAGCCACTTTGGTCACATTTCTTCTCCATTATGGGGTTTGGTTTGAACAATAATTAAACCTACTGGTCTTGTCTGTATGCTTTTATGCATTGAGTTGCCACATGATTGGCTGAAATAGATAGTTGCATTAATAAGCAGGTGTAGCTGTAAAATGGTCACTGAGTGTGTAAATATTTGTATATAATGAAAGTGTGAACACATTGTTGTGTCATTGTGCACATGCACAGAGTTGTACTGCAGAAGTGCGCATTTTTCTCATCTTTATACACAGGAAGCATCCTTTTATTGGAGCTCTCACCATAGATGGCTATTGTCATGTTTTATACATTTATATTAATATTTTGTGTCCACCACAGCTGAGGTTGGGGATTATGATCAGAAAGGGGACCAAGAGCATCTGAGAACCAACCAGTACTTGCAGCGGCAGCACAGCCTGGAGGAGCGGATATTGCAGTGCCACAGTCAGCACCTGTAAGACATTTCCATGTTATAGATTTTTTTTTAGTTCAGGTGTTTCTGCTTGCACACAATTGGTTAGATTTATTAAAACTTCTGAAACAAAGAAGTGCAGGCTTTGCCCATGTCAGCCAATCAAATTCTAGCGATCATTTTCTTGTATGTTCTAGATAAGTATAAGCCTGAAAGTAACAATTTCATATTTCATTTAATCTGCTTGGTTGCTATTAAGAGATATGTTCTGACCCCGATTTTTGTTTTGGATCTATATTCATCTTCATGTTTTGGTTTTGCAAAACCACCCTCAAGTGTTCTTGTTTTGGTTTGGATCTGGGTTTCCTTTTTTTTTTTTTTTTTTTAAATTGGTAAAAAGTTTTTTTAAAAAGCTAAAATCATGTATTTTTTGGGTACTTGTGTACTTTACGAACTCATTGCAGAGAGAAACCAAGTGTCCTACACTCTATTATTGTCAGTCATGGTAATGTCTAAATCCCCTTCACGGAGAGGACCCTGTCGTCATCAGCCAGCGTCCAGCGTCATTCCCAGTGCCCAGCGTCATTACCTACCGTCCAAGTGGCCATAGAGGGGGAAATATACCCTTGTGGTGAGCGTAGCGAGCCACCGAGCCCAAAGCATGGCAAGCCTACAAGGGAACAACTTTCTTCTTTAGGTGGGGACAACTTTCGGTACTTGTGACGTAAAGTACACAAGTACCATTTAAAACATTCATTGGGTTCTCTCTGCAATGAGTCCGTAAAGTACACAAGTACCATTTTTTGCAATCCAAAACTCGAAATTCGAATTTAAAATCCGAATTCCAAACCGCAGGAAGATCAGAACGTGACTCCAGATATGTCTGGATTCACGGAATTCGGGTGGATTCCGATCTCTGGAAAACTGAACCACACATCTCTAGTTGCTATGGGCAATGCCTACACTTTTTTCTTTGTAGCACTAATACTACCCTCAATGTCACATATATCTGACTCCAGAGATTGTCTGTCTTTCCCATCAGGGGGTGCATGATGAGGACTGTATCTGTGTAACTGTGTGACCACTGACTCTCTCTGTGATTTCCTCCTGCAGCGGTATGTCTCCTGCTGATGCAGACTTTCAGATCCTGGAGATTTCTAGACGATTAGATCTGTATGGAACCCGTTTCCATCTAGCATCTGACCGGGAAGGTGCCAAAATTAATTTGTCAGTGTCTCATATGGGAGTGCTGGTTTTTCAGGTACAAAACAATATCACTTATTGTAAAGTAAAATAAATATTGATGAAAAGTGTCTTCCCCTTTGATCCTTAAAGGCTATGGCTGCCATGTTCTCCTATAGTTGTGCTCAGTAATAGGAGATAGGTGTTACTAAAGGCTAGCAGTGCCCTCTATTCATGAAGAACATGAAGTGGCTACTGAAAAATGTTACTATATATGTCATCACATTGATGCGATATATAGTGATGTTTAGTAGCCATTCATGTAGACTTACCTGTTCGGCATCTTCATGCGCTATCCGGCCCCTCCGCAATCCCTGGAAGCAGTGAGTTGACAGACCTATCGGGAGCCCGATACGCCCTCTTCCCACTGCACATGCGTCAGCGTCTGAGAGCAGCAGGTTACATCAGACCTGCTGCAATGGACGTTGGGTAATGGGACGGAGCCGGTGCCGGGCAGAGAGCAGGGAAGTATGCAACTCCCGGGAACCCCCTGTATGAATTGCAGAAAACAGTGAAAAGCCTTATTTTCAGCTAAACAGGGCTCTATGAAAAGACCACTTAATCCTCCAGTATTTTATATTCATAAGTACAGTTGGATGCATTATACTACTACACACCCTTTTATGTATACGAAACACTCATTGCTGGTGGCATATTTAGTGTAGTATCACATTAATGAATATGTTGCCAGCATTTAACATTATTTAATCCTCCAGCAAGGTCACGCGATGTCCCTGTCCTCTTCGGAGTTCTCTGCTGTGTTGCTGGCATCCAATTGCTGCCAGCGACAGGCTAAAGGCGGGTATACACTACCCGATTGAACAATAACGTTATCGTTCACTCGCTCATAATCGAGCATACAAATGTCGGAAACGACCAGCGATGCGCGGTCCCGCTGGTCGTTTCCAACATCAATCATCGCGCGAACATGCTGGTCAATCTGCCAATATTGACCATGTTTGGGGATGATGGAGGGTGCCTACACTGACCAACTGATCATTCAGTGTAGGCACTGCAGGGGAACGACTGTATGATTATGATGTCATAATCGTACTGTCTTCCCTGGGTCGGGTAGTGGATTTGCGGCATTACACGCAATGCGCATGCTCGACATTCGTCTGCTCAGCGCATTGTGCCTGACCAGGCAGGGACTCAGCAATGGGGACCCAGTGATGCCTTCCAGAATTGGCTATCAGTGGATACTAACACCATCTATAGATGGCAGAAGTAAGTACAATGACAATAGTGGCTTACCACACCACTGTTTGCTAAGTGCTTACATGGTTATGTCTTGTTAATAAATGGAGCCCTGTGCATGATAATAAGTTTCCCTTGTCCACACAAATGATAAAACTACAGGAAAATGCCACACACCCAGCTCCTATGATTGTTGTACCTTAAAGGCCTGGCAGTCTAGAGAATTGCTCTTGTCACCAAGACTCACCAAGGTGCTTGGCACAGCTTGTCCTGTTTGCACCACTCAGCACCACTGCTATGTCATGTTTGGGCTAATAAATTAGAGTGGCTTTTAGTACTATTCACATAATAAAGAAATGCATAAAATCTATGCAACAGCTTCAGGAGCTTTTTAGAGCTGAAGACATTTGAGAAAAGATTGTGGTTAGTTAGGTTGGATATTTTCCTATGAACTGTAAAATTTCTGACTGTACACTTATTTCATGACATTACAGCCAGCAAACACTAGTCTCCTTTTCCATATAATGACAGATAACATGGAAAAATGGATTGTGATTGAATTATGTGTGTGTATATTATATGATAGTGTGTGTGTATATATACGTGTGTTTGTGTATAATATGTGTGTGTATAATTAGGTTTGGATACTATTCACTAAATATGTAGTAATTGTGCATGTTATTGGTAGTTCAGTTATGTAAAGTAACTTGGATGTTTTTTAAGAATCTTACTCTACATAACTGATGTGCTCTCTTCTGTGTTGGATCACAGGGTAACACAAAGATTAATACATTTAACTGGTCGAAGATCCGTAAGCTGAGCTTTAAGAGACGCCGCTTCCTTATAAAGCTGCACCCGGAGGTTCATGTGAGTCCGCCACAAAGCTCCCTTCACTTCTAATATACATAGGAAATTCTCTGTATTAGTAGGATTGTGCCTGGTCTCAACTGCTTTACCCAGGCACCCTGATTAGTTATATGTATAGCATTAATTACAGGCACCCTGATTAGTTATATGTATAGCATTAATTACAGGCACCCTGATTAGTTATATGTATAGCATTAATTACAGGCACCCTGATTAGTTATATGTATAGCATTAATTACAGGCACCCTGATTAGTTATATGTATAGCATTAATTACAGGCACCCTGATTAGTTATATGTATAGCATTAATTACAGGCACCCTGATTAATTATATGTATAGCATTAATTACAGGCACCCTGATTAGTTATATGTATAGCATTAATTACAGGCACCCTGATTAGTTATATGTATAGCATTAATTACAGGCACCCTGATTAGTTATATGTATAGCATTAATTACAGGCACCCTGATTAGTTATATGTATAGCATTAATTACAGGCACCCTGATTAGTTATATGTAAAGCATTAATTACAGGCACCCTGATTAATTATATGTATAGCATTAATTAGAGGCACCCTGATTAGTTATATGTATAGCATTAATTACAGGCACCCTGATTAGTTATATGTAAAGCATTAATTACAGGCACCCTGATTAATTATATGTATAGCATTAATTAGAGGCACCCTGATTAGTTATATGTAAAGCATTAATTACAGGCACCCTGATTAGTTATATGTATAGCATTAATTACAGGCACCCTGATTAGTTATATGTATAGCATTAATTACAGGCACCCTGATTAGTTATATGTAAAGCATTAATTACAGGCACCCTGATTAATTATATGTATAGCATTAATTAGAGGCACCCTGATTAGTTATATGTAAAGCATTAATTACAGGCACAATGATTAGTTATATGTATAGCATTATTTACCCTGGTACTTTGATATAGCCTGAGACTGGTCCTATATGAAAGTTTGATTTTCAACCAATGAAAAGAATGGGAGTGGGCACTAAATGCTGCTCAGTAGGTAAATCGGTTTAACACTTTTGCTGAGGATGAGACCTGACAAGGAAAAAATGTTCCCAAGTTGTCACTTTCCTGCTTCACTCCATGGTGTGTGTGGGATAAGATCTGTGCAGCCTCATTGCTGGCTTGTGAAAGTAGCCATGCAATTGCACCAGTCCTATCCTTGGTACGAGAGATCCTTCTGTAATCAGACAGCTCTGCATCTCCTCTGAATTGCCTGCACGCCCTCAAAGACACTTATGTCCTGCCCAGCTACTCATCCAAAAGTGGAGATTTAGGAAAGCTGGGATGCGGAGCACACGCAGCGGGAAATATCGTAAGATCTAAATGGAGAACAGACTTGCATGTTACTGAGAATCAGCCCCTAAATGTAGATTTAAACAAAGAAACATCTCTTCCCTTCTAATCGCAATAGAGCATTTCACACTGTATTGAGATTGGTGCTGTCTATAAAAGTATAATCATAGCGTACTATTCTTAGAATTGGTTTTCATGTCCTGTTTTCTAGGGCCCATACCAAGATGCTCTAGAATTCCTTCTTCCCAGTCGGGATATGTGTAAGAGGTTTTGGAAGATCTGTGTAGAATATCACAGCTTCTTCCGTCTCCAAGACCAGCCTAAACCCAAATCCAGGCCAGTTCTCTTAAGTCGGGGATCCTCCTTTCGGTACAGGTAAGCAAAGAAAAATAAAAAGTTATATTTAAGTAAAGTGTATGTGCGACAGTCTAAGTATCTCACACAGGTCTAATCGTCGTCTTTCAATTACAAGTTTGATTATTTCAAATAAAATTTTACTTTCTTTTGATTTAGTGCCATCTAGAAGGCATTTTCCACAACTGCAGTCATTCATTTCATAATATTTTTCTTTAGTGGCCGAACACAAAAACAACTGATAGACTATGTACGGGACACCAGCGTGAAAAAACCGCTGTATGAAAGGTGAGTACACATCTCTCCTGGGACGCGGACACCGCTTTGGATTGTTCATTTAAAAAAACAAAAATAAACTGAACACTCCTCACTCTTTATATTAGGGAATATAAAAAACTGTTTTCCTATCTATCAATCATTTGGTTGGTTGTTTGGTAGGTAAGGCATTCACATCAGTTTAACAAAGATGAAGACTTTATTCAGACCAGGTAAGTAAGTTACCTTGACAAACTGAACACACTTTTTGGTAACCATAGCACGTCTGTGTCAGCTTTTGTCCAATAATGGTGTATTAGCCTGATCTGAATTTGACTCTTTGTTAAATTGGCAAAGATTGCCTTGTTCCTTATTTTGGCCAAAGCTTTATACATGCGCTGGCAAATTGTAATTCGTCAAGTGACCATTAATGAAAGAATTTCCTCACAAATTACTGGCTTATCTTCATAACATTTCAATGGAGGACACTGGACCACCATGTGTAAAAAGTGCATTTACAAGAGCTTAAGCTGGGTACACACTAGGAAGACCTATCTGAATTCCTATCTGATGATTTATAAGTGCATACACACTTACACATCCTCAACCCAATGTGATGTGCCTGATGTCAGAACTGGGCGGGCATTTACATGTGCCCACCCAGTCGTGATGTGGGTTCCCGGCGGCCTCTGCAGCAAGTGTATGGGCGGTCGGATTTATATGTGGATTTTCCTAGCGCATAACTTGGTAGCTCTTAAAAACCTTATATATAAAAATATTCCTTAAATAAGAATTATTTAATGAATATACACAACGGTATTAAAATATAATATAAAAAAATAAAAAATGGAGGATATAAAATATCCAGAAGTTTGAAAAGAAGTCTAAAATGTCTCATTGACACTGCTATATGGCCTCAATGGGTTACAGTTTGTTCAGAAGTCCACTGGTAGACATACAAATGCATTGGATCAAATACAAAAATATTTTTTTTTCTGAAAGGGCTGTGTCCCTGAACTTCTTGCAAGATCAGCAATTGCCAGTTCATCTGAAAAGAAGTGTTAGAAAACCCCTTTGTTTTACAGTGGGAGATGTTGGTCTAATAAACCATGTAGAAATTTCTGACCAAAACTGAATTACTAGTCTCCAGCATGGTCTGAAGCACACTGTCAGACCACCTCTTGGCTCTAGGGATCATGGTTTTAAGAGCCACTCTATTAAAGCCAGACAAGATAGGGGACTTTACTTAAGAGATTTTAAATTAGGACTGAACTCTCTCACATGCTTAGGAGGCCTATGAACCATGACTTTCTTGGTCAGGCCGGTACTACCAGATCCACCAAAACTCAATCACTCTCTCATTGCTGGAAAGTTTAGCACCGAGCATAGCATGATCCAGCTGGTCTTAATTATGACCAGGGTACTTGCATTGTCTGATTGGGTTTGATCCTTGATCTAGACTATTGGAAACCACTCGTTCCAGCACATGTATTGGAAGCTTTGATTTCTCTGGAGTCCAAAGACCCTGCAAACAGTATTGAAGGACAACAACCCCTTCCAATCTCAAAGACTGACATTTTTTATAACAATCATCCTGTTCCAGATTGAGAATGGGAGACCTCTCCAGGAAAACGTGGTGCAAAATTTTCTAGATCTGGCTTCCGGAGATCACTGATGTATCCCCCAACTTTTAATTCCTCCATCCCTAGTGTCTGTGATAGATTTGAACCACTGGTCTCAAAAGAGAAGCAAACGGACTCCCATTTCAGGATTGCCTTTTTTTGGGCAGTCAGCCAATCTGTTCATCAGAGGATTTGGAAGCTGGAAAATTGACTCAAAATTAGCTATTAAATAAAGTAACTGCTGCATACAGCCCTAAAATTGTCACCCAGCTTCGATGGACGCTTAATAAAAAAAATTACGTTCCAGCAGTCAATGCGGATATGGAAGCTGAGGAAGTTTCACTTTTGAAGGCAAATTTGAAAATGTCTAAGCTCTTGTTACTGCATTCTATACCACAGTGTTCCAGTGTCGCCCATGGATGAAAGAACATTACATAAGATAAAAAGGCAACCAGGCAAAATTGATTTCCTCCTGTTTTGTAGACTAACCCTCTATGAATCTGTGTGAGAACATTCATTACTTTCTAAGATGAGGTTCAGGCCCTTGAATTAAAGTCCCAGTTGAGTCACTTTGAACTCATCTGGGTTTTATGTAGAATATCAGTAGTATTGCTTTCTCCATATATACAGTACATATTGTTACCAGCATTGAGAGTCTCTTTCCAGTAAAGATTTGTAACACTTGTATTTTGTTATATGAAGGGATCTGAAGAGAGACAATGTTTTTTGTTTTTGTTTTTTTTACTATGTATTTGTGAATGTGTTAACTTTTGTGTGATTGCAATATATAAATGTTGTCCTGTTCTTATATAGCACCAACATATTATGCAGTGGTGTAAGTTTGTTTTTACCAAGGTAGGCCTTACCCAATTTGGTGCTTACAATCTCTAATTTCTCTCCAAAAGGCACACAAACGCAGTGTACACAATTTAGTACAAAGGCGTAGAACCTACCATTATTTCTTTGGATAGTGATGAGACGTTCTAATATAAGACCCCATTGCTTTGAGGCTGCTAACTACTGTGCTCTTTTACAGACATTTAATATAAAACTGAGTGATAGCGGCAATTGCTCTCATACTATACACGTACAATAGGACAGAGTGCAAGCAGGAGCATAGTGCTTGTTATTCTCTCCCATATCTGAGGACAGTTGTTCTGACCTCTTGTGTTGAGTCTCTTCAACATTGCTTGTATGCCTAGTATCTGCTTGTGTGTTAACCAATGGGCTTTGGTGTCAGTGGCATCCTCCTGACTGCATTGCTCTCTGTCCTGCAGGAGACACAGCAAACCCAGAGTGTCCCCTTGCACTGTGATCCCTGACTCTCCAAAGCAGGTGCGTTAAGATGTATAGCCCTGGGCGCCTCTTGCTTTGCTGTCTCTGTTGCTTGTGGCTTTCTTATGCACTTTTTCTGTTTTTCTGTGGTGCCATAGAATCCTTTAGTCTTCTTTGCTGCTTATTGGCTAATATTTGCTGCCTACCTCCTTTTTCTGTTTCATGCTCATTGTGCCTTGCCTTTTGTCTTTTATAAGATGTATCTAAATGCAGCTTTTTGAAATCTAAATCATACTGAAAACATACATTAATTCCACACAGAAGTCCTGGATATCATTAGATACGTAGCAGGAAATGTAAATGTCATCTATTATATTCCATTATTGCATTTTTGCTACTCAGTGCCCCTGCTTGCTCACTCCCTTTGCTTGACTGTGTATTTCTTTTTGGCAATACCTTGCACCATTTCACATGAGCCAAGTCTATCTGCTGATCCATTCCTGGTTTGTACTGTTATTTCTCATGTTATTCACACTTTTTGATTTGCTTGGGAGGGGGGGGGCTTATGGCTATATTAAATGTTTTATAAATATAGAACATCATAATTTATAGTACACTGATTTTTAGAATTTATATTTTGTTTATTTTAATTTTTTTTGTTCTTTCTTGCAGATCATCTCTCTCGCTGAGAGTATGAAGACTCCTACTTTGCCTTCTCCTCTTATCCTGCCCCCCCAACCTGTTTCCATCCCTCCCACATCCCACCAGAAAGGCATTCCCAGAAATGAAAATATCTCAACATCTCATTGGCAAGCGGAACCTGTCAGAGGAGCTCCTGAGAATGCAGGCCCTCCGGCTCACTCTTCATCACAAGGTCTCTCCTCCCACCCTACCCTTTCCTTACAAAGTAGACATGATCCAGGAGATGTCCTGGATAGCGATAATGTACACCAGGGTGAGAATGTCAGGTTGTGGGTAACAGGTGTTTCTGATTCACTGCTCCTGAGTGAAGAGTTTATAGATGATGATCCAGCTGACATCTCCTTTAGTGGAGGAGCAGAGCTGTACACCTATGGTGGGAGAGTGGAGCCACCTGACCATGAGGACTTCTCGCCAGAAGAATATTATCTGGATGATGTGGATTCAAGAGACTTCAATGGTAATACAAGGCTAACTGATGCCAGTGAGTTGTTTGAAGTGAAGGCTCAGGCTAGTCTCATGCAGAGTCTTCTGAGCCCATCAGATAATGGCTCCCTCCTCAACCATCGCTCTGAAAGCAGTTCTCTCACAAACCTTAATGGAATTCCTAGCTTTTCTCACTCTGCCAACCACTCCACTGCCAGCTCAATGATCAACTTCCCCGCCTGCTCAGTGCGCTCAGAATCCAGCTCTGCTTTCCAATTTGGGGATATACTGGACCAGCTGGAACAGCTCAGCTACCCACCCACAACCACAGAGGACTCCAGCAGCTCTGAGGGCGACTCTTGGGATTCTGAGGAAGAGACCCCACTTGACATGAACTTATTTTTCAGCAATCCACTGACTCATTTTGCCAATTTAAACCAATTTGGGCTGCAGGATAAGAAGGGACCTCCTGATAACTGAAATATTTATTTATTGGGGTATATCAAGATCCAGCGTTAAGATATAATGGGAATCGGTCATAACTATGAATGCTCTGTAAGCTGCTGTTCTAAATGTTCAGGGATGGGCCGCTGTTGGTTCATACTTTGATTTTAATGTTACCGCAGTAACAAGTGGAGACATCAGTGGTTCATGAAGCGTATAACAGTCTAGCACAGCAGTCATGGTTGAACTGTGATTGATTACCTCTTGCATTGCAGCTATGGAAATTTTTGAAATATTGTATCATAATGATTTTATCCTTGGGTGTTTTATAATCAACCTCAAATTATGCCAAGGACTCCCCTCACCAGTGCACCCTTTCTTATCTCACCTACTCACGCAGTGGCTGGGTTTGATTTGGTCAGCTCTGCACATCTATCTCACATGCACCAAACTTTCCCCTGCATGTCATCACTAATCCACTTCATTTCTCTCTTACTAGAAGTGTGCAAATAACACGTTCCACCTATATATAGTTCCTGACCACCATCACATTCAGTACTAAGACTTTCCTTTGATTCACTGTAGTTTTCTGCAATACAAATGTAACTATTCACTATACTTAAGGTTGCTCTTCTTGATTCTGGCATAGTTGAAATAAGTCTCTCTGCCTGTCATCAGTGCTGTGTCTGGGTTTGCTGGTGCCATATCTGTGATGCTTCTCTAATGAGTTGTGGTGTTGGTGCGGACTTTAATACGACCAGTATCACTAGCGCACAGTTTGTGATCAAAAAAAGAACCTATAGCTTAGAAAACATTTTTTTTCTGCATGTCTATGATTATGATCTATTCTTTGGCCAACGAAGGGTCATTTATTTCAAGATTTGCTTTTCTTTATTACTCTTCACATTTGCTTTTTGGTGGCTTATAAGATTTCCTTAATTCGGTTTCCTAGCATCAACTAATCCTACTTGCAGCTAACCCAAGTTGGCTCTTCTAGAGCATATTCTCTACGAAGGCATGAAGTTTATGCAGAAAATGGTTCATGAATTATAATCTCTTCTTTGTTATACATCGCTGAGGAATTTCTCATCTGTGCATATTACCAATTAAAGTCTTTGCATGTCGTCTGCCGATCTACTGTAACAAATGCTACAGAAGCCATTTTCCAGAGTAGATGGCTATGAAAGGACACTATCTTGGTCTCTGTCAGTGCCTGCTGTTCCTATCACCAGAAGATCTAACAGAGACTGTTAATAAAGCGCTTTTTATTTTGCAAACCAGTCCACTACAATGTGGAAGGAAGCCTTAGTCCTCACAAGCTCGGTTGTATGACTTGAAATATTGGCATTTTCCTGGAAATGTATTTTGGCTTTTAGGTCCAGGGACACACACAGTCAACTGTAACAACTCCTATGTTCAAGTGGGAACTTGTGGCAACCAAATGGGGTTATACATACATGATTTTTTTTATCTTTATGTCTTAAGTCCTTGATAATGTTATGTTACATGTGTTAGTAGATTTTGTACGTTTTCTTAAACTTTGTTCTTTAGAAGTAACTGGCACCATAAATTAATCATTATGCCTGTTTCTCAACTGTAGCATCATCATCGTCCACAACAATATATTGGAAAGCGTACAGGACAGATCTGCTTTTTGCTAGAGGGAAAAAAAGAACAGACAAATATCATCAAATAGATATTCAGTAGCATCTTGTATTTCCTCCAGCTCATCTTTACAGCCAGAGGTGTAACTAGGTTTTGAAGGCCCCATAGCAAAGCTTCTAAGGGCCCCTATGTACCACCCAATGGTGAAAAATGTCTATAACACATGTAACTGACAAGGAAGATGGGGCCCCCTCAGCTCTGGCCCCATAGCAAAAGCACCCCTTGTACCTATGGTAGTTATGCCCATGTTTACAGCTATAACACAAGTGCCGTGTGCTATGGAAATTGCGACAATACTAATGATGTATTTAATAGTATAATATGAATTTATACTTACATTTGTTTTAATCAGAGCTGTATTATACCAGCTCTCTGCTCTGTCTGGTGCACGACTCCTACAACATTAGAAGGGGGAATGGCCCTATTACACTACATTGGTTTAATCGTTTATCCTTTTGCATTCCGCAACCACCAAAGTGCAACATATTCAGAGCAATTGAATGTGGTGTAAATGGGTCATTGGATAAGTATTTGCTATTGAGATATCTCTATTGCTCATTCTGTAGTCATTTTGCAAACATCCCCATTGCCCTTATAGGTGTTACATTCAGGTTATGTACAAACCCGTTAGTAATATGGAGGAGCTGAGATGTCCAGAACACTCATAATCAAGTTTCAAAGTTGCTTTTGGTATTTGCCAATTCTATTTTACTATCTAATTGTGCCTAGAATTATTATGGTTTGCTGGTGGTATCGCCATTGTGCAGCACCTATACGTATCTATACAAACCATCCCGGTGCCAATATACCTGCAGGAAAGGAGTGTTTCCAACATGGTGATCTGTTTTGTTTTGATTATGTGTTAACATTTTTAATACCAAATGTATCTAAATAAAACTAGGAGTGCTGGAGCTCTCCTCTTTTACACTTTTATATGGCTAACATTGTCCTTTTCTATATAAAAATCAATATTTAAAGTTGTACAAAATAAAAATAAAAAAAAGCAGGTTCCATCATTAGCAAGACAGCAGTTGCATGCAGTCTTTTATTACACTGTAGAGTTCTTACACCATTCTAATATGTAGCATCATTTGTTTTTCTTTACATACAATCACATATGGCGTAGTTAATTGTAATAACAGAATCAACAATGAAAAACAGGTTCTAAAATGTGCTTAATGCATTGCTGGAGCATTAAATGTTTTATCCTGATTTACTGTTGGTGCCCTTTTATTTAAACAGTGTTTTTTTTCTGTTTCTGGGATTTATCAATAAGCCATGCCGCACGGAGACGCCAGATTCAGCCGCACACAGATGCCACCCAGAGCAGTCTTAATCGGTCGCACACCAATATACAAGTGTCGCATAGCAAATTACTTAGTGCAGTCTCATGCAGCGATTTTGTCTCATTTGATTGCGACTAATGATGGGTACACGTGTCGATATATAATTTGTTAGAACATCAAATTTTATATCAGTAGTGCATCGGCAGGTGTGTACACACGATATGTCTGTGAACAACTTTGTTCACCAACATATCAGGTCGGCCCTGCAGCACAGCTTATGTCGATATGTTATGCAGATGCATGCGTGTACAGACGACCTGCCGACCAACCAATATGCCGGCCGCAGAAAACACAACAATGACATCGCTTTCAGTTCCTGTGGCCAGGGATGGCGGATTGGTGTATATGCAGAAATCGTTTGCACAGAACACTTGCCAAAACGGTGGAATGGTTTGCACATCAGTCGGGTGGCCGATCCATCGCTCAGGTCTGTACCCAGCATTAGGCGCACTTTTAGGCGAAAAAGACACTTGTTGCAAGCCGAGTCTCACGGGACCTGGCGTCCCAAGAAGGGCAGTTTGGCGTGACTGCAGCAATAGTGTATGAGGACCTATTTAGTTTTCCATATATTGGTAAGACTAGTGCTAAGGTACCATATATAGAGGAAGACGTATCAAGCCTTCTAAAGAGTGGAGGAGGTAGATTTACTAAAGCTTCTAAAACAGACTAGTGGTGGTGTTGCCAATACCAACCAATCATATTCTAGCTAACATTTCTCTATTGTATTCTCGAAAGTGATCGAATCTGATTGGTTGGTATGGGCAACACCACCACTCGTCTGTTTTAGAAGCTTTAGTAATCTACCCTAAGAAGTTGCTCATAGCAACCTATGGCAATGTTTATTGAAAAAGGACTTACAACAAATACAAAAAACTTCTCACAAAGCCTTACATAAAAAAACAGATAAGAGTTAAAATATGGCCAAAAATCATATGTAACATAAGCCCAAACCTAATTTAACATATAGACTATTCAAATATAGGCAAGGAAAACTAGACCTTCTACCGATCATGTTATAGAATGTATTTGATAAATTCTAGCTAGAACCTTTTTGTTGCTTCTCCATTCTAGAGGGCTTGATACGTATACCCCCATTATCTGTGGTACAATTAAGGCATTTGAATGTCTGATGATAAATTCTAAATACCAGTCTGGTCACAATTACACCATAGCAAAATGAGGGCCGTTGTAAGAAAGACCAATGTGGACTAAGATTAGGGCAGACTGTACTGTGTTCCACAGGTTTAGACCGCAACAAAACATACAAAGTAGTGAATAGACCCAATATGGCTTACCATGGCTAATGCTCTTTCTGGCACAGGGCACCAAAAGGTCTAGTTATGGCTCTGCCATGTACGTTATGTCATTTTTATCACCACTTAGCTTTATTACATAAATTTTACAATGGAATTTTCTTATTAAATAAATCCGGATATACTTTATTTCAGCACTTAGAAATAGTGTTGACTGTTTAAAACAATCTATTGATTGATGAAATCTATAACATACTATAGAATTAATGGTTATGCTTTTTGTACTTAGCCCACATTCTTCCATGATCATGTGCTAAGGATATCAGAAGTACGGTATCATAGTCTGGTAGTTTTATCTCCTCAGACTAAAGCAGTGTCATGTAATTAAGTATTCTGCTTTTCTTTAATTACATTATTTAAGGCTGGGTACACTGGCTATTAATTTCCCTTTAGAAATGCAAGTGAAGCTGCATGTCAGTCTCTGGCACATTTCACGTGGGCTTGTAACTAATGCTTTTACTTGCATTTGTAGGTCACTTAATTGACTTTGAAGCATTTAACTTGTTTTAAGCACGCTGAACGGAATAGGTATCATGCTATACACCAATGCTTCTAAAAGCGAGTCACATTGTAGTCAGTATGGCTGAGATCATTGGAAACAATGGTTTCTATGGTCAGACCCATTTTCAGCAAGTTGCACTAGCCTTAAAAAAAAAAAAAATACCTAGTACAGTGCATGAAATGTGCGCCAGTGGGTATCAGTCCTCACAGCAATCAGTAGGGGAGGTTTGTGACATAATACACAGTCTAGAAAGTCTCACTAGTAAACATTGCTTTAAATGAATGTGATTTCCATTACCTCATTTCCTCTGTATTTTTTTTAATATGGCAACACAGGTATTATCTGACATGAAGAATTTGGAACGCAAAACTTAATTGATTATTTGCATCCTGACGCTGTCAAAATAGACCACCAAAGGAAATAACTTAATAATAATTCTGTGTACATTGATCTCGCTGAAACAATTGCAAAGTGAACGATCATTAAAGTGGTACAAGGAGGGACTCCTATTTCTACCTAACCCATGATTGATGTCTTCAGCAGCCTGTAGATGAGAGGCATTCTGGATGAAGTTTGCATGCTTCCTCCTAATATGACTTATCAGGTTGCTGACTGCTGTCGTCTCTTAGCACCCATTTTCTTACTTTGGGCTCCATTTTCTTCATGTTTCTTGACTTCTCTTGTACTTTTTGCTTTGTATGTTTCTTTGCTGTTCAAGTTTTTGTTTTGCCTTTCTGTTTTATTATTGCTCTCTGCATGTTGTTTATTTAATGTCATCCTCTGAATATGTCTCACTGCTTCTCATTTATTTAGTGTAGAAATGCTTATTTTCCTTTTCATAACCTAAAATGTGCCATGTAATGTGTATACAACTAAACCCCAGCAATGATGCATCTCACCAGGGGCTTATCTATAATGGTTGCAGAGTGTGTGGTGCACACAGGCCCCTGGGTCTAATGGGACCCATACTGCACACATTGCACCCATTTATTCAATACTCACCTCACCGGAGTCCCGTGTCTGTGTTGGCATCGCCGTACAAATTGTTTGGAAAATGGTCGCCGCAGCCATTTTCCTGGCATTGTGCATGCAAAGTATGGAAATCACCAGGAAAATGGCTGCCGCGCCATTTCCCCGGTGACCTGTACATGTGCAGTAGACACTGGCACAGACTAATGCCCACAGTCTACTGCTGCACTCAGTGCACCGCCGGGTAGAGAGGCGGAGGTCCCGGATGGAGAGTGCACACTGGCCACTTCATCTCTTATTACACCCCTGCGTCTCAGAGACAGATATTGCATTTTCCAGATACACATTATATAAAAATTACTTATTGGGAAAGTTCCCTTAAAATACATTTTTTGTCTAATGTATTTTTTCTGGAAAGAGTAAAGCTGCATACACAAGTAAAGATTTCCTGTCCAACCATCCAACTAGTTGATTGGTTGGAATGAAAATCTGGTAAGGTATGAAAGCAAATGACAATCAGCAATTTACTCCCAAATGCCGGAAAATGGACAAAAACTGTTGTTTGAACAAATTGTTTAGATCAAACATTTAACAAACTTGTCTGACGGCCATTTTCATCTGTTTTCTGGCATTTAGGAGCAAATTGCTGATTATCATTTACTCCCATACGTTACCAGATTTTCATTCCAACCAAACAACTAGTTGGATAAGAATTGTGCAAAATTTAGGTCGGTATTTAGAAATAAAACAGGGAGTTGCAAAAATATTCAGTTGTAGAGAACGAGCAAGCCCTAGGTGTGCCCCGCCCTCCCCAAAGAAGTAGTGGCATGCTTGGGCATTGCTCTACCCTCATTCATTGCACCCTTGCTGCTTCTTACCTTAGGCAGGAAGTGAGGACGACATACTCTGCTTTTCAGATTAGGAGTGTGGTGCTGGGATGTGACACTGACTTTTAAGGAGCCGCAGCTGACAAATAAGCCACCAGCTGCTTCTCATAGGTCTCAGTAGTGCCGTGGGGACATTGAAAGCCTTGGCTGCCAGTGTTTTAGGGATCTCCTAAAAGGATATTTATTGTACCCATAGCGCTGCAGCGAACACTGGCCCTGATTCAGAGCTGGATGCTCTGAATCAGGGAGTTTTTTTTTATTTTGGAGCGGCCTCCAGGCTCCTCGCATAGCTGTGGGTGACCACTCACAGCTATTGCGAGCGGCCAGGATGATGGTCGCGATGGTCAAGACCATCAAGCTTGCGACGAGACCCTTGTGGTAGGGTCTCGTGGCCGCAAGCCCCAGAGAGCTTCTGGCTCTAATAGAGCCGGAAGCTCTCCCACTGACATCACTGGTGATGTCAGTGGGGCCGCCCACAAACGGCAGGTGTTCGTATGGGAATGCCTCCATTTGTGAAGCCACCCCCACGCCACGACTCCAAAACGGTGCGAGCTGTCGATTAAGATCGACAGCGGCCCCCTTTTGGTGCAAGACCCGGAGCGACTGAGCGCCTGTCGCTAGCCGGGTCTCGAGCATGCACACGTTGGAACCGGCTCCGGCGTGCGCATGCGCAGTGGCTTAACATCGACCCACTCGCGAGCGGGTCTGATCAGGCCCAATATTCCAAAAATGTATATAATAGATGCTTTTTCTGAAAATAAACAATTTATTAAATGTTAAAACAAATAGAACAATAAATGTATATACATGCATCCACTTTAGGCAAACCCAATATTGGTGCCCTAGGATTACCTAATGGTAGCACCAATACTTCAGGTTGTATTGAGATATTGGAAAGAATTCCGAGTTGGTAGTAACTGCAGCAGGACAAACCATGTTGCTCTTCAAGGGGTGCAAATACATTTATTGTATTGTAAATACTGGCTGCTTTGGGTTGGGTACGAGATACCGGCTCTCAGGATCCCGGCGGTCATATTCCTGACACCGGCATCCCAACAGAGCTAGGATACTTACCTATCAGTAGGTTTTCTAACCCCCCCCCACACTGCAGCTTAACTAACCCTCCCCCTAGTGCCTAACCCTTAACCCCAATTCTTACAGTCGGGATGCTGGCGCCAGGATTGTGACTGGTGTCGGAATTATGGCGCCAGCCACCCGGGATACAAGCTATGTAACGCTGCTTTTGCATGTCGCCCACAAACGCTGGACAGCTTTATTTTTACACTGACATTTATATTTGAACTAAGACACACACCTCCCCAACCTAAATCTCTGCACATGTTCTATCTCCCCACATGCAGTGAAACAAGGTGCAAAGTTACTTTGTTTTTTTTTTTTTGCTTTGTTCCCATCACAGAATCACTACGATTCAGAAGAAATAGCCCAAACTTATACTGTTGATTTAGAAGAAAGAAAAATAAAATTGCCTGGAATTAATTTTGGCCTTTAAGCAGATATAAGGTTAAAAGAGCCCTCCATACACCCCCACCACAAACACATGCTGTTTATTTCCTACTATACAGGGTAGAAGTGCTCTAAGCCAATCATGGGCCTAAGTTACATATGTTACCCAACTGCTAGTTTGCCATTCCTAAGGTTGTTACCACAGCTGTTGCTGCTAGAGATAAATTCCCTGCAGCTGATATTAACATTGAGTCTGCAAGCTAGCAGATACTGTACAGCTGTGTGCTATACACAACACATTTTATACATTATGGGGCATATTCAATTGCGCGCAAGCTTTTTTTGGGGGGGGGGGGGATTAATTAAAATAAAAGCTATTTATTTTTTTTTAGTTTAAATACTTTAGTTAAAAATTCGGGTGCAAAAAAAAAAAAAACACAGAAAAGTTGATTTTGGGGTAATCTCAGGCCATTTTTTTTCCAACCCAAAATTGACATGTAATTATTGAACCCATTAAGCCATCTGCAAGAAAAACCCAGCTGCGCAAGAATTTTGAAACATTTGCGACCAATTGATTATGCTGCTATATATGATTACTTTTTATTTGGTACACAGCCATGCTTTTCAGTCCTAGACCTCCCCTTATTCATGAAGTATGAAAGGTCATTAACACATGATTGTCACTTATACCCCTTTCACACTGCCATCAAGTAACTCGGGTTATTGCACATGAACGCACAGCAACTCTGGCTACTGGGTAGTGTGAAGGGCCCAGTTGAAATATCCCAGCATTTCTTCCTGGGTAATGAGCAGGGTTGAACACGAGTTCAATCTAGCTCGTGGTGCGGTGTGAACGGGTAACCCGGGTCCCGTTCACTGCGTAGGGAGAGCTGGCGCTTGGAGATGAGATAATCTCCAATCACCGGCGGTGATGTCATCAACCTGGCATTTTTGCCAGGCCACCAATCTGAAAGGGATCTCAGGCGGGTCGCACACGGAATGGAATTGTGCGCTAATCCTGGGTGCGACCCGCCATTTGCGATCTGAAAGGGGTGTTACTTTTATTTTATATTTGGGGTATATTTAGATTTATATTATGTTTATACAAGTATGCATTCTCAAAGAATGACAGATGTTAACATATTATAGCTTTTCACAAATCAGTTGTAAACATCATTAAGGGGCAGTAATCTGTCTTGTCCAGTCTTCAGCTACATAATTCCCACCTGTGTATTTGCAGGTAGAAAGGCACACATTAGACGATATGTCGTTCGATCCAGTGGCTCAGACGACATATCGGCCAGATGGGCGATATTGTCAGGGGGTCCCGTTGTTAGCGAGATCGTGCTGGGTACACATCGTTTAGTATGTACCCAGCATAAGCCTACCTGCACTATTTTATATAAAGATTGGTATCCTCTAGATTAGGGGTGGGCAGTAAGCGGGCCCCATATGTTTGCGAACTACAAATCCCACATGCCCTGCCACAGTTTTGCTATTTGGCCATTCTAAAACTGTTGCAAGGCATGCTGGAATGTGTAGTTTAACAACACCTGGAGGGACGCTTATTGCCCACCCTGCTCTAGATCTGTTTTGTTTCCTATTGTATACTTTATATGTGAAAATGTGGCTCATTGTCAGTGCTTCTATCTTCAAATGTCAATTCATATGTTCAACGAGCACTTTTAAATAAATAATTAAAACAAAATGCATTTAATATGTATTAATACAAACACGTGTTAGACGTAAACTGCTATAAAATATTTGTTTGCTTTCTACAGTTTTTGCAATATTCAAAAATAACCAACTGAACATATTTACATCAAAATGTTTACCAAAACAAAAATATCAATATATTATTCCAATATGTTGTCAGATATAGAGCCATATCCAATTAGCCCCGAACACTGTTCGGGCGCTAATTGATCGCCGAAAAAAGGATTTTTTTGCCGATAATCCCAGATTTTCACCAATATTTTTTTTATCCCTATCCTATTAATTTGGGCGCAATAAGCTCATGACCCTATCTGTACTCGCCTTTTTTTGGCCGAAAAAAACGGCACTTATAGTGGATTATTTTTCGGGGCACATCTTCGGGTCTCGAAAAAAAACCCCTGATAAGTGCCGTCATCATGCCAACTACGGGGCTAATTGGATAGCCCCAAGCGAGCTATTTAGCCGCGGTAATTTACCACGGCTAATTGGATATTGCCCTAAAACAAAAAAGAAATTTCCACAATTTCTAGATGGCGTTTTAAACTCAAGATCACTAATCAGTGCAAAAAGTGATACTATTCTTCCACAATTTATGGCACATTGCTTCCTATACCCACCTGTAAGGTTTCCCTGATACTCTGTGTTCCTTCTCCCTGTAGGTTGTCACTTGTCTCCAGTAACTCTCAGGGAGTCCTCTAACTCCCAGCCTGGCAGCTCCCCCTTGCTGAGCCCGGCATTAAGTGACATTGGTAGTTCCAGAACAGATGAAGGAGAAGAGTCTTTGGAGAACAAGGTAAGGACAAACAATGGTATTCCCATCACAGCGTTGCCTCATCACTGCTCACATAGAATAATGTAGTGTATTCACCTGCTGTGACATTTTGTTTTTATATTTCATTATCTTAAATCAAGGATCAAACATGGATTTATTCAGCCAATCTTACCACTAATCAACGTAATATTTCTCTACAGTCAGCTAATAAAAACAACTGTAAAACTTTTCTTGAATTACAATATAAAATAATTGATTACTTAATATTCAACCCTAATTTAATTGGTAACCACACCTCTGTAAGTGTATTTGGGTAAGTTCTAGCCACTTTAAACGTTTTCATTTGCAGTGTTACATGTTTTCTGTTAGGCTGGATAGATTGTACTGCTAAACAGCAACTCACGGTCTGGACTCTGGCTGGGCTCAAGACTCTGGCACTAGCCTTGCTCACTCCAATGCTGCACCATGATTTTCTTTTGAGATTAGATATAGATTCAATATTA
This sequence comes from Taudactylus pleione, assembly GCA_031769625.1. Lineage (NCBI taxonomy): Eukaryota > Metazoa > Chordata > Amphibia > Anura > Myobatrachidae > Taudactylus > Taudactylus pleione. Next base: position 2,569,435 of record JAUIMM010000228.1, on the reverse strand, counting down.
AGAGCTTGTTCTACCCATTTTGTACATTAGGGGTAATTCAGTTAGTTGTGATGACCGGTTTACACAGGTTAACGTGGATAAATTCAACCTTCGCATCTGCACACATTTTTTTTTCTATTCAATTAGCTGCGCAAGTTAACCTGTGTTTAAACCTATGGAAAGTTAACGCGGGTTGACTTTTGTAGCGCTTTCGTCGCAGCCCTTGAGCAGGTGAAAAGTCGGGCAAAACCACTATTTTTAGATAAAAATGTCAGGGCTTTGTTCACAACCCTTGGGACAGCCCCCTAATGATTAATTGGGCACTATGGATCGCAACTGCGATTACGCATGCAATCGGCCGATTGTCGCGTATGCATCGCAATGCGCATGTGCGAACCAGCTACTGCGATCAGGACTGTGATCGCAGTGACTACACAGACCCAGTAATTGACAGGAAGTACCGTTTGGAGGTGAGGGTGGTCGGCGAAATGCAGGCGTGTCAGTGTGTTTGAACTCCAATACAGGGGCATGCATAAATTAGGCCCTGCGATGCCATACGCAGCTTGGGCTTTCACTGCATGCGATGAGGTTAGCAATTCCTGGGTAAGGTCAGACATTGTGCAAGTGAGTGTGAGGCTCCGATTGTATTCAATGTTACCGATGTTTTCGCAGTGTTGCTAAGCATTACGGATGTGTGTAAGGCGTCCTTATGTTGTGCTCCGACGGCATAGTGATCGCAGAGGATTAGCATATCCTCTTAGTGTGACTGCGTGCGTAATGCAATCAGTTGTGATCCTTGCTGAATCAGGCCCTTAGTCGTTTGTAATTAACTGAGGGCCCCATTTACCAACGAAGCTAAATACCAGCATCATTTTCCATTTAGTATAGCAGTGATATTCAGCAATACTTACCTCTCTGGAGAGGTCCAATGAAGTCCTCCTTGTTGGCGAGGTCTTCCACTCAGCTGCTGGCAGCCTACGCTGCCAGCGATGGGCTTCTGTGTAATGCGCATGCGCGATGGCCTGTCTGCGCCTGTGCATGGCTTTTTTTTTACCCGGCGGGGACCCGGCAGTGCCTGGAAGTCTTCGCTTAAGGCAGAAAGGCAGCGCTGGGTCCTCATTGCCGGCAATGGAGACTGTATTGCTCTCGCCAGCTAAATATGTAATCTTAGATTACTGCTGTTTGTTGAATAAGGAAAGGATGACATAACTCCTTTAGCGAGCACTAAATGGGTTATGCATCGTTGATAAATTGGGCCAATAATGACATGTAATTTTTGCAAAATACAGAATAATGGGTTAAAAAATGTGGGACGTGGTATGTGAGGGTGCTGTATAGATGGGACAGGTATCTTCAGGATTGCAGCTGGGAGTTACAGGTGTTTTTTTTTTATCACGTCTTTAAAAGTGCCTTAAATTTATATAAAATGTAAACTGCAGACATTTTTATGCACCCCAAATTAATCTAGAGTACTTATTTGCTGAAAAACACTTGCTGTCTATCTTTTTTTCTCTTACCCAATGTTTAATTGCACTTTTTTGGGCACATGCTGATTTCTTCATTTTTTCCCCCATACGTAAGGCGGGTATTACCAGCCAGAATTACAACGCAAATGCAGGGATAAGCCTTTTTTAGATGAATTGTGCATTAAGCGGGAGTGCGCATACATGTGATCATCGGAATTACTGCACATTAAGTCAAGCCATAGTATACAGATATTTTATCTCAGTTAATCTGCCCCTAGGTGGTCTTGGGGCCTGATTCAGCGCCGATGTTGAAGCAGTGGAACAATGTTTTGCTACTGCGCATGTGCAAAATGTCCAGAAATCCGTTGACTGTGCACGCATGAACCCAAGTGTCCTATGCAGCTTGCAATTGCGTACGGTATTGCTATCACTTGAGAAGGGGTTTGCAATCTTTGGACATTTCAGGGTGGAGACTAGGAGGGTCCATTGCATTGGCGTGTCTGGGATATTATTATGTTCTTTCATACACCATGTAAACATTTTACAACATGTTAAGAGAATTACATGAATCTACTATAGTGAAAGAAAAAAAAATCTGTTGCCAATATTTTGCAATAGGAACGGGTGGTACAAGGGGACGACTAACCCTCCACCCCAAACGTTGGGTAGGCGCCAGTTAATTCTTTTGGGAGAGCAGCGTTCTGCAACGTGCCCATGCCGTGGGCCTCTCTCCTCTGGCGTTCATTAGCCACTGATGCACCCAGGATGTCCGAGTCCTTGGACCCTGCTACAGCCACAAGGCCTGTCTACCTACATTGTGCCACTACTACTTAGGTGCCCAAGTACCCTACTGCCCTCACAATGAGTTTAGAGCCTGATGGCGCATTCTGCATCAGATGCACTACAATGTCCAGCAGTGGCGGATCTAGACTTTACCTTTGGGGGGGGGTGGTTTAAGAATAATACTAACTCCCCCCCTTTAATAATATGATCCACAAGCAGGCTCCTCCAGCCCCACATATGCACCAGTCCCCCCACATTAACAATATGCTCCACTGTCCACTAGCAGGCTCCCCCCAGCCCCACATGTGCACCTGACCCACCCACCGACCCCTAATGATATGCTCCACTTTCCATAATGACTCAGCAAGAAATAATCTGCATTCACCACAAGACCACCGGTCCGTCACAGCCCAGTCTGCTCCACTGCTCAGGATGGCGCCCGCCTCGACGAATCTTCAGTGTGTCACTCCTTACTGTCTTCACTGCGCATGCGCAAAGGAGAACAGGGGTTGGGGGGAGCCAGCCGCAGAAGAGATTGTACTACAACCCGCCGCGACCCGAGTACCAGCGCAATGTGCAGGTGACAGAACTCCTCCATCTGCCAGAGTCTCTGGTGCTGCGCCACGGTAACCTGCACTGTTGATGACAGGCAGCAGCTGCGCTAGCGGCTGCCCGACTGAGCCTGTCTCTCTGTAAATAAGTGGCCAGGGCTATTGGGAATCGGGGCTTTGTGTATGGGGGGCAACCGCCCTGATTACCCCCCCCTGGATCCGCCACTGATGTCAAGTAAACCCTGTAGGTTGCTACTAAATAACTCCTACTGGTGAGATTCCCGCATTTACTACTGTTTGGTGAAGTAGGGAGCAGATAATGTGAGTGTGTTTGTAGTGAGTTGAAGAGGGATAAAGTACCAACCAATCAACTTCTAACTGTCATATTTCCAACACAGGGTCTGATTCAGTACGGTTTGCAACTGTGATTGCAATAGCGTTTACACACGCAGTTCAACTGCGATAGTATGCTAATTAATTGCGATCGCTATGCCATCACAGCACTACATAAGGACGCCAACTTTACCTTAAACACATCCGTAATGTTTAGCAAGACTACAAAACCATCGGTAACATCGAGTAACATCGCAGCCTCACGCACACTTGCACAAGCTCTGACCTTACTCAGAAATTGCTAACTTCATTGCACTCTGAGTCCTCAGGCTGCGTAAGGTATCATAGTGGCTAATTTATGCACGTCCCTGCAATGGCCTTCGAATGCCCTGGCACACCTGCGTTTCGCCGACCACCCCCCCGTCACCACCCACAAACAGCACTTCCTGTCAATCACTCTGCGATGGGTTTGCATGGTCACTGTGATCGCAGTCCCGATCACAGTGGCCAATTCGGGCACGCGCACAGCAGTGCATGAGCAGAAATCAACAATCGGCCTATTGCATGCGTAATCGCAGTTGCGATCGGTAGTGACTCAGACCCACAGCCTGTAACATGACAGGAGCTGATTGGTAGGCACTTTATCTCTCTCCAAACTTTGATCAATCTCCCTAGTCACACTATACATAATTAGCCCCAAATTGCAGCATTTGCGTGCCCAAAGCGAACAGCGGTCCCAGTCACCTTCTGGCCACTGAAAATCATGTTGGCAGCTGATCTGCCATCCTCTCTATTGCACTAAAACATTTCCTTATTTGCTGTGGTTTAAGATGGACAATATACAGTATGTGATTTGTCCATGTGGATTTGCTACAACAAATGTGCTGCGTATCACTTGCCACATGGTCTATTTGGTATTTAGGTAAGTACATGGCTGCCGGAAACATACAGATTGTTACCCAAAGTTTACATACATATTACATATTGTGGAAGATATCACATGATGCTGCATACTGTACATAATACATATTGTGGAAGATATCACATGATGCTGCATACTGTACATAATACATATTGTGGAATATATCACATGATGCTGCATACTGTACATAATACATATTGTGGAATATATCACATGATGCTGCATACTGTACATAATACATATTGTGGAATATATCACATGATGCTGCATACTGTACATAATACATATTGTGGAATATATCACATGATGCTGCATACTGTAGAATTGTCTTGTTTCCATGGGTTGCAGATGGACGAGACCTATTACATCACCAAGGAAATACTAAGCACAGAAACTTCTCACCTGAAGGATATTGAGGTGATAACTGTGGTAAGCATTCAATTAATAGATCATTCCCCATCTCCTCCTATCAACTTTCCTTATCCCATTCTCCTCTCCCATGTAAGTCCCTACATTTGTCCTAGTGTTCTAATCAGAAGGGCCTCCTCCGCTCCACCTGCCCTGTGTGATTGCTTCATAACAACAGAGTGACTGTTCTAGGAGGTGGACAAAGGCTGGTTAGCTCTCTAACTAAATATAGAGAGGTCTATTTACTAAGCAGTGTTAGGAGACAGAGTGAAATGTGATAAGGTACCAGCCAATCAGCTCCTAACTGTCATCTCACAGGCTGTGTTTGAAAAATGACAGTTGGGAGCTGATTGGCTGGCACCTTATCACTTTTCACTCTGTGTCCTAACACTGCTTAGTAAATAGACCCCATAGGGTTTCCAATGTGATGTGACCCCTCCATAAGGAATTCCATTTATAGATGTCATATTATTGTTCCCATACCTATTATTTTCTGTTAAAACAATGTCCATAGTAAAGTAAAACAGTAATTTCTAGACTTGTACTAACTTAACCATATTTAAAGACTAGGGGGCAGATGTATGAAGCTCTGGAAAATGATAAAGTAGAGAGTGATAAACGACCAGCCAATCAGCTCCTAAATGTCATGTTACAGGCTGTGTTTGAAAAATGACAGTTGGGAGCTGATTGGTTGGTCATTTATCACTCTCCACTTTATCACTTCCCAGAGCTTAATACATCTGCCCCTAGAGGTTTAAAGATAATTAATGCTGGGGAAATCTATATATCGATGTGGCACTGTAAGATGGTACAGTAATATGCATACTGTAGCTAAATGTATTGGAAGTCTATAATGAGAATACTGTCCAGGCATACTAGTGTAATGTAGCAGGTACTAATCAGGACTCTAGGCTCCCTGGCTGGCGGTGACGTTTCCTCTGTATAATGAATGTCTATGGGATCTGATGTGCGTCTCTTTGGCAGTGGCTGCTCAGAGCTCTCCATAAGGGAGGGGATCTGCGGGGAACATTGGAGCAGCAGATGAAGCCGCTGTTTTCTTGCATGGAACCTATACAGCAATTTCACCAGGATTTTTTGCAGCGTCTTGAGGATGTCCTAAACCTTTGGTAACAACATAAGGATATAATGCCTGTACCCTAACTTTATTTTTCTTGATAAAAGCATCAGGACACATTGAAACTCAAACATATGAGGTTTGATACCTTCTGGGTTGGTATGAAATTTTGATGTTTGTGTGATCAAGCAGGTAGACTATTACATCAATTTGAGACTGACAAATGTTGGGGCAGAGAAAGAGAATAAAAGTATAATGTAATTAGTAAAGGCACCCAACATATGCCATGTCACCTCAGTCTGCCTGGCCACCCATCTCTATCTGCTGCTCCGCCCCCAGCATTGTCCCATCCTGCCCCCCTATATCTGCTACTCTGCCCTCAGCGCTGTCCCATCCTCTCCCTCTATCTGCTGCTACGCCCCAGCACTGTCCCAACCTCTCCCTCTATCTGCTGCTACGCCCCAGCACTGTCCCAACCTCTCCCTCTATCTGCTGCTACGCCCCAGCACTGTCCCAACCTCTCCCTCTATCTGCTGCTACACCCCAGCACTGTCCATCCTGCCCCTCTCTCTATCTGCTGCTCCGTCCCAGCACTGTCCCAACCTCTCCCTCTATCTGCTGCTATACCCCAGCACTGTCCCAACCTCTCCCTCTATCTGCTGCTATACCCCAGCACTGTCCCAACCTCTCCCTCTATCTGCTGCTACACCCCAGCACTGTCCATCCTGCCCCTCTCTCTATCTGCTGCTACGCCCCATCACTGTCCTAACATCTCCTTCTATCTGCTGCTACGTCCCAGCACTGTCCCAACCTCTCCCTCTATCTGCTGCTATGCCCCATCACTGTCCCAACCTCTCCTCTATCTGCTGCTACGCCCCATCACTGTCCCAACCTCTCCCTCTATCTGCTGCTACACCCCAGCACTGACCATCCTTCCCCTCTCTCTATCTGCTACTCTGCCCTCAGCACTGTCCCAACCTCTCCCTCTATCTGCTGCTACGTCCCAGCACTGTCCATCCTGCTCCCCTCTCTATCTGCTGCTCCGCCACCATCACTGTCCCAACCTCTCCCTCTATCTGCTGCTATGCCCCAGCACTGTCCCAACCTCTCCCTCTATCTGCTGCTATGCCCCAGCACTGTCCCAACCTCTCCCTCTATCTGCTGCTATGCCCCAGCACTGTCCCAACCTCTCCCTCTATCTGCTGCTACACCCCATCACTGTCCCAACCTCTCCCTCTATCTGCTGCTATGCCCCAGCACTGTCCCAACCTCTCCCTCTATCTGCTGCTACACCCCAGCACTGTCCCAACCTCTCCCTCTCTGCTGCTATGCCCCAGCACTGTCCCAACCTCTCCCTCTATCTGCTGCTACGTCCCAGCACTGTCCATCCTGCTCCTCTCTCTATCTGCTGCTACACCCCATCACTGTCCTAACCTCTCCCTCTATCTGCTGCTACGTCCCAGCACTGTCCAAACCTCTCCCTCTATCTGCTGCTACACCCCATCACTGTCCCAACCTCTCCCTCTATCTGCTGCTACGCCCCAGCACTGTCCCAACCTCTCCCTCTATCTGCTGCTACGTCCCAGCACTGTCCATCCAGCCCCCCTCTCTATCTGCTGCTACGCCCCAGCACTGTCCCAACCTCTCCCTCTATCTGCTGCTACGCCCCAGCACTGTCCCAACCTCTCCCTCTATCTGCTGCTACGTCCCAGCACTGTCCATCCTGCTCCTCTCTCTATCTGCTGCTACACCCCATCACTGTCCTAACCTCTCCCTCTATCTGCTGCTACGTCCCAGCACTGTCCAAACCTCTCCCTCTATCTGCTGCTACACCCCATCACTGTCCCAACCTCTCCCTCTATCTGCTGCTACACCCCATCACTGTCCCAACCTCTCCCTCTCTGCTGCTATGCCCCAGCACTGTCCCAACCTCTCCCTCTATCTGCTGCTACGTCCCAGCACTGTCCATCCTGCTCCTCTCTCTATCTGCTGCTACACCCCATCACTGTCCTAACCTCTCCCTCTATCTGCTGCTACGTCCCAGCACTGTCCAAACCTCTCCCTCTATCTGCTGCTACACCCCATCACTGTCCTAACCTCTCCCTCTATCTGCTGCTACGTCCCAGCACTGTCCCAGCACTGTCCCAACCTCTCCCTCTATCTGCTGCTACACCCCATCACTGTCCCAACCTCTCCCTCTATCTGCTGCTATGCCCCAGCACTGTCCCAACCTCTCCCTCTATCTGCTGCTATGCCCCAGCACTGTCCCAACCTCTCCCTCTATCTGCTGCTACACCCCAGCACTGTCCCAACCTCTCCCTCTATCTGCTTCTATGCCCCAGCACTGTCCCAACCTCTCCCTCTATCTGCTGCTACGTCCCAGCACTGTCCATCCTGCTCCTCTCTCTATCTGCTGCTACACCCCATCACTGTCCTAACCTCTCCCTCTATCTGCTGCTACGTCCCAGCACTGTCCAAACCTCTCCCTCTATCTGCTGCTACACCCCATCACTGTCCCAACCTCTCCCTCTATCTGCTGCTACACCCCATCACTGTCCCAACCTCTCCCTCTCTGCTGCTATGCCCCAGCACTGTCCCAACCTCTCCCTCTATCTGCTGCTATGTCCCAGCACTGTCCATCCTGCTCCTCTCTCTATCTGCTGCTACACCCCATCACTGTCCTAACCTCTCCCTCTATCTGCTGCTACGTCCCAGCACTGTCCAAACCTCTCCCTCTATCTGCTGCTACACCCCATCACTGTCCCAACCTCTCCCTCTATCTGCTGCTACGCCCCAGCACTGTCCCAACCTCTCCCTCTATCTGCTGCTACGTCCCAGCACTGTCCATCCAGCCCCCCTCTCTATCTGCTGCTCCGCCCCAGCACTGTCTCAACCTCTCCCTCTATCAGCTGCTACACCCCAGCACTGTCCATCCTGCCCCTCTCTCTATCTGCTACTCTGCCCTCAGCACTGTCCCAACCTCTCCCTCTGTCTGCTGCTACGCCCCATCACTGTCCTAACCTCTCCCTCTATCTGCTGCTACGTCCCAGCACTGTCCCAACCTCTCCCTCTATCTGCTGCTACGTCCCAGCACTGTCCATCCAGCCCCCCTCTCTATCTGCTGCTCCGCCCCAGCACTGTCTCAACCTCTCCCTCTATCAGCTGCTACACCCCAGCACTGTCCATCCAGCCCCCCTCTCTATCTGCTGCTCCGCCCCAGCACTGTCCAACCTCTCCCTCTATCTGCTGCTACGCCCCATCACTGTCCTAACCTCTCCCTCTATCTGCTGCTACGTCCCAGCACTGTCCCAACCTCTCCCTCTATCTGCTGCTACGTCCCAGCACTGTCCATCCTGCCCCCCTCTCTATCTGCTGCTACGCCCCAGCACTGTCCCAACCTCTCCCTCTATCTGCTGCTACGCCCCAGCACTGTCCCAACCTCTCCCTCTATCTGCTGCTACGTCCCAGCACTGTCTATCCTGCCCCTCTTTCTATCTGCTACTCTGCCCTCAGCACTGTCCCAACCTCTCCCTCTATCTGCTGCTACGTCCCAGCACTGTCCATCCAGCCCCCCTCTCTATCTGCTGCTCCGCCCCAGCACTGTCTCAACCTCTCCCTCTATCTGCTGCTACACCCCAGCACTGTCCATCCTGCCCCTCTTTCTATCTGCTACTCTGCCCTCAGCACTGTCCCAACCTCTCCCTCTATCTGCTGCTACGTCCCAGCACTGTCCATCCTGCCCCCCTCTCTATCTGCTGCTACACCCCAGCACTGTCCCAACCTCTCCCTCTATCTGCTGCTACGTCCCAGCACTGTCCCAACCTCTCCCTCTATCTGCTGCTACGTCCCAGCACTGTCCCAACCTCTCCCTCTATCTGCTGCACTGCCCACAGCAATGTCCCATTCTGCTTGTATAGTGTTCAAGTCATGGTGATATATATTAGGTGCTCGCAAGTATTATTAAATATGTGCCACAGAGAAGGGCTCCTAGTTATATTTCTGTTTACAGTCACAATATGTACTAATTATAATTTCAATATTGATATATATTTATAGCTTTGTATTACAGCCTACACAACCTTTTCATATGGTATATCTATCATACAGCCTAAACAATCATGACTGACATGAAGACTGTCCTTTCTTTTGTGCACAGTCAGAACGGGTATTACTGTATCTGTTTTTGTAGGGCAATAATATAGTTTATCTCTATGGAGGGGAGGGTGGTTTGGTGCAGGACAGCATAGGGGGGAGCAGAGAGGGTAGTATTGTTATTAGCCTTTCATTTAATACACCTATGGACAATTAGAACCATGTTGACATATTGTACCTAGCTATCTATATTTTATATGTCAACATTTTGACCATGTCAAAATGTTGACATTTAAATCTAGGTAACTGCTCATAGTTCTACTGTGACCATGTGTTCAAAAAGACAACATGGTCAAAATGGAGACTTGTACCTGCCTATATTTTAACTTGCTGAGTGCTATTTAGTTATTGATTTGCATTTCAAACAGTGCTCTGTGTACGGGAAGTATTTTGTCTTATTTAAAAGTGCAGGATGAGACTTGATCTATATCATCTATGAGTTATTATTATCATCCATTTATGCATTCACTTTAATTCCGAGTTCAGACCATTCAGACATTCTGCGCATGCAGACATCGGATGACACCTGTTTTTAGAGGATTTTCCGCAAAATATGTTTAATAAATATGCCCCTTAGTATAATAAAGGACACTGTGTCACATATCTTCACACCAAGATGTTAGAACAAGTATTAGGTTGATACAGGGATGGAAGATCTACAGTGCCTAGATAGACAGTCAATATATTGACATGCAAATGGTTGACAGGGTCAAATGGTCTACAGTTAAAAGGTTGACACAAAAAAGGTATGATTTGTAGGGTTAGGCACTTGACAGAGGGTTAGGCTGCGGAAGGGGACGGTTAGGGTTAAGCACTAAGAGGAGGGTTTGGATTGGGTGCTAGGGAAATGGTTAAGCTTAGGCCCCAGGGGGAGGGTTTGGGTTGGGTACTAGGGGGAGGATTAGGTTAAAATAACAAAATAAAGTGTAAATCTTTTCTGTTGACCATTTGTGTGTCGACCTCTTGACACTGTCGGCCTTAGTCCATTTCAACCATTTAACAGTTGCCCTTTTGACCCTGTCAACCATTTGAGCCTGATGACCTATTACCCAGGGTCGTAACTAAGAGTGTGCGAGCAGAGTCCACGGCTCCTGTACCTGGCTAGCAGGATGCCTGGAATGGTACTCTGCAGCCAGAAGCTCTGCAGCAGTGCTGCCTGGAGCATCCTTAGAACACTTCAGATGGCCACACCGATGCTCCTACAGCCTCCCAGAGCATCTGGGTATTGCTATAATTATCGGTGATTATAGCCCCGCTCCTCAACAAGACTTTATACAGAGGGTGTGTGGCCTGCACAGGGCGCCACAGGCCTTAGTTACGGATTTACTATTAGCTGTCGACCATTTGATGTCAACCTATTGACTGTCTATCTAAAAACTGTCGATCGTTCAATCCACACCCATTAGGTTTTGTAGAACATTTTCTGTAATTAAGTTTTTTTTCTGCTTGTGATAATTCAATGTGAGTGTGTTTCTATGTATATCTATATTACTACTAAAATGACAGCTAATGCCGTAATTTTGAGGACTATAATCTGTTCTTGTTACATTGTGTCCTTCAGTGTAAAGCTCTTTTGTGTTTATTGGTTTTGCTCTGATGTTCAATCACATGTATGTGTTCCCAGGGAAGGACGATCTGCACATGCCAAGGACATGCAAATACTTGGAGACTTCATGCTAAGGAATATGACTGCCTTAAGGGTGAGATTCTAGAAGTGTTTCCATGATCTACAGAATGCACAAATCCATTTTTGATGTTTTACCTGTCACAGAATATAACCACAACCAATGCGTTCTCTCCTGAATTATGCAAGCAATAGGGGGTAAATTTACTAAATTGATGTTGTGTTTCTGAAGCTAAGTCACACATTTACTAACAGACCATTTTTTATTTTTTTTAAGTGTTAGTAAATGTGTGATTTATCCCCAGAAACACACCATCGATTTAGATCGATCTAAAATTGACCTTTAGTAAATGTACCCCTAAGTGTTTTCCAACATGCTACATATTTAAGTATAAAGCCAGTCTGGTTTGGGTGAACTGTGCAGTAATTACTATGTTTAGCCTATTTGATCAAATTTTATCATGGGTCTGTACATCCACAGTATAGAAATGAAGCATTAAATAGGCTCACGTGTGACATTGAGCTTTGGGGTAGACCCAAACATTTTTATAAAACTGTACTGGAAGTTCATCCAGTCCCAGGTGAGAGAGATGGTGAAGGTTTGGCCTCCTCTAATGTGTGTCGTTGTAATGTTGCTGCCACAGTGGTCCCAGTATAATGTGATTCTCCCCAAAACGCCAGTTTACCACTCTGTTAAACATAAAAAAATCTCCTTGTAGTCTCCTTGTAGTCACGCTTGCCTACTTTTGAGGACTCCCTTCTGGCACAGCGAAGCCATTTGCATCACCACGGCCCTGCCTTTTGCTGCAAGATTACACAATTTCCTGTATTGTGCAGCAGGTTGTGGGGCCGTGATGCAATTTGCAGATAATCACATCATTACTAGCACACCCTACTACACTGGACAAGTGGCCAGGATCTGGGAGTCTACTCTCCCGGGTCTGCAGTTGAACTACATGACATTTAGGAGTCTCCTGGAAATTCTGGGAGAGAAGGAAAGTATTGTTATAGTCCAAGTGGGAAATACATTTTTATAGATAGTTGCTAATGAAATGTACTTTAATAAAGGAAACATGTAAAACGCACAATTTAACCCATTTTTTTAAGCTTTTTAATATGGACCCTGTCAGCATATTGGGTCTATGTGATAAGTTTATATATTTAATATCATATACTGTAACCCTAACACCTCTAAGAGTCCAATTGGAGAAAAGCACTATATAAATAAAATGATTATTAAGTGTTCCCTCAACGTAAAAGTGACTGCATCATGAATGTGTTTATCCATCACAAACCTGACAGTATGATTATAAGTACATTATAAGGGTGAGCTACATAAAGCATCATAAACGTTCTGGTGAGTAATAAAGGGACTTATATGGGATACTGATGGGACAGTCGGGACTTTCAGCTTTGACAAGCTCAGACTGACTAAAGCAGGACGGTCTTCTATTCACAGCAAGTAGATAATAACACATCATTTTAGCTCACATTCAGGATGCTAAGGTGCAAAACTCTCATTTGACAGGGTGGAAATGTATTTTTTATCCATAGAGGATCATCATTTTGTGACATCGGTATCAAATTCATTTAACATCTTTACAACTAAAGTTTATCAGGGAGCTCCAGGAGGTGGGCGCTTGGAAGGGAGACCCTGTGGCTCTCTGTACATATTAGAAATACAGAGGAAAATGTTTGTTTCCAATAATCGTTTTAGGAAAAGGCGCATATTACGCGTATATTACATGTGACGTTCTTATCCTATTCTATTGGTCATCAATGTGACTCTGCAGCTGTCTCTGTCTTAAGCGCTCTCCCACAGATAGGTAACGGGTCCTGGTTCTGGAGATGTCAACCTTTATCTATATTTATAAGTGAGGCTTATGGACATATTATAGTATATTTATACAGCCTGTTTCGCAGGCAGTGTTTATTCTTCAGTTGGGCATGAATGCACCTCTTGGTTGGGGAGGTAGCCTTTATTTTCATCCTCCCCAAAGGTATCAGCCATAGGGACCCCCAAGTCACACACCATTAATAAAGAATAGTGTGCCACGTGTACTGATAATCTCTGCCATGTGGTATGCTGCCAGGATAATGCTGGCAAGAAGCGTTCACACTGTGCATCTGCATGTTTGTGCAGGCAGGCCATGGCCCCACCTCTTATGGTGTATATAGGGACATGCCGGGGACTGCATGTGTCAGTCCCCATCAGTGGATTGGCTGTTACTGAATATCGCTAAAGGCAGGGCCATGTTATTCATAAGGTTGACTAGGCCGAAGCCTTGGGGCCCTGCCGGCCTAGAGGCCCCGCAGGTAGAAGTTGCAAGGCGCACTGAGGTTTGTTTTGAGACAATGGGGGGAAGAGACAGCGGACCAGTAGCGCATTAGCGTCACACACCAGAGCGGACTCTGTAGCCTACTGGTAAGTGCACAGTGCGGGACACCGCCACGACGCACATACAAAACCCTGGAGACCACCTTTGGTGTGAGGGAGGTGTACACCATACGGGAAGAGGACCCCCTCCCCAGCAAGGGTCATCTTACACAATTCCATGTCCTAACAGAAAGAATATATAAGAATTTTCTTTTACCTCCTATTTTCTTTTCTTTTTTTCGTATTAACACCCCCACATAAATTACAATTAATTGATTCTTCTATAACCTCTATTAATAAGATAGTTAACTGCTTCCTTAGTGCAGTGAAACAAATTGTCTCTTATATTGAAACAATTATCCATAAATTATATATTTTTTTAATAAATAATACAAATTTTATTAACTTCAGAATATTACAGTATTGAACTATTATGCCCCGGAAATTTGCTTTCCTGATAAGTTCTACTTGTGCAATAATAATATAAAATAAATTGTGAATAGAGTTCTTCAGGAGACCCTCAAAATGGAAATAGGGCTATGTACTGCAGTCTTGTACCTACCATACCAGGGTCAGGCTGTCTGCTGTAGTGGGGTGAAAGATTGAAGTGACGGAGGGGGCCCAAAATACCTGAAAGCCTAGGGGCCCGGCCATGTTAGCTCTGATTAAAGGTTATTGAATCTGCTCTTTGCTGGCACATTACCTGTTTCCACAGCCTGCTGATATCCAGCCTCATAGAAATGAATGTAAAGTGCTGTAGCTCTTACACACACGCTGTACAAATATACTGACATATAAAAGCTGTGATTTCCCAGAGGAATAAATAAAAATAATTGCTGATCAATAGTACTGAGGACATTTATTTCTGAATTCTGACTTTCATACTAGTCTATTAGCTGTACTTCTAAATTAACTTGTTATAATAAACTGTCATCCAGGGTCTCACAAGCGTATGGCCCAGTTCTGGAAGTGGTTGTACAATACTGTGTACTGCGTAGCTGTATTCAGTTTGACATAAAATAATGACATGGTCACAGGGGCGTAACTAGGTATTTGACGGCCCAAAAGTACACGTTTGTAAGGGCCCCTATGTAGCATCCAATGGTAAAAAATGTATATAACACATGTAACTGTGACAAGGAAGGTGGGCCCCCTCAGCTCTGGGCCCCATAGTAGCTGCACCCTTTGCACCGCTGGTAGTTACTACCATAGGTGCATGGGGTGCAGCTGCTATACCTAGCCAAATACCTAGTTACGCCCCTACGCCCATGCATTATCAGATGTAATGTGCATGCTGCCACATAATGTGGATTTGCCCAGTGATTAGCTGAAATTAGGTTGGGGCTCCATCATTTGCACAAAATGGTGACAGATTAAATAGTTCCTTGTAGAAGTGGCAGCATCACTGCTGTCTGTAAAAAAAAAAAAACACTTGGACTCTTTCCCTGCAGGCCCTGCTCCCATCTCTGCATAAACTAGAAGAAGTGTTCCTGGAAATGCAGAGGAAGTCTGCTGGGCAGCAGGAGGTGGAAATTCTGCTGCAGGAATTTGAGCAACAGAGAGTGTGTTATCTGCCGCTCAGCTGCCTTCTACTAAAGCCTCTACAGCGCCCCCTACAGTATGAGAAACTGCTGGAGAGGTTGTGCCGCCATTATCCCCCATTGCGCCATGATTATAACAACTGCCAAAGTAAGCCTTCCCTATCTGCTGAGTTCATCTTTAAAAGTACATTATTATGGAAAATTTGTTAATTTTGTGCTTTGTGTATCATTCAACTTCAAATGTTTTATTAATTTACCGTTTTAGGGGCCTATGTATCATAGCTGGGAGAGAGATAAAATTGTGAGAGAAAGTACTAACCAATCAGCTTCCAATTTACATTTTGCAGGCTGTGTTTTAAAAATGATAGTTAGGAGCTGATTGGCGATTTATTTGTTACAATTTTATCTCTCTCCCAGCTTTGATACAAAATTACAACATCTCAGTTACCACTACATTCACTCCTGTTACCAGGCTCTGGTTATCCAGACATACCACCCAATTGTCCTGATTTGTGAACCTTGATAGGGGCAGATATGGTATGGTGGATGATATATTGATATGAGTGGGTGTTGTTGGGCACATTAGGGGCTTTGGGTAATTTTATCTAATTGTGCCTGCATACATGTTGTGAGGTATTGGTAACACTGTAAGCTAATAATTAGTGGCAATATGATGTGCTTATTCTTTACTGCATAGTGAAACTAAAGCTGGCCATGGACTTCTTTAGATGGCTGTTTGCAACAATATAATCTGCTGTTGCGTTTGCCCCCAAACACCCTGAAATACTGCTGAAAATGGTGGTTCCAACCTGCAGGAGTAATCCAACATGTTTGACCTCTCCCAACTAGTTGGACATCTATTGTTTCAGAGTAGGGGGTTGTTGAACACTTTTCCCCAACTGAACAATCCGCTATTAGAAGTGTAATAAATAAATTAATGAATTATCACTGTACCACCTGGGGTATGGGGAAGAGCCATGGTGCTATTGGTGCCAGGCCTAGTTATACACAGGGTCCACACGCATTTCTGTGGGCCCAACTGCTATAGGGAAACCAGCCCTGATAGCAACTGGGCTGGTTGGAGGCATGGTGTGGGTGGACCCTATCTATGGTGCCACCAGCCAATACTGGCAATGGCCATTGCTGCTTGCTCCAAAATCAGGGGGGACATCATGTCAGTTTTCAACCTGATTTTGAGGAAACAAGCAATGGGCTGTAAGTGACATTTTTATACCTCTGACAGCTGATTGGTCAGTTAGGGGAAAAGTGTCCAGCCTTCCCCCCACACTGAAATGATAGTTGTCCAATGAGAAATCATATAGTTTTGGGCTGTTTTTCAGCATGTTTGGAGTAAACGGCAGATTATCGTTGGCTCCCATACACTACCTGATTATCGTTCCAACCAGCCAGTAGTTCTCTGATTGGAACAAAATCATTCTTTTGTATGGACTGCTTTAATTAGTTTTAGTTGCCTGCCACTAATTAGCTTACAATACCTCCCAACATTTATGTAAGCAAAATGGGACAAAGCCCAGCCATTAACGTGCCCACTTGTTACTGCATATTCTTTGTGACATCTTATAAATAAAAGTTAATAATGACTCTTCTCCGAAAAATGAATCACATTGTTCTCATAGTTGCATGTATTAATATAAGGAGCAGCAATATTGCATTCTCCATCAGTGCACTATAAAGCACCTATAGAACCATAGACCAGAACCTCTAAGTGGCTACATTATTTATGAAGGACTGCTTAGCTGCCATTGCCATGCAATATCTTATGAACAGGGCATTTTATACTGTCATTTGCTAAATAAACAAATCGTTGTCCTATTGGCAACATGTGAAGCCAAATTGAAAAGATTTCGAGCATCTCAGCCATTAGTGCATCGTTGCTTCAATTACAAGAGCTGCAAAAAGTATACAATGTTTACAAAAACTCTTCAGCTCAATGTAGCTTTGTGGAAGCCTTGGTGCAGTTGAATGACGTGTATCTATAGAGCTCTGAGGAAGACTCTATAACTGTTTTAGGGGCACTAGGAGAGGCCAGTGCAGTGAGTTCCCGGCTTCGGCATCGTCTGCTGCACCTGCAGAACTTACAGAGATTGGACCAGCTGGAGAGAGACTTGCTGGGAGGAGATCACCTTGCATCACCGGGCCGCGTGAGTACACCCTAATGTTTTATGCAGCATGTGGAGATGATACTTAGCGCTCAGCAATACAGGACAGAATAAAGGTTGGCATGAAAAGAAAACCAAGATACTGTAGTTTAAGTTAATATTACATTGTGGCGTCCCTCTCCTACAGGAGTTCATCCGAGAGGGCTGTCTGTACAAACTAACCAAGAGTGGCCTGCAGCAGCGCATGTTCTACCTTGTAAGTGTGCCTTATGTACTTTCAGTGGTTTAAGGGGGATTTATCATATGTTTAAAACTATATTGTAGTTATGCATGCTTTAGAATGTAAGCTCTCACGAGCAGGGCCCTCTTCCCTCACGTGCTTCTCCTTCACTTACTCCTACTTTTTTTTTCCTTCCAAATAATTTTTTATTGAAACACTGCACATATTCACATTCAAAAACTTCAAAAATAGCAGTACAGTGAGTATGATAACATATGGTATGCAATACAATTATATAGTATTATCATTGTACTCATAAGTTAGTTCACATTTGCTAAACAATTGCATTATTCTATCAAATGCATCATAGTTATTATTTTTAGAAAGGTACAATATGTTTTTTTTAACTGCAACCCAATACAGTTCTATAGGTAGTATTTAAAATTTTCAATATCCTAACAAATATAATCAATATCAAGTATTAGCTAAAAGGAAAGAAAAGTAAATAAAAAAACAATTCTCTCCTGTCCTACCCCCACACACACACACACACACACACACCCAGAAGGCTCCTCCCACATTCAATATATTTAGGGTCCCACAGAAGTGATATTTATTGGAGGGTTGTTTTCAATGGTCTGAAGTGTATACCATGAGGTATCTTTCACACTATTATAAATTTGACGTAGCATTTCTAGGAATAAAGTAGATATAAATGACTCCCATGAATTGAAACATTTTTCTACTTTAATTTCTTTTTCTAATACTACCTCTACCCAATCCATTTGAAAGACGTTAAATAATTTTGCCTTGAATAACGCAAAAGATGGGGCAGTAATCGAGATCCATTCCTGCAGTATTGCTTAAGTGCCTCCGCACTAGTTGCTAAAAGCAGTCTCCTACTCCACTTACTAGCCCTCGTGTCTGTAGGAATAATGCCAAAAATTGTCCACTCTGCTCTGAAAGGGACGTAGTTAAGTATAGATGATTCCGCATCTTGTAGCCAAAATCCTCTAACTATTGGGCACGACCAAAAACAATGATACAAGTCAGCGTTGTATTCTCCACACCTATAGCAGGAATTAGAAGTTGTACGTCCCATTAAGTCGCTTCTGTGTGGTCACATATAAGCTCTGTGGAAAATATTTAAGAACATCTCCACATAGATTGTTGTTGATAGAGATCTACAGGAATAGTTAAGGGCAGCCAGTAAATCCTCCGTCGTGTATGTAGGAAATTTCTGAACCCACTGTGAAAGTCCCCTAGTATTGGATGCATGATCCATAGTTGTTTTAAAATATTGATAATAATTAGAGATGGCTTTCACTTACTCCTACTTTAATTTACAACAGCACCTAACCCTTGGTTGCTGACACCATGCTGCTTATCTAAGTGTTATGCAGCAATGTATAAATCAGGTATTTGTCCTGCATTGTTTGTACTTTTAATAACTTTTTCTTGTGTGCTCATTTGTTTATGTACTTTGTAAGGCGCTGTGGAACCCTTGTGGCGCCATATAAATAAAGGATAATAATAAATGGTAAAACAGAGCATGTGAACAAACCGGTACCTAAATCACAGGTATATAATTAGGACAAACATTCACTTATTCTGATCTCCTCCATTTGGTCCCTGCTTGTCTTTGCTGAATGTTATTATGCACTGGTAAGGGTATAACTGTAATATTGCCAGTCGCAGCCAAAGAAAAAGGTGAAATGTATTGCATTGATCCTAAGTGTAACCCAGTTCCCAACAATGGTCTACATGAGTTTCGACATTCAGGCTTTCCAGCTGTTTTGCCAAGATCCTGTACTGGCAGCGCTCCCCTCAATCCTGCATGCCATCGCCAGCAGCCTGTAATTGGAGAATATGCTGCTTTGCTTGTCTGACATAAGACTAGATCTATAGGAGCAAGGAGAATGCGGCAGCCCTCATACGTTTCTGTGCTCCTGCTCACCCACTCAAGATCTGGAATTCTTTCCAAAGGAAGCAGCAATAATACGCTGCCCGTGGAAGCATGCAGGGGTGAGGGCGCAGGATGTCGAATGACCCACTCGAGAACTGGAATGTCAAACCCCAGGTAAATCTTTGGGGATCTGATGCCATCCTCTGATGGTGTTCGCCTGCTGAGCCCTGCTCCTTCCTATTGTAAGGAGATCTGGAGCGTGAATTAGAATCCATCCTGACCTTTTCGACTCCTCCAACCCGCACTGTGCGTGTGAATGATCTAATAAGTTTAACATTCAATAAGCGATACGTGAGATTTCCATATATTGCTAGAAACTGTAGAGAGCTGTCATAATCGGTAAGTAGACCATTAAAATAATCTATTGCTCAGGTAACATGAGTGTAGATTATTCATTATTTCGGGAAAAAACATTGTGCGACAAGCTGTTCATGATCTTTTCAGTTCTCAGATATGTTACTGTACACACGAAAGGGGTTGAGCTGCACAAACCAATTTCGAGTCCACGGGCGTCTTCCTCTACATGGGATGCTGGTAAGTAGGATAATGTGTCTATAGATCATGCATTCATTGTTACCCCCTGGCCTTAAGTAACTAGCAAAGCCAGAATAGTCCTAAGGTGATATGTGTACAGATGATGCCGTCTTGGCCACTTGAGTGATCATTTTATGCAGATAGACTGAAAATCTTGGTTGAAGTATGACTCACACTGGTTATGTAGCTGACTGACATAAGGAAGTACCATGCTGACATGTTGGTACCAGCTATGACTTCTGGCATTGAAACGCTTGCTATATAGAACATCACAATCTATAACCATTATAAACATTAGATCATAATCTGTGGGATTAATATATCTATGTGCATACAGCTAGCTGACAACAGACACTTAATAGAACTTACAACCAGTAAATCCTCACTATGATATGATAACCAGCATGACATAATCATTTAATAGTTTGTCTAGATCACAGGTTCTTAAACTCAGGTCCTCAGGACCTCAAACAGTGCATGTTTTCCAGGTCTCCTCACTGAATCACAAGTGAGATATTAGTTCCACCTGTGGAAAATGTGTCATTGAGTAATGAATACACCTGTGCACCTGCTGGGTGACCTGCAAAACGTGAACTGTGTGGGGTCCTGAGGACCGAGTTTGAGAACCACTGCTCTAGATCATTGATCACATACTTCAGCTGCTGATCATTTCTTGTGATATGTTCTAGTCCCCAGCATGTCCCCTTCTATCTGATATTTATTGCTACCTGCTGCGTGTATTGTAATGTTTCCTTCTTCTCTATACCTATCGCTATTTCAGCTGATGGTGCTGGATCCTCCAGTGAGTACCTGACACACAGAAATAAATGGGATTTTGGGCTTTGTGATATCGTTGTTCTTGTGTGTTTTACCTGGGATTGTGTTCTTCTCATGCCTGTGATGTCTGTGTTCTTGTGGGCCCCATCTAACGTCATATGCTGTATATTTGTGTCATCAGCATGTTACCCTTCATCCTTCATCTCTGTCTATCTGTGTGGTCACTGTCCACAGGCTGAGGACAGTCACAGTTCTGTCCCACATTGCTTTACTGTCTACACTGCACAGACAACAATAGGAGTGGCTGCCAGGTGAGCCGATGCCTCTATTAAGAGAATCATTTCTAGCTAGAAGTACAATATTCACATTTTCTCATGTATCTCCCTGCTTCTCTCAATGTGTGACCTCCCAAACTTGGTGACCTGTTTTTGGCAGACAGCCTGGCTCCGTTGCCTAACTGGCATCTTCAACGAGTGGTTACCAGATTAGGTGCTGGTGAGAATACCTCTAGATGCTTTTCATATTAATGCTGTATTCAGAGTTTCTCAGAGTTATGAACTACTGGTTTATATATACGCAGGCTGAACTGCAAAATCCCAGACTGAACTGCAAAAGTTCATCTCTTATTTAGAGGCTGCAGCACTGTGTAGGTATTTAGAGGCTGCAGCACTGCGTAGGTATTTAGAGGCTGCAGCACTGCGTAGGTATTTAGAGGCTGCAGCACTGCGTAGGTATTTAGAGGCTGCAGCACTGCGTTGGTATTTAGAGGCTGCAGCACTGCGTTGGTATTTAGAGGCTGCAGCACTGCGTAGGTATTTAGAGGCTGCAGCACTGCGTTGGTATTTAGAGGCTGCAGCACTGCGTTGGTATTTAGAGGCTGCAGCACTGCGTTGGTATTTAGAGGCTACAGCACTGCGTAGGTATTTAGAGGCTGCAGCACTGCGTTGGTATTTAGAGGCTGCAGCACTGCGTTTGTATTTAGAGGCTGCAGCTCTGTGTTGGTATTTAGAGGCTGCATAACTGCGTAGGTGTTTAGAGGCTGCAGCACTGTGTTGGTATTTAGAGGCGGTAGCACTGGCTAGGTACTTGGAGATGGCAGGACTGGCTGGGTACATAGAGGTAGCAGCCCTAGCTAGGTATTTAGAGGCGGTAGCACTGGCCAGGTACCAAGAGGCGGAAGTTCTGACTGGGTAGATAGAGACGGCAACACTGGCTAGATACTTAGAGGTGGCAATACTGAGAAACTGCAGCACTGGCTGGGTACTTAAAGATGGTAGCACTGGCACGGTACGGGCGATAGCATTTGGTGGGTGCAGCTGCTATGGGGTCCGTAGGTGAGGGTGGCAGAGCTGTGCAGATTTAATTCCTCCTCCCACTAAGGCTCCCACTCCGATTGTGTGACCATATAGAACTTTTTAGCTTTTGGCCAGTTACATGTCACATTACATACATCATATAAGTTTATGTACATCTGACTAACAATCCTTTGTGTCCTGTTTGCTATACTGGGGTAATGTGTCACTCTCAGCTCTCAGGTGGACATGAGGCGCTGGCTGGATGATCTGAATGCAGCTATTAGTCGGGCTCCAAGGTACAGCGAACTATCTGCCCTTTCACTACAGCGTGAGTATCATTCACCTCCTCTATAATATTACCACTCCATCTTCCAGTGACTCTGTCTCAGTATGAGGACATGGGATCTATAGTAAAGAAAATGATATATACAATACAGAAATCATTAACTGCTACACAGCATTTATTTACTTTGAAATGTAGCAAGAATTACATTTACACTAATGTCTTATGTAGTTATTATCTTGGTTCTGCACATTTTACGTGATAATAGGCCTGATTCAGAGATGTATGCAAACCCGATGGTTTGACATGCTGCCGCTGTTTGGAGGCAGAGCGGCGCTGCATGCGCCCCCAGGAAACTGAGGTGTGCCGATGTCAGCGCCTGCATCTTCTGACGCAGATTTACTATCCTCGCAAGTGGGCAGGAGTAAGCTTAGGCTTACTCAGATGGCCGATGCTGCAAACATTGCGACCGTCGTTGATCCGATCCTGCGTTTTGGGAGGCAGGCATCGGATCTGAGATGCCGGCTGGCGGTGTATTTTTCCTTCAGGCGCCTCCTGCACCATTAGCATATGTGCACACAGTTTGGGCGTAGCTGCTGAGTGCATAGCGTACATCTCTGAAGCAGTATCAAAGTATGATAGTAATGTCATCTTTATAGGCGTAACATTTAACAAGTGTTCCCTGGTTTGTTTGTTTTTTACCCATGCTGTGTCTGCCACTACTCAGAGCCAATGCTACAGTCTCCGGGACAGAACCATCGCCCAAACACGCTCAGTCATGTGTGCTGGTACCGAAACCAGAGTGTGTCTCTGAGTGATCACATCACCATGATGGAGGTAACCGTACACTCGCTAGAACACTCCTTTCTATCACTGTTTGATCTCCTAAAATTGCATTTATACAATCTATAGCTAACATGAATCGGGCCTGTTTGTCTCACAGGAAAACACAAATTGGACAATACCCATAGCTGGTACTTGTAGTTCCTCCCCAGACTTAGTAATGACCCTAATGCCATATAACTTATTTAATCTTTAATTATATCTCTATTAGATGTGTTATAATCAATGCCGAAAACTAAAGAAAGTAATTTAAGCTGCAAGGGATATGTGTGCTCATCTATTTCTATTCCTTTTAAGTAAAATTACTTGGCACAGAAAATAAAACAGGAACATCAAGGGTGGAGGAACTAATTATACAGTGCTGCCTCCTAGTGGTGACATAAAGCACGGTCTGTGTCTCTACTGCTGATGAACAATGGGATGTATATTCCTATCAACCTCTCCAATGAGAATAAATCAGACATGCAGAACAAATAGACGGAAGACATATAAGCCCTGAAGCAGAAAAAACAAGTGTCAGTGAGACACAAGGCAGGGCGACAATTACAGGATTAGGGCTGTGTTGGTTGATTTGTGGAGCACAGACCAGTACTAGCAGAGCACAGATAGGTGACAGCAAAATACATTGAGGCAGATATAACTGTAACATGGGATTCAGCTGAAGTGTGTGTGCGCATAAATATGGTCACGCACATTAAAATTTTTACTAAAGTTTGGGTTATAGAAGTAGAGATGTTGCCCATAACAACCAATCAGATTCTACGTATCATTTATCTAGCACCTTCCAGAAGATAATAGCTAGAATCTGATTGGTTGCTTTGGGCAACAATCTCCACTTTTATAAACCTGCACTTTAGTAAATATACCCCTAACTCCTATACATTTCTGACGTCACAGTGATCTGGATGACCACAAAGGCAAATAACAGTTATCAATGGTGTTCTTTATAATCAGAGTGATCCCATTTATATTGCCCTCCTACCCTGCTTGTTATACCACAGGATATTTAGCCTTTGTATGAATTGTTTATTAGCATAAGTTTTATTATTTATTAGAATTAGGTATTTTTTGTTATAAATCAAATTGGTTTCTCCTAGAATCAGCTCTCCGGATATTTACTCCGTAAGTTTAAGAACAGCAACGGCTGGCAGCGCCTATGGGTGATCTTCACCAATTTCTGCCTCTTCTTTTACAAAACACACCAGGTACAGTTGGATGACATTACTCCTCACAATGTGATCTAGTTACATTTCCAGGCAGAAAATGAGCGCGGCAGTTATGTAAATCACATGTAACATTGAAAGTAATAATCTGGAGACATTCTAATATTCTCAGCAGTCAGTTCATAGAACTCTACCTCCTAAAGCTGGGTACACATTTAGCGGTGTACCCAGCTGATATGCAACGGGGCCGATTGCGATATCGTCTTTGTGCAGCATGGCTGACTGGACTATGACGCAAGCGGCAGCACAAGCGCTCCTATTGGTGACCACACTGAGCTATGCGGCCGATATGACGTTCCGATTCAGCCGGAAATGACATATCGTGCCGACATAGTCTCGGTGTGTAGTGTACCCAGTTTTAGTGGACAGAAATATAATTGTTGTTTAGCAATCAAATAAGACTGTGTACTGCTATTTCCTTATTACATGGATGTATGCATGTCAAGATACCTTCCTGTCTTGTTATTAGGAAGTTTGTGCATGTGTAGATATGAGTAGGGTTAAGGCTGTCCGTATTCACAGGAAGATGCCCCGCTCGCCTCTCTGCCCTTACTTGGATATACAGTAAGCATCCCATCCTATTTGGATCCTGTCAGCTGTCGTCACGTCTTCAAACTGCACTTTAAGTCACATGTATACTTCTTCAGAGCAGACAGCGAGTATACCTGGAGGAGGTATGTACTTGTGTACATTTTGTGCAGATTTTACTATAGTGCACAATTGATATTAAGAAAAAAAATTTAAACTGCAAATCTCTATAAAAAAAATGATGGTAATGGCTGTAGAAGTAACCTTGTGCTTAAATCTTAATAAAATCAAACTCAGCTCCTCTGTATCTCCATCCTGCATCGGTAAGCAGTTGTTTCTGAGTGCTCACCTGGAGAAAGTGAGAGAGTCTGTTATACTGCTCGTTTCAATTCACAGCTGTTTCGGTCATCTAGATTGGACGGTCTCCAGCAGCGTATTTATAATGGGTGCAGGTTGTGCGGTGCACACGGGCCCCTGGGTTCAGGGAGGGTCGCACCGCACAACCTGCACCCTTAAGCTGGCCACACACTAGACCAACTTACATCCAACCAGCCAACTTGTTGATTGGTTGGAATGAAAATCTGGTAACGTATGGAGTAAATAATGATCAGCAATTTGCTCCTAAATGCCAGAAAACAGATGAAAATGGTAATTCAAACAAGTTTGTTAAATGTTTGATCTAAACTATTTGTTCAAACAACAGTTTTGGTCCATTTTCCAGTGTTTGGGAGCAAATTGCTGATTGTATTCCTTACCAGATTTTCATTCCAACCAATCAACTAGTTGGCTGGTTGGACATATAATCTTTAGATGTGTGGCCAGCTTTACTTTTTATTGTATACTTACCTCTCTGAAGCTACATAAAAAGCCTGGAAAATGGCCATTTCCCTGGCATTTGGCGCATGCGCAGTAGGAAATCACCGGGAAAATGGCTGCTGCATCATTTACCCTGTGACTTGCGCATGCGCAGTAGACTCCGGGCACACTCTAGCTGTCAATTCGCTGACAGCAGCCGGGAAGAGAGGAGGAGGCCCCGGACAGGGAGTGAACACAGGCCCCCTCCTCTCTTATTACACCACTGACTGTCTCGCTAGTTTGTCTGCTTCTTCCTGCTACAACCCACTCCCCACATTGGACAGTCCATAGGGGAAAATTGGATTTTGTACTCACCGTAAAATCTCTCCCTTGTAGTCCATCTGGGGGACACTGCAGTCTTACATATGAGGTTAGAGTAGGGGTGGGCAATAAGTGGCCCCCCAGATGTTGTAAAATTACACATCCCAGCATGCCCTGCCATGTTTTGCTATTTGGTCATGCTAGAAATGTTGCAATGCATGCTGGGATTTGTAGTTCATCAACAGCTGGAGGGCCGCTTATTGCCCACCCCTGGTCTAGAGTGTGTGGCAGTAGGAGTTTGGCACTAACTAGTTAAAAGAAATCTATGCCCCCTCTAACCCCTCCCACCTCCACCAGATCCTCAGTTTATTTGTTTAGCAAAGCGGTATGGCGGAAGAACATAAAACTACAACATAACATTGTCCTGTAACAACAACAGAACACAATAGGGAGGAGGTGCAGTGTCCCCCAGCTGGAGTACAAGGAAGGGATTTTACAGGGAAAACAAAATCCAATTTCTTCTTGCATCCCTCTGGGGGGGACACTGAAATACTTACATGTGGGATTTCTCAAAGCAAGCAAGCTAACGGGCGGGTACTGTCCGGTAAAGCCACACTTAGGAGTAATTTTACTAAAGTGAGTTTTTAGAAGTGAGTTTTAAAAGAGATGTTGCCCATGGCAACCAATTCTTTAACTAGCACCTTCTATAAAGGTAATAGCTAGAATCTGATTGGTTGCTATGGGCAACATCTCTTCTAAAACGCACTTCTAAAAACTCTCACTTTAGTAAATTTACAGCTTAGAACTTTACACCCCAAACTGGTGTCTCCAGTACCAAATGTATGGAAAAGGTATAATTTTGTTAAGGTGTGCATAGAGGACCAGGATGCTGCGCTGCACAGCTGTTCCACTGAGGTTCCATGGCAAACCGCCCAAAAAGCCCCAACAACACGAGTTGGATGAGCCTGAAGAGCAGCAGGCACATTTAAGAACAAATAGGTTTGTCTGATGGCAGAGGTGACCTACCGAGCAATTGTACTCTTTGAAAACTGCCAACCTCGTTTTGAGCTTCAACCAACACCAAACGGAAGTGTGTACTCCTAGCAGAAGACGTGCGGTCCAGATATATCCGAAGAGAATGGACCACATCCAACAGTATAAAGGAGGAAGAGCTGGCAGATGAAGAAACTTGCAGGAAGAACAACGTCCTGGTTGAGATGGAAGTTAGACACAACTGCAGGTAGAAATGAAGGGTTGGTCTGCAAAACTATACCATCCAAATGGAAAATGATCAGGGGAGGTTTGCAGGACAGAGCAGCCAATTCAGAGACACATCTGGCAGATGAAATATAACCTTCGAGGTGAGGTACCTCAATTCCACCAACTCAAGAGATTCGAATGGTGCCTTCTGGAGAGCTCCAACACAAAGTTCAAATACCACGAAGGGACAGGTGGGTACATACGGTGGCTGAATATGAAGGATACCCTGAAGGAAAATCTGAATCTTAAGAATGGTGGCCAAATGTTTCTGGAACAGGATAGACAAGGCTGAAACATGCCATTCATGGAAGAAAGGCGAAGGCCTGGGTCAAACCATTCTGAAGAAAGGATAAGAGAGGAGGTAAATAGAAGGCAGCAGCCGAGAGACCCTGACGCTCACACCAGGAGATGTATAGCTTCCAGACTCTGAAAAATTCTGGAAATAACCAGCTAATGTGCCTGAATCTGGACCACTTGCTGCGAGAATCCCTGAGCCCTCAAGATCTGAGCCTCAAGAACCATGTTGTCAAAGCCAGCTGATAGAAAACCTGGGTGCAGACATGGCCCTTGACAATACTCTGAAGAAGAGTATTCCACTGTCGACAAGGCTACCGAACTCTGGGCAGCATGGACAGAGGTGGAAACAGATATTCCAGTTGAACGTTCCAAGGAGCAGTCATGGCATCCACGAAGGCTGCTTGAGGGTCCCTTGACACCTCCATTGCGAGGAAGTTTCCTGTTCAAACGGGAGACCATGACTATGTCGGGCCGGTCCCAAATGTTCATGATCTCCTGAAACACCTTCTGGTTAAGTACCCATTCTTCAGGATGAAAGGTGTGGCAACTTAGAAAGTCTGCCTCCAAGTTTTCCACTCCTGGAATGTAGATAGCCGATGACAGAAACACAGATTTCTGCCCAATGAAGTATGCAAGACACTTCCCTCATGGCCTGAAGACTTTGATCTTCGCCCTGCTTGTTTATGTATGCCATGGCTGTGACATTGCTGTGTCCTGGACCAGGGTGTTCCTGAATGATGGATAGAACGGACTCTGAGGTGGAGCAAAGACCCTGAAAGTGCTGGTCCAAAATGACTGCTCCCCAACCCAATAGGCTGGCATGCGTCGAAAAGGGGACCCACTGGTCAGATTTGTAGTATGGAGCTACCACAGAAGTGACTGACGTGTCTGCAGGGACAGCCAGAAATGCTGTCTGTCCAGATGGGAACCCATCCTGGACCAATGGTGTACAATCTGGAGCTTGAGCGTCCGGCATGAAATCTGAAGAATGAAACTGCCTCGAAGACAGCCATCATCTTCCCCAGCAGTTGCATACACAGGAAAACCAACACCTGATTCAATTGCAGAAGAGATTGCACCATGGACTGGAGGTCCCAAATCTTCTGTGGGGGGAGAAAGACCCATTGACCCTGGGTGTCGATAAGAAAACCCAAGAACGCCATCCTTTGAGATGGGAGGAGATTTGACTTGAGAAAATTCACAATCCAGCCGTGAGCCTGTAGAGTGTACACTGCTATCTGCAGATATTGACGCAGAAGTATCTCTGATGGAGCCTTGAGTAACAGGTCGTCCAAATATGGAATTATGGAGATCCCTGCGCGTCCTAGCAAAGAAATCATATGGGCCATGACTTTTGTGAACAGCATGGGAGCCGTGGATAGACCGAAGGGCTGGGCCTGATAATGGAGATCCCCTACCGTAAAGCGGATTAGATCATGATGACCCTTCCAGATTGGAATATTGAGATAAGCATCTTTGATGTCTATAGATGCCAAGAACTCCCCAGAGCAACGACTACATTTTAGTTTTTTTCCAGAAAGAGTTAAGGATTCAACAACTTCAGATTCAGAATCGGCAAGAAGTAGCCATTCGGCTTGTCCACCAGAAACATACGTTATAGTAGACTTACCATTGATAACTCTTTTTCTTCGAGGTCCATAGGGTCTGAAAAACTCCCGGGTGGAGAGACCACTCTCCGGCGGGGAGAGTCCTAACGACTCGTCCCAAATGAGGACACCCGGGAAGAATATTGCAGAGATCGCCAGAAGCTGACGTTCTGCTCAAATCAGATTGTTTGTCACTTCCCTCATGGCCGCATGACTTTGCGCATGCCTCCTTGTTGATTGAGATAGGCTACTGTGGTCGCGTTGTCGGACTGGAACTGGACCGGCCTGTCCTGGAGCAGGTCCTGTGCCATGATACTGTAAGTGCTTTGTATACTGCTCGAAGCTCCAGAATGTTTATGGGCAGATGACTTTCCTGACTTGTCTATCTTCCCTGAAAGATGTGAGGACCTGTCACTGCCCCCCATCCGCGAAGACTGGCGTGGTGAGAAGTACCCAATATGGAATCCAGAATGGACGACCTTTGTCCAAATGATCTTTTTGTAGCCACCACGAGAGAGAGAGAGAGAGAGAGAGAGACTAACCTCTGGAGTAAGAGGGATTCTCTGGAACCTTATTAGATGATATTGTCCGTTCCACCTGGAGAGAATCAATTTTTGCAGAGGCCTGGAATGGAACTGAGCTTATCCCACCATGTCGAAGGTGGATACCATTGACCCCAGGGCCTGCATCGCTGATAGAATGGATACCCTTCTCTTGCATATTTACAATGATAGGGCCACAACCTTGTCCTCTGGAAGTAATACCCTTTGTGCCTGAGAATCCAGAAGTGCCCCCAGCTGTACCATCTGCTGTGTTGGAAAAAGAGAGGATTTATTCCAATTGATTATCCAGCCGCGCTTCTGTAGGCAGGCAATGGTCAGTTGAAGATGGTGTTGTAAAACAGCTGGAGACTGTGCCAATATCAGAAGGTCGCCCGGATATGGTAGTATGCTGATTCCCTGATGCCTGAGATAGACCGTCATAACCACCATTATTTTGGTACAGACCCGAGGGGCCGTTGATAGACCAAAGGGTAGTGCCTCAAATTGGTAATGTTGTTGCAGGACCGAAAACCGTAAAAATTGTTGGTGGGATGGCATAATAGGCACTTGCAGACACACATCCTGAATGTCCAGGGAAACCATAAAATCCCCCCAGGCTCCATTGCCAAAATAATTGACCGAAGAGTTTCCATACGGAATTTGGGTACAAGGATAAACTTATCGAGGGTTTTTAGATTTAGAATAGGGCGATGAGACCCATTCGTTTCTGAACCAAAACTAGATTGGAATAATAACCTTGCTGAAACACAGGAACTGGGGAGTAAATTGCCAGTAATCCGCAAATTGAAGTCGGCTTCCCACCCTGAGATCCCCAGGAGGAAGCCTTCCCCGTCAGGCAGAAGATATGTCGACTAGCTTAGAAGCTGTATGTCTGGCTGGCCCAGACCTCTTAGTTTGTCACCTGGTTGTCCTGCGAAAACTAGACTGCCTAGAAGAAGACTTCTCCTTTGCTCATTCCTGGAGATGAAAGGACTGAAAAGAAAACTGCCTAGACTTTAATGTAGCCGTAGATGGCAGACCTGCAGATTTTGAAGCTGCCAGAGTAGATATTATCTTATCTAACTCTGCCTCAAAAAGTATAATTCCATAGAAAGGTAAGGATTCCAGAGCCGCCTTTGACCTTGTATCAGCTTTCCAGGACCTTTACCAAAGGACCTACAAGCCACCATTGAGGCTGCTGATGCTTTAGAAGCTAAGAGTCCCACATCTATTGCAGCTCCTCTCAAATAGGAGGCTGCTTCCCGTATATGGGAGATATATGTGAGCTGTTATCTGGTAGAGAATCCTCCAATGCCCCCATCCATTCTTCAACCGCTTTGGCTACCCAAACCCCAGCCATAGCTGGACGAGTAACGGCTCCAGATGACGAAAATATTGCCTTAAGATATGTTTCAATTTTCCGATCTGTATTATCCTTAAGAGAAGATGCTGACGGAATAGGCAACGTAGCATTCCTGAATAAGGGTATCACATGAGAATCCACAGTAAGAGGGATTTCCCACAAAGTACATTCAGAAGCTGGAAAAGGATACAACAATGCTAATCTTTTAGTAATATAAAACCGTTTTATCCGGGTTACTAAATGCCTCTTCCATAAGTTCAGTGAGCTGCTCGGATCTAGGAAACTCAGCTTTTACCACACCTTCTGGTATTTAAACACTAAAGCCTTCTTAGTAGGAGCTGGTTCATCATCTTGTAAATCTAGGATTGATTTGACCGCCCTCACCAAAGAAGGAACATCCACTGTAGAAGGATGGTCGTCCTCTGCCGAGCTAGACCCTGAAGAACCCTGCACATCATCTGATTTCTCTGATGATGCGTCTGAATCCACATGCTGAACAGACCAATAAAAGAAAACTTCCGTTTAGGCATCTTAGTGACTACCAGTCTGCTCGCAACAGCTGACTGACTTGAGTGGGCATAAGCATCCATCCAGAAAGGATGTATCGGAAGCTCAAACATTGCATGCTGTGGGTACCTCATACAAGGAGGCAGCGTGGGAGTAGCTATGCAATCCACAAACTGCTTCATAACCTGAGACAAGGAGGACACCCAAGATGGCTCCTGTACAGGGACTGGTATACTGGACTGGACTGGTGAGGTGGTTCTTTATAACAGACAGCACACAAACCATCCTTAAAAAGTCCTGAGAGGACAAACCTGCCATACAGGATTTACGTGAAACCAGCACAGGGGCCTCCCCCTCCTGAATCACTTTTATTTTTTGACCTATCTATTATAAAAGGTAACAATGCAATGTGACAACCTTCACAAATAACAAGTAAATGTGAAGAATAAAGAAAAACCCCACGCACCTGCAACAGAGGGATAAGGAGAAAAACAGTGATAGTTATAACTGACAGTCAGAAATAAAAGCCAGTATCAACACAGCAGCTAGCAAACAGTCACATACAATGCATATGCTATTTAGTTTCAATGGGCACTGAATCAACTACTCAAAACATGATGCTTGGTAGGATATAGAGCACTATATACCTGGCCCAAGGGGGATGTATACAGGGAGACTGAAAAAACCTCCTGAGACCAACAGCACACAAATAGTGGACTGTGAGAGTCTCATATACGGGTAGGAGGAGCGACCCAGACACACGAAAACCTTTGAAGGAATTGTGTCTGGGTCAGGGGAGGAGCTGCCGGAGGAGAGCCTACCTCCCCTAAGCTGCATCAACCAGCCGGGTACGCTGGTCTCATGGCCCCCAGACGTCAGAAGATAAGGCCCCAGTGCTCTAGTGGGGACGCGGACGCTCCGGACCATCTAAAAGTGGCTATAGAACTGACGAGCCAAGCACTAGCCAGCACAGACCGAAGGGAGGCCCCTGTAAGGGTGAACACAGATTTCAACACCGCCTCTCTTTGCCTATCTGTGTGATCCTTTAAAGTTACAGAGTGCACTGTAGGGATAACTGTGGCCTTAGCCAGCCTAGCAATATGTGCATACGCCCAAGGTGGGACCTCTTAAGGTTAAGTGTTCTTGTCCAGCAAAGGATAAAAGGTACCTAACATTTTTAGAGGCCTGAAATATAGCATTTGCCTTTAGCCAGGCCGCCTTTAACAGTACTCAAATGTGCGTAAAGCTGGAAAAACTGACACCTGTTTCTTCTTCTTATGTTTAAAGAAGGAAACAGAATTTTCCTCAGAAACGTCACTGTCTTGTATCTGCAGGGACTGACTGGCCAACTAGATGGCAGACACCCGAACTAGCAGGGGCATCCTCCTCCAAACCTGAGGCATCTTCCCAATCAGGATCCACGTCCCTCTCTTCAGGAAAGGAGCCCGTACAGTCAGAATCCCCAGGAAAACTAACTGTAGGCTGTAACGGCCTCTTTTTTGTAACCGTGGCCCTTGCAGATGCTGCCATCTTATTATGCAGATTTAGTCATCGCAGACATATTACGGACCAATGGTGGCTCATCTGAAGTATCAAGTAGAACTGAGCACAAGGAAGAGGGTCACTCCCCTGGGACTGTTGCTCTGCAATAGCGTCCGCATTGGACCTAGCCCAGTCCAGGATCAATGACATGTCCACTGCTGGTCCACGGCATCACATGATGCGCAGAGTACCTGATTACATGCTACACTTAGGCAATTTTCCTGCTGTTATTCTAGCACAGAATTAAACAGAAAAACAACTGACCACCTACCTAAATCCATATTTAAGGAACAGTGCAGGAAGGCTATCTGTGATCAAGTCAGCGCCGGCATGACCATTTAGCAGAGTACGCTGGCATGTAGAGCGCCAGGCTCTCTGCACGGCGCAGAGTAGAAATTCCCGCCCACCCGCCTTGTCTCCGTCTCGCACTGAGGTAAGGGGAGAGAAAGGCGGAGGGAGGCGCATGAGAAATGTGTAGCTTCCCAACTGTAATCAGGTCTGTGCGCCCCTGGATCAAGTAACAGTCTGCTTAAAACCTTAAACTGAGGAATAGTACAGGATGGTTTTGTTAGACAATAGTGAGCAGGAGCAAAAGAAAAAAAATGTTTTTTTTGCAAATCTTAGCCTAACAAAATGTGACCTGGTTAATCCCACATATTGCTGATCTCTGCCACCGCAGATGTATGAAGAACAACAGAACTTGGAATGAAAAAAGTTGCTGATGCTACATTTATAGCACTTCGTATACAGATTCAGAGACTCAGTCGCACACAGATATACAAGTGTCACATATCAAATCAGCACAGACCTGCTGGTGCATCCAAGTCTCATCGCATTGAGACTTATTCAGTTACAGGTGAAAAGACGTTTTTGCCTGTTTTTTTTAGATGTTTTTGCCTGAAAACTTATCTCCAAATTCAATTCCAGGTGGTTTGCGCCTATGCGGAATCTCAATGCATAGAAATAGGAGAAAAAGTCATTTTTGGGGTGACAAATGTAAAAAGTGAGGAGACAAGTATAAAAAACTAGCGAAATAGGGTTCTTGGGGTGCTGTAAGGAGGGGCAAAGTGTTTAAGTTTTTTTTAAAAGTTCACTTTAGAGACCTAAAAATATGCTAGCACCCATTTTCAAGTACCCCAAATTTGACTGGACTACTTATTTTTATTTTTTTTAAACTGCTTTATTCCATTCTTCACCACTTTTCCATAGAATAGAAAAGCAATTAACACCACTTAAGTCCCCCTAAATAGTTCTATTAGGAAAAGATTTCCTATGTCAGCCCATCTTTTCCTGGGGTACAGTGTGATTCCCCCATTCCTCCTGCACTTTCCGCCGATTCCCGTTTTCGTCTATTTCCGGATTGAATTGGAAAGCGGGGACGCGCATGGAGAGATTCCACCTCTGAAGGAGGCGGAAAGTCGGACAGGTGAACCCTTTCCAACTTTCCGCGTCTAATTGAATACAGGCCTTAGACTTAGTTTCGGCAAGAAAGGCACCCGGCGGTGCAGAGTCTCACGGGACCTTTCGCGCTGAGAAGAGCTATTTCGAACGACTGCAGCAAAGATGCGTAAGGACACGTCTGTAGTAAGCCAAGGCCTACTAATACATTGGTTTTTACTTTCAATGCCAGTCTTTAATTTTGGCCATCGTGTACAGAGTTACAATAGCAGCTTATGCCTTATCTCTATGCTGTCCCTTCAGGTGGATGGAAGTGATTAGACGTGGTGTGAGTTCTCCTGGGAAAATTGGACACTTGGCAGAGGACGGAGGCATCTGTTGATTGACCACTATCAAAATAATTTTGAGAAGAACACACACAGGCAATTTCATGATGATACATGTCACGTGTGTGGCTCCCTGAGGCCAATTATAGGGATGTCAGCTCTGTGAATGCAGCGGTTTCCATGTCTGGTATATTCCTGTCATTGTTCAGTTATACTTCACCCCTATCCTATAACCATCTCCCTACACAATACATGGAGATAAGGAAGGACTGTGGTGGTCTCGGGGACAGTGTAACATGAGGGAAAACCATCGGACAAGCAATGCAACATTTCACCGCCTCCAGCCTCTAATCCAGGGATGGGCAATGACTAGACCTCCAGCTGCTGTTGAACTAAAGATCCCAGCATGTCCTTCCACAACTTTAGCATGCTCGTATAGCAAAACTGTGGCAGGGCATGCTAGGATGTGTAGTCCCACAGCAGCTAGAGGGCCGCTTATTGCCCACCCCTGCTCTAAGCAATGAGAAACATTGCCAATGGGACCAAGTCTCATCCATTGGGAATTTAAGAACACACTTTGCAGATCTAGAGTGCTGCTAATACAAAGAGCCTTTCTATACTTTCAAACTGCACAGTACACTACACAGAGGCAGCAGTTTTGTGGGCTCTGACCATATAGGAATGCAGCTCATCATAAGGAGCCTCACAGACACAAAATGCCTGAGTGACATAGTTGTGACTAGTGAACTGATAGGCTGCACGGTCATAAATGTATCTTCAGCCCACAAAATGGCTGCCTCCACTGTATATAGGTGACTCTGTACTTTCATTTTCACCTGTTGGCAAAGCAATTGCCTCTTACAGAAATGTCAGCTCTGTCCTTGTTCTGTATTGTAGTTGGCTCTCCTGCAAAATAACAAAGAAGATGGTGATTGCACCACCACGCTATAGACACGATAGGAATTGTGCCACCACGCTATAGACACGATAGGAATTGTGCCACTATGCTATAGACACGATGGTGATTGCACCACAACGCTATAGACACAGGATAGCGAGGGAAGTCAGGCTTCTTTGCAGCCTAGAAGATATTCCCTTTAAAAATAGTTTGCTGTCTATGGGGTCTATTTACTAAGCAATGTTGGGAGAAGTGAATAGTGAAAAGTGATAAGGTGCCAGCCAATCAGCTCCTAACTGCCATCTCACAGGCTGTGTTTGAAAAATGACAGTTGGGAGCTGATTGGCTGGTGGTTTATCACTTTTCACTTCTCCTAACACTGCTTAGTAAATAGACCCCCTATATATCAAAGAACATTTTACATCAAATAATTCAGAAAAATATGAGATATGGTAAGAACTTACCCTTGTTATCTCTATTTCTACGAAGTCCATAGGGTTCCACAGGATACCTTGGGTATAGGTGATGACGTCAGTCTTCAGGCACCACAGAGTTAAAGTTTTCAGCCTACCAGGATGCATCTGGGTCCCTCTCCTATACCCCGCTCCCGGGCCAAGGCATCTCAGTTACGTCACAAGCCATAGGCCGGAGGAGGAGAAGAAAGAGAGAGAAGAAAAAATCTGGACACTCACAAGAATCACATTCTCACCATAGGGAGACGGAAAAACCGGTGACCAGAATAAAGCCCATCTGCAGTACAGGTGCGACAGGGCGGGAGTCCTGTGGAACCCTATGGACTTCGTAGAAATAGAGATAACAAGGGTAAGTTCTTACCATATCTCATATTTTCTACTTCAGGGTCCATAGGGTATCCACAGGATACCTTGGGGATGTCCCAAAGCAGTATCCTTTAAGGGTGGGGACGCTCCTGTGCTGAGAGGAGAATCCGCCGCCCGAAGGAAGCATCCTGAGAGGCAAAGATGTCAAAAGCGTAATACCTCACAAAGGTATAGACAGAAGACTACGTAGCAGCCTTGCAGATCTGAACTGCAGAGGCACCACGTCTAGCTGCAAACGAAGGACCTACAGACCTAGTGGAATGAGCCCTCACCAAGGAGGAAACTGGAAGACCTTCATGAAGATAAGCTTCTGAAATTGCCATACGAATCCAGCCTGCCAAAGTCTACTTTGAAGCAGGCCAACCCTTTTTACGGAAGCCATAGAGGACAAACAAGGCGTCCGACTTCCTAAAAGAAGAAGTGCAGTCAACATAAATTCTCAATGCCCGCACAACATCCCAAGTGGCGTCACCCACTGAAAGTCCAGGTGAATTGAAAGTCGGCACAACAATTTCTTCATTGATGTGAAAACTGGATACCACTTCGGGAAGGAATCCCGGACGAGTGCGAAGCACCGCCCTATTCCTATGAAAAATCAGAAAAGGGGGTCTACAAGAGAGAACCCCTAAATCCGAAATCCTTCTGGCCGAGGCAATGGCCAGAAGGAATATGGTTTTAGCTGTAAGCCATTTAAAGTCCACTGAGTCCAGTGGTTCAAACGGCGGTCCCTAGAGAACTCTCAGGACCACAGCCCAATTCCAAGGCGCCACCGGTGGAACAAAAGGTGGCTGAATGCGAAGAACACCTTGCATAAAGGTGTGCACATCAGAGAGCGCAGCAATCCTGCGATGAAACCAGACTGACAGGGCAGACACCTGCACTTTCAGAGAAGCCAAGCGAAGCCCATGATCCAGTCCAGCCTGTAGGAAAGCCAACACCCTAGACAGGCGGAACTCCCTAAGGGAATACCCTCTAGGTCTACACCACCAGAAGAAAGTATGCCACACACGATGGTAGATTCTTGCCAAGGAAGGTTTACGAGCTCTTAGTATGGTTTGCACCACGGAGCTAGAAAAACCCTCTGGACCTTAGCATGACCGTTTCAACAGCCACACCGAGTCAGGTCCGGGTGAAGACAAGGACCCTGTGACAGCAGATTCGGTCGTAATGGTAATCTCAGAGGAACGTCTACTGACAGACTCTGGAGGTCGGAGAACCAGTGCCGTCTGGGCCACTCGGAAGCTATCAACAGTAGCGTACCTCCTTCTTGATTTGAATTTCCGTAATACCCGCGGAAGAAGGAAAAAACGGAGGGAAAAGGTAGGCAAACTGGAACGTCTACTAGACGGACAGGGCATACACCAGAGACGTCTTTTCGTCTCATGTTCGAGACCCGTACACCGGCAACTTGTTGTTGTGCCGGGACGCCATGAGGTCTATCTCTGGAAGACCCCACTTGTCCACCAGACTCCGAAAGACGTCCTGGTGTACAGACCACTCTCCCGGTTCCTCCTTGCTGGTTTAAATAGGCCACCGTGGTGGCGTTGTCCGACGGGACCTGCACAGGGTGACCCTGGAGAACCGGCTGTGCCCGCTGGAGAGCTCTTGACACTGCATGGAGCTCCAAAATGTTTATTGGAAGCTCCGCTACCGCCCGAGTCCACCTGCCCTGAAACAAGTGTGGATACGTGACAGCTCCCCTGGACCGGATCAATAGCAGCAGAGGTTTGGAGTGAAATTGGGCATACTCCACCATGTCGAATACCGACGCCATTGAGCCCAATAACCTCTTTGCCAAGTGTATCGACACTCGACGACACTGCAGACAACTGCGCACCCTCAACTACAAAGCAAGAATCTTTTCCTCCGTTACAAAGATCCACTGCTGCCTGGAGTCCAATAATGCCCCGAGGTGCAGGATCCTCTGAGACGGGGTGAGAGTGGACCTCTGCCAGTTTGTCAACCAGCCGTGACGTTGCAGTATCGCAATCGTCAGATCCAGATGGTGTAAAAGAAGCTCTGGAGACCCCGCTATCAACAGGAGGTCGTCCAGATAAGGCAACAGTCGGACTCCCTGCGTCCGCAGGAGAGCCGCCATGACTGCCATGACCCTGGTGAATACCTGTGGAGCAGTCACCAGGCCAAAAGGCAGTGCCCGGAACTGGAAATGTTCATTGCAGATTGCCAATCTGAGGAACTGCTGATGGCGCAAAAGAATAGGGACATGCAGGTAAGCGTCCTGGATGTCCAATGACACCATGTAGTCCCCAGGTTCCAGTGCCAGAATAATGGACCGCAGGGTCTCCATCCGAAACAGAGGCACCCTCAAGGACTTGTTGAGGGCCTTTAGGTTTAGTATCGAACGGTAAAACCCATTTGGTTTCTGCACCAAAAATAGAATGGAATAGAAACCCAGGCCCCTCTGGGAAATTGGAACATGCACTGAAACTCCGGCCTGGAGCATAATGTGCAAAACCTTCCGCAGTTCCGAGGCTTTGCTCTGGTCTAGCGGAAGGCCTGTCCCGAAAGGAGAGGGCATACCCGTGAGAGACCACCTCCTGAACCCAAGTGTCTGTCGTAGTCCTCGACCAGCACCGGGCGAACTGAAGCAGGCGCCCCCCACTTTGGTGTCCCCCAAAAGGAGGCCTGGACCGTCAGGCCGCAGGTTTGTTATCTGACCTAGGAGCCGGACGTCTGGTACTCCAGACCTGTTTCTTGGGCTTGGACAATTTCTTGGTCCCAGCCTGCCGTGGAAAGGACTGTACTTTAGGCCTACCTTGAGCCCTGTGAGGCCGAAAGGACGACCCACCAGCACTAGAAGGAATCGTAGCAGACGGAAGACATGCAGATTTTGCTGCTGCCAACATAACTACAATTTTGTCCAGATCTGGACCAAATAGTACCTGTCCAGACCTTCTAATCCCTTTTTGGAATCCGCGTCCGCTTTCCAAGAACGCAACCATAAGGTGCGACGAGCAGCCACGGCTGCAGAGGAGATCCTAGAGGTGAGCATACAAATATCTAAGGCCGCTTCATTAATGTAAGTGGCCGAGTCTCGGAGATTGCCCACCAACTCGGTCTGTTCAGCCGAACAGTCAGAGTCCAAAGACGCCTCCAAATTATCCGCCCAGCGCTTCATAGCTCTGGCTACCCAACACACGGCCAGAGCCGGTCTGGATGCTTCCCTGCAAGGGAATAAACGGATTTGAGGCATATCTCCACCTTGCGGTCAGTGACATCCTTCAAGGATGACATCGAAGGCATAGGCAACGTGGCACCATTGACTAGGCGTGTGACATGTGAATCCACTTGCGTAGGGGATTCCCGCTTAGAAAAATAATTGACCGCAAACGGATAAGCCACGGCTAAGTGTCTCTGGGGCTGAAACCGTTTACCTGGATTTTTCCACGCCTCCTCTAAATGATCCACTAATTGATCAGAAAGAGGGAACACCGTAGCCTGACCCTTAATATCCTTAAAAAGGCATATATGAATGTGGCCACCAAAGGATCAATATCTTCAATAACTAAAACCGAGCGGACCGCTCGAATAAGATCAGGGATATACACCCTGGACTTAGCGTCCGGCTCTTTGGTACGGAGAGGTTCTTGGTCAGATAGATCCAGAATCTCCCCATGATCTGACGTCTCATCGTCATCCCCATAAGGAGCAGATAAAGACGCCACCGGCCGTTATGAGGCCGCAACACAGACTCCCCCTGTAAAACATTGGACAAATGCAGAACCGATGTAGTTAGAGTATTAACCCACGCAGGCTCCGGAGAAACCTGGGAAGAGACAGGGAGACTGTGGGGTACCATCAATTGTCTCGGGAACTCCCGCATGGGTGACGACACCACTGACTGCTGGGACAAACCCGTCTGGGTAAACGCAGGTGGCGGAGCTAGCTGGCCCACAAGGGTTGCAAGCGCCTTAGCGAAACAAGCCCAGGGAGGTTCCTGTACCGGGACCGTGACCATAACCGGCCGTGACAGTGCCAGGCACTGGGGACATAACCCCTCCGCGTTACCCTCCCCCTCCGCTATTGGTACCTTACATTTAGTACACATGAGCTGGAGAGGAAAATCAGTCTCAGACATGATGGTAAGTATGTGACACACACACCTATACGTATTGGTATAGTGTGAATAACACCCTGCACACCGCGCACCGCAAGGGCTTTGAGCAGAGCAAGATCAGGGACAGTAATAAAGCTGACAGTAGAAGGTGAAAGTACAGACAGCAGGCTAGCAGTTCAGTCACATACAATGCAGAAGAAACAAATCCCTGCACTATTAGCGCTGGTTCTCAACTACTCAGACCCTCAGGCTGGTAGGACTCAGCGCTGCATACACTGACCTGTAACAAACAGAGGAGAGGTATGCTGGGGGACCCAGACCGCAATGCCACCGCTCACAGGCTTCCAGCAGCGTTCACCATGCTTTAAAGATGGCCACCGAGGAGCAGAAGATGAAGGAGGCCGGTCTGGGGAGGACAGCTGACACACTGAGGCCAATCAGGCAGAGCAGAGAGGCTGTGTGCAGCAGGGGAGGCGCCGGCTGTGAGACAGGGAAAGCGCGCTCCCCTGGCATGCATTTAACCCCTGGGACGCCGCAGCGCATGCCGCTCAGCAGCGGCCCGCTGTCCCAGGGGGTAGTGGAAGCGCAGGTTGGTCGCCTGGCTCCACGCTGCAGCCAGTCCCCAGGGAGCCCCCTGCCTGGGGACTCAGGACCATGTGACCAGCGGGGACCCACCGCGGGACCGCGCTGCTTACCTGCTATCCCCTTGGATCCGGCCATGGTCCAAAACATCTGGGGACATCGCTAGCCGTGACCCCAGATGTCTACCAGCATCCCCGGATCAGTACCGGCGTTCTGGTACCGGCGGGGTGTAGGGGAGACGGCATGGACGTCAGTACTGACTGTCCATGATGTACTCCCAGATGTGCAGCCAGCGCTGCCTTTAAAAGAAACTTCAGGGGCTCTTCACAGCCCCCCTCTGCACAGTGCCTCCGACTCTGGCCAGGCACCGACGAAACTGGGATGCCTTGGCTCGGGAGCGGGGTATAGGAGAGAGACCCAGATGCATCCTGGGAGGCTGAAAACTTTAACTCTGTGATGCCTGAAGACTGACGTCATCACCTATACCCAAGGTATCCTGTGGATACCCTATGGACCCTGAAGTAGAAAAAAGAAAATTATTCCACTGGCTACTACTGGTTTGTTTTCCTTTATATCAGTCACAACAATACCTTATTTCACCAATGCCACAGCAGTGTAAGCTGTGACCTTCTGCCTGCAGGTGGCAGTGTTGTTACTGTGATTTACCCCCAGCTGTATGTTAGTATGTTGTTACATTATTGAAATCAGAATGAAATGGAAGCAGTGAATATTCCACTTTACATACAAAGCACAAGCATCTTCCATAGCAGTGTACCAAGAGCCCTATGTGGTTAATGTAAAAATATTTTTGCTTATTTTTCATTAAAGATGCCAAATTACGTATCCACTTTTATATAAAATGTCAGTTTATTTCTATACAGTAAGTGATGGTTGATGAGAAATATTGGTAAACATCTTTGTACATTACAATAATACACATAAGTAATGCCATTATGGTAGTGTTCCAGGTCACAGTGCAGTCCCAATACACATCAGGACGTGAAGGAGGATGGTGTCGGCTCAGGACGCAGAGGAGAACCTGGGAAGAGAAACAGCGGACATTGCGCCATTAGGATCCCTCCAGCATATAGCAAACGCCTTCCCTATGCACAGTGCAAGCAGCCATACTCCAGGGGCGCATGGGTGTGCTGTTCCAAACAAGTAATTTAGGTCATATAAAGATATATTTACTTCACTCAACAGACCACAATTCTAGCGGGAAAATTGGAGGCTGCACCTCCTGTACTTTGTTCTGCTGTCCCTAGTGGAAAGTCTCATATGATGCCTACACACTGACATCTTGTCATTTATCACAGCTTCAGAGCAGCCAGATCAGAGAACAGTGTGGTTCTCACATGGCTAAACTGCATGGAGTACGTGTTCACATGATTTTCCAATGCCACCTGTAAATCATGGGTGAATGATGCCACCCCCTTCTTCCGTCCATGCCCAAAGCTGCCAATGGTTATTGTTTGGTGCAGGTTACAGCCATAGCTACTGAAATATGGGAATGGAGTTCAGGGATTCGTATAAAATGCAAATAAGTAATGTTGGGTCTATTTAACCATCTAAAATCACAACGTGTGGGCAGC
Source organism: Taudactylus pleione (assembly GCA_031769625.1). Taxonomy (NCBI): domain Eukaryota; kingdom Metazoa; phylum Chordata; class Amphibia; order Anura; family Myobatrachidae; genus Taudactylus; species Taudactylus pleione. The sequence continues at coordinate 2,526,488 of JAUIMM010000228.1, read as the reverse complement.
ACTATTACTATTGCAAAAGAAACCCAAAAGAGGAGGAGAAGATGAAGAATGGGGTCCATCAGAAAACAGAGAAGGTAGAGACAGATATCTAAGCAGCAGTCATGAAGACATGAGGAAATAGGTAAGCAGACATTGTAATGAAGCGCAGAACCACAGTGCTGAGTGTGAAGGATGTTTCCTGTTACCTCTGCACACGCTGAACCAGGTGAGAGATGAGCTGGTCTGTGATTCCCGGGCTGGACTCCTCCGCTAAGCTAAACGCGTTCTCCAGCTCCTGCACAGACCCGAATGCTCCAGCACAGCGCTGCTCCCTTAGCTGCCAGATGGAGACAGAAAGGACTTTATCACGTTTCCAAAAATAAAAAGGGGGGAGCAAAGCTTTACCGTTTTTATCATATAGATCAAAAGAAGAACTTGAGGTGCTGGTGTTGCTATCAAACAACTTGAGCCCGGTTTTAAACATTAAGAGTATTTGGCTTTACCAATAAAACAAAAACCCACAGTAGTGTTTTTCTGATGAAACCAGGACACCAGAGAAACATATAAAGGCATTAAGTCTTCAGTTTGTTTTAACCCAGATTGGATTCATACCAGCCACGTCCCACATGGACCATAGAAACTTCTGAAGTACATCTTTTACCAAAGGTGAATATTAGCTGAACAGTGAGCTGTGGGCTGTTATATACAATGACCCATCTACAGACACGGGGCCACTAAGTTCAGGCTTCAGTGACCGGCAACTTATTAAAGTGGATAACATATACAGAACCGGTTGTGCCATCAACCAGTGTTTTACAGCACCATAGACTAGTTACATTGGATTTTATTCTTGTCTAGAGCAAATAGTACAGTTAAGCACAATTACTGGGGCTGCTTCAGCCTATCACAAAGTAATGACAACGCACAGTTACTAGCTTATCATATGTATGCATTACTAATAGAAGTATAGGATCTCACCTCCTGGAATACGGGAGTTACCAGAGCCGATAAACAGTGTGATCGTGGCAGGCGCTGTATCACTTCCGATGGCTGCAGAGTCGAGCACAACAAAATGACAATATGTTAGATAAGTCCTCTAAAGAATATGTATGAGAGATTTAGCAGTACGGTATCCGGATGGTAGATAGACAGTAACTAGATAAACTGTCAACAGACAGAAAGTGAATAGGGCGACAAATGATTTTTCGGGTTAGGCTGCAGAAGGGAACGTTAGGGTTAGGCACCAGGGGGAGTGGAAGGGTTAGAATGTAAAAAAAAAAAATCACGTGTCAACCTTTACTATATCGACCATTTGAACGTCGATCTTTTGACCCTGTCGACCTTCTGGTGTCTATCAATCAACACCCAGCAGTACAGGTATAATCAATGCATAACATACATTTAAAATAGGAGATTAGGTGACATTTGTAAGCCCAAGAATAGTATCTAATAGGCCATTGAAATGGGTTGGGTATGATATCCCAGTGGCTGAATAGCCGCCGGGTGAAATACTGACGCTGGAAGCCTGATCATGCCCGACAAGGGCACATAAGTATACTAACCCTACCCCTCTCTCCCTAACTCTTCCTTTGGTGCCTAACCCCCCCCTCTCCGCAACCTAAAACTAACCCTCCCCAGGGATACCTAACCTTAACCTCCCCCCCCGGTGGTGCCTAACCCTGACCCTCTCCGGGGGTGCCTAAACCTAACCCCAACATCCCCCTCCCCCACGGCTAAGAGCGGACAGCTTACCTTCGTTCTGGGAGCCATCTGACGAGATTTCGACGCCTAGCTTTAGTCCAGAGTCAGGATTTAGACAGACGGCTTTCCAGCCGTCAGTATTTTAACTACATCCCCATTGAAATAGTCTGGTTGGGGAATACAGGAGATGTAGGAAGTTACCCTGACTTACGTTCCTCTCCCCCAGATGACAGTATGGAAACAACAGACAGGCTCCCTCCCACAAGAGATCATGTAGACTGCTTCTTTAAAGCCTTGGGAGCTGAGGACCCGATTCAGACCCGCTCCCTAGGATGCGTTCACTCGTAGCCAGCCGATGTTTGCATTCCGCGCATGTGTACGCATCACACTGCACTTGCGCAAACTAGTCCGAGCAATCGGGAAGCATACGCTCTCCTAGCATAGACAGCCCGGCAGAATGAGTGACAGGAGAAGCAGTTTGTTGGTGGTGACAGGGATGGCCACTATAAACGAGGAAGGGGAGGTGCGAACGCAGGAGTGCCTGAGCGCCGTTACAGAGGTGTGCATAATTAAGAGGCAGCGTCATAGTACACGTCACTTGGTTGTATTTCACACTGAAGTGCTCGCAGTAGGGTATAGTCAACCACAAGCGCTGCGTTCTCTTCCGATGGTCCTCGATGTACCGATGGTTGCATACACTTCCTGGAGATGACGTGCGCAAGTGGGCATCTTAAGACAGGCTGGTGGGCGTCTGCATACACAAAGCGATCGCAGGCCAAATCATAGTGGGCGTGCTTATGCCTTGCCGTGCGATCGCCTGCCTTGCTGTCACTTAGCCAAATTTGCATACGTATCGAGCGAGCGTACAAATCTAGCGAATGGGTCTGAATCGAGCCCTGAATTCTTAGCTATCAGACTTTTTCCTGCGGACCTCAATGGGATTCTGACTCCTCTCCTGACCCGCAGGGTGAAAGGAGAGGAATTAAAGCCCTTAGGCCTTCACATTCTTAGAGGTAGCATGTAACAGTTTCCCCCTTTGCCCAGGTCAGTATATTTAGCTTCGGCTCTGTTAAGAGAAGCTAGAACTCCACTCTGACCATTTTCCGAGCCTTAACCCCTGAGACTGAATCCCACAGCCCCTAGCCACAATATCCTCATGCAAATGCACAGCTTGCAGGCAGGTAGACCCAGTTTGGGAGGGCAGTCCATTCCTCTGACCATATCAATCCTACTTTATTCTCCCAAACTGAAAATTAAGATGGTATAAGAGATGCCACAAAAACAGGCATAAAGGTTGTCTTAATCTTCCTTTGTGTTGCTGAGTGGGGGTGGTCTAATATAGTAGCACAACGGGAGCTCGTTTTGCATATCCCCACAGGTGAGAAGATAAAGGGTCTGTAGCTTAGATGAGACCTGGAACCTTCTATCAGGTCTGGTCCACACAATAGGTCCCACAAATGTGGGAATGGAACATTCTGTTTCTTCTTGAAGAAGAGTCATCAGGCACAGTCTCTCTCGCCTTCCTAAAGTTTTAGTACCCCTCTAAATCCCCTACCCAGGCTCACCCATAGGAAATATAATGGGGGAAGCATTATTCAGCGATAGTGATGTCTCTGATTATCAGTATATGGTTCGGTCCTTAGGATGTCTGTACCCACTGTGTCTAGGATACATGTACAAGTGTCTTTACTACATCCAGGGCTGTATTTCGGGCTTGTGACTATAAGTAATTATGCAACTTACATGTTTCTATCATACATTATTCTTTTCTGGCTGCTAAGTATAAAGCAGAGGGGGAGGAAAGAATTCTATCTATACGGTCTCCTGAGCAGTACTGCCCTAGGTAAGGGTCATTGTGCCTATATGGTAAATGCAGCCCTGACTCATTCTTTTTTGCACAAATGAAACAGACTGATCAGCAAAAATCTTTATTTTCAGTAATATGAGAACTGGTGTCAAGGACAGAAGGTGCAGATGTGTCGTCACTCGTCTCTGCTGCATTCGCGCCAAACAGCCCCTCTCTGCGCTGGGCGGCTTTTTTTTTGCAGAAAATCTATTTAAGTGGCAATAATGCATTGTAACTAGACTGTGCTGAGTAATGTGATATGCGACACTTGTATGTCTGTGTGAGACTGAGTCGCTGAATCAGCAGGTGAAGGGCTACGATGCAGCTTTTTCCCACACCAAGTTCCGTTTACAGACTCAGTCACACACAGATATACAAGTGTCACATATCCAATTAATCGACACAGTCTCCTGGTGCGTCCTAGTCGCATCACATCGCGATACAGACACAATTTCGGCAAAAAAGATGCCCGATGCAGGGGCAAATGTAGGATTTCTAGAGGGGGGTTTCCAATTGCTTAATTTTAAAGCAAGTGTAGCCAGTCCATGAAGAGGGTATAATCAGCACTTAAACAGCTAAAATATACGTCATACGAAGTACAATGTATGTAATAATTCTGGCACACAGATCTGTCTACATACATCTATACGGTAGTGCCTAGCGTCTTTTTACACGACTCTTCCCTTAAAATGCATCTTATTCACAAAGCAATGTGAATAGGACGCACATGTCGCTGATTAGAATGATATGCGGCATGCCTAGATTCTGTGTGTGACTGCATCTGCATGCAAAATGCTACGTTACAGTGTCCCAGACGCTGAGAGACATTTTACGGGAAAAAGTTACATGAAAAGATGCTCGGTGCTATAGAGTGGTGCTACGGTTATGGCGCGACTAGACGTGCAAGGAGGCTAAGTGTGTGTATACAGGACCAGCGATCATAGTATGACATTATATGCAGCACTAGGGTCATCCTGCCTGAGCTAAAAGTTTTTATTTCAGATTTGGGCACCATTCCAGATAATTTGAGCAAGATTGGGACTCTAGGGGAGCAGCAAAAGAGCCTAGCATTGCCCTGGACATATATGTACATATCGGTCTCCTTATGTACTTGGTAGTGTATTATTATACAGTATTAATAATTGACCCTATAGACGATCTATTTCAGTGTACCTCTAACAGTGCATGGTTTCCAGATCTCCTAATTGGTGCACAAGTGTATTCATTACTGGCTCACACATTTTAAAAGATCAACAGGTGGTGCTAATTATTTAATTTGTAATATTATATGCTATTTATATGGTGGTCATCATGGTATGGGCTGGGGAGGGGGGTTTCCAAGTAAACTGAAACCCCACCTGTGTTTGCCTATGCAGCGCTAGCAGATGGCTCACTCACGCCAAGCAAATGGCGTTGCATGGCATATTGAGTCTAGGTGAGCAAGGACACATCTCTACACAACGTTTAGGTGCATGTTATACAAATTTGTACCTGCTGGTATCCCCACTGCAGTCTGCTCATAGAAGAAGGTCGCATGGTTTCTGGAAATGACCAGTGAGGTGTCTGACTCTGATTTCTCTCATCTTCATTATCCCTGGCCAATCACAAGAACAAGGCATTGAGGGTTACTGTACAATGTAGGGTCAACCACTAGACCACGCAGTCATTCCAGCAGGGACTGAGATATTAAATGCCAGACTGTTCCTGCTTTACTCACAAATCAGACTCATCAGAGCTGGAATCATCGCGGTGGCCCTGAGATTTCCAGCGTCTGTATCGTTCCACCAGTTCCATAAGAAAGGAAGTTTTCTTGGTGTAGCGTAAGATGAAGCGATGTTTGAGCAGCTCCCGTGCCGTGGGCCTCTATATAACCCCAAATACAGATAATGATATATAATAGATTATCTTTTGTCTTTTATATAGGATTTCATTTATAAAGCATCGCATGCATGGTACAGCAGACTCCTGTCCTACCCACCGAATATAACAATATACCGCCAGCTCTTACATACTCAGAAAAACTGCCTGAAATTGGATTTAAATTTTTTTTTTTAAAAAGTGTTTGATGCAACAAAATGAAAGTTCTGACTTCTGCCCGGTTACAGGGACTTCAGAGTCCTCCGTAATACATGAGCATCTAATTTCCGCCAGCAAGTGCATGAATTGCATTGTTTAATATGGTATTAGATTTAGCCTACCTATTAGATTTAGCCAACACCAAGATTTAAAAGAAAAAATAAGACACTTACAGATCGGGGGTCTTTGTTCAGACAAGCATCCACAAAATCTTTAAATGGTTTGCTGTGCTGGCCTTGCAGAGATGGAGGGTTGTTTTTGGGAATGAGGAACAAGACTCTCATGGGATGGAGGTCAGAGTATGGGGGCTCACCTTTGGCTAGCTCAATGGCTGTGATCCCCAAGGACCAGATGTCTGCCTAGAGAGACAGGGAAACATGAAAACCGTTAACGATAAAGTGGATTCTGTGGGACAAAAACTCACACAGGCACACACACGGCTTCCAACCTTAAAATCATAGGCAGACTGCTTGATGACTTCTGGTGCCATCCAGAATGGTGTTCCCACAAACGTGTTCCTCTTGATCTGAGTATCTGTCAGCTGTCCTGCTACCCCAAAATCAGCCAGCTTCACATCTCCTTGCTCTGACAGCAGTACATTAGCAGCTGGAAACACAAAGGTGTAGCTATAAATGCAGTGACACATGCAATACAAACTAAAATACAACATAATATAAACTGAACAAGAATGGTCATTATTTCAGGAAGATCAAAAGGAACATTTACAAAATGTAAGTGACTGCTACAATTTTAAAAGATAAATGTTCATATATGAACCGAGGGACAATACACTGCTTAATCTGACTATACACTGTACTCTGCTAAAAAGTAAAAGTGTTAACCACCCTCCTGTGGCTTCCTACCAGTGGTTCTCGGTTATTGACCTAAGGCCTGTATCTACAATGCATTATCACTCTAACAATATTGTACACGGTCATTACTGCTACAGAAAGGAAAAAAAATAGTAGTCGATTCAAATAGCGTAGATTTTCATCTGTGTACATATCCGCTTAGGCTCTATATCGCTAATTTTCCTGTGCACCTCTATAGGGTGCGGGGCAAATCTAGAGATGTTGTTGGTCGGGGATGCAGTTCGTGCCATTACCCATACAGAGTGGCAGTGCACAGCACCTTCCAATCAAAAATGACGGCTTGGTACAAAAACATTATTAAACTTTGTAAAGCCATTCACGGAGGACCACGCCTGCTCAGACAAAGCTCTTTCTTTGACAAAGGTTTCTCTGCTGCAATGTACACGTGCTGAACATAAGCAGTGATCCATCTTGGTATTGTCTCTTGACACAGGCCAGCCTATTTTTTAGGGTTCATAGGAGACCAGAAGGTCATCAATTTTCCTCCAAAGACTGATTGCAATCTAGTGCCATAATCACAATGACCTCACTTAAGGGAAATGTAGAAATCAACTTAGATTAAAAAGATGGTTTAGTCCAGAAAATGGCCCCCCCATGAATATCATACAGCTCAGACAACCTATGGGCCATGGAAATAGCCAGGAGAAATACTGGTTTCCATGTGAGAAACTTCCCCCTTAAGCCATTTGATACAGATAACGTGGACTGTTGTGATGCTGCCAAAATGTAAAGAAGATCACACTCTCTTCCCAGCTCCAGAAGTACTTCCCTGTAGCTAGTGTCTCTAAAGGGGCGTATCCACTACACGAGAGTGGAACGACTGCACGATTACAACTTTGTAATAGTGCAATTGTTCTTCATCCTGTGCAGTGGATACTGTGCCCACACTGAACGATATGTTGTTCCATGCAGGCACCCTCCCTCGACAGGTTGGTCTGCATGTTCAGGCGATGATAGATGTCAAAAACGACCAGCGGGAGTGCGCATCGCTGGTCGTTTTTGACATTTTAATGCAGGATTCATGAATGATTAATGAGTAATTGAACGATAACGATGTTGTAACCGTTCAATCGCTCATGTTAATCGCCTAGTGGATACGCACCTTAAGGACATGAAGAGAGCAGTAGCTGCTGGCAAGACATCGGTTTTGGCTGCACTTCAGTCTGTAAACCAAAGCTTGCTAGGAAGGAGGTATTAGATTGCCTTCAGGTCTGCAACACCATCCAGGTCCCCACATGTCATGAACTACTCCCCTAATAAGAATGGCACCCTACTGCAGACATCGTATACCCCCCACATCAGAAACAGGCCACAGTATTCTGTGGTCCATGTAGGCTCTAGCCTCCCCCTGATCTCTAGAGTGATCGGCGTTTATGTACCAGGCTTTAGCCCAGAGAAGCAAGAACCAAAAATCTAATTTACAGTAAGAAGCTGCTGAGGTTGCAGTGATAGCACAGTGGCCTGCAGAATGGGGATATAGAAGTGGAGGAGCGCAAACATACTGATTATATACATGGTGCAAAGATACACCTCTGTGTATTTAGCTTAGTCCAAGTCTGCGTGGTTCGCATTTACTGACCTTGGCCTGCGTGAGGCCGTCCCATTAGGACCAATTTCCGCCTCTTCGATAATTGCGAGTAAGGCTCTGCATTGCCCATACTTGTGCGATTCCATTTTCATAGGAGGCACTGTGCCAATTCTCACGCTACACACAGGTACATAGCCACTTCACCACTAAAATGGCTGCATACAATCTGCCTAGGGTTTAATGAACTTTGGCTTCAATTAAATGTCTACCATTATTTTTCATTAGGTTGACATGCTTAGGATGTCGACATTGGCCATGCTGGCATTCATGTCTATACGGATGGCATGTCGACATAACAGAATGTCGATCCAAAGTCCCTGATCCTGGAAGCCTCTCGAGCAGCATCTTCTGGGTTGCAGCGGCCATATAACTACTGCAAGGGACAGGACCCAATATGGAACCTGTAATACATCAGTCCTCTATCCTTCCACCAGTTCTCTACCCATGGGCCTACGGTTTCCCCCGATACCTAGTACTCTCAACTTATGTACCAGATTTTTATTTGGAACAGTATTGAATGTTTTCAGAAAATCCAATATATCACATTTATTGCACCACTATGATCTAATGTGAAACTTACCTTCATGAAACCATGCCAACGCTGTGTGATCAAATTACAGTCTACAATGTACTTCACAATCACAGCCTCAGAATCCCTCTAAATAAGGTCAGGATAACAGGTCTATTATTTTCTATCTCCAATTTTGATCCCTTTTTTAAAGACTCTTATTGTCATACATATCAGACATAAATAGTGGTCCATCACATACGGAAGAATTTTGGAATTGACGTCCCCTTTCCATGTGTAATTACACAAGACCATTGCTCACCTTCTGATGGCTGAGACAGGCACGCATCATCTCTGAATCACTCATGTCAAATCACACCAATAACCGAAGGACATTTCATAAACAATAACAAGTTTATGGTCACAGGAGTTTTAGGGACATGTCAGAAAATTAGTGCATCACTAACAGTGCATAATGATATGCTGCAATACACAACTATAGGAGAAAATGGTCATTAGAAATTGCTAAGAACGTGAAACATCTCACTAGTTGCTATGGAGTAAAAGTACATTTTGTGCAGCATTTTCCCCCGGTAAGAAAATAGCAGTGCCATATAGCTGGGCATCCTTTCCCGATACCCCCTGCACACAGCAAGTGCTGGGGACACTACGGAGAAGCAGGAAGATAGCTGCCGGGGGCATCCTAAGGACATGCCATGTGGCTTTCCTTACAGCGGGGTGACTCTCCAGACACCCCGCAAGGTTAAACAGTGGTGTGACTGGGCTGTCGCCTCAGCCTTGCACGTTGGGCGGCAGCACACCGTAACGGCCATGGATGTTAGAACTGTAGTAGCAGTGATACAGATAAAGATGAGCAGTAAAAGCAGATTGCTGTACCAGTGTCCTCACCTTTGATGTCTCGATGGATCTTCCTTTCAGAGTGTAAATAATCCAGGCCCTTAAGGATCTCCCGTAATATCGTGGCAATATAGGACTCCTCCAGTGGGCCGGGTTTCAACTGCAGCAGGGAAAGGTACAGAGATGACATTATGGGGCAACAACAGTTATGTATAAACACATACATTTTTATAGAGTTTAGACTTCCTTACCAAGTCTAGTGCCGATCCTCCACCCAAATACTCCATAATGATCCAGAGCTTTGACCCCTAATTAGAAACAAAATAAAAGATTCACATGAAGTGCATACAGAAATGGTTTAGTACATCCCAGCATGTCCACAAACCATCATTTGCCAAAGGCATATTACCCTAAGCTTCCCCACTGCTCCAGCTATAAACCAAAATGGTTCAATGCACAAGGCATCATGGGAAGACCATCTGCTTCCTGGTCAAACCTATACAGGGCAAGGGTAACAGAACAGTCCTACAGTAACAGACAGTTTTGTTACTTTAAGTCATTACCTTCAGGTAGGAGCCATAATAACGAGTAATATAAGGACTGTCACATTGGCTCAAAACAGTGATCTCTTGTTGGATGTCCTCAATCTCATCTTCTGCCTCCTCCAGGTCTATGATCTTGATGGCCACAACTTCTTTGCTGCTGTTCTCTATCCCTTTGTACACCTCTCCGAACGAACCCTTCCCAATGCGTTCCAGCTTGGTGAAGAGGCGTTCTGGATCCATCCTGGATCCCTATGTTAGAACAGAACATTAGAAGCTCAGCAAGCACTAATGCAGATTCAATCACTTCACTTCAAGGAATGGTTCAGCCAGTGTGACAGGGCAATTGAAACAAACAGTAGTATAAATATATATTACCACCACGTGACAGTATATAACATTTATTTTGTTCTCTCAATAATTGTAAACAATAGAACTATTTAAACAAAAGACAGCCACCCCCATGCACTGGAAATTAATGTATATACAATCAAAATTATTTAAACATATAATTGTACTGATCCCTGACTCAATTGATAAAAGGTGCCTAAAGTCAAGCATACAGCCATGTAAAGGGATGTAGTTATGGGATTGACAGTCACTATGTCGACAGTTAGGACGTCAGTCCTGGGAATCCAGGTGCCGGCATGTCCACAAGGCTAACATGCTACTTACAACATGTTAGCCTTATCGGCAGTACAACTGTAATTAGCAGCATCTTTACCATTTGATTAACATGCCTGCATTCCAGGATCAACATCATCACTGTCGACATAGGGACTGTTGTTCCCACATACCCCACCCACACAGAAGGGGTTGGGTATGGGATGCTGGTGCCCAGGATCCCGGCGGTCAGAATCCCGACGCCGGCGTCCTCAGGATACCGACACCTGTAGGTAAGTATCCTAACCCTACTCCTCTCGCTCTGCAGCCTAAACGTAACTCTTCCCCCTAGTGCCTAAAGCTAACCCACCCCTAGTGCCTAACCCTCCCCCTAACCCCTCACGACTTACTGTCGGAATGCTGGTGTCAGGATTGTGACTGGTGTCAGGATTCCTGGGCCGGTATCCTGAGCATCAGCATCTTAGCAGCCGGGATTTAAACTACATCCCACAAAAGAGCTCAGTGGCTTTAAACGTGGCACTGTCATAGCATTCCACATTTCCAAGTCTGTCTGTCAATTTTCTGCCTTCCTAAACTGAAAGTGCGCTTATTCTGAAATGGAAATGTTTAGGAGCAACCACAGCTCTGCTGCAAGGCGGCAGGTCAGACATGCTCACAGAGCGCATAGAAATGGTCTGTTCTCATGTGAAACACTAACTACACAGAGTGCAGAACTTCCTCTGAAACCAAAGTCTGAACAGTTCTATGGGAGCAGCCGCATACAAGACTCAGATCACCACGTGCAATGCCAAACATTGGCTGGAGTTGTGTAATACACACCGTCATAGACACTGGAGCAGAGGAGGAACAAATCATAATTAGGTAGGTTCTAGTTGGTCTTCAAAACAACAGGTACTTAAGGTGCGTACACACTGGGCTATTAAAGTGGATGACTGAACGATATCGTTATCGTTCAGTCGTCCACTTTATCGTCCATTTTTAACAAAAAAACGATGATGACTCGCGTTCCTGCGGGTCGTTCGTCATTATCGTTCATCGCGTTAACATGCAGGCCAACCTGACAATGTTGTCAGGTTGCTGAATGCTATGGAATGGGGGAGAGATCCCGGCGCTGAACAATATCGTTAATGATATCGTTCAGCGGGTGTGCTCAATGTCATGAACGACATTGAGCACAGCCTACCAGGGACACACTAGATGATATCGCTCAGGGAGCATATCGTCTAGTGTGTACGCTCCTTCAAGGTAACACCAATTAGACAATGGATGATAAAAATCACAAGTTTCATCCTACCCAGGAATGTACCTGGCAAGGAAGAAGTCATGAGCGCACTACAAAGGTTACCATAGGGGGAATAAATGAGAGGTGGAAATATGATGCATCGTTACACATTGGGGAAAATGCTAAGGATAACATAACAATACAGGATACTTATTACTATTACTGAACGTTTTATGAGACCCGATCCCATTGGACATCAGAAATTGCAACACGTACCCTTACACGCATGTATTCTGTTCATAATTACCTGTGCTGGAAAGTCTCGGATATGGGCCATTCTGAAGTGACTTTTCCCCCGTTCAGCAAAAGATTAGTCAGACGTTGTGTAAGTAAAGGCGTCTATGGCTCCAGCTCCACAACTCACCCCATATTGCTGCCCTACATGTCCCTATTTTATAATAAACCTGAAAAATATGTCTACCCAGCACCAGAATGTAAGACACATACACATATAGCAGCAGGCAGTCCCTTTAGTGTGTGCTTAGAAAGTCCTGCTGTACTTAGCAGTGGGATTCTGTCTCAGCAGCCAAGTAACCATAAATATAGACCTATGCTCTATGGGAAGCAGCTATGCAAATACATGCAATGTCCAGCAATAATCATCCATCATGAAACATATGTACATTATTAGTATGAAAATAAATGATGCATTGCTGTACAGCTAGGACTGAGAGACCATATTACCATCACAAAACCCTGAGCCCTAGTGCAGAATGCTGATGTCGCCCCCTGTAACACACATCTGCTGACCCAGAGGAAGGTTCATGCTACATCCTCCCAAACCTGCAGTCTGTCCCATGCCAGATTATGGCAATGACAGCTGTGCCACCATGCTGCTGGCTGATTCCCTACTATACTAGTCTGTTGCAGGAGGTGATGATCTTCGCACGGGGCCTGTTGTCCCTGACACCTTTAAGTTCAGACCCCCACCCTAATATCACACACAGTGACGTCCCCGCGCAAGGTAACCTGGAACTTGTATTCCACTGTACTTTAGGCCGCCGCTTAACACAGGTGGTCAGAAACTACATCTCCCAGAGGCAGCCACAATGACCAGAGCGCAGGTGGCTTCTGGGAGTTGTAGTACAGGAGTAGAAGGCGGACACTCCGGTCATGTGACCATAGGTTGGCGTGGTCTCACGACTCTTGAGCTTGCCTTGTGCTTGGGTGGCTCAGTTTGTTATTAAATCATGTGATGAGGATAGGACATACATGTATCATATGTGTACAGCAGCAGGCACGTTTATACGCACATATGGGAAATTAACACCTTTTATAGTGGGGCTATGGATGTATCAAACTTTCTAACGTAGAGAAGCTGCTCATAGCAACCAATCTGTAGCTATAATTTACCTAGTACAATATGTGCAATGATAGCTAGAATCTAATTATGTTGCTATGGTCAACTTCACCTGTCCTCTTTTGCAGGTTTGATACATCAGATTTGTGTAACTCACACACAAAAATTCTGGCTGAACTGCCTTATGTATAATTTTTATTTTTTCCAAGTGATGTATTTTTTTTTCTTCAGATAATTGCTGTCCTCAAACACTGCTTTGGTTTCAACAGGTATCAAGCAGAAAATCTGCTTAAGTGACACTATTTAGGCAAAGCCCATTCATTTCAATGAGATAGATTTTTTTTTTTACTTCCTGGAAGAAAAAAATGCCTCGGGAAATGCTCTTGTGTGACACTACCCTGCACATGTTCTGTGCGTGCTGCCATAGGTATGGCCATCGACCATCGATGGTAGATTGATTTTTTAATGATTGCGAAGATCCAATGGTTCTCCACCACTAATGTTTGTTTGTTTTTTTTTTATCTGCATCGGTGGCACAGAGATTACCCCTGCCCGTGATAAGCCACTGATGCTGATTAACTCACGGTCTGCCATGGTAACCCAGCAGCGGTGGACAACGAGGGGTGCAAACCATTGACGGTTCACTGCCAATAGGGTCATGCCATCCATGGTTATCACAGATGGCACTATCAAAGGTGACCATGGAGGGTTAACCCGCCGATGGCCATCCCTATTTAGCATTATGTTACTCGTTGTCTTATTGATCTGTCTGCTGTGATAGCTTCCACACTGGTTGTGACAGGACAGTGCTATATAGTGTAATGTTAGTCCCCAATGTAATTATTTATGTCAGTGTGGTGTTATTATAGGATTAGATTCATTTGCGGAATGTGCTTGCATTTAGTTTAGAAAGGCTTAAGGGGCCCATACATCTACAGTCCCGATTCCCTGTTCTGCTAATCCGCAATCCAATCCACGGGTCGACGGCGATCCGTCAGCAGATTGAGGTAGTTTAACATGTAAAAAAATCTTATACTCACTGATTCCGATCATTTTCAAATCTCGATCGGCAAATCAAGATTTGTTGAATATTCCTGATTTCCCGGCCCCACCATCTGCAGAAGGGAGAATTGCCGCGATAGCGGCTACATGTATGGGCCCCATTAGAATACTAATAAGTTATAACCCACAAGTTGTAAGCAAACACAGGTGAGTGCATACTCTCTAATGTGACCCCTTTCACCAAATACAATATACTCTGCTCCTGGATTTACTATCTCAATGTTTTGCATAATAATATAAATAAAAATATAAGTACATAAGTTGGCAACTGATCAACATTGCTGCAATTATACCACTGCTGCCAATTGGTGCAGTGGCGTAACTTCATCTCAGTTGCCCGGAGGCAAGATAAATGGTGGTGCCCCCCCCACAAGTTTAAAACCTGATTTAAAATGCTCCTATGACATGATGCAAGATTTTCCCAATTACACATGTAGCACTGAAAGATTAAAAATGTCTCACTTTACTTTTTTCAAAAATCACTGCTCCCACCTCTTATTTGACAAATAATATCTTTATGATAAATTAGATATACCTCCAGTGCTACCATATATATATATATATATATATATATATATATATACATAGATATATATATATATATATATATATATATAGTGTGTGTGTAGCACTGTTGGAGGTGTATCTGATTTATTTTAAAGACATTATAATCTTGCTCTAAATTTAAATGCATCATGAATTTAGGGGGCTATGAGGGCGGGGTTGGTTCTGGCGGGGGCGATATATTTTAGAGTATATATCTTATCACTATGTCATGTAAGGGGGAGGGTGATATATTTATAGAGCATATGTTTTATTATCACTGTAATGTTAGGGGGGGGAGTATATTTAAAGAGCATATGTTTTATCACTCTGTCATGTTAAATAATTGAACATGGCAGAGTGATGAAATATATGAGCTTTAAATATACTCCCCCCCCCCCCCCCCCCAACATGGCAGAGTGGTAAAATGTATGCTTTATAAATCTATCACCCCCCCCTCCCCCAGCACCCCCCCCTCCCCCGCCCCGAGTCCAACGCAAGGCAACGACCCCACCCCTCATCAGGCTTGGCTTGCGAGACACTGTGACAGGCAGACTTACTTGATTTTTACTGCCTGTCTCCCCAGTCACAGTGCCACAGCCCGCTGCGCTGCCCACACAGATTCTCTCTCTCCCGGGTATCAGCCGCACTCTCCACAGTGTCTCCGACTCTCCACCACGGTCCGGTCTGCAGTGTTGGGAGGCTCCCCAGAGTAAGGGGCACGGGGCAGGCACAGGGTGAGGTCGCCGGCGGTCACATGATACGTGGTGACGTCTGCGGCTCGCCGAGACCACAGAGCACACAGTGTGTAGTGGAGCCTGAGGAGGAGCGCCGCTGCCGAAGCTGAATAATTGGCTGAGACAAGTTCAGTTTAAAATTTAATCGCGGCGACGCCATTTTGCGAATGGCCGCCTAAGCGCCATTTTAGATAAACTCATATTTTAGTACATGTGGCGATAATACTATTAGCACCATGCGATTGCATTTTTCACCATTTCTCATACACACATTAATACGCACCATTGCGCTAACTAGTCGCATATTAGCGAATGCATAGGACTTTGTATGAAACCGCTGTTTTATTAGCTTTATGCACACGCATCTGCCCCAAGTTAACTAGCGTCCTTATATCAAACCCTCAATACCCACACATTACATATTCACACATAAGGTTCAATAAGCTTTAAAGTGTATGATTTAAGTTGGTTCAGTTAGTTTAAATGCTGAGAAATAAAGAGATTTGATAACTAAGGTATTATACATGCTAAACAAGTCGTGTTTGGTCTTGTACTGATGCGTACTCTTTTTACAGTATTCCGGTGTTATCGGTGGGGAGGTCGCATCATGCAAACTCAAGTTATGGATCGCAGAACCTACAAGCAACAAAATATATATTTCAGGAACAACTGTTAGGATGTTGCAGGGGGCATGAAGAGAAAGATCCCCAGCTGTTAGAGGCAGGGAGAGTCTATTTGAACCAGCCTGTTAAATGTGCTGTAACAGATGCTTCTCCCCTGAGAACCAATGACATCAGCAACTAACTTCCCTATTGTCCTGTTTATTCTGGGGGGGTATAAAAATGTGTGCACGAATGCTGGTTCTCAGTCTTCGTGCTGAATGCTGCATGACTAGGGGTCTCTTGCTGATGCCTATCTCCGGGTCCGGAAGCGCCTGCGTATGTATACTGTACTTGGGTCTGTATAATTTTCCTTTTGTGCCTAAATTGTGTCTAGATCAATTGCGTGTAACTGTCTGAACTTTTACCTGAATAACACTTGTGCTTTGGAACCACAGATTCCACGTCTAAGTCTTTATTTGTGGTAGGACTGCGTACGCAAATTAGCGTCATCCTTAGAAGATATAGGCAGGATATTAGAAGGTATAGGTAGGACATTAGAAGGTATAGGAAGGTGTGTATAGAGGTTCTGATCCAGTATCGTTAGTTCGGGGCTCGTAGTGAAGTCACTTACCTGCTCACACGGTACATATGGCCATCGATATTTCAGCAAAGGGTGGAGTGGCCACATGCAGGGTTTGCCTGCAACCGCTTTGTGCTGAAAGATCGCTATCCATCTCCGTGTGAAGGAAGCTGACTAGAATCCAGGGACAAGAGGGAAAAAATTTGTTTTCCTCTGTTGATAGAACCTAATGCTTAGAGGGGTGCCGCAGTATTGAGTACGCGTCTGAGACGCATTTTTGCGTACGCAGTTAAAACGTCATTATACAGTTGTGTGGTAGTCGCATTATTGTGTATGCGGCTGGTCACACAATAGCGTATACGCACTTCCAGTTGTGCTGCCACGTGTTTGAACAAAGCCATTGAGGTTTACATTTTTTTCTATTACCAATATCTGGGTTAACGTGTATTTTTCTGCGCAGGAAAAAAGTGTGTAACAGTGAATATTTGTTGAACAAAGTTAAGGGTATCGAATGATCCTTAAATGCTAGGGGCAAGGGTTAGTCTAGCCGCTCGGTAAGCAGCTTTACCGTTCTATACACAGTAGCAGGTGTACATGTTGTCTTTGTTGTAGAGAGGTGCGTGAGAGTAGCCGACATATAAACTCTCATAGGTGTGGAAGTTGCCTTACTAAATCTTATCTGGGAGTGGAAGTTGCCTTTTTCAAATCTTATCCAGGTGTGGAAGTTGCCTTACTAAATCTTATCCAGGTGTGTGGGCGCCGCCGCCTTAAATCGTCCACAGGTAAGTGAAAGTGTCTTGATTGTCTTTCACTGGTCTAAATCTTTATTGAAAAGCATAGGAGTTGTCTCAGAATGGGAGCCACGCAAACAGTAGAGATGTTAGGCAATGATGTGCTGCTAATGGAGGCGCTGATCGGATCGGCCCGTCGTCTCATGCATACCAAGTACGGTACTTATGCAATTAGGTATTGTGATTTATGGTTTAATATGAAGAGGAAGAGTGTTAGACCGTTTCCCAGAATTGGTAGTTTTGATAAAAATGTGTTAGACAATGTCCGGGATCACATCAGTTTGATGCGCTCCCCAGAGAAAAAGGTTAAATATTTTGAATGTTTAAAACTGTGGCAGCATGAAGGGGATGCGTGGCTTAACAATGTGCAAACAACGCAAATTAGCGTCGTGAGCACATTGCCAGAAAATACATCCGCGACGCTGAATTGCAATACGGGCGAGCCGCAAAATGGCGCGCACATGCGGCAAGGTAGCGTCGTGGAGAGTATTGCCAGCAGTTCACGCTCACCTCCACCACCTTATGTGGATGGAGGTGCAAGTATAGTTACCAAAAATACCCATAAAAATGTAACAAGCAACTTGTACCCTCTCTTAAGCAATTATAAAGAAAATGTTCATGATGCGGATGATGAGCCTATTGTAATGTCTGCCATTTGCCATGCTGTGCAGATGATAGATGCTGCATCACCACAATCATGAGTGGTGCCGCCATCTCCATCGGTAACAGCAAGGGAAGTGTTAATGCCCTCTGCACCCGTAGAGGAAGTTGTTCATACCATACGTAGCAGCAGCAGACTAAACCCCCAGCCAGGTAATCAGGTCAAAGGTAGCAGCGCTACCGGTCTGCATCCCATTCGGACAATAACTGTTCCAAATGGAAATGCAGACGCGAACGGTATAGTGCCCACGAGGGAAGTAGTAATGCATTGTCCTTGGACAAGAGCAGAACTAAATTCCATCATAAATGGTTTCCCTGATCCCAAAAAGGAATTAGCCAAATGTCAAAGATTTTTGAGAAATTTCGGTAGTTCACATGAGACCACAAATAAAGATTGGCGTGTGGTATTAAGGGCCTGTCTACCACGCAATACCGACGTGACAAAATTTATCACGGATTGTGTATTGGATGGTGACATTCCCTTAACAGACCAAGTAATCCAAGGTAACATTTCCCGCATTGTAACTCAATTGGGTATATATTTTCCAGTAGTAGTTAACTGGAACAAAATTTTCACCATTAAGCAGAAATAGAGTGAGACTGCAGAAGATTATTGCGATCGGGCTCTGCAGGCTATCACCCAGTACACTGGGATAGAGGATATTAAAGATAGCACTCACCACAGGGGGATGATAGTCACAGTACTTGTGGACGGTCTGAAAGAGAGTTTAAAAACTCGGGTTCAGACCTCACAGCCTGGCTGGCGGGGACTCACAATAGATACCCTCATAGAAACCGCCATTGAACATGATAAAAACATCTCCAAAAAGAGAGGAGCCCAGAGCGAAAAACTAATGGCTATCAGTATACAAGCTCTGGAGGGAATGACGGTAACATCACAGCCAACAGACACACTTACACTTGCACACACCCGATGCAACCACAGGTCCCAGGCTATCCACCAACTTCTTATCCCCCACAATACCCTTACCCTCCCTATCCTTACCCATATCCACCACCTTTACCCTCTGCGCAAACCTCACAACACCACATGTCTTCACCTGAAACACGAACATGTTTTAACTGTAAACAAACAGGATACTTAAGTAGAAACTGTACAGTAAAAGGAGTAGGGATCCCACATCAGGGAAGACCTAGATATCCCCATAAGGGATATGCACAGAGGCCAGCAAAAGTCCAGCAGGCACCAGCTCCAATTTGTTGAATCGTGCAACTGAACCTTTAGTACATTCCTGCCTATAAACCTCTAAGATTCACCTGCCTAGAACCTCTAAGACAAAACCTGCCTATACCTCCTAAAACCATAAGGTGTCGCTAATTAGCGCTGTGTTTTAAATATACCATTAATAAGACTCTAAGACAGTGGAATAGCGGTCCAACGCGCTAAAGATTATTATTCAGGTAAAAGTACAGATGTTACCACGCTATGATCTAACAATGAGCGCAAACTAAATTGTACAAACATTTAGGTCATAAGGTACAGTCAATACATACGCGTGCGCTCTGGGACCAGATACCGGCATCAGTAATGAAACCTTCGTCGAAACAGCATAACAGGACCACCGCAGACTGGCATCTCGTTTCAGAGCACTCACATATATACCCGTACTGGGATAAGCAATACAATAGAATACATTGGCAGGTTCTCATTGGTTCCTCTTCTTGCTTCTTCCGTTACGGTACAATTCATAGGTCAGTGCAAAGACTCAAACCAGCCTCTAACAGCCTGATTGTGTCCACTTTCCCGCTGCATATTAAATCTAGTCTAAACTGGCATACAACATTTCAAGGAGTTATTCTCTCTATCATTCATATTTCAAAGCCGCATGTTCTGATCTCCTCACCGATGCCACCGGAACGCTGTGGGAAAAGAGTAGATCAGTACGGCACCAATCACGGTCCATTTGCCATTTACTAAACCATAGTTACAGAAAACATTAATTTCTTCATATGCTGACATTGCGATTAAACCAAATAATAATCATTCCTTTCGTGCTGCGGGACCATTGCTTTTAAATGTGTATGCGGGGAGAAATGACATTAAATTGTGTTGTGCGTTTGAGGGTCTATGGGGCACTTAGCGACCAGCACTAAGTTGGAAAGGCTTCTGTGTATGTGTGTGAGCATGCCAGTATGGGTTTGGGAAAGATCACTAAAAAGCTGGCTGTGCGTTTAAATAGCTATTTTGCGTTGTCCTATGTTTAACATGAAGTGCAGGGAAAACACCACTAATTTGCTACTTTTTGCTACATCGCGTATGTGTTAATGTGAATGCAGGGGAAAACACCACTATTTTGCTACTGCTCAAATATGTTTGTGGTGATTTTAATGTGTTGCAAAGTTATTTTATGTCTGCTAAACACCGTCGGTAGGTGTTTGGGGAAGATTGTGAAAAAGCTGTTCGTACTACTTTTTAGCAACTTTGCTACTTTTCAAATATAAGTCTGATGATTTTAATGTGTTGGAAAGTTATTTTATGTCTGCTAAACACCGTCGGTAGGTGTTTGGGGAAGATTGTGAAAAAGCTGTTCGTGCTACTTTTTAGCAACTTTGCGTTGTGAGTAGCAAAATTGCTACTTTTAGCAATTTTGCACTGTGGATTGTGTACTATGTATTTTTGACAAAATGGCACTTGTGTAAGCTTTCTTTTCTAAAATGGAGTCTTGCTGCCATTCACAAGATGGTGTCTTGAGGCCAGACGCAAAATGGCGTCGTCGCGATTAAATTTTAAACTGAACTTGTCTCAGCCAATTTTTCAGCTTCGACAAATTGTAGCCGTAAATGCTTTATTGGAGAATGGTAGCCAACGCTAGGGGTCAGGTCATACCTGTAGTCTACAGATGGTCAGGTTAACGGGAAGTACTAGGGAAGAACCGGTCATGATGGTTGACGTAGCTGGTACTGAATATCCTTTTCTTGTAGACACAGGGGCGACCCGGTCGATGATAAAATCTCCCGTTAATTTGCAGGTGACCAACGAGACAGTACCAACAATGGGTGTAACAGGTAAAGTGGAGCATTATGCTTTAACAAAGTCCACAGAGGTTACTATTGGGCTGTTGCATACCAGGCATTCTTTTCTCCTGGCTGCTGCGGCTCCTACTAACCTGCTGGGTAGAGATTTATGTAAGATGGGATGTGTTATATATTGCACCCCTGATGGTGTATTTTTAGATATCCCAGAGAGAATGGTATACGAGTTGCGGGATATGTTAGACACTCCTCAAAGGATAATGTATCACTCTACAGTTTTAAATGAAACTCCATCACAGGTAGATGAAATGTTGTCCCTAATTCCAGATTCCCTTTGGACTAAAGATGGACAGGACACTGGATTAATGGCAGACGTAAGCCCAGTAATGGTACATTTAAAAAGCGGAAGGCAAGCTCCAAAAATTCCCCAGTACCCACTAAAACAGGAGGTAGAATTAGGGGTTTTTCTAATAATTGAGCGATTATTGCAACAAGGAATTTTAGTTCGTACAGCTAGTGTAGCCAACAGTCCCATCTTTCCGGTAAAGAAGAGTGGTGGGAGGGGTTATAGGCTGGTACAAGACCATAGAGGTGTTAATAAGGTAGTAGAGAGCCAATTCCCTGTAGTGCCGAATCCAGCTGTCATTTTGATGCAAATCCCACCAAATGCAACCCATTTCACTGTCATTGACCTCTGCTCTGCTTTCTTCTCTGTGCCTCTCCATCCTGACTGTCAGTATCTATTCGCATTTACATACAGAGGTTTACAATACACATGGACACGATTACCCCAATGTTTCATAGACAGCCCCAGTATCTTCTCCCAGGCATTGCACGACTGTTTACAATCTTTTCAACCTGCCAATGGATCTGTTCTAATACAATATGTGGACGATTTATTGCTATGTTCTGACTCGTTTATGTCATGTTTGAATGATACTAAACTTTTGTTACTTAATCTCTCACAAACAGGACACAAGGTGGCTAAGGACAAACTACAGCCGTGCCAATCCAGAGTAAAATATTTGGGACACTGCCTAACCCAGGGGTTATGACACCTCACAACAGATAGAATCCAGGCCATACAAAACATGACACTGCCGCAGAATCAACAGCAAATTCGTACCTTCTTGGGAATGTGTGGATATTGTAGAATGTGGATACCAGGTTTTTCTATTTTGGCCTTACCTTTACAGGAATTAGTCTCTTCCTCAAAGCCCGATCGTGTCATACACACAGAGGAATCAGAACAGGCTTTTCTTAATCTTAAGGATAGTCTGACAAGAGCTCCTGCATTGGGAATACCTGACTATGAAAAACCTTTTGATTTGTATTGTACAGAAGCTGATGGTTGTGCTGCAGGTGTCCTTACACAAAAACATGGTGATGCCAGTAGGCCCGTAGCATACTACAGTGCCCAATTGGACATGGTAGCAAGATCACTCCCCACCTGTTTGAGAAGTGTAGCAGCTACCGCTGTATTGGTGAGTAGAAGTGAGGACGTAGTATTGGGCCATGATATGATTGTCTACACTCCCCATGCTGTATCTGCTCTGTTGAACTCAGCTCAAACCAGACACGTCTCCTCGGCTAGGTTCACCAAATGGGAACTAGCTCTAATCGCTCCTGCAAATATTACTGTTAAACATTGCAGTACGCTGAATCCAGCAACATACCTACCATATGTACAACATGATGTACAAAGGGTGTAAGGAGAGGAGTTGCTGGCGGGAGGTGAATTCGGCAGACATAATGATACGCACGATTGTATGACATATCTGAATCAGACCTTTACTGCTAGACCTGACATACATGACACACCTTTAGAGAATGTGGATGTAACTTTTTATATGGATGGGAGTTGTCATAGACAAACAGACACAGGTGAATTATGTACAGGTTATGCTGTTGTAAATGACACAGACATCATAGAAGCTAAACCTCTCGGTCCTCCTCACTCAGCCCAGGTGGCAGAGTTAGTAGCACTGACTAGAGCATGTGAACTGGCAGCAGGCAAATCTGCTAACATTTACACTGACTCGAGGTATGCGTTCGGGGTGGTGCACGATTTTGGGGCTCTATGGCGTCTGAGAAACTTTATGACAGCAGCAGGCACACCAGTTGCACATTCCTGACACATAAAACATCTTTTAGAAGCAATCCAACTGCCCAAAGCAGTGGCAGTAATTAAATGCAAAGCCCACACATGTGAGGGTGACCCGGTGTCACTGGGCAACAACAGAGCTGATGAAGCTGCAAAATGGGCAGCAGGGTTAAAAATGTTTTTTCCAGCTGAAACAATTATGTCATTCCAAACTATTGATATGCTGAAATTAATTGAGATGCAAAATTTGTGTTCAATTCAGGAAAAATCCATTTGGAAGTCCAAGGGATGTGGGCAAGAGTCCTCTGGGCTCTGGAGGGACGGACATGGTAAGCCAGTAGCCCCCAAGGCATATTACCCCAGCCTGGCTGAGGCAGCACACGGTCTGACTCATCTGGGTAAACAGGGTATGTGCAAGTTGGTGAGGGCATACTGGTGCGCACCAGGTTTTTCTTCACAAGCAGAAAAGATAGCAATGTCCTGTTTGACCTGCTTGAGAAAGAACAAAGGGAAAGCGATCCCTACCGAACCGTCCCACATTCCACCGACTGATGGACCTTTCCAGGTGATACAAATTGATTTCATCCAATTACCACCCTGCAGGAACCTTAAGTATGTATTAGTGTGCACAGATGTATTTTCTAACTGGGTTGAGGCCTACCCAGCGGCCACTAATACTGCTGCGTTTACTGCCAAGAAAATAGTTCAGGAATTTGTATGCAGGTACGGTATCCCTAAAGTCATCGAGAGTGATAGGGGTACCCATTTCACAGGTGATGTTTTTCAAAATATGTGTAAGCTGATGGGTATTAATAGCCGACTTCACACCCCCTACCGACCGCAAGCCAGTGCAAAGGTAGAGAGGATGAACGGGACTATTAAAAATAAGCTAAGTAAAATCGTGACTGAGACTGGACTAGGATGGCCAGAAGCGTTACCTTTGGTCCTACATAGCATAAGGACCACTCCTAGACCTCCTCTGAATCTGTCCCCATTTGAAATATTGTTCGGTAGACAACCTCATTTGATTATAAGTCCACAGGAAGATCTAAAGGGTAACAACGAGGTAACTGTGAAGTATCTTATATCAATGAGTAAGCAGTTAAAGCAACAGCAGCAGAAACTGAAATTGTTGTCTAATGATATGCCTGAAACGAATGATGTTGAACCAGGAGAATATGTAATGATCAGAAATTTCTTGTGTTCAGGTTGTTTGACTGATCGGTGGGAAGGTCCATACCAGGTGCTACTGACAAGTACTACATCTTTGAAGGTGGCCAAGAGAGATACCTGGGTCCATTCCACTCACTGCAAAAAGGTCAATCAACCGGTGGAGAAACAAGTCGGAGACAAAGCTGATAGCGTGGACCTGTCGCTCGCGAGCTTGTTCCGGGAGGATTGAAAAGGTCGTAGTAAGATACCTGAACTGAGAAAAATTTGCAGGTCTTGTTGTGACAATGGACGGGCCTGCTGTGTTCATTTTCATATTCTCTTTTAGAATGTTCACCATCCTGGTCAGTCCGGGGATATCAAGTATCTGTGATGGGGGACCGATTGAGGAAACGGGAGCTGATGGCAGTGCTGATGGAGTGGAATCAGGAAGAGTGCAATGCCAATCAGGGGAGTGACCAATCTTAGTACTGTTATTGTTAAGAGAGCTGTCATTCCGGATACTTGGGGAAGGTGTGGAGTTTTATCGTCTGAAGATTCCTGTATTTGTGAGCTTTGTGGGTCCCTAGTTGATGAGAACTGTATCTAACGGTGCCAACCTAAATATAATCCGTACCGGGTGGGTATCCTCTAGAGGATTATCATAGCATGGTAGGCAAGGTGTTAAATCAAACCAATTGCTGGGTGTGTTCACATGTGCCACATGGAGGGTTGGTGCCATTTCCGCTGAATATCACGGAAATTTTAGAATTGCAAAAAGGGACAACATTGGATGGAAAATTCCTCTCATCCAAACCACCTCATTTCAAACTCCATCAATTCCAAGTAGATAGATCACTTTTGTGTCTAAACATAACCAACCCCAATAAACCCGGGAGTTGGGAAGTGACGGGGAATAATCAGACGATGACCTTCTCACAAAGAGCTGATAATGAGTCCATAGACCATGACCTGCTGCGCTCCATTAAGTCTGGTGGGAAACATTTTAGGTATCGGTATACATTGAGTTCCACCAAAGAAACTATTGGTAAGGTGCCAAACGGTTATTGTGCTAAAATAATACAGCCAGAAACTTGCATGTACCAGATGGAAGAACCAGAAATAGGATTGTTTGCAAGGGAAATGTGCTTAATGATAATGATGCATACCATTCCTTATGTTCTCCCTGATAATGTATATTTCATCTGTGGAAGAAAAGTGTATAAATGGCTCTCCCCGAGTTCCGAAGGTTTGTATTACCTGGGAAGAATAGTCCCAGAAGTTATGACCCTCACACATGTTGAAATGCTGGGTATACATAAAAACACACCGACACCATATCTTCACACACAATATGAACACAGAGGCAAAAGAAATATGGTACCTGGTGATATACATAAAGCCACTCAGTTAATCAGTGAGACAACTGGCTTTCAAGTTCCGGTCGCATTGGACCCCACCAGGATCGCTCGGGGTACATTAAATTTTAGATATATCCAGGAACTTGCTAAATTAATAGATAATATCACCGAGATGTACGATGACACATTCAGGTATACAGGGAGAGAATTGCAAGCGTACAAGAAAGAACTGGTGCAACACAGGGTAGTGTTGAATTATTTAACTGCTGTTACTGGAGGGTACTGCGTAACATTGGCCACCCAATTTGGAGTAAAATGTTGCACCTATGTCACCAATGATACCAGCGACCCTAAGGAGGTGATAGACCGGAAGATGGATGAAATTCTGCAGCTAAAGTGGGAATTTCGCAAGAACCATAACACTTCAGTGGCTGAAGTAGGGGAAAAGATAGAAGGATGGGTATCATGGCTGAACCCAGTGAAATGGTTCTCAGGTCTAGGGGAATGGGTCCAGGAAGTGATCACCAGCGTAGGCAAATTCTTAATCCTTATACTAATTGTCATCATAATAATTGGCATATGTGTCCGGTGTGTTCCTATTGTGTTGAAGTGTGGAAAATGTAAAAATAGAGTAAAGCGAAAGAATGAAATTATGATGGTGGCCAGTATGAATACCGAGGTAAATACAGAACTGCATTACAACCCTGAGCTAGGAAACTCCAATATTTAATGTATTATATTTAGACATGCATAGAATGTATTATTGAAATGTTATTAATAGAACACCTCAGATAATGTAAAGTCTCAACTCCCCTTCAAGACTGCTATTATAAGAATGGTGCATTCCCACACCTTTCACATGATCTTCCAAGATCCGCGGTGTGCGTATAATAGTAGTTTTATGTCCCCACCCAGAGACACATTATTGATGGACTAAGAACCACCTTGTGCCATCCCATAATAACACCAAATAATATGTAAATGTAAGCCTAAATTAAATTCTAATAGCAGATTGTGATAGCATGTTGTTTGCTATCAAAGGGTGGACTGTCGAAGCTGAATAATTGGCTGAGACAAGTTCAGTTTAAAATTTAATTGCGGCGACGCCATCTTGCGAATGGCCGCAAGGTGCCATCTTGAAAATGAGATCGCAAGACGCCATTTTGCGAATGGCCACCTAAGCGCAATTTTAGATAAACTCACATTTTAGTACATGTGGCGATAATACTATTAGCACCATGCGATTGCATTTTTCACCATTTCTCATACACACATTAATACACACCATTGCGCTGTTAACTAGTTGCATATTAGCGAATGCATAGGACTTTGTATGAAACCGCTGTTTTATTAGCTTTATGCGCACGCATCTGCCCCAAGTTAACTAGCGTCCTTAGGGGGTCATTCAGACCTGCTCGCGAGCGCAGGACGCTCGCAAGTGGGTCGATGTTGCCCCACTGCGCATGCGCACGACGGAGGGAGCTCCATCGTGCGCATGCGCAAGACCCGACTAGCGACGGGCTCTCCGTCGCTCCGGGTCTCGCACCAAAGGGGGCGTGCTGACGATGTTGATTGACAGCACGCCCCCTTTGGTGGGCGTGCCGGAGGCGTGGCTGCCAGACGGGAACGCCTACCGTCTGAAGCCGGCCTCACTGACATCACTAGTGATGTCAGTGGGAGTTATTTTGGCTCTGATAGAGCCAAAATCACTCCAGGGCTTGCGGCAGCGAGACCTTACCGCAGGGCAGGGGCGGATTGGGCCACCGGGACTGCAGGAAGGTTCCTGCTGGGCAGGTCCCCTCTTCCCACCTGCTGGGCCACTTTAATCACCATGACTACTAGCCGGCGGCTCTAACGGGCGCTACCACGATCAGAGCTCAGCTCCGAACGGGCAGCGGTAATGAATGAGCTTCTGCGCATGTCGTTTTTACGCGCTATAGAGAGTGAGGGACCCAGTTTTTAAAACTGCTCGCGTCCCAGAGGACGCGCGCTGACTCACTGACATGTGGAAATCCTCAGTCTGTCCCCAGCCTCTCCCTGAATGCCTCCCCATTGGCAGAGAGAAGAGACTAGCCACTCCCCCAGTGTTTGAGGAGCACAACAGTCAAACTCTGCAGCGTGCAGTTCTCCATTCTGAACAGTAAGCAGCCATGTGGTGAGCATCTGCTCTGAACCGGAGGTTTGTTTCCATTCCCGGTTCTCTGAGCCTTACCACCAGCTGCATTTCTCCCCAGCTGAGAGGCACCAGGCTGTCAGCGTGCTCTCCGGTGATACTGTGAGATTCACCCATGGATGACCTCCCCAGCGGCTCAGCAATGTCACTGTTTGCACACAGGTATCTCGGCAGCAGATCAGTTTATCTAATTTCCTGTGGCCAGGTCACTACTTAATCACCACACACACGCTGCTGGTAGCCTTATCTACCAAGGCTGGAACACAGTCTGCCCAGCATGGATTGTGGCCACTGAAGGGTTAAACAGCTGCGATAACTATTAGGACAGCTGACCTGTGAGTCGGAGTCAGTGAGAGCAAACAGCTCACATGAGAAGTTATTTTATGACACATTTTGCTTTTTCACTGCATGCAGCTATCACTAACAAAGTGGGAATTCATTAACATTTCAGCAGTAGTGGACCTTAGTATATTAACTTTTAAGACTAACCTATACTAATATCAGTAGACTTAACAATTGTGTGGACCATATTTAATCCATGTGAATGTGCTCATGTTGGGACGGTGATAGGGCCTGATTTAGAGATGGGCGCTGTGATCGCAGTTGCAATTTCACACGTATCGCAGCTATGAAAATATGCTAGCATAGGGATGCCCACCACTGCCTTCTCATCTGTGCCGGACGTAGTTTGCCAGCGCAAATACCAGTAGCATCAACCAGCCATGTAGCCCTTGTGGAACGTCTGGCCTTTTTTCAAATACAGTGTCTCTCCAGACACGCTGCGTAGGAGATCGCAATATCTAATTTATGCACGCCCATGTAATTATGTTTAAACGGTCAGACACACCTGTGTTTTTCTAACCACCCCATTACCTCCCCCAAAAGCCGACTACCTGTCACTCACTTTGCGAATGGGTTCTCTGTGTGTGCGGAATTATAAAACAATCGCTGCACGTGCACAGTGCGGGTTATATGCATGTGCAATAGCAAGAAATCGCTTGATCTGCGTGAAAATCAGCATGGCGTACATCTTTGAATCAGGCCCTTAAAGTGCTGAGTGCTTACCAGTTGAAAACTGCTTGCTTGAGCTTACTAACCCACGTAGGCATCAGCACAGCAGTGCATTACCTACTGTAGCTGCTATTATTGTGTTTTATATTTATTGAGATCTCTACACTATTAATGACCCACATGATTTTATTTTGCCGGTTGATATTTGTGGATTTATCCAAGTTAAACAATTTTATGTGATTATTGCCCAAGATGCCAATTGCCCCTACCACAAGCACTGTCCCAACTGCGGCCTACCCTTAGCCCCCTCTTTGCCCCCAACACTGCACCTGTTGGCTATGTTGAAGTCAAGGAAATATATTTATAAGCATCTGTTCTTACCTCAAAAGGAGTATGACTTTCCATAGTGTACAGTGGCCCTGATTCAGAGCTGGATGCTCTGAATCAGGGCGGTTTTTTTGGAGCGGCCTCCTGGCCACTCGCATAGCTGTGGGTGACCACCCACAGCTATTGCGAGTGGCCAGGATGATGGTCGCGATGGTCAAGACCATTGGGCTTGCGACGAGACCCTTGTGGTAGGGTCTTGTGGCCGCAAGCCCCAGAGAGCTTCTGGCTCTAATAGAGCCGGAAGCTCTCCCACTGACATCACTGGTGATGTCAGTGGGGCCGCCCACAAACGGCAGGCGTTCGCATGGGAACGCCTCCATTTGTGAAGCCACCCCCACGCCCCGCCTCCAAAACGGTGAGAGCTGTCGATCAAAATCGACAGCCGCCCCCTCTTGGTGCGAGACCCGGAGCGACAGAGCGCCCGTCGCTAGCCGGGTCATGCGCCGGCTACGGCGTGCGCATGCACAGTGGCCTAACATCGACCCGCTCGCGAGCGCATAGCGCTTGCAAGCGGGTCTGAATCAGGAAAATTAGCGAATAAGGGATAGACAGATGGGAAAAAAAGGAGAGAGAAGGTAGAGGAAGACAGATGAAAAAGTGAAGAAGAGGACGGGAGAAAGTGAAGAGATGTGAAAAGGAAGACAGAAGCAAAATTAGGAGAGAAATCTGTAATCACTAATTCCTATCCGCATTACACAGTCACTGTAATGTCACTTATTTACCAATACTTTCATGTGATATCATGCCTCATCTACTGAGATACACTTTCTTTATTATCACTTTTTGTCACTATATTTTATTAAATGTTATTACTTTCTTTCCTATTACTTTTTAACCCTATTCCTCACTCACTAACGTATTTGTCTATTGTCACATTAATTTGGTTTGTATTTAATGACATTTCTTTCATTGCCCAATGTCCCTAAGTGTCACTTACTGCCATCCCTATAAGTCCCATCACTTGGTGATGTCATAATGCAGCTATAGTGACGCCCCCAAACTTGTCATCACTGAGACTGTACCTCAGATACTGACAGGTCATTTCAGGGCCGGATTAATAATGGGGCTGATGGAGCTACAGCTCCAGGCCTACCATCAGAAAAGACCCACAGCCCTCTGATGTGTGTGTGTGTGCTGCTGTAGAAAGGATTTTCTCTTTCTACTTCAGGGTCCATAGGGTATCCACAGGATACCTTGGGGTATAGGTGTGACGTCAGTCGCAGGGCACCAAAGAGTTAAGCTTTCAGCCTCCCAGGATGCACTAGGTCCCCCTCCTATACCCCGCCCCCGAGCCAAGGCACCTCAGTTTTAGTTTGGTGCCCGGCCGGAGTCGGGTGCACCTGTTGGAGTGGGGGCTAGAAGAGCCCCTGAAGCTTATTCTTCATGCAGCTGTGGCTGCACAACTGGATGAACAGCATGGACAGTCAGTCCTGACATCCATGCTGTCTTCCCTACACCCCGCCGGTACCAGAACGCCGGTACTGATCCGGGGATGCTGGTGGGCGTCTGGGGTCACAGCTAGCGGTGACCCCAGATGCTCCGGACCATGGCCGGATTCAAGGGGGACAGAGGTAAGCAGCGGGGTCCCGCGGTGGGTCCCCGCTGATCACATGGTCCTAAGTCCCCAGGCAGGGGGCTCCCTGGGGACTGGCTGCAGCGTGGAGCCAGGCGACCAACCTGCGCTTCCACTACCCCCTGGGACAGCGGACCGCAGCAGAGCGGTAGCGCTGCGGCGTCCCAGGGGTTAAATGCATGCCAGGGGAGCGCGCCTTCCCTGTCTCACAGCCGGCGCCTCCCCCGCTGCACACAGCCCTCTCTGCTTGCTGCCGACTGGTCCTGTGGCAGCGCTCCTCCCCCAGGCCAGCCTCCTCTCTGCTCCTCGGCGGCCATCTTCTCCAGAACGCATGGTGAACGCTGCTGGAAGCGCTGGAAGGAAGCATCGTGGTCTGGGTCCCCCCGCATACCTCTCCTCCGCTGTGGTCAGGTCTGTGTATGCAGCGCTGTGTCCTACCAGGCCCTGTGTCTGTGTAGTTGAGTGATCAGCGCTGTTAGTGCAGGAATTGTTATTTTTCTGCATTGTATGTGACTGTGCTAGCGCTGCTGCCTGTAATCTTTTCTTCTCTAAACTGTCAGCTTTATTACTGTCCCTGTTCTTTCTGCTAAAGCCCTTGCGGTGCGGTGCTGCAGGGTGGTCTCTCGCCTATTTAATACTTAATTGGTGAGAGAGGTCACATACGTGGTGCCATCATGTCTGAAAGTGATTTTCCCCTCCGGCTACAGTGTACCACGTGCAAAGTACCGTTAGCGGAGGGGGAGGGTAGCGCGGAGGGCCTTTGCCGGCAGTGTTTGTCCATGGCGCGGCCTATTACGGTTACAGCACCGGTACAGGAGCCGCCCTGGGCTTGTTTCGCTCAGGCGTTAACAGCTTTAGTGGGCCAGTTAGCTCCGCAGCCCGCGTTTACTCCGATGGGTTTGTCCCAGCAGTCTGTGGTGTCGTCACCCATGCAGGGATTCCCACGACAATTGGTGGTACCCCACAGTCTCCCTATTTCCCCGCTCCCGGGTTCTCAGGAGCCAGCGTGGGTTAACTCCCTGACGAGTTCTGTACAGCACTTGTCGGATGTGTTGCAAGGGGAGTCTGTGATGCGGTCTCATAAAAGGCCGGTGGCGTCTCTGTCCGCTCCTTATGAGGATGACGAAGGGACGTCTGATGATGGGGAGATTCTAGATCCTTACGATCAGGAACCTCTCCATACTAAGGACGCTGATGCTAAGTCCAAAGTATATATTCCTGGACTTATTCGGGCGGTCCGCACAGCCTTGGTGATTGAGGACGAAGTTCCCCCAGCGGCTAAATCTAAGTATGCCTTTTTCAAAGATGTGAAGGGCGATGCCACAGTCTTTCCTCTTTCGGGTCAGTTGGTGGACCATTTAGAGGAGGCGTGGAAACAACCTGGCAAAAGATACCAGCCGCAGAGACGCCTGGCGGTGGCTTATCCGTTCGCGGATAATTATTTTGCGAAGTGGGAATCCCCTCCACAGGTGGATTCTCACGTGACCCGTCTTGTCCGTAGTGCCACATTGCCGATGCCATCCATGTCCTCCCTTAAGGATGCTACGGACCGCAAGGTAGAAATCTGCCTGAAGTCCGCTCATTCCCTTGCAGGGGGGGCAGCACGGCCGGCTATGGCCATTTGCTGGGTTGCCAGAGCGATGGAGCGCTGGGCGGATTCATTAGAGGCTTCTTTTGAATCCGACTGTCCGGCCGATCAGGCAGAGTTGATTGGCAATCTCCGTGATTCGGCCACCTACATCAACGAGGCGGCTCTAGACATTAGTACTCTGGTGTCTAGAATTTCTTCAGCAGCGGTAGCTGCTCGTCGCACCTTGTGGCTGCGATCCTGGAAGGCGGACGCAGATTCCAAGAAAGGTCTGGAAGCGTTGCCGTTTACCGGAGAAGTTCTCTTCGGTCCGGATCTGGATAAGATTGTGGCCACGCTGGCGGCAGCCAAATCTGCCTGTCTCCCGTCGGCCGCTGCTCCTTCTGGTTCGGGACCATCGTCCTTTCGGTCATCTAGGGCCCAGGGCAGGCCCAAACCACAGTCGTTTCCTCGACAGGCTGGCCCTAAGAAATCGGTCAAGACCCGGAAGCAGGCATGGAGTACCAGACGTCCGGCCCCCAAGCCAGATGACAAGCCTGCGGCCTGACGGTCCGGGCCTCCCTTTGGGGGATCCCAGGGTGGGAGGCCGCCTGCTACAGTTCGCCCAGTGTTGGTCGACCACTACGACAGACACTTGGGTTCTGGAGGTGGTTTCCCACGGATACGCCCTCTCCTTCCGGCACAGACCCCCGGCTCGCTTCTTCACCACGGGTCTCCCATCAGACCGGAACAAGGCTACGGAGCTGCGGAAGGTATTGCACACTATGCTCCAGGCTGGAGTTATAGTGGCGGTTCCATTTTCCCAGAGGGGCCAGGGTTTCTATTCAAATCTATTTTTGGTACAGAAACCCAATGGGTCATATCGTCCGATTCTCAACCTCAAAGCACTCAACAAGTCTTTGCGGGTCCCGAAGTTTCGGATGGAGACCCTACGGTCCATCATTCTGGCGCTGGAACCTGGGGACTACTTGGTGTCATTGGACATACAGGACGCTTACCTGCATGTCCCTATTCTTTGGCGCCATCAACAGTTCCTCAGGTTTGCAATCAGCAGCGACCACTTCCAGTTTCGGGCGTTACCTTTTGGCCTGGCAACAGCACCACGTGTTTTCACCAAGGTGATGGCGGTCATGGCGGCTTCTCTGCGGCTGCAGGGAGTCCGCATGTTGCCGTATTTGGACGACCTGTTATTGGTGGCAGGATCTCCAGAGCTCCTGTTACGCCACTTGGACCTGACCATTGCACTGCTGCAACGGCACGGCTGGCTAATCAACTGGCAGAAGTCCACTCTAATCCCGTCTCGGAGGATTCTGCATCTTGGAGCCTTATTGGACTCGGGACAGCAAAGGATCTTCGTGACGGAGGACACGATCTCTGCTTTACAGTCAAGGGTGCGCAGTTGTCTGCACAGCCGCCGGGTGTCCTTACACTCGGCGATGAGGTTACTGCGCTCCATGGTGTCGGTGTTCGACATGGTGGAATACGCCCAGTTTCACTCCAGACCTCTGCAGCACCTGATCCTGTCCAAGTGGAACGGGCTGACTCAGTCTCTGAAGTCCCAGACGATTGTGCTCACCCAGGAGGTTCGCCTGTCCCTTACGTGGTGGTTACAGACGACCCACCTCAACAAGGGACGTCCGTTCTGGGTTCCAAATTGGGTCCTGTTGACAACGGACGCCAGTCTTCGGGGCTGGGGAGCAGTTTCGGGTCCACACTTGTTCCAGGGCAGGTGGACGCCGACAGAAGCGGAGCTTCCAATAAATATCTTGGAACTCCGTGCGGTCTTCAATGCTCTCCAGCAGGCACAGCGGTTTCTCCAGGGTCGCCCGGTGCAGGTCCAGTCGGACAACGCTACCACCGTGGCCTACATAAACAGGCAAGGAGGAACTCGCAGTCGGGCGGCTCTCGTAGAGGTCTCTCGGATCCTGGTTTGGGCGGAGCGCAATC
The DNA here is from genome assembly GCA_031769625.1 of Taudactylus pleione. Taxonomy (NCBI): domain Eukaryota; kingdom Metazoa; phylum Chordata; class Amphibia; order Anura; family Myobatrachidae; genus Taudactylus; species Taudactylus pleione. The sequence continues at coordinate 2,492,050 of JAUIMM010000228.1, read as the reverse complement.
TTCCGGCCATATCAGCGGTCTTCATCCCGGGAGTGCTCAATTGGGAGGCGGACTTTCTAAGTCGCCAGGACGTTCATCCGGGGGAATGGTCCCTGCACCCGGACGTTTTTCAACTACTGGTGGACAGGTGGGGTCTTCCAGAAATCGACCTCATGGCGTCCCGGCACAACAACAAGTTGCCGGTGTACGGGTCTCGCACAAGAGACGAAGGGGCGTCTCTGGTGGATGCTCTGTCCGTCCGGTGGACGTTCCGGTTCGCATTCCTGTTCCCTCCGGTCTCCCTTCTTCCACGGGTAATCCGGAAATTCAAACAGAAAGGAGGGACGCTCCTGTTGATAGCTCCCGCGTGGCCCAGACGGCACTGGTTCTCAGACCTTCAGGGTCTGTCCGTGGACATTCCTCTGCGGTTGCCGCTACGACCGGACCTTCTGTCTCAGGGTCCTTGCCTTCACCCGGACCTGACTCGGCTGTCTTTGACGGCGTGGCTGTTGAGACGGCCATGCTGAGGTCCCGGGGGTTTTCCAGCTCTGTGGTGCGTACCATGTTGCGAGCTCGGAAACCGTCTTCCGCGAGGATATACCATCGCGTGTGGCATACGTTCTTCCAGTGGTGTCGACCGAGAGGTTATGCACCGCGGGAGTTTCGTCTGTCTCGGATTCTCGCCTTCCTGCAAGCGGGACTAGATCATGGGCTTCGCCTTGCTTCTTTGAAGGTACAGGTTTCGGCCCTATCTGTCTGGTTTCACCGTAGGATTGCTACAATCCCGGATGTGCGCACCTTTATGCAGGGTGTTCTCCGCATTCAGCCGCCCTTTGTTCCACCTGTGGCGCCTTGGGATTTGGCTGTGGTCCTGAGGGCTCTCCAAGGACCGCCGTTTGAACCACTGGGCTCAGTGGATCTTAAATGGCTAACAGCTAAGACTGTTTTCCTTCTGGCCATTGCTTCGGCCAGACGTGTTTCTGAGTTAGGGGCTCTTTCTTGTAGACCCCCTTTCTTGGTTTTTTATGGGAACAGGGCAGTGCTCCGCACTCGGCCCGAGTTTCTTCCCAAAGTTGTTTCCCAGTTTCATATTAACGAGGAAATAGTTGTTCCGGCCTTTAACTCACCGGGTCTTTCCGTGGGTGAGGCCTCTTTGGATGTTGTGCGGGCCTTAAGGACTTATGTTGACCGCACTTCTTCGTTTAGGAAGTCGGACGCTTTGTTTGTCCTCTTTGGCTTCCGTAAAAAGGGTTGGCCTGCTTCAAAGCAAACTTTGGCAGCCTGGATCCGTATGGCTATTTCTGAAGCTTATCTTCATGAAGGCCTACCGGTCCCTCCTTCTCTGAAGGCTCATTCCACTAGGTCTGTGGGTCCTTCGTGGGCAGCTCGACGTGGTGCCTCGGCAGTTCAGATCTGCAAGGCTGCTACGTGGTCTTCTGTCCATACCTTCGTGAGGTATTACAGGTTTGACACCTTCGCCTCTCAGGATGCTTCCTTCGGGCGGCGGATTCTCCTTTCTGCACAGGAGCGTCCCCACCCTTAAAGGATACTGCTTTGGGACATCCCCAAGGTATCCTGTGGATACCCTATGGACCCTGAAGTAGAAAATATGAGATATGGTAAGAACTTACCCTTGTTATCTCTATTTCTACGAAGTCCATAGGGTTCCACAGGACTCCCGCCCTGTCGCACCTGTGCTGCAGATGGGCTTTGCTCTGGTCACCGGTTTTCCGTCTCCCTCTGGTGAGAATGTGATTCTTGTATGTGTCCAGATCTTTGTTCTCTCTCTTCCTTCTCCTCCTCCGGCCTATGGCTTGGTAACTAACTGAGGTGCCTTGGCTCGGGGGCGGGGTATAGGAGGGGGACCTAGTGCATCCTGGGAGGCTGAAAGCTTAACTCTTTGGTGCCCTGCGACTGACGTCACACCTATACCCCAAGGTATCCTGTGGAACCCTATGGACTTCGTAGAAATAGAGATAACAAGGGTAAGTTCTTACCATATCTCATATTTTCCTCCTACAGCAGCCTGAGGGCCGACCACGCCCCCCCCCCGGGCGTGCATAACCCCCCCCTCTACCGGCCGCGGCTGTGACACCGGAGCAGTGCGTAAACATAATGGCAGCGCATTGGAGGGCTGGGCTTCTCTAGCCCTCCCAGCGCTGCTAAAAGAGAATTGGCAGCAGCGTCGCCTGCATGTCATGTGACGTCACTACGTAAGACGTCACATAGGTGCCGCCCACCACCGCACCGCACCCTCATGCAGCCTGTCCCAGGTTGTGCACCGACCACCACCAGCATAGGCGGCCCCACAGCCTCAGTCACAGGCTCACAGCTCCTCCATGAAGGCTGGTGACACCGTGACAGCAGCAGCACTGTCTGCAGGGTGTGATCTTTTGAGTCCCCCAAGGTAAGATGCTTTTCAGTCCCTCTGGCCAGGCTGCTGCTGTATAGTAATAGTTTATGTATTGATATGTATGCATATCTATACATAATATTAAATTATTAAACATTCTAAAAATATATTTATACTGTGTTATATATACAGTCAGGTGCATAAATATTGGGACATTGACAGAATTTTCATATTTTGGCCTCTATTCACCACCACAATGGATTTGAAATGAAACAAACAAGATGTGCTTTAACTGCAGACTTTCAGATTTAATTTGAGGGTAATTACATCCAAATCAGGTGAACGGTGTAGGAATTACAACGGTTTCTATATGTGCCTCCCACGTTTTAAGTGGCCAAAAGTAATGGGACAAACTAAACAATCCTAAATCTAACTTTCACTTTAATACTTTGTTGCAAATCCTTTGCAGGCAATTACAGCCTGAAGTCTGGAACGAATAGACATCACCAGACGCTGGATTTCATCCCTGGTGATGCTCTGCCAGGCCTCTACTGCAAATGTCTTCAGTTCCTGCTTGTTCTTGGGGCATTTTCCCTTCAGTTTTGTCTTCATCAAGTGAAATGCATGCTCAATCGGATTCAGGTCAGGGGATTGACTTGGCCATTGCATAACATTCCACTTTTTAGCCTTAAAAAACTCTTTGGTTGCTTTTGCAGTATGCTTCGGGTCATTGTCCATCTGCACTGTGAAGCGCCGTCCAATGAGTTCTGAAGCATTTGACTGAATATGAGCATATAATATTGCCCGAAACACTTCAGAATTCATTCTGCTGCTTTTCTCAGCAGTCATATCATCAATAAATACAAGGGGACCAGTTCCATTGGCAGCCATACATGCCCACACCATGACACTACCCCCACCATGCTTCACTGTTGAGGTGGTATGTTTTGGATCATGAGCAGTTCCTTTCCTTCTCCATACTCTTCTCTTCCCGTCACTCTGGTACAAGTTGATCTTTGTCTCATCTGTCCATAGGATGTTGTTCCATTACTGTAATGGCTTTTTTAGATGTTGTTTGGCAAACTCTAATCTGGTCTTCCTGTTTTTGAGACTCACCAATGGTTTACATCTTGTGGTGAACCCTCTATATTCACTCTTGTGAAGTCTTCTCTTGATTGTTGACTTTGACACATATACACCTACCTCCTGGAGAGTGTTCTTGATTTGGCCAACTGTTGTGAAGGGGTTTTTCTTCAGCAGGGAAATAATTCTTCTGTCATCCACCACAGTTGTTTTCCGTGGTCTTCCGGGTCTTTTGGTGTTGCTGAGCTCTCCGGTGCGTTCTTTCTTTTTAAGAATGTTCCAAACAGTTGATTTGCCCACACCTAATGTTTTTGCTATCTCTCTGATGGGTTTGTTTTGATATTTCAACCTAATGATGGCTTGCTTTACTGATAGTGATAGCTCTTTGGATCTCATATTGAGAGTCGACAGCAACTGATTCCAAATGCAAATGTCACACCTAGAATCAACTCCAGACCTTTTACATGCTTAATTGATAATGAAATAACGAGGGAATAGCCCACACCTGTCCATGAAATAGCTTTTGAGTTGATAGTCCCTTTACTTTTGGCCCCTTAAAAAGTGGGAGGCACATATAGAAACCATTGTAATTCCTACACCGTTCACCTGATTTGGATGTAATTACCCTCAAATTAAATCTGAAAGTCTGCAGTTAAAGCCCATCTTGTTTGTTTCATTTCAAAGCCATTGTGATGGTGAATAGAGGCCAAAATATGAAAAGTCTGTCAATGTCCCAATATTTATGCACCTGACTGTATATATATTAGGGGTGTGCACCGGCCACTTTTCGTGTTTTGGTTTTGGATCTGGATCTTTCTTCGTGTTTTGGATCTGGATTGGTTTTGCCAAAACCACCCTTCCGTGTTTTGGGTTCTGGGTTTTGTATTTTGGATCTGTATTTTTTTTTTAAAAAGCATAAAAACAGCTAAAATCACAGAATTTGTGTGTTTTTCTGCTCCTATGCTATTATTAACCTCAATAACCTTAATTTACACTCATTTCCAGTCTATTCTGAACACCTCACACCTCACAATAGTGTTTTTATATCCAAAAGGTTGCACCGAGGTAGCTGGATGACTATGCTAAGAGATACGAGTGGGCGGCACAAACACGTGGTCCATCTAGGAGTGACACTGCAGTGGCAGACAGGATGGCAGTTTGAAAAACTAGGCCCCAAACAGTACATAATCAAAGAAAAAAAAGAGGTGCAATATGGAATTGTCCTTGGGCCCTCCCACCCACCCTTATGTTGTATAAACAGGACATGCACACTTTAACAAACCAAACATTTCAGCGCCAGGGTCTGCCACACGACTGTGGCTGAAATGATTGGTTCGTTTGGGCCCCCACAAAACAAGCTGGCAATTAATCTGTCCCTGCACAAACTGGCTCTACGGAGGCAAGATGTCGTCCTCATCCTCCTCATCCACCGATTCCTCACCCTCTTCAGTGTTGTGTACATCCTCATCCTCACAGAGTATTAATTCGTCCCTGCTGGAATCCACAACCACAGGTCCCTCTGTACGTTCTGGAGGCTGGTCTCCCTGGAAGAGTTGATAATTAATTTTATGAACATCATCTTCTCCACATTTTGTGGAAGCAACCTCCTACGCCTTTCGCTGACAAGGTTCCCGGCTGCACTAAACACTCTTTCGGAGTACACACTGGAGGGGGGACAACTTAGATAAAATAGAGCCAGTTTGTACAGGGACCTCCAAATTGCTTCTTTTTCCTGCCAGTACAGGTACGGACTGTCTGACATGCCTACTTGGATGATGTCACCGATGTAATCATTTAACAGACAGACGCACGCTTGTCGCTGCTGCTTTAAGGATGCACGTGTGGCTACATCGCACACAAGTCACAAACACATAAAAAAAATAGTTTTTTATTTTTTGGAGCACTTTGAGGGTTACACCACCCTTTAACAGACAGACGCACGCTTGTCGCTGCTGCTTTGAGGATGCAAGTGCGGCTACAGCCCACACAATTCACAAAGACAGAAAAAAAAAGAAGAATTTTTTTATTGTTTGTGGAGCGCTCTTTGAGGGTTACACCACCATTTAACAGACAGACGCACGCTTGTCGCTGCTGCTTTAAGGATGCACGTGCAGCTACAGCCCACACATTTCACAAAGACAGAAAAAAAAAGAATATTTTTATTGTTTGTGGAGCGCACTTTGAGGGTTACACCACCCTTTAACAGACAGACGCACGCTTGTCGCTGCTGCTTTGAGGATGCAGGTGGAATCTAGACGGGATTTGGAACCGGGGACACACTACCTCCATCAATTGTCTAAATCCCACTGCACTAATGGCGGATACCGGACGCACGTCTAACACCAACATAGCAGTCAAGGCCTCAGTTATGCGTTTTGCTTCAGGATGACTGCTGTCGTACTTCATCCTCATCGCTAGGGACTGTTGGAGGGTCAATTGTTTAGTAAAAGTAGTGATGTTCCTACTTCCTCTCTGGGATGATGAACAACTCCCAGCAGCAGCAACAGCACTAGGAGGAAGTGGTTCTTGATCTTTCCCTATTTTATTTTTATCGGAGAAAGTTTGGTCCTCCATTTATGTTATATTGATATATACGTGCGGCTAAGGCGCACACAAACACAGAAAATATTTTTTTATTTTTGCTGGAGAGTAGTGCACTTTGTGGGTTACACCACCCTTTAAGAAATGAGCCAGCCGGCTCTTTACTTATGGGACACAGGCGCACGCTTGGCACTGCTCCGTTGTTGATGCACGTGCAGCTGCAGTGCACACAATTCACAAACACAGAAAATATTTTTTTATTTGGTTTGGAGTGTACTTTGGGGGTTACAGCACCCTTTAACGGTCAAGCCAGCCGGCCCTTTACTTATGACACAGGCGCACGCTTGGCACTACTTTGTTGATGCACGTGCGGCTACTGCGCACACAATTCACAGACACAGAATTATTTTTTATTTGGTTTGGAGTGTACTTTGGGGGTTACACCACCCTTTAACGGTCAAGCCAGCCGGCCCTTTACTTATGACACAGGCTCACACTTGGCACTACTTTGTTGATGCACGTGCGGCTACTGCGCACACAATTCACAAACACAGAAAATATTTTTTTATTTGGTTTGGACTGGAGTGTACTTTGGGGGTTACAGCACCCTTTAACGGTCAAGCCAGCCGGCCCTTTACTTATGACACAGGCGCACGCTTGGCACTACTTCTTTGATGCACGTGCGGCTACTGCGCACACAATTCACAAACACAGAAAATATTTTTTTATTTGGTTTGGACTGGAGTGTACTTTGGGGGTTACAGCACCCTGTAACGGTCAATCCAGCCGGCCCTTTACTTATGACACAGGCGCACGCTTGGCACTACTTTGTTGATGCACGTGCGGCTACTGCGCACACAATTCACAAACACAGAAAATATTTTTTTATTTGGTTTGGACTGGAGTGTACTTTGGGGGTTACACCACCCTTTAACGGTCAAGCCAGCTGGCCCTTTACTTATGACACAGAAGCACGCTTGGCACTACTTTGTTGATGCACGTGCGGCTACTGCGCACACAATTCACAAACACAGAAAAAATATTTTTTTTATAGCACTTGGGGGGAGCACCCCTGATGGACAGAGCACCCCCTGGACAACACTACAGCACCCCTTTAGGACTGGGACACTGCACAGGACTTTGGAGTGGACACAGCCCCTATTAACAACAGCAGCACAGCACAACACAGCCAGCCCCTATGGACTTTGAAGTAGTGGACACAGCCCCTATGGACAACAGCAGCACAGCGCAGCGCAGCACAGCGCAGCACAGCGCAACACTACTCTGCACTACACTACACAGCCCAGCCAGCCCTAACTCCCACCCTCCCTCTTCACTGTCCACAGCCGAGTGAGAAAATGGCGCCGACGCGGGTACCTTATATAGGATCCAAAACCCGCGAGACCCGGAAGGCGGGATGATGACGTTTTGCCTCGATTTCAGATCCGAGTCAGGTGGGAAAAGTCGAGCCTGACTCGGATCGGCCTCGGATCGGGGGGGGTTCGGATTTCAGAAATCCGAACCCGCTCACCCCTGAGATATATATATATATATATATATATATATATGACCGATCCAGTCTTGATAAAGGAGGTCACTCCGAAACGTTGATGATCATGGAGCTGCTGTAGAGCGTGTTTTATTGTTGCTAGTTCTCTAAGTGCCTGCCAGTTTTCCATTATTTACTATACAGCATCTTTGGATGTGGCATCGGAGCAAGTTGTTCCACAACAGTACCAGAGTGCCGGACTACCCTCTGCATATGTATATAGTGTGTGTGTATACATATATACAGTCAGGTGCATAAATATGGGGACATTGCCAGAATTTTCATATTTTGGCCTCTATTCACCACCACAATGGCTTTGAAATTAAACAAACAAGATGTGCTTTAACTGCAGACTTTCAGATTTAATTTGAGAGTAATTACATCCAAATCAGGTGAACGGTGTAGGAATTACAACGGTTTCTATATGTGCCTCCCACTTTTTAAGGGGCCAAAAGTAATGGGACTATCAACTCAAAAGCTATTTCATGGACAGGTGTGAGCTATTCCCTCATTATTTCATTATCAATTAAGCAGGTAAAAGGTCTGGAGTTGAATCTAGGTGTGACATTTGCATTTGGAATCAGTTGCTGTCGACTCTCAATATGAGATCCAAAGAGCTATCACTATCAGTGAAGCAAGCCATCATTAGGCTGAAAAATCAAAACAAACCCATCAGAGAGATAGCAAAAACATTAGGTGTGGCCAAATCAACTGTTTGGAACATTCTTAAAAAGAAAGAATGCACCGGAGAGCTCAGCAACACCTAAAGACCCGGAAGACCACGGAAAACAACTGTGGTGGATGACAGAAGAATTATTTCCCTGCTGAAGAAAAACCCCTTCACAACAGTTGGCCAAATCAAGAACACTCTCCAGGAGGTAGGTGTATATGTGTCAAAGTCAACAATCAAGAGAAGACTTCACAAGAGTGAATATAGAGGGTTCACCACAAGATGTAAACCATTAGTGAGCCTCAAAAACAGGAAGACCAGATTAGAGTTTGCCAAACAACATCTAAAAAAGCCATTACAGTTCTGGAACAACATCCTATGGACAGATGAGACAAAGATCAACTTGTACCAGAGTGATGGGAGGAGAAGAGTATGGAGAAGGAAAGGAACTGCTCATGATCCAAAACATACCACCTCATTAGTGAAGCATGGTGGTGGTAGTGTCATGGCGTGGGCATGTATGGCTGCCAATGGAACTGGTTCCCTTGTATTTATTGATGATGTGACTGCTGACAAAAGCAGCAGAATGAATTCTGAAGTGTTTCGGGCAGTATTATATGCTCATATTCAGTCAAATGCTTCACAGTGCAGATGGACAATGACCCAAGGCATACTGCAAAAGCAACCAAAGAGTTTTTTAAGGCTAAAAAGTGGAATGTTATGCAATGGCCAAGTCAATCCCCTGACCTGAATCCGATTGAGCATGCATTTCACTTGATGAAGACAAAACTGAAGGGAAAATGCCCCAAGAACAAGCAGGAACTGAAGACATTTGCAGTAGAGGCCTGGCAGATCATCACCAGGGATGAAACCCAGTGTCTGGTGATGTCTATGCGTTCCAGACTTCAGGCTGTAATTTCCTGCAAAGGATTTGCAACAAAGTATTAAAAAGTGAATGTTAGATTTAAGATTGTTTAGTTTGTCCCATTACTTTTGGCCCCTTAAAAAGTGGGAGGCACATATAGAAACCGTTGTAATTCCTACACCGTTCATCTGATTTGGATGTAATTACCCTCAAATTAAATCTGAAAGTCTGCAGTTAAAGCACATCTTGTTTGTTTCATTTCAAAGCCATTGTGGTGGTGAACAGAGGCCAAAATATTAAAATTCTGTCAATGTCCCAATATTTATGCACCTGACTGTATGTATATATACTGTGTCTGTGTATATACAGTATATATATATATATATATATATATATATATAAATATATAAAACAAAAAACTGCGGCACTCGGAGACTGATGTTAATCAAATAAATGAAATGGTGTCACAAAAAGAATCCAACGTTTCGGAGCTCTGTGGCTCAAGGTGTTCACAAGGTGTCGAAAAAAAGTGCAGAATTGTGGATTAAGCCTGCATCCTTTGGAATGTCCCCTAAAAATAATCTGTCAATAAAAAATTAAAAAAGTAGCCTAGGACACTCCAAAAAAAGGGGTTTCGTTATGGGGTGTAAAAAAAAAAAAAAGATGGGGAACAAAGTTAAAAACTAGCAAAATAGAGTCAGATATGCTTGCACCCATTTTTATGTACCCCAAATTTGATGGGACAAGTTATTTTCCCCAAAAAATTATGCAAAATGCTATTCTTCACCACATGTTTAAAAGCGCAATAAAGCACCTGCCACGAGCATTTAAAAAACCCAAATTACCTTTAGCAGGCCAATTTGGGGGTACCCATAGTGATCCCCCATGTCAGACCATCGTTTGGGGGGTGGCAGGATGATTTCCCAAAAATTGCCTAGACTTTTCAATACTTACCTTTCCACCGGGTCCCGTTTTCGATGATTCCTAATTGGAAACGGGGATAAGCGGGCACGCGCCCGATACTTTATCCCCACTAAAAACGGCGATGATGGCGAAAAGTCCGGACTGTGACTTTTTGCCTCAAATTGAATAAGGCCCTTAGTGTATGCTTCAAAATCAAAGAGGGGAGGGCGATGAAGATGGTTAAATGTAAATAGGAAGCTATGCTCTATGGTGCTAACCACACTCCACAATAGACCACACCCCTACATCACTGGTCACACCCCCATATCAGTAGTCACACCCCTTGCGACTGTACACAATAGACCCTTCATAGATTTCAGCTCCAGGCCCATGAGGACCTTAATCTGGCACTGGGTCATTTACTGAACAGTATTGTCTGATACAGGACTTTGGCCCTCATTCAGAGCCGTACGCTCTGAGCAGAGCGCACGCTCTGAATGAGGGCCGGGCTCCATTTTCATGGAGCGTCCTCCTGGACGCTCGTATAGCTGTGGGTCACCACCCACAGGCTATACGAGCGTGCTTTGTGATGGCCGCGATGGTCGAGACCATCGCGACCATCGAAATTGCGAGCCGGAGCCTGCGGTTGAGGTTTTCAACCGCAAGCTCCGGAGTGATTTTGGCTCTATCAGAGCCAAAATCACTCCCACTGACATCACTAGTGATGTCAGTGGGCCGGCTTCTGACGGGAGGCGTTCCCGTGGGAACGCCCCCGTCAGGGAGGCACGCCCACCAAAGGGGGCGTGCTGTCAATCAACATTGACAGAACGCCCCCTTTGATCGGACACAACGAGCGAAGGACTTTCCTTCGCTCGTCGCGTCTGGCGCATGCGCACGACGGAGCTCCCTCCGTCGTGCGCATGCTCAGTGCATAACATCGACCCACTTGCGAGCGGACAGCCGCTCGCGAGTGGGTCTGAATCAGGCCCTTTATCCATTGCTCTTATTTATTATTATTTTCTGATATTATACCATATTTATTGGTATATTCTTATATTCTATATTCTTATTTACCATATATCTCTGGTGATATAACATTCTCACTTAGGGCTCTATTTACTACAATCCGCATATTGAATGCGGATTGTAGTGTGATATTACCGAGTGAATTCGCATTGCGAATTCAGGCAATATCACAGGGATTTACTATAAATCCCTTGCAGGGACAGAGCTTGCGATAAAGCTCTGTCCCTGCGGATCCCATCCGCACTCTAGTCGCGGTATTTTCGGAAAAAATACCACGACTAAGAGCCCGCGCATGCGGCGACCGACCACCGCTACTACCCCCCCCACCGACGCTAAGCCCCGCCCCGGTGCTAAGCTCCGCCCCCCGCAATCGCGGACCCCTCCCGCAACCCCCCCTCCCTTCATTACACTTACCTGCATCCTCCTGGCCTCCGGTGGTCTTCTCCGGGCTTCCCGATCAGGTGATCTCCCATACTGCACTGGGGCCCGATCACCTGATGACCGGGCCCCAGTGCACTGTGGGAGACCAGCTGACCGGAGAGGAGCCATCACCGGAGGCCCGATCACCGGTCCCTGGATTCAGGTAAGTAAAAAAAAAAATGTTTAATTTTTTTTTTCTTTTTTTAACAGCTATCAGCTTGCGGTCTGCTTAGACCACACAGCTGATTACTGGTACCGGCTCCCGCCTCTGCTCTCCCCGTTAGAGCAGAGTGGGAGCCCGGTAACCGGGGGAGACCCTGGATAACGCCACCTGCAGGTGGCGTTATTATCACAGGGCTTCCCCCGGTATTTTTTTACAATTTATTTTTAGTAACTTGCACACAGATCACATTTCCCATTACAATTATGGGAAATGCGATCTGCTTTACTTAAAATAAGTGATACTGGGGGTTGGAGTAGAATTTTACTAATTCTACTCCAATTGCCCTGTAATAACTACAGGTGAAACTAAAATAATGTGAAAAGGGTGTGAAAACACCCTTTTTCACTTTATTTTAGTAAAAATAATGTTAATAAATAGAGCCCTTACAGAGATTCCTATTACATTTGGAGGAAGGAAGAGAAGAGAGGTAAGCGGAAATTAGTTTTCTGTGTCTTGTTTATCCTTTCCTACTGTAGATGTCTTATGTTATAATGTCACATCGGCCCAGGTATGCTCCTCGTGGTGCTGTGTGTATATATACAGTAGCATATTATTTATTATTATGTTTGGAAAGTGCAATTATATAGAATATTTTATATGTTTGAGGATATACAATATATTATAGTTTAATTTTAATATATTTATTTTGTATTGTAAATTTAGTTAAACTAATATAAATAATTTTGATATAAAACAGAAGGAGCTCCAAAAAAGAAAAGACAAGTAAGATAATGTCCTAATCTGGTCCTTGCTTCACCTACACTCAGCGTAGTAACTGGTACTCACAGATATAAGGGTTCATTTTCTTTCATGCTAATGTGGAAACATGCTAGTGTATCAGTAGTGTGTTCTTGTAGCTACAGCTGAAAACAGGGCCGGATTAAGGCTGGTGGGGGCCCTGGGGCAACTAAGCTGTGGGGACCCCTACCACACGGAGCCTACCCTCCCTTCCTGCCACACAGAGCCTACCCCTACCCCGCTGATAACCTGACCTCTGTTAAACACTCACATATATATATATATATATATATATGCAGCAAACTTATATTTTATATATAACATAAACAAAAACACACATATATAGAGTAGACATACATTATTTATTTATTAACAGTTTCTTATATAGCGCAGCATATTCCGTTGCGCTTTACAATTGGAAACATTGATCGAACAAAACAGGGTAATAACAGACAGACATAGAGGTAAGAGGGCCCTGCTTGCAAGCTTACAATCTATACATGAAAGCATACAAGCACAATTATACTTATACATACAGTACACAGTATACACACTAACACATATGTACACATTAACATACATACACATATATACACACTAACACATACACAGTATACACACACTAACACATACTGGATATACAATAATACATACATACAGTATATGCACACAAACATACATACACATAAAAACAGTACACATACACACTTACATGCAGGAGCTACTGGTTGCTAATGAAAGTGGGCTCCTTCCATTAGCCCCGCCTCTTGTGCCGTAATCCCGCGATTTGCGGTTGATATGGGGTCAGGGCTTGCCGTTTTGGCCACGCCCCCACTTTGGCAGGTGCACTAGAGGTGGGGAACCCCTCTGTGTGTGGGGGCCCCAGGACAACTGCCCCTGTCACCCCCCCCTTAATCCATCCCTGCCTGAAAACCTGGTGTATGGACTCGCAGGGACGGTTGCTTTTCAGAACAGCTGACAGCATCTGAGCAATTTTGAATTGTTCCCTTTATATTGAATCTGCCACAACAACTTACAGCAACTGGGATACTTAATTTTCACAGGACATTTTGGCAATCGTGAGACTCCCGCTAAAATCAAGAGGGTAGGCAACCCTGGGGGAATGTCATGCTCCACCCAAAAGGAGTATCCAGCTCCTCCTATATGTATTTCCACTATGGGGTGTTTCCTGCAGCGGCAGGTGATAACTGTAGCACTAAGAGCAGCACGGGCAGAGTAGAGGGGTATGGAGGGGCAGGAGAATGCTAGTAGCTGATCTTAATAGTAATGGGGTGTAATAGTGCAACATAGGCACTGGCAGGGTGATAATTACAGTACCAGCAACGCCTCCTTGAATTGGTGGGAAGGATGGAATAGGGGGTGCAGGAGGGAGCAGTCACACACGTATACCCATAAATACAGTCCCAAACTTATACACACATATAGTCACACACATACTGTACATAAAGGGCCCCATTTCCAAACGAAATATAACCCCTTTAGCGCTCGCTAAAGGGGTTATACCATCTTCCTGTATTTAGTAAATCTAAAAGATGGCGAGAGCGATGCGGGCCGCATTGCCGGCAATGGAGACCCGGCGGTGCCTTTCCGGCTTCAACGAAGCCTTCCAAGCACTGCCGGGTCTCCCTGTCATGCACATGCGCAGACGGACCGTCGCGCATGCGCATGACACTGGTGCCAGTCGCTGGCAGCTTTAGGCTGCCAGAAACCCAGCGGAGGACCTCGCTGAGGACTTCGACTTCGCGGGACCTTGCCGGAGGGGTAAGTATTACTAAATACCAGTTTAATTTTCATTTGTATCACAGTGATACTAAATTAAAATTGTCACTGGTATTTCCCTTCGTTTGTAAATGGGGCCCAAAGTCCCACAAATATACACACACATACATACTGCCACACACAAGTATACATACATATGTACTGTCACACACATTTACACATACATAGATATAGTCACAATTATACAGTGTCCCCCCTCCCTGTTACTACCTTACACTGTGTACACTCACTGTGTGCAGTGCTCCTCCCCCTCGTGCTGCTGCAGTGCACAGTGCCTGCCATGTAGCCCCGCCCCCATATCCCTGCACGGACTTCTCCCTCCCTCTTCCCTTTACCGTTCAGTTCCTGCAACATGCAGTGCACTTTTGCACTATCACAGCTGAAAATCAAAGGCTGGGGGCCCCGACAGAGGGGGCCTGGGGCATTTACCACGTGTGCTCTCCTCCCTCCCTCAATCCGGCTCTGGGCTCCTGTTATTGCCAAACTATTGCTCTCTTGCCCTACTCCCCATCTCTGCCCCTCCCAGCTCACATCACAGGTCAGTGTCACCCTGAGCACGAAACACTATAATAATTACTTACTTAGGCAAGGGGGAGAAGGAGAAGCCGCTGCTGCCGCTGAAGCAAGAGAGATTGAGAACAAGGGCTCTATTTACTACAATCCGCATAGTGAATGCAGATTGTAGTGTGATATTAACGATTGAATTCGCATTGCGAATTCAGGCAATATCACAGGGATTTACTACAAATCCCTTGCAGGGACAGAGCTTGCGATAAAGCTCTGTCACTGCGAATCCCCTTCAGAGCCTTATCACGGTATTTTCGCAAAAAACAACATGACTAAGTGCCCACACATGCGCCGGCCGCCGCTGCTACCCCCCGGCGCTAAGCCCCGCCCCGGCACAAAGCCCCGCCCCCGCAATCGTGGACCCCCCTGTGACCCCTGCGACCCCCTCCCTTAATAGCACTTACCTGCATGCTCCGGGCCTCCGGTGATGTTCTCCATGCCTCCGATCTGGTGATCTCCCATACTGCACTGGGACCCGATCACCTGATGACCGGGCAGCAGTGCACTATGGGAGACCAGCTGACCGGAGGGGAGTCATCACCGGATGCCTGATCACCGGTCCCTGGAGTCAGGTAAGTAAAAAAAAATTTTTACTATTTTTTTTTTCTTTTTTTTACAGTAATCAGCTTGCGGTCTGTTTAGACCACACAGCTGATCACTGGGACCGACTCCCGGCTCTGCTCTGCCCATTAGAGCAGGGCAAGAGTCCGGTAACCGGGGGAGACCCTGGATAACGCCACCTCCAGGTGGCGTTATTATCACAGGGCTTTCCCCGATATTTTTTCACATTTTAGTTTTAGTAACTCTGGTCGGATCACATTTCCCATTACAGTTATGGGAAATGCGATCTGCTTTACTAAAAATAAGTGATACTTAGGGGTTGGAGTAGAATTTTACGAATTCTACTGCAATTGCGCTGTAATAACTATAGCTGATACTAAAATAATGTGAAAAGGGTGTGAAAACACCCTTTTTCACTTTATTTTAGTCAAAATAATGTTAATAATAAATAGAGCCCTAAGTCTTGCCTGCACTGATGACAACTCAGGCTGCGCCTCTGGGTTACAACTAGATCTCCTTCAGTCCTCTGCTCTGCTCCTGCTTTCTGGCCTACGCTACCCACACAACCCCGCAGTGCGTGGCTAGCCTATTACATTCTGCTATCTGGCCCGGCTTCTGTCACATCCGGACTCGCACATGCGTAGTCAGGATTTCAGACGGGGCTGTGGGGAATGCGGGGTATTTATTAAGTTTTGCGGGGGGAGCAGGAGGTTTGTAGAAAAAACGGGAGCAAGAAGCGGGAGGGTTGGCATGTATGCTGTGACTATTAGACTGTTGTTGTCAATAAAGACCAGCAAATATAAAAGAGAAACATGAGCATATATATTTCTCATCTCGTGCCAGTAACGTTTGTCCTTGTTGTTACCTACAGGCTGCCTCACAGCATGGGGAAGGGGCGCCGGGTTCCCACTGCAGACACCAAACCATCTGCAGGCTGCTCTGATGGGAAAAAGCCTGAACCTTGTCCATCTCCTGCAGGCAGCGTTCTGCCCCCTGAGGACAAGGTGGTGGTTCCAGATGACCTCACTCCAGGAGCCAGTGGGACTACAAGTGACAGACAGCAGCTGGTGGTAATGCCTGAAATGGGCATCCACTGTTTCGATGTTCTGTATTGCCACCTGCATGGATTCCCACAGCCACGTTTGCCACATTTCATTGATGATCCCCAGTAAGTGTCGAAACTGGATTATTGGCTGAGACAAGATCAGTTTAAAATTGAAGCGTGCACGACGCCATCTTGCGAATGGCAGCTAGACTCCATTTTAGGAACAAGAATCTACAAGACGCCATTTTGCAACCAGCGCCATTTTAAGTTACAACTCACAAGCTAAGTACAGATGGCAATGTTTTTGATAATCTACCAAGGGCAACTGGAAGAACAGCTTCCTGAGAAAAAGCAAATAGAATAGACAATGGGTGTTTTTACATACAAATTGGGAATCCCTGTATGCAGACAAGTATAGTTGTGGCAATTGTAATATAATCCAGGCATTGATCTACACAATTGGATTTGTCTGAATCCTAAACAGGTTTTAGCCCCACACCCAGACAGGATGGCCCCAGCTTCACAGCTTGAGGTAACACATTTGCATTCACACAAGAGTCTGAGAGAATAAAGAGCTTTTCTTTTGAGCCTGGGAAAGGTGGGGGCTGCTGAGATAGGGGGCATGTGGAACTATAATGCTCAGCAATCCACACTGCTAGGTGTTCACTTAGTAAGTGAGATTTAAGTGCACCATTTCTCATACACACAATAATACGCACAATTGCGCTGGTAACTAATCGCATATTAGTGAGTGCATAAGACCTTGTATGAAAACACTGTTTTATTAGCTAAATGCGCACGCATCTGTCCCCAGTTAACTAGCGTCTTTATATCAAACCCTGTATACTCACACATTACATATCCACAGAAAAGGTTTAATAAGCTTTAAGGGATAAGATTTAAGTTGGTTCAGTTAGTATAAATGCTGTGAAATAAAGATATTTGATAACTAAGGTTTTATAAATGCTAAGAAAGCCGTGTTTGGTTTCGTACTGATGCGTACTCTTTCAACAGAATTCCGGTATTATCGGTGTGGAGATCGCATCATGCATTCTCAACTTATGGACCGCAGAGACTTCAAGCAACAAAATGTATATTATATGAACAACTGTTAGGATGATTGCATGGGGCGGGAGGGCAGAGACCCCCAGTTGTTGGAGGCTGGGTTGAGTCTATTTGAACCAGCCTGTTAAACGCTCTGTAACAGATGCTTCCCCCATGGGAACCAATAGCATCAGCAACAAACTTCTCTATTGTCCTGTCTATTCTGGGGGGGTATAAATATGTGTGCTCAAGCACTGGGTTTTTAGTCTTCTTGCTGAATGCTGAATGACGATGGGGTTTCTTGCTGATGCCTAACATCTGGACCAGAAAGCGCTGCGTATGTATACTGTACTTGGGGTCTGTATAATTCCTTTGCGTCTAATTGTGTCTGGATCAATAGCGTGTAACTGACTGTACTTTTTACTTGAATAATACTTTGTGCTTCGGAACCACACGTTCCAAGTCTGGAGTCTTTTATTTACTGTATGACTGCGTACGCAAATTGGCGTCTTCCTTAGAGGTTTATAGGTAGGATTTTAGAAGGTACAGGCAGGGGTATATAGAGGTTCTGATCCAGTATCATCATAAGTGTTCTGGTTCTAGTCATAGCTACTTGCCTAAGACACAGGATGATGGACAACTGAATCTCCATTTTGTTCTGTTATAAATCTTTGTAAAGAGCATATTTCTATCATCAGCCCCAGAGCTGCATCCACCAAGGGGAGACCTTGCTATAGTAATCTGCTGCTGGGTGGAGTAAGAGCTATTCAGGGCTATGCAGCCCCTTACAATAGCCTACTGTAATAATATACTAGCATTGAATATCCATATGTTGAATGAATGTTAAAACATGGAGATTGTGCTGGTAGTCATGGTATCGGTCGCCAAACAATTAATTCTCAAACACTGGATCTCGCGATCTGCACCCACACTAAGTGAATGGAAAAATGCAATGCTAGAGGTAATATACAGTGAACGACGCATGGC
The DNA here is from genome assembly GCA_031769625.1 of Taudactylus pleione. NCBI lineage: Eukaryota > Metazoa > Chordata > Amphibia > Anura > Myobatrachidae > Taudactylus > Taudactylus pleione. Next base: position 2,473,696 of record JAUIMM010000228.1, on the reverse strand, counting down.
TATGTTCAATATTGAATAGGGAGTAATAACCTTCTACAAGAAATTGGAGATATTTATCGATTGCTTACCTGCTCAAACCCAGACTAATTTCTGGAAGGAATTTGAAAATACGGTGGTCCTTGTTATGACAAGTTACCTAAAGCAATTGCTGGGTCGATTATCCTTAACTCACTTATATTGGCAATTCCTCTCATGAAGTCAGCATAAAACAAATTTAGCTCCCCCATCTTGTTCACAATATCGAAGTCATTGTGTATTTATACTATAGGGATCTCTAATGTGACATGGGTGTCTTCATATTCATACTCATATTTTTATTAATATGACCTTCACTGCCATTCTGTTTATTTTCTATCCTAAGATTATATTATAATCTATTTATACTAATTTGTCTACTTTGCTAATGTTTTTCTAAATCTATAAAAAAAAATTGTAATGGCAAATGTTAGTTTTCAGTCAGGAATAACAAATACTTTCTGGAGATAATTGTTTTATATTTGATTTTATTCCTGCATTGTATGTATGTATTTACATTTTGCTGTTCAATAAACAGATTAAAAAAAAAACCATGGAGATTGAGATGTAGTTATAACATGTGGCCAGTAATAGTAAGCCTGCATACCTCATCATGGTGTGACTACGTACGATCCTAATGATGTACAAGCTGTAATAGTGTATAATGAGGTGTGTGTGTACTGTATAATATAATAGATGTTTTGAAAGGACCTCTTTGTAAATTACTCCCCATAATGTTATAGCAACTTCCTCCTCAGTCTCTTGGTATTATTTGCTATTACTTGTGTGCATAGGTGTGCTGTTATGTCACACACACACTTTGCCTATAGAAAGCCCACTTTAATATAGTCACTTTATTTTAGTTGTCATTTAAGGAGGCTTAGATACCCCTTTATTGGAAGCTGTTTGACCGTGTGAAAGGTCTGCTTTGTTGTTAATATTTTGTATTATTATTATTATTATATTTATTTATTTTATTCAGTTCTATGCATTGATAGTTGCTCTGCATAGCAATGTCTACTATATTAGGATTTTGTTGTTTGTTTTATGATAGTCTGAATTTTATTTTATTCACCTTTCTCTTCTCCAGCCCTTTGTTTGTAACATGGGAGGTTGGAGATGAAAGATATCAACGTGGCTGTATTGGGACCTTCTCTGCCCTCAAACTAAACTCAGCCCTCAGGGAGTTAAGCTGAACCAGTACTAAGACAGCAAAAATGAATTAAGCACATACCAGGAGTGTATAAGTATTCTATATGTACATTTTCTAAGTGCTCAGTGCAGCTACTTACCTATTCCTTACCATGAGGCTATTGTCATACTAGCGCTTATGAAAGCTGCAATAACTAAAGATGGATGGTCAGAGGGTCTAATAATATCTTTTATAGCTCCAAACAGGACATCATTCTATATATAAATCAGAAGATAATATGTGTGCCAAATTAATATTACATGTACAGTATAAAGAGTAAATGTTTTACAAAATCCAACTTTAGTACCTTTCAAAAGGCAAATATACTAAAATTCAAGTGTAAAGTACAATAACTAAACTGGATAGTTAGTGAAGATACACAAAACAGGCAGAGATACTTAATAATATATTCTGTTACCCTGCAGTGCCCTAAAGGACAGCCGATTCCACCCGGTACCACGTGAGGAGCTGCCCAAGCTACGGTGCTCCGTCTCTCTATTGACCAACTTTGAGGATGTAGATGACTAGTTGGACTGGGAGGTGAGAAGCTCTATGTGACCCTGAATCTATGCCCTATAGGACTGTGTGTGGAAATAGTCCATTTACCCAGTACCCAGCTATAATTACAGAATCACATTCTATGACATTGTTCAATTTTCCTATCAACTCTATAGTATCTGATGGGTGTAGTGTGCACCTCTGTAGGGTCTGATGGGAGCAGTGTGTACCTATGTAGTGTCTGATGGGTGCAATATGCACCTCTGTAGGGTCTGATGGATGCAGTGTGCACCTCTCTAGTGTCTGATGCATGCAGTGTGCACCTCTGTAGTGTCTGATGGGTATAGTGTGCACCTCTATAGTGTCTGATGGGTGCAGTGTGCACCTTTATAGTGTCTGGTGGATGCAGTGTACACCTCTGTAGTGTCTGATGGATGCAGTGTGCACCTCTCTAGTGTCTGATGGGTGCAGTGTGCACCTCCGTAGTGTCTGATGGGTGCAGTGTGCACCTCTGTAGTGTCTGATGGGTGTAGTGTGCACCTCTATAGTGTCTGATGGGTGCAGTGTGCACCTCTGTACAGTAGTGTCTGATGGATGCAGTATGCACCTTTATAGTGTCTGATGGATGCAGTGTGCACCTCTGTACAGTAGTGTCTGATGGATGGAGTGTGCACCTCTAGTGTCTGATGGATGCAGTGTGCACCTCTGTATAGTAGTGTCTGATGGATGGAGTGTGCACCTCCGTAGTGTCTGATGGGTGTAGTGTGCACCTCTATAGTGTCTGATGGGTGCAGTGTGCACCTCTGTACAGTAGTGTCTGATGGATGCAGTATGCACCTTTATAGTGTCTGATGGATGCAGTGTGCACCTCTGTATAGTAGTGTCTGATGGATGGAGTGTGCACCTCTGTAGTGTCTGATGGGTGCAGTGTGCACCTCTGTACAGTAGTGTCTGATGGATGGAGTGTGCACCTCTGTAGTGTCTGATGGATGCAGTATGCACCTTTATAGTGTCTGATGAATGTAGTGTGCACCAGTGATGTGCAGTCAGGTGAAGCAGAGACTTTCCTGTCATACTTAGGTATACTCCAGAGTTTTGACTATAAGAAAAATTTTAAGAAAATATATCTTCTTTGTATTATCCTAATAATTTTTATAGTCAAAACACTGGAGTACAAAATGTATGGCAGGTGAGGCACTGCCTCCCCTGCCTATCTTTTCCGCACATCCCTGATCAAAAACACCAAATTTCCAGCACTATATACTGTTGCACCTTTGTATAATGCCCACATGTACCTTCGGGTTCATATATGTATCTGTAAATCTGGTTCTGATACTAGCCAGTGCCTTCCCAGCCATTTAACTTACCACACGTCACTGGTGTGCACTTCCGTAGTGGATCCTAAAGGATCCTTTTTCACAACCCGGGACTACTTCTCATAGGAAAGGAGCAGGGAGCATATGTCATCTGAAGATGGCGAATGTTCCCACAGTCAAGCTCCAAAAATATTGTATTTTTGAAGCTTGATGAATTTAGGTCCCCATACTAGTATATGTTGACATCGGGCCAGATCGGAGCTGAAAGGTAAGCAGGAGATATCAGTGATATCTCCTGCATTACTTTTATGATGAATAGCCTCAATCCTGCAAAATGTAAATTTTCACCTACTTTTGTAGAAATTAATTGATGATGGTTATGGCCCATAGTGAGTTCGTCTTTAGTATCTGGAAGAGGTAATAAGATCCTTTGTAGTAGCAGGATGATGTAATGGCTGCGGTGGCCATTTTCCGGTGTTCTGTAGACTCTGGGCACGCTCTAGTGCCCGGAGTCTACTGCGCATGCACAGAACATGCATTCTGAGCAGCAGTGACACCCAACGCGGGACCTCGGACAGGTAAGTTTAAAAAAAATATGGGTGCAGTGTGTGCGGTGCGGGGCCCCCCTGGTCCACTTGTATGACACTATTTGAATTGGTGAAGACACATGCTTTGTACAAATGTACTGTATTATAATTTCTAATTTGAAAAATAAAAGTACAATCCAAACAGCCACCTACCTGCTAGAAGTAGCAATGGAACAAGGTGTGTCTTTCTCTTTGTCTCTATATAACTAGGAATGTTCCTGTTTGGCTAATGCTGATTGTACCAACTACATGTAATGTGCCAGTCCAGAGGTAATACATACAGGTAGAGGATACAGTATATGGAGCATGGCCCTGCTATAATACAAAAGTTAATAGGATACAGTATATGGAGCATGGCCCTGCTGTAATACAAAGGTTAATAGGATACAGTATATGGAGTATGGTTCTGCTGTAATACAAAAGGTTAATAGGATACAGTATATGGAGCATGGTCCTGCTGTAATACAAAGGTTAATAGGATACAGTATATGGAGTATGGCTCTGCTGTAATTCAAAGGTTAATAGGATACAGTATATGGAGTATGGCCCTGCTGTAATACAACGGGTAATAGGATACAGTATATGGAGCATGGCTCTGCTGTAATTCAAAGGTTAATAGGACAGTATATGGAGTATGGCCCTGCTGTAATACAAAGGTTAATAGGATACAGTATATGGAGCATGGCCCTGCTGTAATACAAAGGTTAATAGGATACAGTATATGGAGTATGGCTCTGCTGTAATTCAAAGGTTAATTGGATACAGTATATGGAGTATGGCCCTGCTGTCATACAATGGTTAATAGGATACAGTATATGGAGCATGGCTTTGCTGTAATACAAAGGTTAATAGGATACAGTATATGGAGCATGGCCCAGCTGTAATACAAAGATTAATAGGATACAGTATATGGAGCATGGCTCTGCTGTAATTCAAAGGTTAATAGGACAGTATATGGAGTATGGCCCTGCTGTAATACAAAGGTTAATAGGATACAGTATATGGAGCATGGCCCTGCTGTAATACAAAGGATAATAGGATACAGTATATGGAGCATGGCTCTGCTGTAATTCAAAGGTTAATAGGAAAGTATATGGAGTATGGCCCTGCTGTAATGCAAAGGTTAATAGGATACAGTATATGGAGCATGGCCCTGCTGTAATAGAAAGGTTAATAGGATACAGTATATGGAGTATGGCTCTGCTGTAATTCAAAGGTTAATAGGATACAGTATATGGAGTATGGCCCTGCTGTAATACAAAGGTTAATAGGATACAGTATATGGAGCATGGCTCTGCTGTAATTCAAAGGATAATAGGACAGTATATGGAGTATGGCCCTGTTGTAATACAAAGGTTAATAGGATACAGTATGTGGAGCATGGCCCTGCTGTAATACAAAGGTTAATAGGATACAGTATATGGAGTATGGCTCTGCTGTAATTCAAAGGTTAATAGGATACAGTATATGGAGTATGGCCCTGCTGTAATACAAAGGTTAATAGGATACAGTATATGGAGCATGGCCCTGCTGTAATACAAAGGTTAATAGGATACAGTATATGGAGCATGGCCCAGCTGTAATACAAAGATTAATAGGATACAGTATATGGAGCATGGCTCTGCTGTAATTCAAAGGTTAATAGGAAAGTATATGGAGTAACCCTGCTGTAATGCAAAGGTTAATAGGATACAGTATATGGAGCATGGCCCTGCTGTAATAGAAAGGTTAATAGGATACAGTATATGGAGTATGGCTCTGCTGTAATACAAAGGTTAATAGGATACAGTATATGGAGCATGGCTCTGCTGTAATTCAAAGGATAATAGGACAGTATATGGAGTATGGCCCTGTTGTAATACAAAGGTTAATAGGATACAGTATGTGGAGCATGGCCCTGCTGTAATACACAGGTTAATAGGATACAGTATATGGAGTATGGCTCTGCTGTAATACAAAGGTTAATAGGATACAGTATATGGAGTATGGCCCTGCTGTAATACAAAGGTTAATATGTTTTGTGAGCTATATTTGGAAACACCCTATTGTGTCTTGAGAATGTACACAATGACCGAACAAACAGATTATCAGCATGACCCCAGTACCTCATTTTCCGTCTTGTCATGTAGTGATACAGTACTGTACTTACACACAAATATTCTACATGTAACCACTGGTCACTTATACTCCTTTTCCACTGCCTAAACAACCCAGATAATTGCTGTGTCTACCTGGGACTCTGGGCCTGATTCAGAGCCGCTCGTAAGCGGCCGCTCGTTCGCTCTGAGCAATGTTTGCACAACTGCGCATGTGTATGGGTCGTAATGCGCATGCGCAAACCAGTCATTGCGGTCGGAAATCGTGCGCTCGCAAAACAGCGAGGGGCTGCTAATTTGATTGACAGAATGTACCGTTTGTGGGTGGTAACGGGAAGGTGATTGAAAACGGGGGAGTGGAGATCCGAAAGCAGGCGTGCCCAACGGTGAAAAGGGCGTTTAATGGGAGTGCATAATTAGTAAAGGAGCGTCATCGACCACGTCACTTGGTTGTCTTTTAGCCTGAACTGCTCGCAGTGATAGCAGTAAGAAAAACCTACCACAAGCACTGAGAGCAGTTCAGATGCCTTTCGATGTACCCTATTAATCTAATAAATAACGGAGATGACGTTCGATGTGAACGGCAAAGGGGCGTCTTTACAAAATAGCGAGCGCATTTTTCGAACGCTCGCTCAGACATAGAGGTGTCAACACACCGCAAAGAGCGAGCGCTCAATTTAAATAGCCGTCCCCTTTTTGGGAACGACCGTCCGCAAATAGCGACCGGGTCTGAATCAGGCCCTAAGGTCGGTGTAAATGGCTCCAACCCAGCATTTCTTCCCGGGTATCGAGCAGGGATTTTAGCGGGTAAACCCGGTAACACTGCAGTGGAAACAGTTCTTACCCGTGTTTTTTGACCCAGGTAATTGCAAAAGCAGCTGATTGGTCCTTCCAGGGTGCTGGCTGCTGATGTAATCACAAAGAGACCAGAGGAGATGCCAGAATAAATTATATAATTAATAATGACATTAAAATAAATAAATAATAATAATAATTAAATAATAATAAAAAAAAATAATAAGAAGAATTTAATTAAATAAATAATAAAAGAAGAAGAAGAAATAATAAAGGATGTTATTAAAAATTTAATTAAATGTGGATGTCATTAAAAATGACCTGAATAAGGCCATTTTAATTACATCCACAGGTTTTGCTGGGCTTACCCAGGTTCAGTGGAAACAGAGGTGACCCGGGAAAAACTCTGGACAAGGGTGCAGTGGAAACAGGGTCTAAGCCGGTTATGACCCGGGAAAATGCTGGATAAAAAATCCCGGGTCAGACTCGGGATTTTGGTGGAAACGGGTATTAGAGGGTACTGAAAGCTAAAGGCAAAAACAACACTTTTCATTGTTATAAAATATATGAAACAAATAATAAAAATTTGTGGAATGTAGGAATAACATAGGAGCAAATTAGTATTATTTGAATAATGCCATGAAAAGACAGATAATTGCATATGTTTCTAAGTAACTCATTGAATCATCCATGTTATCCAACAAAATCCATATTGTTGGCAAATTATTCCTCTCTTCTATAGAGATGGTTACTTATTTATAAGGCCATGTTCCCATCTATAAACCATGGTTTCATATGAGCACACTGCTGATACTCACATGAAAACATGGTTATTACAATTTTTATATAGCAGAAGACATACACTCTGTTCAAAATAGCAACTTTCTAGCTGAGTATAATAGTATAGTATAATAGTATACTGTGTACAGCTTAAGCTGGGCACACACTGAGACAATGTCGGCATAATATGTAGTTTCTGGCCGAATCGCATTGACGTATCTACTGCATCGCTCAGTATGTGAGCTTTCCTTAATGGGGTCTTTCCCATGGCGTCCGATGCGACCTTTCCTTAATGGGGTCTTGCAGCACTGTATTTGATACAATGCGGATACAATTAAGAAACAAGGCACTTTTATTGTTTCAAACTGCTGGCAACAGAGTCATTACTGGTGATATAGGCAGCACAGACGGTGTAATGGTTAGCGTTACTGCCTCACAGCACTGAGGTCGTGGGTTCAATTCCCACCACGGCCCTAACTGTGTGGAGTTTGTATATTCTCCCTGTGCTTGCGTGGGTTTCCTCCGGGTACTCCGGTTTTCTCCCACACTCCAAAAATATATTGGTAGGTTAATTGGCTCCCAGCAAAAATTACCCCTAGTATGTATGTGTGTGAGCATGTGGTAGGGAATATGGATTGTAAGCTCCATTGGGGCAGGGACTGATGTGAATGGCCAAATATTCTCTGTAAAGCGCTGCGGAATATGTGTGCGCTATATAAATAACTGGTAATAAATAAATAAATGTTCCTCCTGCAGATAACTGTAAAGCCGCAGTCTCTGTAATGAACACTAATAAAGATAAAAGTTATCAGTGTAAAAAGGTGCACCTTATAATAAACAGTTCCAAGCCTTCATGACCGGACCAGCACAACGATGTGTAAAGAGTATATCATTTGGCAGCTGATAACTGATATTCAATGTGTCCTCCGTGCACGGCTGAAATCAACTGTAATGTGGAGCAAACCGTCAATTGCAACTGGGACCTGGTAATGTTTATGAGTGCTGCTTACCGCTACCTTTGACGGGACCTCCAGAGGTCTGATGTACTGCAGATGATAAGTCCGGTTAGACTCCACTGCCAGTGTGCGATAGGCACCAGTAGTTAGGTTACACTAATGCAGTCCAGAAGGCTGTTGCCAGCTCAGATGGGAGAGGGCCGTATTGCGGGTATTGTCTTCAGTAGTGAACAAGCGGAGAGGATGAAGCTTGACGCGTCTCTCAGCCACAGACCAGGGGCCGTTTCCTCAGAAGTACATCCCCAGTATACAGTGGCGTCCATAACTTTTGAGACACCTGGTGCGAGTAGGGGTGGGCGGGCTTGTAGTGCCTGCAAAAATGGGGCGTGGCCTCACGGCTCGAACCCCCATTTTTGTCACTCTGGGGGTGCCGGAGATGAGGAATGCCCCCAGGGACCATTCTGTTTTGCACTGCCGGCTTCCTCACCGTGTCAGGAGCTGAATGCTGTACATAATGCTACAGTGCAGCACCCGGCTCTTGTCACTGAGTCGGCACTTTGGTGTCACCCGTCGGCTGGTGACACCCGGGTGCAGTCCGCACCCCCCTTGTGATGCCACTGGGCATACATGATTCAAAAGAAACTACATTGAAGAAGCTGGGATGTAGTTGGCATCCCGATAGTCAGAATCCCAATGCTCACTATATCAGCTACAGGAACCCGACTGGTCAATATGCTAACAACCAGTGGTGTTGCTATGGGGGTGCGGGGGCAGCGGCCCACCCCAGATGTAACACTGAAGGAGGTGACACCAAAATGCCGACTCCTCATCAGTGGCAGGAGCCAGTTGCTGCAGTGTGACATTCTCCTACAGCACTCGGCTCCTGTCACAGAGGAGCCGACAGAGCAGGCACTAGTCTTCCGGGTCACTAACCTCCAGGGTCAGCTTAGCCCATTACCGGGGATGCTGAACACACCCTCAGAGGGTTTTCCCATGGGCCACGTCCCCTTTATGGTAGAACATGCCCCCTTTTTGTGGGCCACGAGGCCATGCCCCTTTTTCATAGGGTATGCCATGCGAGGGTGTTATAGAGTGCGCACCAGATGTCACCAGACCCGGTGACACCTCTGCTAACAACTTCAAACAGGTAGTATTATGGTTAGGCTGTGGGAGGGGAGGGTTAGGTTATGGAAGGGGATGGTTAGATTATGGAAGGAGAGGGTTAGGGTTCCGAAGGGGAGGGTTTGGGTTAGGCTGTGGGGATGATGTTTAGGGTTAGACTGTGGGAGCGGTGGGCGAGGGTTGTTCTTAGAATACTTACCAAAAATTGCTGCCATTTTCACCATTGGGATTCCGCTGCCGGCATTCCGAACGTCTGGTTTCTGACCGTCGGAATGCCGTACCCAACCATTGAAAAAGCCAGGTCCACATAAAATACACTGACAAGTGGTTCCGAACGCAGTCCCTGATTAAGTAATTTTTCAAAAGACCTTTAGTTTCACTAATGTCTAGTAGTGATTAAATTAAGTTATAAGTTAAACATATAAAATTGACATTATAAAATGAATTAAGTGTAAAGTAGGCCTTCCCTGATTGCAGGAATGATTCAGTAGTGATTCACTACAGTACTGAACGATTTCTGCAATCAAGGAAGTTCCACTTTGCACTGAGGCCCTGATTCAGAGGTGCTCGCAAAAAGCGAGCGCTCGCTCTGAATTAGTGCGGCCGCTGTTTTTTTTAAAACCGGCCTCCTGGCTGCTCACTAAACTGTGGGTGACCACCCACAGCTTTTGCGAGCGGCCAGGTGATGGTCCATCACTGTGTATATAACACAGCTTTTTTAAAAGCTATATAAACAGCAAAACGTGTCAGCTGCCTGCCTCTACCCAACAAGTGTGCCTTCTCAGTGGAGATCACACCAAGCCTGGACCAGCTTTCCGGTCACCTTTGGACAGTCTCGTTTGGCACTATCTTGTGCACATTACCTGGGTAACAAAACGTATCTACACCTTGGACATCTGAGGGCTCCAAGGCAGCGTACGGGACTGTATGCAAATCGGACCATCCCTCTACCTGGTGTTAGGATCTGGTAACTATATACTGGACACAATATGTTCTTACATTGAGACTGAGACTGTTAACATCACCTATTTACAAATCCGGAAGCTTATATAGGAACAGGCTATATCTACCTATACCATTTTTGGATGAGGCTATACATTCAATTTGATGCTCATTTTATTGTTTTATTATTAATCATATTTATGTTTTATGTACAATTGATCAATCGTGTTTTCAAATAAATTGTTTGACATATTTACACACTATGGGCCTGATTCAGAGCCAGTCGTAAGCGGCCGCTTGTTCGCTCCGAGCGATGTTCGCACAACTGCGCATGCGTACGGCTCGTAATACGCATGCGCGAACCAGTCAGTGCAGTCGAAATTCATGTGCTCGCAAAATAGCGAATGCCTGATAATTTGAGTGACAGAATGAGACGTTTGTGGGTGGTAACAGGGGAAGGTGCTTGAAAATGGGGAGTGGAGATCCGAACGCAGGCGTGCCAAACGGTCAAAACGGGCGTTTTAAGGGTGTGCATAATTAACAAAGCAGCGTCATCGACCACGTCACTTGGTTGTTTCTTAGCCTGAACTGCTCGCATGATTGCGGTAGCAAAATCCAAACACAACCACTGCGAGCAGTTCAGACGCCTTTCGATGTACTCGATTAATCAAATAAATAGCGGAGATGACGTAGGATGCGAGCGGCCAGGGGGCGTTTTTTACAAAAAAAAGACGCATGTTTTGTTCGCTCGTTCAGACACAGAGGCGTCAACAGACCGCAAAGAGCGAACGGTCAATTTAAATAGCCAGCCCCTTTTTCTGGACGAGCGAGCGCAAATAGCGTCCGGCTTTGAATCAGGCCCTATGTATGTTTTTGATGGTTACAGATTCTAGCGCTGCTATTTCTGTAAATATTCTCACAAGTTACTTTAGATTTGCCTTCCATGCTAGCCACGTGACGTCAAGACATTATGCTGCGCATACATGCCTCTGGGAGGCAGAGCAGTGCAACTAAGCTTCCTCTGAACAGCTGCACAACCGTGAGCCTGTCAGAGGAGACATTCAGCATCCAGAGCAGGAGGCGTCGCATCTATCCAGCTCCGGGAACCGCATCAAAAGGCAGGAAGAGCCGTGGGTTGGCCACCGCTGCACTAGGGTTTAGGAGTTAAGAATTCTAGTGTTCCAAGGTCCACTGAGACAATATCATCTGTAACTTTTATAGATGTCAGCTCAGTAGCAAAGTACCACTGAAAATAATTAAAATATTATAATTATCAAACTTGAAAAAGCATTAGTGATGTAGCAGGATCAAATCTTGCACAGAAGAATGGAATATTTAAGCTGTTTATTGCCACTGGGTATTAATGATTTTAAGAAACTTTATTCACACATAAGGGTGTGTGCCTTCCAACCTATTAATGATACAGCCCATAACCAGACAGTAACATCATATGAAAGTCTGCAGGTAAAGTGTTTGGCACTGTGAGAAATCCTAATGTAATGATCACACAGGTGACGCTTCTCACACACAAAGGGACCCGGAGGGAAAGGAGAGGCTCATAATGTTTCAGTATCTTGGAACAGAAAGCAAACTGCAAACCCATTGCATAATCGCATCCTCCTTAATCTCTGATGTAAAGGGGCATGTAACAACTGGTACTCATTTTGGCTTTGCTTCGTCTTAAAACAGTAAGAAGGAAATGGTCATTGCACTTCAAGAAGTAACTTACTTTCAAGGGAATCAGTATGAAATACCGGCGGTTCAAATCCCGACCCTAGAAGCCCGGCTAAGACAGAGGGGGTCATTCAGACCCGTTCGCGAGCAAAGGACGCTCGCAAATGGGTCGATGTTCCCCCACTGCGCATGCGCACGACGGAGGGAGCTCCGTCGTGCGCTTGCGCGAGACCCGGACTGCGACAGCCAAGCTGTCGCTCCGGGTCTCGCACCAAAGGAGGCGTGCTGTCGATGTTGATTGACAGCACGCCCCCTTTGGTGGGCGTGCCGGGGGCGTGCCTGCCAGACGGAGGCGTTCCCATGGGAACGCCTACCGTCTGGAGCCAGTGGGAGTGATAGAGCCAAAATCACTCCAGGGCTTGCGGCAGCGAGACCCTACTGCAGGGTCTCCGTCGCAAGCCTGATGGTCAAGACCATCGCGACCATCATCATGGACGCTCGCATATGCCAAGAGGACGCTCCATTTTCAGAGAGGAGGGCCCTGATTCAGAGCGAGCGCTCTGGTCAGAGCGTTCAGCTCTGAATCAGGCCCAGAATCCCAACTGGCTGGTAAGTACACTATCCCTCCCCTCTACCTCCCCCTAACCCCAACTCTCCTTTTGTGGTGCCTAGCCCTAACCACCGCCAGTGGAGCCTAACCCCTCTTCCCCGCACCCTAAAACTAAGTATTCCGGAGGGTGTGCCTAACCCTCACCCCCCTAATGGTGCCTAACCCTAACACTCCCGGGGGGGTGCCTAAGACCTGGAGGTGGCGTTATCCAGGGCCTCCCCCAGTTACTGGCCTCCTACTCTGCTCTAACAGGTAGAGCAGAGCTGGGAGTCGGTCCCAGTGATCAGTTGTGTGGTCTAAACAGGCCGCAAGCTGATTACTGTAAAAAAAGAAAAAAAAAATTGTCAAAATTTTTTTTTACTTACCTGACTCCAGGGACCGGTGACTGGGCCTCCGGTGATGTCTCCCCTCCGGTCAGCTGGTCTCCCATAGTGCACTGTGGCCCGGTCATCAGGTGATCGGGTCCCAGTGCAATATGGGAGATCACCTGATCGGAGGAATGGAGGACATCACCGGAGCCCCGGATCATGCAGGTAAGTGTAATCAAGGGAGAGGAGGGGTAATGGGGGAGGGGTGCGATCACGGAGGGCGGGTCTTAGCGCCGAGGGCGGAGCTTAGCGCCGGGGGGGTGTAGCAGCGGCGGCCGGTCAGCGCATGCGCGGGCACTTTGTCAAAGTATTTTTGGCGAAAATACAGTGACTAGTGCGCGGAGGTGATTCGCAGGGACAGAGCTTTATCGCAAGCTCTGTCCCTGCAAGGGATTTGTAGTAAATCCCTGTGATATTGCCTGAATTCACAATGTGAATTCAGTGGATAATGTCACACTACAATCTGCATTCAATATGCGGATTGTAGTAAATAGAGCCCCTGGTAATTTGACACAGTGTTGCTTAACATAGACTATTATTATTATTACTATTATTATTGTCTTCACACATATTTAAGTATGGAATTAATCTATTTTACCATGTACTTCTATGTACAATATACTGACTGCTTTGCATGTCTCTCCTTACTGCCACATCATAGACTACCATGCCTCTCCTGCCCCCTTCTTCCCAAGTACACTTCAACCTAATGTTCTTTTTCTTTTCTTTGTAATTTCCCACTGCATGTTACACTTCTATGCATTACTCATCCTACCACAATCTATATAGTGCACCCTAAGTGGCTGCCTCGTCTGGTACTCAAAGGTAGGATGAACAACCTGTTGAACTTTGTATGCAGTAGGCATCTTGTTAGTCACTGAAAAAAAGACAAATCTCAGGTGCACAACTCCAAATTATTAATAATGTATAAATGCAATTAAAGTTTCCAATCAATAGAGTTTTTTAGCATAATCTTGGCCAAGGTTATGGGCCTACCTACCATATCCAGGTAACCTCTGTAGGGTAGGTCCCTAACATACTACGATTCAAATCCAGAGCGCAGGACACCCCCAAACTAGCCCAGCTAAGCCGCCCCAGGGCGGTGTGAAAGAGATAGTTAGGAGCAGCTGCTGCTGCATATAAAGAATGAAAATAAAAAGTGAGGTACATATATAATAAACAAACGGTGAAGGGTTGAAATGTGTTATAAAAGAAAAATGTGTTATAATGCGGTGCCCTGAAACAGATCAACAAAGGCAATCCAGGGGGACCCACGCCGCAGAAATGAACCAAAGTTGCACTACAGTATATAAAACTTGTAGGACTTACCTAGAATTGTGCCTAATACCAGTGTGCATACTCATTACAAGACTCCATGCTTTTAAACCAATAAGGTAGGGGTGCTAATCCAGACTGAGGGCGTCTCCTTTCCCTCAGTTGTGCAATAAAGCACATTAAATGGAGTATATGGGAAAGATTTCTGGACTGCACACCCTGAATATATATACATAATGGGAGGTGCTACCTGATGAGACTAATTGCAGGCACAAAAAAAAGACAAATCTCAGGTGCACAACTCCAAACTATTAATAATGTATAAATGCAATTAAAGTTTCCAATCAATAGAGGTTTTTAGCATAATCTTGGCAAAGGTTATGGGCCTACCCACCATATCCACCATATTCACACTGCACTATTCTTACTATGGCGGTGCCCTGGGGCGGCTTAGCTGGGCTAGTTTGGTTATGTCCTGCGCTCTGGATTTGAATCGTAGTATGTTAGGGACCTACCCTACAGAGGTTACCTGGATATGGTGGGTAGGCCCATAACCAGTGGCGTAACGACTGTCCCTGCAGCCCCCGTGGTGGCTTGGGGGCGCACGCTGAACAAGGGCAGAGCCGGCGTCAAGGACGTGAGGGGGGAGAGGCAGCCCCGCTGGACTGGAGACAGAGTCACTGTCTGTCAGGCGGGGCAGTAAGTGGGTGGGACCCGGCGCGGACCGCGATGTTACAGGGCTGGGCAGAGGCTGCTCCTCCGGGCTGTGTGTCACTCACTGTGTGACTGAAAGTGCAGTGCACTGCTGTCTGCTGATCGATCCTGAGAGTAAGAACCGTGGGCGGCCTGTGGGGGCGTGGGAGCCGACAGTTGGTGATACAGGGCTGGGCTGCGCCTGCGGTTGCTCCTGGCTGTATGTCGCAGTGTGTCACACTGTCTGTCATCGATCCTGATTCCTGAGGTGAGGCCTGCGGGGGTGTGGGTGACGGCAGTGAATGATATAGTTACGCGCCACTGCCACTGGCCATGTGCCTGAAAAGATGAGGGATATTTGGGATGAGTGGTCAGGTGTATGGGTGCTTTGGGAAGGGGAGGCTGACATCGGGTGATTGGGGAGGTATATTGGAATATTGGGGGTGATTAATGTGAGGTGGTGGGTGCAGGCTGTGGGGGAGCAGGAGGGACTTAGGATTTGTGGCAGGCGCACTGGCGCAGGATCTGTACAACAGGATAGGGTGCTGCTGACATGAATGCAATAGTTACCCCCAGAAGATCTCAGGCCTCCTGACAGCAGGGAGAGACATCAAGAGGGTGTAAGAGACAGTTATGCAGCTCAGTCTGATGAGACATCATTAAAATGGTGGCCACCTAGTCCAAAGCCTGCCGCTAGTTATGTACTGTATGTGTCGTGTGCCTGCTATGTATAGTTAATTATGTATATGCCATGTGCCTACTATGTATAGTTAGTTATGTATATGCCATGTGCCTGCTATGTATAGTTAGTTATGTACAGTATATGCCATGTGCCTGCTATGTATAGTCAGTTATGTATATGCCATGTGCCTGCTATGTATAGTTAGTTATGTACAGTATATGCCATGTGCCTGCTATGTATAGTTAGTTATGTATATGCCATGTGCCTGCTATGTATAGTTAGTTATGTATATGCCATGTGCCTGCTATGTATAGTTAATTATGTATATGCCATGTGCCTACTATGTATAGTTAGTTATGTATATGCCATGTGCCTGCTATGTATAGTTAGTTATGTATATGCCATGTGCCTGCTATGTATAGTTAGTTATGTACAGTATATGCCATGTGCCTGCTATGTATAGTCAGTTATGTATATGCCATGTGCCTGCTATGTATAGTTAGTTATGTACAGTATATGCCATGTGCCTGCTATGTATAGTTAGTTATGTACAGTATATGCCATGTGCCTGCTATGTATAATTAGTTATGTATATGCCATGTGCCTGCTATGTATAGTTATGTATATGCCATGTGCCTGCTATGTATAGTTAGTTATGTACAGTATATGCCATGTGCCTGCTATGTATAGTTAGTTATGTACAGTATATGCCATGTGCCTGCTATGTATAGTTAGTTATGTACAGTATATGCCATGTGCCTGCTATGTATAGTTAGTTATGTACAGTATATGCCATGTGCCTGCTATGTATAGTTAGTTTATGTATAGGCCATGTGCCTGCTATGTATAGTTAGTTATGTATAGGCCATGTGCCTGCTATGTATAGTTAGTTATGTACAGTATATGCCATGTGCCTACTATGTATAGTTAGTTATGTATATGCCATGTGCCTGCTATGTATAGTTAGTTATGTATATGCCATGTGCGTGCTATGTATAGTTAGTTATGTATATGCCATGTGCCTGCTATGTATAGTTTGTTATGTATATGCCATGTGCCTGCTATGTATAGTGATTTATGTATATGCCATGTGCCTGCTATGTATAGTGATTTATGTATATGCCATGTGCCTGCTATGTATAGTTAGTTATGTATATGCCATGTGCCTGCTATGTATAGTTAGTTATGTATATGCCATGTGCCTGCTATGTATAGTTAGTTATGTATATGCCATGTGCATGCTATGTATAGTTAGTTATGTATATGCCATGTGCCTGCTATGTATAGTTAGTTATGTATATGCCATGTGCCTGCTATGTATAGTTAGTTATGTATATGCCATGTGCCTGCTATGTATAGTTAGTTATGTACAGTATATACTATGTGCCTACTATGTATAGTTAGTTATGTATATGCCATGTGCCTGCTATGTATAGTTCATTATGTATATGCCATGTGCCTGCTATGTATAGTTAATTATGTATATGCCATGTGCCTGCTATGTATAGTTCATTATGTATATGCCATGTGCCTACTATGTATAGTTAATTATGTATATGCCATGTGCCTACTATGTATAGTTAGTTATGTATATGCCATGTGCCTGCTATGTAAGGTTAGTTATGTATATGCCATGTGCCTACTATGTAAGGTTAGTTATGTATATGCCATGTGCCTACTATGTATAGTTAGTTATGTATATGCCATGTGCCTGCTATGTATAGTTAGTTATGTATATGCCATGTGCCTGCTATGTATAGTGATTTATGTATATGCCATGTGCCTGCTATGTATAGTTAGTTATGTATATGCCATGTGCCTGCTATGTATAGTTAGTTATGTATATGCCATGTGCCTGCTATGTATAGTTAGTTATGTATATGCCATGTGCCTGCTATGTATAGTTAGTTATGTACAGTATATGCCATGTGCCTACTATGTATAGTTAGTTATGTATATGCCATGTGCCTGGTATGTAAGGTTAGTTATGTATATGCCATGTGCCTACTATGTAAGGTTAGTTATGTACAGTATATGCCATGTGCCTACTATGTATAGTTAGTTATGTATAGGGGGGGGGCGCCAGGAACTTTTTTGGCAGGGGGAGCAAAATTTATAGTTACGCCACTGCCCATAACCTTGGCCAAGATTATACTAAAAACCTCTATTCATTGGAAACTTTAATTGCATTTATACATTATTAATAATTTGGAGTTGTGCACCTGAGATTTGTCTTCTTTTTGTGCCTGCAATTAGGTAGCACCTCCCATTATGTATATATATTCCTACCTCCGCCGGCGGCGGCCACAGCCCACACACAGTGTACAGTAAGAGACCGGCCGGCGGAGTAATGCAGGAGGGGGAAGTTTTTACACAAGCCTTGGACCCGCGGCAGAGAGGTCCCTCAGAACCTTGGGCCCGGTACAGGTGTGCCCCTAGTCCCCACATGTCGCCGGGCCTGTCCTCGTCTTTTACTTCTCTTGTGTAGAATGAACGGTACATTGTTCTGATGATTTTGCAAGGATCTCGCCAGCATTTTTATCTGCCCCATTATGTTTCATCAATTCCAGGCATTGCCTATTCTGCCCAGTATAATCCTATGTAATGAACCTAAAATGGCTGCCTCATCTGGATCCTTCATGGGTAGGATGAATAATCCTTGGAAGTGATGAACCAAAATGGCTGCCACGCTATTATATTCATGATTTCTGTATGTTATGCAAATATAAACCTCTGAATTATGTTCATGGTTTCTGTATTTTGGGAAAATCTAAACCTCTGTATTATGTTCATCTGTTTAGCGCATTGACTCCTGTTGGAGAAAAGAACTATATAACTAAATAAAATAATTATTTTTATTACTGTTCTGAGGTGGCTCATACATTTCCACTTTATACTAGTGCAGTGGCATAGGAACAGTGCCTACAGAGGTGACTCCATCTCCACTGCCTGCTTGTCTATGACAGCAGAGGCACTGGGTATACTTACCATCACCTCCATTGTCTCATGCCACACCATTGGTACACGGGCCCCTCTAACCCACCTTCACAGCTCTTTTGGCAGTGTGAGGCGACATCTTCCACCTGGAGCTTCCACATATCTACATTCCAGACCCGTACAAAGCCATGAGCACCTCTGTTACATATGCTTATAGCGCATTGAACATCTCTGATCAGTAACCGCTTATGGCACTATGAGCATTTCTGATCAAAAACATTATGGAGCTGCACCAAACATGTCGGCGTAAATAGGCCCTGAAAATGCACCTGTCAAAAGTCTAATTTTGTTACAAGAGCAGCATATGCATCAGTTTAATGCCAAGAGAGAACAGTGGTATATGCACCAAGTTAATGCTCCTGCCTCCGGAAAGGGATAGTCAGCTTGGAGATATGAGGGACATGTGCGGCCAAGTTGGTGGTGCTGAAGGGAATTACGATTCCTTCACCGTGGCCCTACCCCCTGCTATACAATGCTACAAATCACGTCACTCGAGAAGTGGGCAGCTACGGGAGCCTCCAGAACACTTGCCCATACTTCTTGGCATCTGGGAGAGCCATCCGAGAATTTTAAAATAACTTACATTGAACATGTAATATAATCTATACTTATAATAAAGTTGTAATGGTTGTGTCTGTACAAAGACATTATCTGTTTATACATAGACACAGTCTGTCAGCCTAACTTCAAAGCCAGAACTGGCAGCTACCAACACTGCGTGCTGCCAGTTCCCAGTGGCACATACCTTTTTCGTAGATAAAGAAACAGGGCATGGACTCATGCCAGCTTTGGGGACGCCCTCTTGAACCCTTGGTGACCTGTGTTGAGTCCCCTCTATGATTTCCAGCCTTATCAGATGATTGGCACTATATCGTGGAGTAATGTGTTTCATCTGCACATACATTTAATTCACACGGTGTCCTGATTTTGTTCATACAGAGTCGCAGTACAAATTTAGATGCAGAGATGTATGGGGCAATCCTGAGCAGTGCCTGGGAGATAACATGGGGTGGTTAAACAGAAGCACATAGATGTTGCGTTTTATGGGAGTGTCGCAGGCTTGTCACTGATAGTGGTTGGGTTCATAGACACAGAACGGCTCACATAGGAGGCCATGATTTATCAGCACCTGCCATGGGGCTAGTGCAAGTTTCTCTTGTGCACCTAAATATGCACCAAGCGGTATTACAGCATCAACAGATGCTGCGAGTGGGTTTGGGTGTTTCAGTCTCCCCCCTTTTTCATCACTTTGGGGGCCTCCCAGAGATGGTTAGCCGCCAGACTCTCCTTGCACTGTGAACAGATGCCGTGTGCATGCTAACGGCATCGATTCACCCGCTGCTATGCAGAGCAGCATTGACAGTGCCCCCACCAACATTAACTCCCCACGGGACACTGCAGGTGGGAGAGCGGGACAGTCCTTGAAAGGCGGGACTATCCTGCCAAAAGCAGGACAGTTGGGAGGTATGCTTTAAACATTTCAGCTACTATGCTGCACTTTATACATTAAATTAAATTAGAATGAACATTTTGTGAATTGAGGCCCGTCTGAGTTATTGAAAGGTAGCCGCGCACTGCTGGGAAGGGGACGTGGCCTCACGTCCGAACCCCCGTGGTCCCGTTATTTCTAGGGTGCAGGGGGGTTGCCAGAGGTGCGGACTGTCCTGTGTGCAGTGCCGGCCGGCTACCTCACAGTGTCAGGAGCCGAGTGCTGCACTTAATTATACAGTGCAGCACCCGGCTCCTGTCCTGAGGGGGAGTCTGCACTTCGGTGTCACCCCTCGGCGGGTGACACCCGAGTGCGGCCCGCAACCCCGCACCCCCCTTGTGACGCCACTGGGTATGTGGATAGTCTGTTGGTATGAAAGGAGCATGTGGTGGAGTCTGATGGCATAATAGTGGCATGTGGAGGAGTCTGATGACATAATAGTGGCATGTGGAGGAGTCTGATGGCATAATAGTGGCATGTGGAGGTGTCTGATGGCATAATAGTGGCATGTGGAGGAGTCTGATGGCATAATAGTGGCATGTGGGGGAGTCTGATGGCCTAATAGTGGCAGGTGGAGGAGTCTTTGTGCTGTCCTTGCAGGAGTTCAGTCTGCTGTTCTTTGTGCCATTTATTTTATCACAATATTTGTACCTACAGTACATCCTTGGGGATTTCTTTTTGTCCTATATATTTGCCCTTTGTTGACCTGTGTCTCTGTTCATTCCTGTTTTATAGTCAATCTAATAAGATACATCAATATTGCTATTACATTTCTCACTTATTTCAATAATGTAATTCCTTGAAAAAAAAGTCTTAATGAATATAGCCCTAATCATCTCCATGGGCTGATCCCTAAATTTCACTAATCATAGTAAAAAAAATTAAGCAAAAAAATATAATAATCCTAAAATAACACATATTCAAATGGGATTAATACTCAGGGTCTGATTCAGAGGTGGACGAAGTGTCAATGTCAGATGCAGGAGGCTTCGTATGCGTCTGAGTCACACTGCGCAGGCATCCTGATGGTTAGCGCAATTTCTGGTGAGCATTCTTGGGAGGTAACGGGGGGGTGGCTAGTCAGACGCAAATGTGTTGCGGACATATTGTAGTCAGCTACTGTGTCTTTTTCTGCAATTGCACTGATTTCAGCGCCCATGTTTAGACGGACATTCGGTGCCTCCATAGGACTGGAGCAATGTCCGATGGTGTGACCGATGGCGAATTTTGTAACGCACACAGGTAGATTACCAAAGCCGATGAGCGTCTCAGTAGGATGAGCATAAGCTGTCGCATTAGCTGAAGTCACAGTTGCGTTGCAGAAACAGATGCGGCCATGGCGGCATTAGCGACCACCTCTGAATCAGGCTGTCAGTCTCAATAGTTTAATATTCTTTTCAGTAATTACATTTTATATCATCCTTATAAAGTTAAAAGCTGGATATGCATGTCTACACCTACATTATTTTTATTTATGTCATTCTACGGGATTTATCCATTAATTAGGACCAGTGGCGTAACCAGGGGGAGTCAAGCGGGGCACGTGCCCTGGGTCCCATGGCAGGCCCAGCAGAGGGGTGCGCCGCCGACCAGGGCATAGTACCTGCACCGCCCACCACCATGCTACAGCAGCCGCCTGTCCTCATTGCGCCGCCGAGCAAGGTCCATGCTCGGCTGCATTACTGCAATGCCCACTATTAGCGTTGCTGCCGGGAGTGTGACTGCGATGCCAGCGCCACGCTCCCTGGACCCGGAGCTTCAGCCTGCTGCGTTGGCGTTCCACCCCGTTACCCACTTTACCCCAGAATACACCACATGTGAACAATCCCTATTACTGAGCAGCCAGCCCGCATTGTAGTAATATTTTTATATTCTTTGTGCAGAAACAACTCTGAGCTGCAGTTTCTGGAAAGTGTTCAAACATATTTTTATTTGAGTTTGCAATAATTATATGAGAGATCTGAGAACACTAAATTAATTTGCTGGAACATAACCACAACTAGGTTGCCAAGTGAAACGCTTTATTAAATATTATGCAATTGTTCTTAACAAAAACTAGTCCATAACTGAGTTGTGATTTAAATAAATGATTAAAACTTAGCATGATCATGAACAGCAACTGAAAAAATATAGACATATAATTATACATGAATAAAGCCAGTCCTGATGTGCTCTTAATTTCATGAATGAAATAATGAAATGAGAGTTTTAAAAGAGCCTACTGGTTCCCAATAAAGATAACTCTGATAGTGTCATTTATAACACAGACAAATCTGCTGACTTTTAGGGGGGCTGCACTTAGGGTCTGATTCAGAGATGTACACTAATCACACAGCTGTTGTGTCTTTGCAAGCAGCGGCTGTGCGATAATATTCTAATGCCACAAGAGAACGCAGCATCAGATCATCTGCATTACACTGTGGTTACTCAGAATGACTGGGAAATTTACGCTGCGAAAGTCAATGAGGCTGCGTCCAAGGACAGGCCACTGGCTTCAGCACACCCAAAAACAAGGTCAACACACCCCATTTTCTGCAATGCTGCCTGTCGCTGCCCCGAAGCTGCTGCAGCCTGTCAATGGCATCCAGGGCACTGCCAGTGATCTCGCAGAATGAGATCTGCACTTGTGCAGTGTGGCGCAGATCTCACATCATTGGGTTTGTGTACATCTCTGAACTAGGCCCTTAGTTATCACTGACCAGTGAGTGCACTCAGAGGAGCCTAGACGAGGGTTGGAGCAGGTGCTAATTGCCAATTTCTGGTCTTGATGAAGGGGCCCAAGTCCTCCGACCCCACTCCCTCTTTTACCTGTCAGCGGCAGCAGCCTGTGTCCCTCAGCCCAGCACACGCTGCTTTCTAAAGTAACGAGTAGTACACATTGAGGCAGGGTACGGGGAGTCCTGTTTCTCATTACTTATGTTCCCCTCTAACATTTTGCCTCCAGAGGGAGTTGGGTGACACCACTCACTCCACCACACCCAATTCATAACTCCTGTTTAAAAAGTGTCTTGAAATGTGGGAAGCCTCATTCACCTGTAGATAAAAGAGAATTTCCCACTTGTCTAAACAAAATCACAGCTCACATAGGGCCTAATTCAGAGGTGGACGGTGTATGAAGGGCGCCCAGAAAGCGCAGCTTCTCAGCCTCCGAGTATGCGGGAAAGGGAATGGGATTGAATTACCGACAGTGAGAGTCCGATAGTGAGAGATATCCCAATGGGCATTGGTAAGTACCCTAACCTTCCCCTCTACCCCACTAACCCTTCTTTAGGGGTGCCTATCCCTAACCTCCCCTCCTAGTGCCTAACTCTAACCTCCCCACAAGGGTGCCTAAACCTAAACCGCCCTCCCCACACCCTAAACCTAACCCTCTCGGGGGGCTGCCTAACCCTAACCCCCCCCCCCTAGTGCCTAACCCTGTCCCCCTTCCCCTAGCCTAACCCTAACAATCCCGGGGGGTGCCTATCCCTAAGTCCCCCCGAGGATCGATAAACCTAACCAGTGTTATACTTACCCGTCAGCGGACGATCTGGATTGTGTTGGGATTAAGATAGGCATCAGCATTTCGACACCTATCTTAAGTCCCTTGTTAGGCGGGTCCAGTCGGGATTTAGACCGGCGGCATTGCATCCACCGGTCTATTAACTACATCCCGCGGGAAAGTACTGAATGAATGATTAGCGCATGCGCCGGTTGCGCCTTCTGACAGCGCACGATCTATAAAGTGGGCGTGTTAGTAGGCGTAGCTAACCGGCACAGTAGGTACCTCATTTGCATAGGAATGCTTTTATTTGGTCTGTAACACTTCAGAATCAATAAGCATATACAAAAGAAAGCATAGAGGATAATGATGTATCTATACTGAATCTATGTGTGTTTAGCTGTTGAGCTGAGAGTGTATTAATTATTGCTGTTACACCGAGCTACTGTTCATTATTTGAATATCTGGGGAATAGACTCCTTGTAGGGTAATTATGTTCAGGATTCATCTTTTACAATAATAATCTCTGACTTTGGAGTCTGATAGACAATACGTGAACTGTTAGCTCCTTCACGTATCTCTCAATCTGCTGCAGGCTAATGAAGTTATATCATTGTACAAGTTATTTATCTATATTCTGAATGGGAGTATACCAGCTATTTTATATAGGTCAGCATACCTTTGATATTGCATTTTATTAATCATGCTATACATGTTAATAAATGCTTGTATATATTTTTATCACAATTAGCATTTTGTTTTGTAATTGTTATATAGTGTTTAGTTTATGAGTTCCACATAATACTATGAATATAAGCTTGCGAGCAGGGCCCTCGTACCTCAATGTTTGTCTGCTATTACCCATATTGTCTTGTTCTATTACTTTTTGTTCCGAATTGTAAAGCGCAACGGAATATGCTGGCACTATATAAGTAACTGATAATTAATAAATAAATATTATATAAGCAGCAGTTTGTGTACCCATAACTGATATTAGTATTAATACTAAGAATGTACTTGATATATGCTAGCTAGAAGCTGATTGGTTGCAAGTATGGGCAACTTCACTTGTCCACTCCCCCACTCTTTAGAAGGTTTAATGTTTCCCATTGAATCCATCTACCTTATAGCTTTGCCCCCATATGCCATTGAAACTAAATTACAAATTAAAATTTTCTAAAGAAATATTATGTTATTTCTCTGCAAAAGTTTTCAGTAAGAAATTAATATTAGTAGAAAATAATAGTTGCCAGCATGAGTGGCAGGAAATGTTTGCAGCTGTCAATTACAACATGCAAGTGGATGAGACTGCCCTGAGAGCGTGGGTTACTCCACACGTCTAGTGAGACAGAGATCCTGGGAGGTGGTTAGAATCATTGTAGTGTAATGCGCCTAGAGGGGAAGGTGTTCTTTGGAATTTGACTGATCACTCACCTGTAGAGAAGGAATTGCCTTATTATGCAACTCCACGTCTCAGCCTCATGGCAAGGTACAATCTTTTCTGCTGGGCATATTCTCCGTCTTTCCAAATCAACATGTATTAAAGATTATTATTGTATTTGTTTATTAATCTTTAGATAAAACTAACATATTATGCAGCTCTTGGCAGGGAAGGTTTAATGATTCACCTCAGTCTCATAGGATGCAAAAAAATTGAGATTAGATTCTAGCTATGTTTAGTCATGAAAGAGGTTGTAGTGCAATGAGGTCTGCTTAAACTGCATCTTGGGTAACATATTTAAGTGGCGTCACTAGGAGGATGGGGGTTGTGGACCGAATTGGGTGACACCATCCGAGGGGGTGACACCAAAACAGAAGAGCTGCTCTGCAATTTTGGTGTCAACCCCTCCGATGGTGTCACCAAGCAGCGGTGAAAGTGTGCCGGGAGTAGGGAGAGCCTGCGGGCTTCCGTAGTGCTGGGCAAGCCCCCAGCATGATAAGAACAGTGGGTGGCATGTGATCACTCCTCCAAAACATCATACGCCATGGGGCGTGGCCTTATGGATGCATGGCACGCAGGCGCCTTTGGAGTGCATGAAGTCCACAGTGGCACTGGGTGACGCCACTGCATACTTACATAAGCCTTCTTATCATCAGTGACCCTGGAAAATAGGTTCAAACGCTGGCACCCATGCACATTCTTTGTTACACTGTATAAATCCGGTAATCTGCACACAATGGAAAGTCCACACTGCCATTTTTGGATCATATCTGAACCATGTTGATGCTTGGGATAAGCTCCAAAATGCTCTTAAAAATCTTGTAAACACATTTTGGGGTTTTTCTTTCTTCATTTATTACTTTTAACTTAGGGGGAGCCAGTTACTGGTATGACAAATAAGTGCAGACTCTTTATCCACTGCAGTGAAAGCAGTAAAATAAAGAACATGCCACAGTACATTACCTTTCTAGGCCGATAAGAGCTGTCCCTTGTGAAGAAAGGACTTCCAGGTTTATTACCCGGGTCTATTTCTGCGCATACGTGACCATCAGCCAGCGCATGTGCGAGCCACAGGGGACCCTGAGGGGGGACCCTATTGGATGCCTTTCCGGGGAAGCCTCCAGTAAGTAGTCTATAAGCTTCTATTAGGCAACGCCATCTATAGATGGTGTGGTCTAACGGGAACAAGCTCCGGATAGTTTTGCAAATGGGGAATACCATCAAACCTCCGAAAACGTCATTTTCAGAGGTTTGACCGCAGTTTTGAGGATAGTGCATTCCGCCCGCAAACATTTATTGGACCTGATTTAGAGTTGAATGTAAAATTGTAACTTTTGTGCACAGACAAAGTTGCATCCATTCCATACCAAATCTAATGTATAAATGGACTTGCAGCCATCACTAGTATCAACTCAAAAATTAGTACCAGACCTTTGGGACATGAAAATATTTCTCCAAAAGGCATATATTAAAGATATGTGTGTCAAAAACAGATACATCAGTAAGGAGCATAGCTGACTCAGATCTTCATGCCTTTGCTGTAGTGATTTTACACGTGAACGCCCAGGATCCGCCTCTCCATCTGCAAATGGATACAAGCATAAGATACTTTCAGCTCAATATACAGGTTTAAGTTGTAAGCACAAAGCAATACATTATATCCAAGTCACATTTTTATGTGGTGCAAATGGACTTATCGGAACACTACATGGAGATATGGTCTGTCCTCCTGTGGTCTCTGTTTTCTGTACATATACAGGGTACGGCACATGCGCAGTGGAGCTAAGCCTGGCCTCCGCTGGGCATTCTCTGTGTTGGTGTTGGGTGCAGTTAGTGGTACAACTACAGTGGCAAACGCAGAATTTCTAGAGGGGGGTTTCCAAATGCTTGATTTTAGAGTGAGTGTGGCCAGTCCATGAAAATGGCATAATTAGCACTTATCCTGTTTAATATGCGTCATACAAAGTGTATTGTATATCATAATCCCAACATATACAGGACCAGCAATCATTTTTTTATTATAGATGTGGGGACCATTCCAGAGCATTGGAGCAAGTCCAGGAGTCTGTGGGAGCAGCAGAAGAGCCTAGCACTGCCCTGGACATATACTGTATGTACATATTGGTCTCCTTATGCACTGGATAGTGTATTATACAGTATTAATATTTAAACTTATTGATGGTCTATAGCAGTGCACCCCTAACAGTGCATGTTTTATTACTGGCTGACACATGTTAAAAGATCTACAGGTGGTGCTAATTATTTAATTTGTGATCCTGAGACGAACATGCGGCATTAGTAAAATTCTATTATGGTACAATATCTATTGTGGTCATGGTGTGGACTGGGGAGGGGGGTTTCCAGGCAACCGGAACCCCCCATGCTTTTGCCTATGAACTACCACATCTTTGTGCTTCCCTATCCTCCAGACCCTCTCTGCACCGCTTACCCTCCACTGCTCTCAAGTATTGACAAAACCAAATTGCCTGTTTACAAAATATTTGGTTAAAGTAAGCAGAATCATTGATTTTATCCCATGTTTATAAAAACAAATATTTTATAAAAATGTTTTGTTCTCTGCAGAATTACTTTTATCAAATGTGAACTTAACCAAAAAAATATGCAAAAAATAA
Source organism: Taudactylus pleione (assembly GCA_031769625.1). Taxonomy (NCBI): domain Eukaryota; kingdom Metazoa; phylum Chordata; class Amphibia; order Anura; family Myobatrachidae; genus Taudactylus; species Taudactylus pleione. Next base: position 2,446,054 of record JAUIMM010000228.1, on the reverse strand, counting down.
ATAAAAATACATATAATCCATGTAAAATAGAAATTACATGAAAAGACCATAAATATACTATAGTAACCAGGGTTCCCATACCAGCCATGAACATACACACATTAATTATTAGGGTTGTATTAAGGAACAGGAATTCTGAGCCTGATTCAGAGCCGCTCGTAAGCGGCCGCTCGCTCGCTCCGAGCGAAGTTCGCACATCTGTGCATGCGTATGGGTCGTAATGCGCATGCACCAACCAGTCATTGCGGTCGGAAATCGTGCGCTCGCAAAACAGCGAGGGGCTGCTAATTTGAGTGACAGAATGAGGCATTAGTGGGTAGTAACTGGGGAAGGTGCTTGAAAACGGGGAGTGGAGATCCGAACGCAGGCGTGCCAAACGGCCAAAATGGGCGTTTAATGGGTGTGCATAATTAACAAAGCAGCGTCAATGACCGCGTCACTTGGTTGTCTTTTAGCCTGAACTGCTCGAGGTGATTGCGGGAAGTAAAACCTACCATAAGCACTGCGAGCAGTTCAGACGCCTTTCGATGCACTCGATTAATCTAATAAATAGCGGAGATGACGTATGATGTGAACGGCCAGGGGGCGTCTTTACAAAATAGCGAGCGCATGTTCCGTTTGCTCGCTCAGACATAGAGGTGTCAGCAGACCGCAATGAGCGAGCGCTCAATTTAAATAGCCGGCCCCTTTTTCTGAACGACCGTTCGCAAATAGCGTCCGGCTCTGAATCAGGCCCTCTGATCACTGCAGTTCAGTTGAATTCCAATTCAAAATATGCAAATTGTATAAATAAATAAAAAAAAGCAATTTGCTTTAATTGCTCTTATCCGCGGCCTTCCAGTTCTGCTCCGCCCACTTCCTGACAGCTATTTACGATCTCTGTGAAAGTAGGAGACGGAACACAGACAATAAATCTAATGAGGGTGCTTACTAGTTAAAGTTGAGAGGTATTTGGTTCTGACTGTGGAAGGTGGACACAGCGCATGCGTCAAAGTGTGGAGATGGACTAGCAACGGTGGATGCAGAAAGGATTTATTTGCAAAGTGAGTGACAGGTAGTCAGCATTTGGGGTAGATAATGGGGGTGGTTAGAAAAATGCAGGCGTGTCGGGACTGTTTTCTGGGTGTGCTCTGTCTGAGAGAGCATAAGCTTTCTCAGAAGTTTGATGTGCAACCAATGTGGGACCGATGTTCTCTCTTATGTACGTACAGTACGTGATCTGTGAATGTCAGATGCCGGAGATGACATTCGCCAGATGCTGCTGAGACATCCAAATATTTCCCAATTCTGCTGCATACGGAATCGCAGTCGCAATGGGATTTGTGTGCATCTCTAAATCAGGCTCTTTGTGTCAAGGTATACAGCAGATACAGCTCTTTAAAAAAATAATAAATAAATGTATAATTTATAACGCTATAATTCTTCCTCAGCGCACATTTAGAGACAGCGCTCTAGGATGTGTATTGCTGCACTTTTCCCCTCTGTCTTATGGTGCATACACACTAGACGATATGCTCCCTGAGCGATATCGTCTAGTGTGTCCCCGGCAGGCTGTGCTCAATGTCGTTCATGACATTGAGCACAGCCTTTGAACGATATCATTAACGATACACTGGGGAGTGGGGTGCTGTGAGCCCCTCAGCCCGGCGCAAAGCCAGGGGGCGCGATCAGGGGGGCGCGGGGTTAGGTGGGTCAGGGGAGGTGGAACTAGTTCCATATCCAAATAGAAGTGACGTTACGCAGTTCTGCCCCGTTCTGGCCCACTTTAACCCCTGAATATATGTATTTATCGTTTGATTCTAGCCTTTGCTTTGGTTTGCATATATACACTTTGACATCCAAAATCTAATCTAAATTGGGGCTTGCCCTATAGGAACAAATCATGTTTAGCTTCCATGGTCATAAAGCATGTGGCATAGGTGATGCTACAGCTAATGCACACAGGGCCATAACTAGGGTAGTGTGACCATTGCCATGGCACAGGGCACTGCAGGGCAGAGGGCGCTGTTCGTGCCTGTCGATTTTCTGTTTATTATCACTCTCACTTGTAGCTTCCTCTTATTTTATCCACAGCATCTCCTGGCTGCCCCTATCTTTTCCAAGGCACTTCCCCAGGCCATGGCCCTTTTTCGGGTGTTATCTCCCTATTTAAAAAATAGTGGGGGGGACGACTTCCGGTTCCGGCTTTATGGAGTGAGCAGCTCCGTAACTGCACTCCGCTGCACTTACGGCACAAAACCTTTTCAAGGCTATTTCCAGCCTCCAGCCCAGCGCCTACCTAACACTTACCTGCCTGACCGCCGATGGACAAATATCTGACCACTCTGCTGCCACTGAAGACTCCTCAGAATACAGATAGGAACAGAATTGTTTGGGTATAAAGCTCCTGAGAGTATTTAATAGTAAGGGACCGGATGCAAACTCATGACACCAGAACCGGAAGTAATATAGGGGCTGTTTTTAACATTATTTTATGTTTTGTATAAAACAGAAAAGCATTATATTGTTTTAAACATTATGGTATACAGAAAAGAAGTGTGTGTATTTATATATAAGTGTTAATTGTGTTTTTTGTTATGATTCTGTGATGATTGTTTGAAAATCCCTGCACCAATGAGAGACATTCTGGGGGGATATAAGTTTGTGAGGGTCACCACTCACATACACCCTGAGAAAGACTCACTGCTTTAAGAGTCGAAATGCGTTGGTGATTTATGTGAAGGACCCTTATACCGAAGTTTGATTAACAGCTTCCTGGAAACGCCAGCAGATCCTTATTGTCCATCCCGGGAGACTCTGAGGTTTTTTTCTGCATATACCATTTTGGGTGTCCAGGAAACTGCACCCTAACTACACGGTACGGGTGTGAGAGACCACTTCAGTATATACTGCTGCCTTTCTGTTGAATCGCAAGTGATCATATATTTTATTGTTTAGCTAACCCATCGTGTCTCTGAGATAGAGCATAGATTAGGTGAAGCCTTTACTGATGTATCTCACCTTAAGCACTCAGAAACTAAACTAGAAAATGAGAATTATCATCTCTGGAACAAAATTGATGACCTGGAGAACCGCTCGCGTAGAAATAATATTAGATTGGTCGGTCTCCCAGAATCTATTAAAGGTCCTGCACTTTCCATTTTTGTGCATGAAACACTTCCAGAAATACTGGGCATAAAATCCGAGTGCCACGATTTAGTAGTGTAACGAGTGCATAGAGTGGGTAAAGCCCCTCCAACACTAATGCCAGACCATGCGTTACCTTACTCCGATGTCTAAACTACCTTCACAAAATGCTCATTTGGAATGCATCACGTAAGATACCTTCAATTATATGGGAAGGCTCAAAATTATATATCTTCCAAAACTACTCGATTGAACTTACCAGGGCTCGGAAGGCATTTGCCCCAATATGCTCTCAGCTCATTCAAGAAAAACGCAAATTTGCCTTAATTTATCCTGCGAGACTCCGTCTGTTTGAAGGGTCTTCTTACAAAGACTTTCTAAACCCGGATGATGCAGCTGGATACATCCGAGAGGAACGGGAGGCTGCCAATCAAGACATATCAGATTCTCTCTCCGACCCATCCTAAAATGATCCAATAGTCCTCACCTTAGTCAGACTATCCCAGGTCATGGTCCAGAATGCGTCGTTAAATTCTACTCGTTGGATATTTACGTTTCTATTCTCCTATTTAGTGCTCATATATATTTGTATTATTGTTGGGTCTTATGTACCCTATTTCTTGCAACTGTTTATAACTGAAGTTCCGCGACAGTTTTATATACCCTACTTCAGTACTGTTATTGTTGTTACTAATCTATGCTTACATACTGTACTGCGATCTCAAATTATTATCTTTTAGTAGTGATCAATTTACAGGGCATAACAATATTTCCCTTGATATTAGCCTTAATGCAGTGGAGGTCATGACCGGTTTGAAATTATATTTCTAATGATCTTCCACTTTTTCTTCCTGAAGTCACCAGTATACAATTCTTTTGCACTAATCAATTGTGCACTCTGCTCAACTTTATGTCTTTTTGATAATGTTTGGTTTGTCCCCCTTTCTTACTATGTTTCCCTTTCACCCCCTTTCCTCTCATATGCTGAAGGCATTATTGTTCCGGTCGATATGTTCCACTCTTTTGCTACAATTATGTCATGGATAACTTACGTATAGGTTCCTTAAATGTGGGTGGTATAAATTCCCCTGCAAAGAGACAAATATTTTGATTTATCTTACCCGTCAGAAAATTGATATCACCTTCTTTCAGGAGATGCACCTTAGTGGAGATGAGGTAAAAAAATTACAAATGCTTAATTGGTCCTTATTGGCTGCAGCACCTTATAATTCTAAAGCAAGAGGTGTAGTTATACTAGCTAGAAAAAAATCTTAATATCCAAGTCCTCCAGGTATTACCAGATCCAAAAGGCCACTATGTTCTTACCTCAATACATTATAATAATTCGAAATTTACTTTATGTAATATTTATGCTCCCAATATTTACAAGAGGTCCTTTTTCCAAACCCTCCTAGCTAAATTAAGTAGCTTCAGCCACAAATCAATTTTAGTGTGTGGAGATCTTGATCTAAGTTCCTCACCCTACCTAGATCTCTCCAATCCCCCAAATGACTCCTTGCACCTTCCTTAATTGGGGGTACCGTCATTTGCTAGTAAATTACAATTAGTAAACACATGGAGAGCACTCCATCCTACTGACAAGGAATATACCTGCCTTTCTGCGGCTCATCAGACACTTTCAAGAATAGACTACATCCTTATTTCACATAGTTTATTCCCCAGAGTATCTGGAGTTAAAATTGAACCAATTACCATCTCTGACCACGCCCTACTTTGGTTTGAATTGCAAACTTCCAGAGACCCTGGAAGGCCCCAATCCTGGCGCTTTCCTTCACACTTATCCAAAGCCCTGAAGTTTTGTGATAGATTAAACTCAGCATGGGAAGAATTTCGGATCAATAATATGGAACTTTTGAATAGCGACCCTACATTGTTCTGGCAAACTGCAAAATCTGTATTAAGAGTAAATATTATTTCTTATGTATCGACTGCAAAAAACCCCCACCTTCTATCGTATCAAACCCTACAACAAACTTTAACTGATTCCTATGAAGCTTTCAAATAACACTCTGTGCTTGAGACTAAACAAGTATACTTACTAGCTAAAACTCATTTTGAGGAACATTTGCAAGCTATGGGAGACAGATATCTATTCTCGGTAAGCTATAAATTTCACAAATTTGGGAATAAAGTTGGTAAACTACTAACAAACCTGGTTAATGGTACTCGTGCCCCTATGGTAGTATACCCCCTTCGGCTCCCCACTGGGTCGCTCACAACTTCAAATTGCCAGATACTTAATATTATGAAATACTTTTATGAATCCCTATATTCAGCCGTAGAGGTTTCTAACCCCAACAATCTACCTTTATCTTCCCCCACCATCCCCCCAGAGCCCCAGGCACCCCCATCTTCCTCCCCTAACATTGACTCCATGTTTGGTGTTCCTATCTTGGAATCTCTACCCCTTCCACATGTTCCTTTGGAATTGATATCAGATCTAACTTCCCCGATCACTTTAGATGAGATTTTGAATGCAATTAAGCGTCTGAAGCCAGCCAAGGTACCGGGAACCGATGAATATTTCAGTGATATCTATAAAATATTAGCCCCCAAAATTGGAGAGACATTGGTAGCAGTTCTAAATTCCATTATTTCTAGTAAATCTATTCCGCTTTATTTGAACTTAGCCGTCATAAAAGTAATCCTGAAACCTGATAGGGACCACTAACTCCCTGAATCTTACAGGCCAATTTCTCTCTTAAACATAGACTACAAATTATTAACAAAAATACAATCTGTACAATTAAAACAAATTTTACCCCATATAATCCACAAAGACCAGACTGGCTTCATATGGGGTCCTCACTCAGTTGTCAATATTAGAAAGATTATATCGGGTATTCAACATCTATACTCTCATGAAAATTCATCTCCTGGGGCTTTCCTGGCTTTAGACGCAGAAAAAGCCTTCGACCTAGTCACTTGGTCTCACCTCTTCTCTACTCTACACAATTTTGGCTTCCCGATAGAATTTATTCAATCTATTCAATCTCTATACGCAGGCTCATCCTCTCAAATTGCATGTATGGAATCCTTTCATCCTCTTTTCCCATCTGTAGAGGCACTAGACAGGGTTTCCCCCTTTCCCCTCTCCTATTCGCCTTAGCTATTGAACCATTAGCAATTGCCTTACGTTCATCCCCCCTGGGCATCACGATAGGCTCGTCAAATCTCAAAGTAGCCTTATTTGCAGATGATCTAATCCTAACTCTTACCACCCTGTTTCATCTATTCCAGCAGCTATAGACATCATTAACTCTTTTAGTAAATTTTCGGGATATAAGATTAACATATCTAAATCCGAGATTCTTCCCATAAACGATCCCTCCAATACCCTCCAACAGTCTCCCAAGCTAACTTCTTTTCATTTATAAAAAAAAACAAAAAACTCAGCGCTTCCACTCCAGTAAACACAATAAAGAATAATGTGTATTTAGATAGTGTACTAAGGACAATAACCTAGCAATGAGATGTATAAAAAGTGAGCATTTATTAGCCAATAATAATACATAAAACCAATAATCTAGACAATAAGAGAAAAATAATAAATAACATTCAAAAAATACATAAAATGCAAACAGTAAACCAATAATGGGACATGAGTGTAACCCAGTTATTGGTATACCTAAACACTGTGCTCCTTGTTGCAGATCATAAGTAACCTTGTATTAACTTTGATACAAAATAACTTTATGCTCCTGTGAGCTAGTGCTATAGCAGATAAATGTGGCTCAATATCCAGAAGGTTTTGATATAAGAAAAAATATTTATGGAAATCAGACAGTCTGTCCAAAAACATATATGTTTTTTGTATGTTTCCTTCCAGCTTTCAATAAGCAATCTCTATAGATAAAATCAAGATGTGATGTCGGCTCCTATTAGCATATTCTGAGGCATGTATTTCAGACTGCGCCTATTAACACTTCCACCGCTAATCGAAAAATAAATAAAATTCAAAATAGTTCTCTTTGCAATAAATACAGCTCTTCACAGCAAAGTGGTGAGTGTTTTGTAGGCAATTGGAAATTGGATACAGCTCGTATAGGTGATTAAATCATTTCTCCAGCCAAGACTTGTAAGTTAAAACGTGGACACGGACCGTCCATAGGTAGAGGAACTGTGAGTACTCACGGTCTGTAGAAAAAGGGGGCCCCCTTTATTCTCCTCACCTCCTCCGTTTTCTGTATTCAGGAGTATATTGTCTGGTATCAGACTAGGCTGAAAGGCCGATCCGCGTACCGTGTGCCGCGTGCTGCAATGATCTCCTGTGTGTCTCAGGTGCCCGGAGCATGAGCCTGGACACAGCGCTGGAGCATGTATCTAATCGGAGCGTGGACAGTCACAGGAAGCAACAGTGTATCAGTGGATACTGAATGATGAGATAGTCCCGCCTAACGCGTTTCATCACTTGACATGTGACTTTATCAAAGGTGATAGGGAGATCTCCATACTACCTTTATATACCTGCTAACACAGGTGATTCTACAAAAATCAATTAATCAATCAATAAGTTATTTAGTCTGATCATTGTAACATTAAATAATATACGTACTACATTTATATCTCATTGCATTAAAGGAAAGAAAAAAAGGAAGATGAAGATATTCATAAAACCACACAATAAATAATAAATGTGTATAGAAAAGTGACCAACATATATTGATATATAACAATGTTAATAAATTAAACAATCTACCAATAATAGATAGTAATTAAATAGTAATTCAACATAACATAAATATGACACTGCTAATATAAAACTGATTTTGGTGGATTAGTCTCTCGATCATATAACCCGTAACAGACTATAACCAGATATATAAATACTGAAAAATAAATATATTGAAAAATACATAAAGATATAAATATCTACAATCAATATCAAAAAATATATAAATATAAAATCATATGACGTATTGGACCCAGTATACCTTTATGATGCATGACTCACCCCATATAAATCATAAAAACACTATATAAATTTTTACAGAGGATTCTTATAACAAGATGATCAATTGTAATTTATAAGATTGCGATCAAAATGCATCTTGATCGCTATATACAATAAAGATGAAATTATGGCAACTAATTCGTACAAATCCCAATAAATGTATATATATCTCCATTTAGTACATATATGTGTAATCTAAAACAATCACCCTCAGAGTCTATTAGAGTCTTCAAAATATAAGCATAGTAGCCTTCAATGTATATCTTAATAGATAACACATAGCAGTATATTATATTGTACAGGGACGTCAAAAGAAAAGATGACATTATATTACAGCATCAAATGGATATAGAAATAACGGACAATGCACAACAAATTTAGTAATGAAATAGGAAGGGCATAGTACATAAGGGGTGGCGGAAATTTAGATCTCAGATACGGAGGGATCTGACCTCAGTCTTCTTTAGATATATAAGTGATTGGCTATTAAATAAGTCTATTTACACAGATAGAGATTTTGCTATCTTTGAACCATTTGCACCACCAGCTCTCTTACATTCTAAATTGACGGATATCCCACACACCATAGCCTCTAATATTATATTTAGAGATACTCATCTAGCTTGGGGAAACTTACACAAGAAGCTACATAGTAACTTCTCTAGCACCTCATTTATCCCTATCTGGGTCAGGGGTGTATCTAGGGATCCAAGCGCCCCTGGCAATGTAATGTACTGGCGCCCCCCTACCCCCCTTATGCAGTGCCCCCAGTAGTAATCCCCCAGTAGTAATCCCCCCTATGCTGCACTGCCCCCAGTAGTAGCCCCCCCTATACAGTGCCCCCAGTAGTAATCCCCCCTATGCGGCCTTGCCCCCAGTAGTAGTCCTCCCTATACAGTGCTCCCAGTAGTAGCCCCCGTATACAGTGCCCCTAGTAGTAATCCCCCTACGCTGCATTGCCCCCAGTAGTAGTCCCCCCTATACAGTGCCCCCAGTAATAGTACCCAGTAGTAGTCTCCCTTATACAGTGCCCCCAGTAATAGTACCCAGTAGTAGTCCCCCCTATACAGTGCCCCCAGTAGTAGTCCCCCCTATACAGTGCCCCCAGTAATAGTACCCAGTAGTAGTCCCCCCTATACAGTGCCCCCAGTAATAGTATCCAGTAGTAGTCCCCCCTATACAGTGCCCCCAGTAGTAGCCCCCCCTATACAGTGCCCCCAGTAGTAGTCCCCTATACAGTGCCTCCAGTTGTAGACCCCCTATACAGTGCCCCCAGTAGTGGCCACCCCCCCTATATTGCCCCCAGTAGTGGCCACCCCTATACAGTGCTCGCAGTAGTGGCCACCCCCATAAATTGCCCGCAGTAGTGGCCACCCCAATACAGTAGCGGGCACCCCCCCATAAAGTGCCCCCAGTAGCGGACACCCCCTATTTCAGTGCCCCCCCATGCCAGGCTTACACACACACACAAAGAAAAAAAAAATCAACTTACCTGGTCCCCGCTCCTGACGCGACTGCCGCTGTCCGAGTCCCGCCCGCTCTTCTCCTATATGGGAGAGACGTCATGACGTATGACGTCTCTCCCATCACATGCTGCGGGGGGAGCCAGAACACAAAGCTCATGAGTGAGCTCCAGCCGGCTCCCTCCGCGGACGACGCAGCAGCTAATGAGAGTCAGGCAGACTCTCATTAGCTGGCGGCTGTCTCTTTGTAAACTGTGTAGAACAAACCTCTCTCGCTGCGGTCTGCCTTACACTTGTGGGGCCCGGGGGACTTGTCCACCCCTTGGCTACTGGTGGCACTGCCGGGCGGCGCCCCCCTTTGGTCGGCGCCCCTGGCGAGTGCCATCCTGGCCAATGGGTAGATACGCCCCTGTCTGGGGTAACCCAGCTTTCCCACCATCTTTGTCTAACTCAAATTTTGCACTGTGGAGGAAAAAGGGCCTCTCATGGACGTCTCAGGTGTTTGATCCAGGGGGCAAACTATACTCCTTTCAAGATTTACAACAAATGTATAATATCCCTAACTGTCATTTCTATATGTTCCTACAAGTTAGGCATTACATCCTGTCCTTAGTGAAAACTACATATAGCCCACTGTGTACGGACCCATTAACTTCTCTATTACGAATGATACCTCGAACCCCATATCATACCAAATATTTATAGTCTTTATTATTGAATAATGCTTCCGACTCACATATTAACAATCTCTATCATGCATGGAAATCAGATATTCCAGAATTGCTCTCACCATCAGCCCTGACTTTTCACTATGATGACACTTTGAAGTGGCTTCAATCTGCATACCTCCAAGAGGTTCACTTCCGAACTATTCACAGGTCCTACATCTCCCCAGCACAGCGGAAACATATGGTCCTTAATGAGTCAGGAAACTGTCTAAAATGTAATTATAATTCTGCAAAATGCTTTCACTGCTTCTGGGAATACAGTAAAGTTAGGAAATTTTGGCACAAGGTTATCAATTATATAAATTTTCAATTTTCTCTGAAACTTAAACCTGACCCCCTTGCTTGCCTTTGCACCAATTTCTCCAATTGGGACTTAGGGAAGCAAAAAACAAATTTATGTCCTATTATCACTATACTAGTCACTATTGTGAAAAAAATTATTCTTATTCACTGGACGTCTAAGTTGGCTAAATCTCTTAATGAAGTTAAGGTGAAAATGTTGAACTTTTGTATTTTGACCGGCGTTCTACATTGCCAGATTTTTAATAATAATGTAGAAATGTTTTACAAAAAATGGGGTATGTACATAGATACTTTAGACAAACATGCTCAAGACCATATAGCGCAAATCTTTGATTCTACTGATTGGTATAATTTACGCCAACTGACCTAATCTTCAATATACCCTCTTAATTTACATGTATATTCATACTGACAATATGCCTAGCTGATACGATGATTACTAATGCTGGCCATACACGGGATGACTTTTAACACAATTTTGGCATTTTCTACAGGTTGGTCAGACCAATCGTTTGCAAATAGTTCTATTTTGATGCGCGTCCCCGCCGTCGTCTAGTTGGATCGCAGATCAGATGGTTTTGCAGAGAGATCTCAACTGATCGTGTACGATGTGATACACTTCTATGCATCTTATCCTATGATCTTAATGATCAATCGTACACCATTTGACCACATCTTATGAAGAATTTCAAGGGAAGAATTTCAAGGGAAATCTACAACTGATCTTACCAACTTTGAATCTCACCGTGTATGGGGCCCTTAACTCAGGCTATATAGAAACCCCTTTCCCTTCTCTATCCTCTTGTGTTTTCCTTTGTCTACCCCCACCCCCTCCCCATTTAATAATTCGCACTTGTAACCTATGTTTAGATATTTTAAAATTTTATATGTTATGAAATTCAGCATGTGAAACTATACTATTATCTGAACTATTGAAAATGTTCTTCAACCTCTTTATTGGCAAAAACTCAATAAAATATTTTGAAAAAATAATTAAAAAAAATAGGGGGCACCAATGCTCTTTCTGGCACAGGGCACCAAAAAGTCTAGTTACGGTTCTGAATGCACATTATAGATTATGGGGATGCAGTTTATGGAACAGTTCCCCAAACTCACCTTGGCAAACAGTGTAACTCAGGACCTGATATACAGTGTAACTCAGGACCTGATATACAGTGTAACTCAGGACCTAATATACAGTGTAACTCAGGACCCGATGCAGGGGTGGATGCTTTAGAGGTTGTGGCTTTAGGGGAGGCAGCCATCTTGGGCCACTTCAATAGTTACAATAGGTGAATATAAAATCGATATAGAGACGGCAGAATACTTTATCCACAGAATCACTGGTCCCATGGACTGTTCCTCTCTCCCATGAAAGCACCAGGCGAGGCAGCCATCAGCAAGTACAATAATAAATGTACAATTAGCATGTACAGTACAATTTTATTTTTGGAACTGTCATCTGGTTTGTCAGGTCCTGCATGCTTATCTCAATGGAGATTATAATGCCTTTCTATGTGCTGTATCACTATCACAGCTGACATCATTTAGAGCCCTTAACTGACCCTTTCACCCCATATTTACATATTATACGTCTTATGTTGCTTTCACGGGGAACTTCTGTGCTGCTTGTTTGTAAGATTCCAGGTTATAGAGGACTAGCAGCATGAAACAGTTTTGTGTTGTGTGACTGATATCACTCAGTATATGATATATTACACTTTCTTTCACATTATTATTAATATATTTATATTTAGGGGTGGGGGTAGGTGGGAAGCCCCTCTTGAAAAAGTTGTAATCAAACACTGAGACACATTGAGGAACTAGCACTGCATCACTTTCTGTGACGCTTTATTTCTTTGTCGGCTTGCTGGCGATCAGCTGACTGGGATTTGCTGTGTGCACATACACACCCTGGGCATCACGATAGGCTCGTCAAATCTCAAAGTAGCCTTATTTGCAGACGATCTAATCCTAACTCTTACCACCCTGTTTCATCTATTCCAGCAGCTATAGACATCATTAACTCTTTTAGTAAATTTTCAGGATATAAGATTAACATATCTGAATCCGAGATTCTTCCCATAAACGATCCCTCCCATACCCTCCAACAGTCTCCCAAGCTAACTTCTTTTCATTTAGCCAATGATAAAATAAAAGATTTAGGTTTACAAATCCCATCAAATTTAAATACCACGTATAAAGAAAATTTATCTGTAAAACTATCCAAAATAATATCTCTTATGGATAATTGGATCTCTCTTCCCCTCTCCTTACTCGGTCGTATGGCTGTGATTAAAAGTCTTATATTTCCAAAACTTTTCTACATCATGCAGATGATTCCTATTGCTCTTTCAGCTTCAGATAGTTCCAAGTTTAATAAAGCGATGACTCATTTTCTATGGCAAAATAAACGATCCAGAATATCATTATCAAATTGCAGACTTTAAGAAGCTATGACGGTCTGGGGGCTCCCGATCTCCAGCTATACTCCTTGTCAGTCTTCTTTAGATATATAAGTGATTGGCTATTAAATAAGTCTATTTACACAGATAGAGATTTTGCTATCTTTGAACCATTTGCACCATCAGCTCTCTTACATTCTAAATTGATGGATATCCCACACACCATAGCCTCTAATATTATATTTAGAGATACTCATCTAGCTTGGGGAAACTTACACAAGAAGCTACATAGTAACTTCTCTAGCACCTCATTTATCCCTATCTGGGTCAGGGGTGTAAATAGGGATCCAAGCGCCCCATGCAATGTAATGTACTGGTGCCCCCCTACCCCCCTTATGCAGTGCCCCCAGTAGTAATCCCCCAGTAGTAATCCCCCCTATGCTGCATTGCCCCCAGTAGTAGCCCCCCTATACAGTGCCCCAGTAGTAATCCCCCCTATGCTGCCTTGCCCCCAGTAGTAGTCCTCCCTATACAGTGATCCCAGTAATAGCCCCCCTATACAGTGCCCCTAGTAGTAATCCCCCTTATGCTGCATTGCCCCCAGTAGTAGTCCCCCCTATACAGTGCCCCCAGTAATAGTACCCAGTAGTAGTCCCCCCTATACAGTGCCCCCAGTAATAGTACCCAGTAGTAGTCCCCCCTATACAGTGCCCCCAGTAGTAGTCCTCCTATACAGTGCCCCCAGTAGTGGCCACCCCCCCTATATTGCCCCCAGTAGTGGCCACCCCATACAGTGCTCGCAGTAGTGGCCACCTCCATTAATCGCCCGCAGTAGTGGCCACCCCAAAACAGTAGCGGGCACCCCCCCATAACCCCAGTAGCGGACACCCCCTATTTCAGTGCCCCCCCATGCCAGGCTTACACACACACACACAAAAAAAATCAACTTACCTGGTCCCCGCTCCTGACGCGACCGCCGCTGTCTGAGTCCCGCCCGCTCTTCTCCTGTATGGGAGAGACGTCATGACGTATGACGTCTCTCCCATCACATGCTGAGGGGGGAGCCGGAACACGGAGCTCATTAGTGAGCTCCAGCCGGCTCCCTCCACGGACGACGCAGCAGCTAATGAGAGTCAGGCAGACTCGAATTAGCTGGCGGCTGTCTGTTTGTAAACTGTGTAGAGCAGACCTCTCTCACTGCGGTCTGCCTTACACTTGTGGGGCCCGGGGGACTTGTCCACCCCTTGGCTACTGGTGGCACTGCCGGGCGGCGACCCCCCTTTGGTCGGCGCCCCTGGTGAGTGCCATCCTGGCCAATGGGTAGATACGCCCCTGTCTGGGGTAACCCAGCTTTCCCACCATCTTTGTCTAACTCAAATTTTGCACTGTGGAGGAAAAAGGGCCTCTCATGGACGCCTCAGGTGTTTGATCCAGGGGGCAAACTATACTCCTTTCAAGATTTACAACAAATGTATAATATCCCTAACTGTCATTTCTATATGTTCCTACAAGTTAGGCATTACATTCTGTCCTTAGTGAAAACTACATATAGCCCACTGTGTACAGACCCATTAACTTCTCTATTACGAATGATACCTCGAACCCCATATCATACCAAATATTTATAGTCTTTATTATTGAATAATGCTTCCGACTCACATATTAACAATCTCTATCATGCATGGAAATCAGATATTCCAGAATTGCTCTCACCATCAGCCCTGACTTTTCACTATGATGACACTTTGAAGTAGCTTCAATCTGCATACCTCCAAGAGGTTCACTTCCGAACTATTCACAGGTCCTACATCTCCCCAGCACAGCGGAAACATATGGTCCTTAATGAGTCAGGAAACTGTCTAAAATGTAATTATAATTCTGCAAAATGCTTTCACTGCTTCTGGGAATGCAGTAAAGTTAGGAAATTTTGGCACAAGGTTATCAATTATATAAATTTTTAATTTTCTCTGAAACTTAAACCTGACCCCCTTGCTTGCCTTTGCACCAATTTCTCCAATTGGGACTTAGGGAAGCAAAAAACAAATTTATGTTCTATTATCACTATACTAGTCACTATTGCGAAAAAAAAATATTCTTATTCACTGGACGTCTAAGTTGGCTCCATCTCTTAATGAAGTTAAGGTGAAAATGTTGCAACTTTTGTATTTTGACCGGCGTTCTACATTGCCAGATTTTTTATAATAATGTAGAAATGTTTTACAGAAAATGGGGTATGTACATAGATACTTTAGACAAACATGCTCAAGACCATATAGCGCAAATCTTTGATTCTACTGATTGGTATAATTTACGCCAACTGACCTAATCTTCAATATACCCTCTTAATTTACATGTATATTCATACTGACAATATGCCTAGCTGATACGATGATTACTAATGCTGGCCATACACGGGATGACTTTTAACACAATTTTGGCATTTTCTACAGGTTGGTCAGACCAATCGTTTGCAAATAGTTGTATTTTGATGCGCGTCCCCGCCGTCGTCTAGTTGGATCGCAGATCAGATGGTTTTGCAGAGAGATCTCAACTGATCGTGTACGATGTGATACACTTCTATGCATCTTATCCTATGATCTTAATGATCAATCGTACACCATTTGACCACATCTTATGAAGAATTTCAAGGGAAGAATTTCAAGGGAAATCTACAACTGATCTTACCAACTTTGAATCTCACCGTGTATGGGGGCCTTAACTCAGGCTATATAGAAACCCCTTTCCCTTCTCTATCCTCTTGTTTTCCTTTGTCTACCCCCTACCCCCACCCCCTCCCCATTTAATAATTTGCACTTGTAACCTATGTTTATATATTTTAAAATTTTCTATGTTAAGAAATTCAGCATATGAAACTATACTATTATCTGAACTATTGAAAATGTTCTTCAACCTCTTTATTGGCAAAAACTCAATAAAATATTTTGAAAAAATAATAAAAAAAAATAGGGGGGGCGCCAATGCTCTTTCTGGCACAGGGCACCAAAAAGTCTAGTTACGGTTCTGAATGCACATTATAGATTATGGGGATGCAGGTTATGGAACAGTTCCCCAAACTCACCTTGGCAAACGGTGTAACTCAGAACCTGATATACAGTGTAACTCAGGACCTGATATACAGTGTAACTCAGGACCTGATATACAGTGTAACTCAGGACCTAATATACAGTGTAACTCAGGACCTGATGCAGGGGTGGATGCTTTAGAGGTTGTGGCTTTAGGGGAGGCAGCCATCTTGGGCCACTTCAATAGTTACAATAGGTGAATATAAAATCGATATAGAGACGGCAGAATACTTTATCCACAGAATCACTGGTCCCATGGACTGTTCCTCTCTCCCATGAAAGCACCAGGCGAGGCAGCCATCAGCAAGTACAATAATAAATGTACAATTAGCATGTACAGTACAACTTTATTTTTAAAAAGACTGTTTTTTATAACATTACAAGCACGTGTAACCTGGCACGAAAAATGGCACCTTTCATAATGCCTAATCCTGTAATGTGTGAAATGATTACGTCTTTGACCATGCTTTGTGTCTTTCATAAAACAACAAAGGTATTATGTTGAATCAGTAGGTTTTCTAAACTAGGCCTAAGCAGGTTTCATTTGCTATTTACATTACCCACCCAAAGAAAAACAACAAAATGTTTGAATTGCTACAAAACTATTGGTATGGTGAGGTGTTTAATGTGGCAGCTTACATACTTACTAGCGCTTTGTACAATCTAATTTACCTTACTTTAAAGAACATGATCAAATAGTCGACTTATGGAAGGTTAAATAATGTAATATTTTCAGACAAGGAATGAGACTCGATAAAATACAACGCAATTTTAATTTCAAAAAACAGTTTGGGCATAATAACAAATTAAAAAAAATTCAGCTCCGAAGGACCGCCGCTATGTGGTCAAGGACCAATCCCTCCTGCATAGAATGCAGCTGCCTCTGGTCCTCTGTTGGAAAAAAAAAAGGGATCCTTAATAAAATGACACCTTACATTATAAGTTTACAAAACAAACTAAACAAAAAAATCTAGTTTAAACAAAGATCCAGTTGTGCTGAAAAAAACAAAGTACTGGCAAATGCAAAGATGGTATAAATACTAAATTAAAAATGAACATACAAAAAGGCGACCACAAAAAGGACGAAGTACCCTTGGTAGGGTAAACAATAAATACCCAAGTATGAGTGTTTGGACATGTGTGATATGTATCTGTGGAAAATAACCAAGACATTGACTATCAAAATAAAAATGTCTCAAAAAAAACCAAAACAACTTTTAAAGGGAAACATACCGCTCATTGGGATTGCGGGTCTTTGAGGCCCTCCATCCTCATCCTCATCGGAGGTGGGCCAGTGCTGGTGGTTAGAGGGAGGGGATATTTCCGAGATGGTGGACGGTGATGAAAAGCGCCGGGGGGGGAGGGTGAAGAAAAGAGAGGGGGGGGGGAGTGAAGGGTGAATTTTGGGGGTGGTGCAAATTGGGAGTCAGAGGGGCCTCAGGTAGTGGCCGGTCAGGGGTGGAGGGGGAATTGGGGGAAGGTTGGGGAGATGTGGTTGTGCTTGGAGTCGGCGTCAGGGGACGAGCCCGGCGTCTTATTCGGCGGCGAGCCCGGATTCTGCGTTCAGCCCCTAAATGATGTTTTAAAAATGTTTAGTCTTTTTTTGGGGGGGGGTTTGGCCACAAATTTAGAACTCCAAAAATGGAAAAACATTCAAAAAAAGGAAAACATGCAAACGCAGGCCTGTCCAAAAACAACAAACAGGGCTAGACTGAAAACAAGCACACGCAGATAGGGCCACAATAAACAAACAGGGCTAGACTGAAAACAAGCACACGCAGATAGGGCCACAATAAACAAACAGGGCTAGACTGAAAACAAGCACACGCAGATAGGGCCACAATAAACAAACAGGGCTAGACTGAAAACAAGCACACGCAGATAGGGCCACAATAAACAAACAGGGCTAGACTGAAAGCAAGCACACGCAGATAGGGCCACAATAAACAAACAGGGCTAGACTGAAAACAAGCACACGCAGATAGGGCCACCATAAACAAACAGGGCTAGACTGAAAACATGCACACGCAGATAGGGCCGCAAAAACCCCCCAGAAAATACCCAAAAAAAAACTTACTTGCAGCGATCCGCTGCCGCAAACAGGCCACCAAGCGTGGCGTGCGGCGGCGCAGATCCGACCACCTGCGCTCTAGCTGCCCGATATTTTGGCGTGAGCCGAAGGAGCGCGGACGGTGGCGAACCTCCGCATAGGCCGTTCGCTTCTGGCGGTTGCTGATGGGGGGAGGCTGGCTGGTGATCCGCCGGTCCATCACCTCCGTTAGGACCAAAAGCTCCCACCTGGTAAACGCGGAGGCTCTCATGATGGCAATGATTTATTTTACACCAAACAGTTTTAATAAAGGCCAGAGAAAAAATTTGATTGGCTAATGTACTTGGTAAATTAACAGGAACCATTCTATTGGTTATTGTATGAGTCATGTGTCCTCCAGCCTCAAAAATATAATGTGAGTTATGATAGGGTTGATGCAGTGACATGCGTAAGCTAATTAAAATAAAGAAATGAAAAAACTAAAATATGCCTATCACAGGAAAACAATAGGATCATTGGTTAAAACATGTATTTTTGATAAAGTAAACCATTGGTGAAACCGTACGTATTCTGCGGGAAAAATGACACACACGGACAAGAATAAAGTTTATTGAAAATTGAAAAAAAAACGGATTGCAAACATGTGAAGAGCAATTAAGCGAATTAATATATTGATTGGCATGAAACGATTAAAGTATGTATGCAGAATGAACGAGCAGGTAATCGAAATCTGACAGGTCCACTTCTGGAATTGACTTGTGCGAGCGTCCAAAGCAACCAAAGAGGAGACGAACGGTCGCTATTTTGAACGGTCGCAAGCTAGAGGAGGGGTTGGGAGAATATGGGGCGGAAGGTTAGCTACGAGCGAACATACGAGCGAGCGCTTAAATTAAAATTTTTTCGCTCGTACGGCGGACGAGCGAACGGCCACTTGCGTCCGGGTCTGAATCAGGCCCTTAGTCCTTCCATTTCTTCCTGGACTGAATTGGCAGTTAGCAGCACAAAATCAACATTATGGAGACATTGGGGCTGATTCCTCACACGCAATAGTTTCCCAGGGTGTACGGCTCTGCATGTTGTTGCAAAAGGAGAAGCAGGCATTAGAAACAGCTAGACAATACCATGGGCGTACTGGGGCGGTGACTGTGTGGTGGCCTGATATGAACACACAAAAAAAAGGCAGTTGGGGCGTGTTATGTGAGTGTCCCAGGCATGTCAGTTCTTGGGCAGTGTTCCCAAATGCAGAGCCACAGCTACAGAGGCCATGTTTAGCCGGAATTCAGAAGGTGGCAGTACGCCAACCATGGGCTGGTGCAAGTGTTGATAGAGGACGTCAGGGTGCGCCACTGGTGGAGTATTTGGAGCCACCAGTGGATTTGCACTGTCCACGGGTCGGGCATTGAAAGTGGAAGTAAGGAAGGTGTGAGCAGTGTTGGACTTGGGCATGCAGTGGGGGTGTGGCCAGTCACCAAAGAGGCCTGACTAACCATTACAGAGTGCATGGTCTGGGCCCCTTTATAAATATATATAGTATAATAATTAAGCACATGAAGGTGATCCTGTCTATATGCACCACATTAATGCACTGTACATGTGATAGGGGACCCAGGTACTGACTAAAACTCAATGTGCACTGCAGGAACTGTGTTAATTATGCTAAAGCCCACAACCAACAAGATGAGCAGACAAGGTTGTGTCATGAACACCCTCTTTGATTGGCAGGAGAGCAAATCTTGGTTCAGTTTCTACAGAAGTGAACCAAACACCAGGTTCATCAGTGGTCCTGCTCCTCCAGGTAACTGACCCTCTTAATAGAGTAGCAATGTATAATTTGCGTACACAGTCTGAAAGCTGACCCCTAGAGGAAAAGATAGGCCCTCAGACAGCGGGAGCCACTTTGGATTTTCCTTGAACCCCTGTGGGCCCGTGCGACCTTGGGTGTGATGGTGTACTAAAGTGGGAAGGGAAGTACAGGTGGAGTAGCTAGGTGTAAGATTATACTAGTGTAACAGTAGGGTGGGTGTGAGGGTATACCAGTGTGAGTAGTATAGGGGGTAGTAAGTTAGCATGAGTGGAGTTCAGTTTCATCAGAGAGAGAGCCAGTAAGAGCTCCTGGAAAAATGAAGATGTGTTATCAAGGAGAAGAAACACCTCCATCAGAAGAAAAGTAGAAGACACAACGGCAACTGGAGAAGACAGAAATCCTGGTGTATCAAGGCGGCTCTTGACAAAAGAGCTTGCCCTTGTCTCTCTGCTCGCCAGGGGACGTTGGGAGTCAAGACTGGCGAAAGTCAGTTGGATGAAGGCATTACAACATGGGCTAAATAGCTTTGGCATGTGGTCAAATGTAAATGGGCCACGATAACGTAATTAATGGCACCACACCCCGCGCACTTTCAACCTCTGCCACTAGTATGCTGGCTGTCATTCTTCCTGTCTCTGGTCCACCTAGCTGCAAAAGATACACCGCACAGTTTTCTGCTACAAGAACCAGGCATGGACTGAGGCTGTAGAACAATTCAGGCATCTGTTTGTGCGCACCGTAGGCTGAAAAGGGGCGTGGCCACACCTCCCTGGGCAGTCCGGCTCTGTCAAGAACTATAAATTTACTGACCGGGTATTTTAGGTTGCTATTTCTCCATTTGTCAGCATGAAGAACAAACCTGATCTACAGAACCTATGCCTACACAGATGAATAAACTCCTACTTTGAGCACAGCCTGTTTACTACCGCTTGAACACTAGGCCTGCTGCTTACTGAAATCTATTTCCTTCATGGGAACCTGGTCCCAAATAATCTCTGCCTAATGCAGGCCCACTCTAGCCTAAGAAAGGGCCTAAAAACCTAGACGTGGAAGGAAAAGGGGTTATCTTGTGTCTTTCTGATGTTCTGGAGCGAAATTACCGTTTTGGTGGGCAATCTAGCGTTATATAGTTTGGCAGGGAAATTTAACTAACATCCGAAGATACAGGGGCCGTGGCTTAATGCTCAAAGATTACAAAGCCACGGGTTTAGCTCCCAAATTTTGGAGGGATGTAATGGTGGGTATGTAATGGAGGGATGTAATGGTGGGTATGTAATGGAGGGATGTAATGGCGGGTATGTAATGGAGGGATGTAATGGTGGCTATGTAATGGAGGGATGTAATGGTGGGTATGTAATGGAGGGATGTAATGCTGGCTATGTAATGGAGGGATGTAATGGTGGGTATGAAATGGTGGGATGTAATGGAGGGATGTAATGGTGGCTATGTAATGGAGGGATGTAATGGTGGGTATGTAATGGAGGGATGTAATAGTGGCTATGTAATGGAGGCATATAATGGTGGGTATGTAATGGTGGGTATGTAATGGAGGGATGTAATGGTGGCTATGTAATGGAGGTATGTAATGGTGGGTATGTAATGGAGGGATGTAGTGGTGGCTATGTAATGGAGGGATGTAATGGTGGGTATGTAATGGTGGGATGTAATGGTGGGTATGTAATGGTGGGTATGTAATGGAGGGATGTAATGGAGGAATGTAATGGTGGCTATGTAATGGAGATATGTAATGGTGGGTATGTAATGGAGGGATGTAATGGTGGGTATGTAATGGAGGGATGTAATGGAGGGATGTAATGGTGGCTATGTAATGGAGGGATGTAACAGTGATTGACAGGAAGTACCTCTTGGGGGTGGTGATGGGGGGTGGTCGGCAAAACGCAGGCGTGCCAGTGCGTTTGAACAGCGTTACAGGAGCATGCATAAATTAGCCACTGCGATTGCATAAGCAGCCTGAGCTCTGACCTTATATAACTGCGCATGAGGCTCCGATTGTACTTGATGTTACCGATGTTTTTGCAGACTTGCAAAGTATTACGGATGTGAGTAAGGTAAGGTGGGAGTCCTTATGTTGTGCTGCGACAGCATAGCGATGGTGGCTATGTAATGGTGGCTATGAAATGGTGGCTAGTTAATGGAGGAATGTATTGGTGGCTATGTAATGGAGGAATTTAATGGTGGCTATGTAATGGTGGCAATGTATTGGTGGCTATGTAATGGAGGGATGTAATGGTGGGTATGTAATGGAGGGATGTAATGGTGGCTATGTAATGGTGGCTATGTAATGGAGGGATGTAATGGACTACCACAATGACATGTAACCTGCTGCTGTCAATCATAACGTCCTCACAGTGCAATGGAATGTGCAAAAAAATAATCATTAACCTTAGGGCCATATTCAATTAGCGGTGAAAAGCAGTTTTTTGCTAAAAAGTTTCGCCAGTGACGTCATTTCGCCAGCGGAAACTTATCCCCGTATTCAACTGTGCAAAAACGCAATGCAATGTACCCGGCGGAAAAGTTTCACATATGAATAGCTGGCGGAAAAAAGTGCAGAATTGCTGTTTTGGGGTGCAAAGATGGGGAAACCACCCTGCACTGTAAGGACAGGTCCCCAAAGGTAAACTGCTTAAAAAAAAAAAAGAATTAAACACCCAAAAAAATGACTTTGAAAACAGGGGGTGAAAAAATTCAAAGTTGGGATACAAACTTAAAAACTAGTGTAATAGACTTTGGGTGGGTCTGCAAGTATGGGGGATGTGTTTTATTGATTGTATGTGCTTGCTGAAGGGGCGTTTTAAATGTTTTTTAAGACCTCACTTTAGCAATTTTTAACCATGCTTGCACCCATTTTCATGTACCGCGAAATTTGCTGGGACTACTTATTTTTGCCAAAAAAACCTGCTAAATGCTATTCTTCACCACTTGTGCAAAGATACAAAATAGCACCAATTTAGAGCATTTAAGCACTCCAAATACCTCCAGCAGGGCTATTCGGGGGTATTCATTGTGGTCCCCCATGTCAGTGCATCTTTTTGGGGGGTGTCAGGCTAATTTCCCCATATCTGCCGGCACTTTTCGCCGGTTTGAGTTTTGCCGGGACACATTTTCGCGTCCTTTGGAATTAAATATGGGGATAAGCTGGGACGTGCGCGATAGTTTTTCGCATACAAAACCAGCGATGTCAGTGAAAAGTCCAGAATGCGAAAAGTACCAGACTTTTCGCTTCTAATTGAATATGCCCCTTATCCTCACAGGGAACATGAAGAGTAGTTCAAGGAGGACACTAAAGTAGTTAACTGCAATGTGCTCCATTATTATACTGTAATTATCATCAATGATCATATTTTCTTTTATAACAAAATACACAGTTGTAGCTGACATTCAGAGTTAATTATCAGCTCCTGTCTGTGATAAGCAGCAATAGGAAATCTTTGGCCCTTAAAACACATATCTCATACCCTCCTCTCACATACTGTATGCCTCTCTACCTCTTCTCTGGACCTATTTAACTTGTTGTAACTTTGAACCTCTATACACCCCTGCCTATACCTTCTGATATCCTGCCTATAAACCTCTAAGGATGATGCTATTTTGCGTACGCAGTCATACAGTAAATAAAGACTCCAGACCTAGAACCTGTGGTTCCAAAGCACAAAGTATTATTCAAGTAAAAGTACAGTCAGTTACACGCTAGTTATAAGCGCAAAGGAATTATACAGACCCAAGTACAGTTATACATACGCAGCGCTCTGGACCAGATGTAGGCATCAGCAAGAAACCCCTCATCAATCAGCATTCAGCACGAAGACTAGAATCCCAGGGTCAGAGCACACATATTTTACCCCCCAGAAATAGACAACACAATAGAGAAGTTTGTTGCTAATACCATTGGTCCTAAAGGAGAGGGCATATGTTACAAGGCATCTTAACAGATTGGTTCAAATAGACACAGTCCAGCCTCTAACAACTGGTGGTCTGTGGTTTCCCGCCTCATGCAAATCCTAACAGTTGGTCATATAATGTACATTTTGTTGCTTGAAGTCTCTGCGGTCCATAAGTTGAGAATGCATGTTGCGATCTCTACATTGATGTTACCGGAATACTGTTGAGAGAGTACGCATCAGTACAATACCAAACATGGCTTACTTATCACATATAAAACCTTAGTTACAAAATAATCTTTATTTCATAGCAATTATAGTAACTGTGCATACTTGAATCTTATACCTTAAAGCTTATGGAACCTTATATGTGAATATGCAATGTGTGAGTATGTGGGGTTTGATGTGAAGACGCTAGTTAACTTGGGGCAGCTGCGTGTGCATGAAGCTAATATTCTGCATTTTCATACAGGATCTTATGCATTCGCTAATATGCGACTAGTTAACAGCGCAATTGTGCGTATTATTGTGTGTATGAGAAATGGTGTAAGATACAATCACATGATGCTAATAGTAATATCGACACATGTACTAAAGTGTGAGTTTATCTAAAATGGCGTTTGGGCGGCCATTCGCAAAATGGCGGTTTGCGATCTCATTTCCAAGATGGCGTCTTGCGGCCAGTTTCAAGATGGCGTCGCTGCGATCCAATTTTAAACTGAGCTTGTCTCAGCCATTTATCCAGCTTCGACAGTCCACCCTTTGATAGCGAACAACATGCTATCACAATCTGATGTTAAAATATAATTTAGGCTTACATTTATATACTATTTAGTGTTATTATGGGATGGCACAAGGTGGTTCTTAATCCACAATAATGTGTCTCTGAGTGGGGACATAAAACTACTATTATACGCACACCGCGGATCTTGGAAGGTCATGTGAAAGGTGTGGGGATACACCAGTCCTATATAGGCAGTCTTGAAGGGGAAATTTGAGAGTTTACATTATCTGAGATGTTTTTTTAAAAATAACATTTCAATAATACATTCTATGCAGGTCTAAATATAATACATTAAATGATGGTACTTCCTAGTTCAGGGTTGTAATGCAGTTCTGTATTTACCTCGGTATTCATACTAACCACCATCGTAATTTCGTTCTTTCGTTTTACTCTATTTTTACATTTGCCACACTTCAACACAATAGGAACACACCGGACACATATGCCAATTATTATGATGACAATCAGTATAAGGATTAAGAATTTGCCTATGCTGGTGATCACTTCCTGGACTCATTCCCCTAGACCTGAGAACCATTGCACTGGGTTCAGCCATCAAACCCATCCTTCTATCTTCTCCCCTACTTCAGCCACTGAAGCATTATGGTTCTTACGAAATTCCCATTTTAGCTGCAGAATTTCATCCATCTTTCGGTCTATCACCGCCTTGGGGTCGCTGGTATCATTGGTGACATAGGTGCAACATTTTACTCCGAATTGGGTGGCCAACGTTGCGCAATACCCTCCAGTAACAGCAGTTAAATAATTTAACACTAGCCTGTGTTGCACCAGTTCTTTCCTGTACGCTTGCAATTCTTTCCCTGTATACCTAAATGTGTCATCGTACATCTAGGTAATATTATCTATTAATTTAGCAAGTTCCTGAATATATCTAAAGTTTAATGTACCCCGAGCAATCCTGGTGGGATCCAATGTGACTAAAACTTGAAATCCAGTTGTCTCACTAATTAACTGAGTGGCTTTATGCACGTCACCAGGTATCATATTTCGTTTGCCTCTGTGTTCATATTGCATGTGAAGATATGGTGATGGTGTGTTTTTATGTATACCAAGCATTTCAACATGTGTGAGGGTCATAACTTCTGGGACTACTCTTCCCAGGTAACACAAACCTTCGGAACTCGGGGAGAGCCACTTATACGCTTTTCTTCCACATATAAAATATGCATTATCAGGGAGAACATAAGGAATGGTATGCATCATTATCATTAAGCACATTTCCCTTTTAAACATTCCTATGTCTGGGTCTTCCATCTGGTACATGCAAGTCTCTGGCTGTATTATTTTAGCACAATAACCATCTGGCACCTTACCAATAATTTCTTTGGTGGAACTCAATGTATACCGATACCTATAATGTCTCCCACTAGATTTAATTGAGCATAACAGATCATGGTTTATGGACTCATTATCAGCTCTTTGTGAGAAGGTCATCGTCTGATTATTCCCTGTCACTTCCCAACTCCCGGGTTTATTGGGGTTGGTTATGTTTAAACACAAAAGTGATCTATCTACTTGGAATTGATAGAGTTTGAAATGAGGTGGTTTGGATGAGAGGAATTTTCCATCCAATGTTTTCCCTTTTTGTAATTCTAAAATTTCCATGATATTCAGCGGAAATGGCTCCAACCCTACATTATGCTGTCCCTGTGGCACATGTGAACACACCCAGCAATGAGTTTGATTTAACACTTTGCCTACCATGCTATGATAATCCTCTAAAGGATACCCACCCCAGTACGGGTTATATTTAGGCTGGCACCGTTGGATACAATTCTCATCAACTAGGGACCCACAAAGCTCACAAATACAGGAATCTTCAGATGATAAACCTCCACACCGTCCCCGAGTATCTAGAATAACAGCTCTCTTAACAATAACAGTACTAAGATTGGTCAGACACTCCCCTGATTGGCATTGCACTCCTTCTGACTCCACTCCATCAGCACTGCCATCAACTCCCCTCTCCACAATCGTTCCCCCTTCACAGAAACCGGACATTCCCGAACCGACCGGGATGGTGAACACACATTAAAAGACAACATGAAAATGAACACAGCAGGCCCGTCCATTGCCACAACAAGACCTGCAGATTTCTTTTAGTTCAAGTATCTCACTTCGACCTTTTCAATCCTCCCGGAACAAGCTCACGAGCGACAGGTCCATGCTATCAGCCTTGTCTCCGACTCGTTTCTCCACCGGTTGGTTGACCTTTTTGCAGTGAGTGGATTGGACCCAGGTATCTCTCACAGCCACCTTCAAAGATGTAGTACTTGTCAGCAGCACCTGGTACGGATCTTCCCACCGATCAGTCAAACAACCTGAATGCAAGAAATTTCTGATCATAACATATTCTCCTGGTACAACATCATGACAATTAGTTTCAGGCATATCATAGGACAACAATTTCAGTTTCTGCTGCTGTTGTTTTAACTGCTTACTCATTGATATAAGATACTTTACAGTTACCTCGTTGTTACCCTTCAAGTCTTCCTGTGGACTTATAATCAAATGAAGTTGTCTACCGAACAGTATTTCAAATGGGGACAGATTTAGAGTGTCTAGGAGTGGTCCTTATACTATGTAGGACCAAAGGTAACGCTTCTGGCCATCCTAGTCCAGTCTCTGCCATGATTTTACTCAACTTATTTTTAATAGTCCCATTCACCCTCTCTACCTTGGCACTGGCTTGCGGTCAGTAGGGGGTGTGAAGTCGACTATTAATACCCATCAGCTTACACATATTTTGAAAAACATCACCTGTGAAATGAGTACCCCTGTCACTCTCAATGATTTTAGGGATACCTTATCTGCATACAAATTCCTGAACTATTTTCTTGGCAGTAAACGCAGCAGTATTAGTGGCCGCTGGGTAGGTCTCAACCCAGTTAGAAAATACATCAGTGCACACTAATACATACTTAAGATTCCTGCAGGTGGTAATTGGATTAAATCAATTTGTATCACCTGGAAAGGTCCATCGGTCGGTGGAATGTGGGACGGTTCGGTAGGGATCGCTTTCCCTATGTTCTTCCTCAAGCAGGTCAGACAGGACATTGCTATCTTTTCTGCTTGTGAAGAAAAACCTGGTGCGCACCAGTATGCTCTCACCAACTTGCACATACCTTGCTTTCCCAGATGAGTCAGACAGTGTGCTGCCTCAGCCAGGCTGGGGTAATATGCTTTGTGGGCTACTGGCTTACCTTGTCCGTCCCTCCAGAGCCCGGAGGACTCTTGCCCACATCCCTTGGACTTCCAAATGGACTTTTCCTGAATTGAACACAAATTTTGCATCTCAATTAATTTCAGCATATCAATTGTTTGGAAAGACATAATTTTTTCAGTGGGAGAAAACATTTTTAACCCTGCTGCCCATTTTGCAGCTTCATTGGCTCTGTTGTTGCCCAATGACACCGGATAATCCTCACATGTATGGGCTTTATACTTGATTACTGCCACCGCTTTGGGCAGTTGGATTGCTTCTAAAAGGTGTTTTAATTGTCAGGAATGTGCAACTGGTGTGCCTGCTGCTGTCATAAAATTTCTCAGACGCGATAGAGCCCGAAATCGTGCACCACCCCGAACGCGTACCTCGAGTCAGTGTAAATGTTAGCAGATTTGCCTGCTGCCAGTTCACATGCTCTAGTTAGTTCTACTATGATGTCTGTGTCATTTACAACAGCATAACCTGTACATAATTCACCTGTGTCTGTTTGTCTATGACAACTCCCATCCATGTAAAAAGTCACATCTACCTTCTCTAAAGGTGTGTCGTGTATGTCAGGTCTAGCAGTAAAGGTCTGGTTCAGATATTCCATACAATCGTGTGTATCATTATGTCCGCTGAACTCACCCCTGCCAGCAACTCGTCTCCTTCCACCCTTTGTACATAATGTTGTAAATATGGTAAATATGTTGCTGGATTCAGCGTGCTGCAACGTGTAACAGTGATGTTTGCAGGTGCGATTAGAGCTAGTTCCCATTTGGTAAACCTAGCCGAAGAGACGTGTCTGGTTTGAGCAGAATTCAGCAGAGCAGATACAGCGTGGGGAGTGTATACTATCATATCATGACCCAATACTACGTCCTCACTTTACTCACCAATAGAGCGGTAGCTGCTACACTTCTCAAACAGTTGGGGAGTGATTTCGCCACAGTGTCCAATTGGGCACTGTAGTATGCTACGGGCCTACTGGCATCACCATATCTTTGTGTAAGGACACCTGCAGCACAACCATCGGCTTCCGTACAATACAAATCAAAAGGTTTTTCATAATCAGGTATTCCCAATGCAGGTGCTTTTGTCAGACTATCCTTAAGATTAAGGAAAGCCTGCTTTGATTCCTCTGTGTGTATGACACGATCGGGCTTTGAGGAAGAGATTAAGTCCTGTAAAGGCAAGGCCAAAATAGAAAAACCTGGGATCCACATCTACAGTATCCACACATTCCCAAGAAGGTACGAATGTGCTGTTGATTCTGCGGCAGTGTCATGTTCTGTATGGCCTGGATTCTATCATTTGTGAGATGTCTTAACCCCTTGGTTAGGCAGTGTCCCAAATATTTTACTCTGGATTGGCACGGCTGTAGTTTGTCCTTAGCCACCTTGTGTCCTGTATGCGAGAGATGAAGCAACAAAAGTTTAGTATCATTCAAACATGACATAAACTAATCAGAACACAGCAATAAATCGTCCACATATTGAATTAGAACAGATCCATTGGCAGGTTGAAAAGATTGTAAACAGTCATGCAATGCCTGGGAAAAGATACTGGGGCTGTCTATGAAACCTTGGGGCAACCGTGTCCATGTATATTGCACTCCTCTGTATGTAAATGCGAATAGATACTGACAGTCAGGGTGGAGAGGCACAGAGAAGAAAGCAGAACAGAGGTCAATGACAGTGAAATGGGTTGCATTTGGTGGGATCTGCATCAGGATGACAGCTGGATTTGGCACTATGGGGAATTGGCTCTCTACGACCTTATTAACACCTCTAAGGTCTTGTACCAGCCTATAACCCTTCCCACCACTCTTCTTCACCGGAAAGATGGGACTGTTGGCTACACTAGCTGTACGGACTAAAATTCCCTGTTGCAATAGTCGCTCAATTATTAGAAAAACCCCTAATTCTACCTCCTGTTTTAGTGGGTACTGGGGAATTCTTGGAGCTTGCCTACCGCTTTTTAAATCTACCATTACAGGGCTTACGTTTGCCATTAATCCAGTGTCCTATCCATCCTTAGTCCAAAGGGAATCTGGAATTTGGTACATTTGATCCACCTGGGACGGATTTTCATTTAAACTGGTAGAGTGATACATTATCCTTTGGGGAGTGTCCAATATATCCCGCACCTCGTGCGCAACTCTCTCAGGGATATCTAAAAATACACAATCAGGGGTGCAATATATAACACATCCCATCTTACATAACAAGTCTCTGCCCAGCAGGTTAGTAGGAGCCGCAGTAGCCAAAACAAAAGAATGCCTGGTATGCAACGGCCCAATAGTAACCTCTGTGGACTTTGTTAAAGGATAATGTTCCACTTTACCTGTTACACCCATTGTTGGTACTGTCTCACTGGTCACCTGTAAATTAACAGGAGATTTTATCACTGACCTGGTCGCCCCTGTGTCTACAAGAAAAGGATATTCAGTACCAGCTACATCAACCATCATGACCGGTTCTTCCCTAGTACTTCCCGTTAACCTGAGTATCTGTAGACTACAGGTATGACCTGACCCCTAGCATTGGCTACCATTCTCCAATAAAGCATTAACGGCCACAATTGGAGCTGGTGCCTGCTGGACATTTGCTGTTCTCTGTGTATATCCCTTATCGGGATATCCAGTTACTCTCTGGTTTGGGGGTCCTACCCTTTTTACTCTGCAGTTTTTAATTAAATGTCCTGGTTGGTTACAATTAAAACATATTCATGGATCGGATGAAGACACGAGTTGTTGTGAGGTTTGAGCAGGGGGAAAAGGTGGTGGATATGGGTAGGGATATGGAGGATAAGGGTATTGTGGGGGATATGAAGTTTGTGAGTAGTGTGGGACCTGTGGTTGTGTAGGGTTAGTAGAATAGAGCTGTGTTTGCTGTTGTGTGGGATTAGTGAGGGCATATAACTGTTCAGGTGTAGGTGTGTGTGTAGATGCAAGTGTGTCTGTTGGCTGTGATGTTACCATCATTCCTTCCAGAGCTTGAATACTGACAGCCATTAGTTTTTCGCTCTGGATCTCTCTCTTCTTTGAGATGTTCTTATCATGTTCTATGGCAGATTCTATGAGTGTATCTATTGTGACTTCCCTCCAACCAGGTTGTGAGATCTGAACCCGAGTCTTTAAGTTTTCCTTAAGACCGTCCATGAGTACCGTGACTATCATTCCCCTGTGGGGAGTGCTATCTTTAATAGTGTACTGGGTGATAGCCTGCAGAGCCCGGTCGCAATACTCTTCTGCAGATTCACTCTCCTTTTGCTTTATGGTGAAAATTTTGTTATAGTTAACTACTACTGGAAAATATATACCCAATTGAGTTACAATGCGGGAAATGTTACCTTTGTTTACTTGGTCTGTTAAGGGAACGTCACCATCCAATACACAATCCGTGATAAATTTTGTCACGTTGGTATAGCGTGGTAGACAGGCCCTTAACACCACCCGCCAATCTTTATTAGTTGGCTCATGAGAACTACCCAAATTCCTCAAAAATCTTTGACATTTGGCTAGTTCCTTTTTGGGATCGGGGAAATCATTTATGATGGAATTTAGTTCTGCTCTTGTCCAAGGACAATGCATTACCACTTCCCTCGTGGGCACTACAACGTTTGCATCTGCATTTCCATTCGGAACAGTTATTGTCCGAATGAGATGCAGACCGGTAGCACTGCTACCTTTGACCTTATTACTTGGCTGGGGGTTTAATCTGTTGCTGCTACGTATGGTATTAACAACTTCCTGTACGGGTGCAGAGGGTGTTAGCACTTCCCTTGCTGTTACCGATGGAGATGGCGGCACCACTCGTGATTGTCGTGGCATAGCATCTATAATTTGTACAGCATGGGAAATGGCAGACATTACAATAGTCTCATCATCCACATCATGAACATTTTCTTTATAGTTGCTTAAGAGAGGGTACAAATTGCTTGTTCAATTTTTTGGGTATTTTTGATAACTGTACTTGCACCTCCATCCACATAAGGTGGGGGTGGTGCGCGTAAACTGCTGGCAATACCTTCCGCATCGCTACCTTGCTGCACGTGCGTGCCATTTTGCGGCTCGCCCGCATTGCAATTCAGCGTCGCGGATGTATTCTCTGGCAATGCGCTCGCAACGCTAGTTTGCGTCGCTTGCGCATTTTTAAGCCACGCATCCCCTTCACGCTGCCACAACTTTAAGCATTCATAATATTTGACCTTTTTCTCTCGGGAGCGCATCAGACTGATGTGATCCTGGACATTATCTAATACATCTTTATCAAAACTACCAATTCTGGGAAACGGTCTAACACTCTTCATCGTCATTTTAAACCATACATCACAATACCTTATTGCTAAGTACCGTACTTAGTATGCATAATACGACGGGCCGATCCAAGCGGTGCTTCCATTAGCAGCACATCATTGTCTAACATCTCTATTGTTTGCGTGGTTCCCTTTCTGAGACAACTCCTACGTTTTTCAATAAAGATTTAAACTGGTAAAAGACAGTCAAGATACTTTCACTTACCTGCGAACGTCTTGGAAAAAAGACGTATTCGCAAACCTTATGGAGGACCTCTAGACGCTTCCACTCACCGAAGTAAAGGCCGCTTCGGCTCAGCAATCCCTTTTTGACTACTTCTCAACTGCTAGAGGGCAGCAAAGTACCCTTTGTGTTCCAGTTGATTTCGTCCACTCTCCCACCAGCTCACAATCACAATCTAGCCAAGATTATGTGGTTCAATTATAGTGTTCAAATAAGCCTAACAGATCACACACATTGATTACTGAACGCTATAATCACGCTGGGGGCCGAACCCTAACAAAAATAAAAAACCATACACCTGCTTTGTGTAAAGTAAACGGTAAGCTGCAACCGAGTCACTAGGCCAACTCCTGCGCCTAGCACTTAAGGGTCCTATGATACCCTTAACATTTAGGTCCCGTGTTACACCCTAAACAAACACTCACAGTTACACACTTTTTTCCTGCGCAGAAAAATACACGTTAACCCAGATATTTAGCAACAATTGATAATGTAAACTCAATGGCTTTGTTTAAACATGTGGCAGCACAACCGGAAGTATGTATACGCTATTGTGCGACCAGTCGCATACACAATAATGCGACTACCACACAACCATATGACAACCTTTAGCTGCTTACACAAAAGTGTGTCTTTACTGTGCACAAAACTGCGACTCAGCCGCGTGTTCAATACTGCGGCACCCCTTTAAATGTTAGGTTTTATCAACAAAGGAAAACAAACTTTTTCCTCTCTTGTTCCTGGATTCTAGTCAGCGTCCCTGGCTTACACGAAAACGGGTAGCAATCTCTCAGCACCGAGCGGTTGCAGGTAAACCATGCATGTGGCCACTCCACCCTTTGGTGAGATATCGATAACCGTATGTGCCGTGTGAGTGGGTAAGTGACTTCACTACGAGCACCCAACTAACGATACTGCCTTTGAACCTCTATACACCCCTGCCTATACCTTCTGATATCCTGCCTATAAACCGCTAAGGATGACGCTATTTTGCGTACGCAGTCATACAGTAAATAAAGACTCCAGACCTAGAACCTGTGGTTCCAAAGCACAAAGTATTATTCAAGTAAAAGTACAGTCAGTTACACGCTAGTTATAAGTACAATTTAGCACAAAGGAATTATACAGACCCAAGTACAGTTATACATACGCAGCGTTCTCTGGACCAGATGTAGGCATCAGCAAGAAACCCCTCGTCAATCAGCATTCAGCACGAAGACTAGAAACCCAGGGTCAGAGCACACATATTTATACCGACCCAGAAATAGACAACACAATAGAGAAGTTTGTTGCTAATACCATTGGTCCTAAAGGAGAGGGCATATGTTACAAGGCATCTAACAGGTTGGTTCAAATAGACACAGTCCAGCCTCTAACAACTTGTGGTCTCTGGTTTCCCGCCTCATGCAAATCCTAACAGTTGGTCATATAATATACATTTTGTTGCTTGAAGTCTCTGCGGTCCATAAGTTGAGAATGCCTGTTGCGATCTCTACATCGATGTTACCGGAATACTGTTGAGAGAGTACGCATCAGTACAATACCAAACATGGCTTACTTGTCACATATAAAACCTTAGTTACAAAATAATCTTTATTTCATAGCAATTATAGTAACTGTGCATACTTGAAACTTATACCCTAAAGCTTATGGAACCTTGTATGTGAATATGCAATGTGTGAGTATGTGGGGTTTGATGTGAAGATGCTAGTTAACTTGGGGCAGATCCGTGTGCATGAAGCTAATATTCAGCGTTTTCATACAGGATCTTATGCATTCGCTAATATGCGACTAGTTAACAGCGCAAGTGTGCGTATTATTGTGTGTATGAGAAATGGTGTAAGATACAATTGCATGATGCTAATAGTAATATCGCCACATGTACTAAAGTGAGAGTTTATCTAAAATGGCGTTTGGGCGGCCATTCGCAAAATGGCGTCTTGCGATCTCATTTCCAAAATGGCGTCTTGTGGCCAGTCGCAAGATGGCGTCGCTGCGATCCAATTTTAAACTGATCTTGTCTCAGCCAATTATCCAGCTTCGACACAGCTTTGAAGTAGTTACTGGAAGCTATTTGCAGAGAAGCTTATCCTGCCTCATCTTCATTTCCTGTCCTCTATGTCACCAGCGATTTTATTTTTAAATAAACACTTTCAAGTATCCTGCCCCTCACACTTCCCATCCTTTACATCTCTTTCCTTTGTAATTTCTCCTGATCAGGTCCCTGTATATCCTTAGTTTCAGTTTCTCCATTGCACTTTTTATGAATGATAGAGTGTTAGGGCTTGTTTGCACCAATAGATTTGTATGGGCTAGGAGCATTGGGCTAGGAGTATTGGGCTAGGAGCATTTAACCACCTAACAATTGATGCCATCCCCTCTGCTTTCTAGACAAATAACACCCACTGAGGACCTTCAACCCAAATAAAGATATACATGTGTTGGCTTTATCTAACAAAACTCAGCAGCATGCTGGCAAGGCAATAGCACTGCAAATGTCACCTCTAGCCATACTAAGATCCTAACTATGAAGGGTGTGGCACCATATGGGCCACTGGCCCAAGGCACCGTAGGCCCTTGTGATGCCATCCACCTTTAATTGGCTTTGCATTAAGGATTACCCCCACAAACGTGGTGTTGTACGCTTCAACTGCAGCCTAAAGGTGCTGAGCTCATGGCTTCTACTTGCGCCACCCAAAGGCTGCTGACTGCAGTACTTTCCAGCCTTGCTGTGACTTACCTGCAACTCATATCATGTATTTTACAAGGTATAAGATTGCTCCATTACTGTAATGTTTCCCTTAAAACCGAAAAACGTTTAATGTCCTTACATGAACCCATCCCACCTCCGTTCTTCCTGCAAACAAGGGTTTGTGAGTATATGGACCTAAAGGAGGAAGTTTGATGAAGTTAAGATGTTAAGCATTCTTATAAACCCACACCTGAAGCTTTTTACCCAGAACACCACAATGTACGAGTATCCCCCCCACCACATAGCTAAACAGGAAACGGCATGACTAGAAGGAAGACAACAGTGGTATATGGAACCAAGGTGCTACAAGGCTACTTCGCTCAGGGGAGATATCCCTGTGATTCCCAGGGATAAATGTTATATTGCCGACCTCGTCACTGGAAAATGCTACCTTGCTATTTTTATTGCGCACCTTACGGAGTTAAAACTATGGTTCCCATTGTCTGGGGACCTTCATTCTTGCAACTATTTACCTCTTATTAACAAGCAAGTCAGTGCTTGTAGTGCCCGTAAATTCAATAGACAACACAGATAATAAAATGAATAGTGAGTCAGATAGTTAAATCATATTCATTTCTATATTCTGTTAACATCTATCTTAAAATACTGCATAAAATAAACATGCCAATCAGACCTTGCAACACAAATACGTTAAACTGATATAATCACAATATAAATTTGTAAATCACACAGTTATTTAAAGTCAATTGCCATTTGTAAAGCACACTCGCAACAGAGTTATTTGCCATTTGTAAAGCACACTCACAACAGAGTTATTTAAAAGTCAGTTACCACCCCAAACGGGATACTGAATATACAGAGGATGCCGGCACTTAAAATCCTGGCGCTGGAATCCAGACACCTGTCAGAATCCCGACGCTGGCATCCCAACCACTGGCATCCCGAATGTAAGTAGTGGGGTTGAAGGGAGGGTTTGGCACTAGCGGGAAAGTTAGGGTTAGGCACCGTCTGGGAAGTTTAGGTTTAGGGTGCAGGGAGGGGGAGGTTAGGTTTAGGCACTAGGGGGGGTTAGGTTTAGGCACTGGGGTGGGAGGGTTAGGGAGAGGGGGAGGGTTAGGATAACTGCCGCCAGGTGTCTGTATCCTAATCCTGTCGGGATGCCGGCGTCGGTTTTTCGACTACTGGGATCCCGAGTGCCAGTCTCCCATAGCCATCCCCTCCAAACTGGGGGAGAACTTAGAGGTATAAATCCGAGCTCTGCGGCAACAACCCAATATGAGGAGAACCTTCCGGTTGGAATATGACAGTGGTTCTCAAACTTGTTCCTCAGGACCCCACACAGTTCATGTTTTTCAGGCAGGTGCACAGGTGTATTCATTACTCACTGACACATTTTAAAAGATCCACAGGTGGAGCTAATTATTTCACCTGTGATTTTGTGAGGACATGTTTGGGGTCCTGATTCAGCTTGGTTCGCAAGGCTGCGTTCGCACGCACCCGGCTGCAGCAAATGAATGCGATTGCAGCACTATACAAAGCCGCCCACCACATTATCAAGTCGCCCACTTCCCTTTACATCGGTACTTCCCAAAACATCGGTAACATCGGACCCATCCGCACTGTTGTGGTAGACCATGACTTCACTCCTGTCAGTATCTACAGCTCAGGCTGCCTATGCCGCCGCAGGGGCTTAATTTTGCACGCCCCTGTAACGGTGTTCAAACGCACTGGCACTTCCTGTGAATCAATATCAGAAGGGTCTGCTTACTCACTGCGATCCCTTACCCGATCACAGTAGCTAGTTCGCGAACGCACACTGCGATGCATATGCATGCGCAGAATGCAAACATCGAACGAGTGCGTGCGAACGCAGCCTTGAGAACCAAGCTGAATCAGGCCCTGAGATTGAGAACCTGTGGAATATATTTTAAGTTACCTGTAAGAAGACATATGGTATTAATGATTTATACTTGTTAAGTGTCATGAGATTACCATGGCAACCACAGTCACAGTCATATGAAAGATGTAGTGAGCAGAGAGGCTTCGAATGCTCTTTTCTGCATGTCCAATCATAACTCTGACAAGTTTCGTGATGGATTGGCCCTGACTCAAAGATCAGGGGAGCATTAATCCAATAACAGAAACCCCTATTTTCAGTGAAACAGATGTTTTGACCGGTGACAGGTCTTTTTCTACTTTGTCCCAAATATCTAGGGGTTATTAAAGGTGCTAATACTGCTTCTCTCAATGGTAAGGGATTTGCCATACTTATTCATTGGGGAGCCTATTTATCAGTGATGTGCGGTGAGGTCAATGGCTGGGGAGGCACACATGGAGATGGGTCTGAGTGCTCGGAGCCTGTCTCACCCCCTACTCACTGTAACTCTCCCCTTACTACACTAAGCTTCAGTGCCCATTGACTCTCCTACCTACATCACTGTGTCTTCCTTTGCCGCTGCTGATTGAGCTGAGCTCCGATCTCTAAACACTGCAGTGCACTTCCTGGTCACATGACACACTCAAGGTGTCCATCAGTGCTCAAGGCACGACCCCCATACTGAGAGGCATGCCTCTAGTAGCTCTCTTTCTGTGCAGCTTACTACCCGTGGTGTAGCCCCACGCCCAGCTCTGCATGCAGTGTCTGACTATACAGAAGCAAGGCTGAGCTGATGCTGTCTCATCTCTGGTCTCAGGGAGCTCCTCAAAGCTGCTGAGTGTTAACTTAAAAATTATTACAATAACAAAGAAGATGTTTATAAGTTATAAGTATCTTCTTTGTATTATTCTAATCATTTTTATATCAAATCTCAGGAGTATGACAGGGGAGGCTCTGCCTACCCTGACGGCACATCCCTGCTATTTATCAAGTATTGTGGTGGTGCTTGTACTGATACCATACCAGTTCTGTTAACACCATCTCAGAATGACATTTTTTTTGAATAACTAAAATATAACATGTAATATAACCTATCATATTTTTTAAGAAATGACACAATAACATTTTGAGAAATAAGCCACTATTATTATCATTAAAATGTAAAGTGCTAACATGCTATGCAGGCTATACACTGAGGGGATCAAGCAATAAACAAATTCCCCTACAAGAAAGATAAGGCAAAGATAGCACTGCCCAAATAAGCTTACAATCTAGAACAATGATGGGCAACAGGCAGCTCCAGGGCTGCATGCAGCCCTGCTAGTCTTTACTTGCAGCTACAGTTCCTATCTGCTTTGTCATATGTGTGTATTTAAAGCTTGTAACATGTTGCCTACTGATATGCTATTTACAGAAAGGTGTCTTTTTATTGAGTAAATGTATCTATTTCATTTATTGTTGAGTAGAGCTATGTGCAGCACTTTTACCAGCTAGACTCAAGCGAAATGCGTCCCCCAAGGTTTACCAGGTTGCCTATCAATGGTCTAGACTAGGAGGTTTGGGGATAATTTGACTAATTAGTGATTATGTTATACTGTGTTATGTTTTCTTCATACCAGTCTCTCCACAGAATGATTTTGCAGAAGAGTGATTTATTCTCTAGGGGATGTAGTTATGAGATCAGCGGCCGCGATGCCACCGGACTCGACGCTGAAACATCCTGCAGTCCTAGGGGCAACCTACCATCTACCC
Organism: Taudactylus pleione; assembly: GCA_031769625.1. Classification (NCBI taxonomy): domain Eukaryota; kingdom Metazoa; phylum Chordata; class Amphibia; order Anura; family Myobatrachidae; genus Taudactylus; species Taudactylus pleione. Next base: position 2,407,321 of record JAUIMM010000228.1, on the reverse strand, counting down.
CTCATTATGTTAGTGCCCTGACAGCTACAACCATACCTGTGGCCTCTGGCCAGGTAACAGGATCAGCAACCCAAGTAGTAGCCTGCACCAGGGAAGATGCCTACAATCCCCTTGGTGAACCAATTACACAGTTGATTGGAATAGTATTTATTTTAAACTTGTACTAAAATTGCTACAAACTCTATATATATCTGTATTGCCCAATACCTGGCAATATGAACACAGGATATAATTATGTATGACATGTCTTGGAACAAACATTACACAACCAAAAAATAATGAACATAAAAATCGGGACATGTGGCTATTATGATTGGCACAGATTACACATTGAAGCAGCAGTGTTCTTCCCTCCTCCATTGCATTCTTGCTATTTTCCTTAGAAGGATAAAGGCTGCTAGCTCCCTCCTTCCTCCCACCCACCCCTCCTTCTGTCTCAGAGCTTCTGGTTATGCCTTGTCTCTGCCAGACCAAGCACAGTGCATAGTGACTTCTGAGGATCTGCTGCAGGAGCCGGTAGCCAAGGAGGAGACGCTGCAGGAGGGAGTGGGACACACTGTGAGACACAAGGGAGAGAGAGAGAGAGAGGTCTAGCTCATCACCAATCACTAACCACTGCTGCATAGAGAGAGACATTTATCACAGACATCTGCACAAGCACATTGGTGAGTAATGAGTTTATTCTCATATGTTATTTTCCCTCATCTCCATTGTATGGATGCAGGGACTGAGCATGGGTTATGCTTATACTTCCAAGATTAAAGTCTTCAGCTATATACAGTCCTAGTTATTTATGCAGGGTTAGACTATTAAAGTCTCAGGTATTTTGCATGACTCTGGAGCACGGTCACATAGAAACTAATGGGAGATGGATCTAAATGTCAAATTTGGTAATAATTAGAGCAAGTGTTAAAACAAGTGAGCCAAGGATTTACACCTAAAGCCTCTCCAGCAAAAGTGACGCAGAAGTCATTAGATTAGTTTGATAATATAAGGTGTACTACTATATGCAGCAAGTTTACTTAGCTATGATCCTAGTGACCATTATTATTGGGGGTGGCATGATTGCCAAGGTATGCAGTATTGTCTACATTGTGGGCAGTAAAACATCACTACAGTATCACATCAAAAGCAGTGTGAGAAACGCTGAAGAAGGCAGAGAACGAATGGGAACTATGTAAGAAATGACTCTCTGGCACGTTATATTTATGTTCTAAATTTTGGGGCTGATTCTGAGTTAGACTTACGCCTGTTTGCGTAGCATAGAATTCGCAAATTTGCTCTGCACAAGTCTGCAGAGAAAGACACGGGAGTATGCGCGAATGCAGATTCATTTGGATCTGACTCTTCTGTCTGATTGCTGCTGGAGAGGTGGAATGGCAGAGCCAAGTGTAACATAGGTGCATGCAAGAGTAATGTAGGGATTTGAAAGTGTAACCTAGGTACTTGCAAGTGTAACATAGGTGCATGCAAGTGTAACGTAGGGATTTGAAAGTGTAACCTAGGTACTTGCAAGTGTAACATAGGTGCATGCAAGTGTAACGTAGGGATTTGAAAGTGTAACCTAGGTACTTGCGAGTGTAACGTAGTTAGTTGCAAGTGTAACCTAGATTTCTGCAAGTGCAACCTAGGTATGTGCAAGTGCAGCGTAGTGTAACCTAGGTATGTGCAAGTGTAACGTATTGTAACCTAGGTTCATGCAAGTATAACGTAGGTATGTGCAAGTATAACATAAAGTGTAACCTAGGTACATGCAAGTGTAACGTAGTTAGTTGCAAGTGTAACCTAGATTTGTGCAAGTGCAACCTAGGTATGTGCAAGTGCAGCGTAGTGTAACCTAGGTATGTGCAAGTGTAACGTATTGTAACCTAGGTACATGCAAGTATAACGTAGGTATGTGCAAGTATAACATAAAGTGTAACCTAGGTACTTGCAAGTGTAACGTAGTTAGTTGCAAGTGTAACCTAGATTTCTGCAAGTGCAACCTAGGTATGTGCAAGTGCAGCGTAGTGTAACCTAGGTTTGTGCAAGTGTAACGTATTGTAACCTAGGTACATGCAAGTATAACGTAGGTATGTGCAAGTATAACATAAAGTGTAACCTAGGTACATGCAAGTGTAGTGTATTGTAACCTAGGTACGTGCAAGTGTAACCTAGGTGTGTGCAAGTGCAGCGTAGTGTAACCTAGGTACGTGCAAGTATAATGTATTGTAACCTAGGTACGTGCAAGTATAATGTATTGTAACCTAGGTACGTGCAAGTATAACATAGGTATGTGAAAGTGTAACCTAGGTACGTGCAAGTGTAACGAATTGTAACCTAGGTATTTGCAAGTGTAACCTAGGTATGTGCAAGTGCAGCGTAGTGTAACGTAGGTATGTGAAAGAGTAACGTAGGTACGTGCAAGTGTAACATAGGTAAATGCAAGTGCAACCTAGGTACGTGTAAGTGTAGCCTAGGTGAGAACATGTTAGAGTAATTGCGGACAGCTGCAATCTTGTACAGAGACATATACACGTAGCCATATCGGTAGCGCCTGTCTGAGGGCTGGTGTAAATACCCGCTGTTGGTGATGACAGTCACTGGCACTAGCTGGCCACTTCTGACTGGCTGATTCCGTAGTAACCTCTGAAGCGGATACATGCTCTCTTCCCTGCTTGTACATATATTTTATGATTTAGTAGTCATATTTTAAAATGACATTTTTTGCTACTTTAATTGGTGCTCGATAAGGAATTTTATACCTTCTGTACTATAGAAGGTTTTAAATTTCAATCAAACCACATATCAAATTAGTTTTTCACTGACATTTCCTGTGCTTTGGACCTGATTGTGTATATAAGGGTATATGGATGTTTGACGTAAGCTGGTGCATCTGCTACTGATGAGAAGCTGGATGCATCTTGTGATGCGTACATCTCTGCATATGAATGTAAATACGCTATTTTTACATGTGGATTTTAAGAGCTTAATTTGTGGACATACACTGTGTATACAAAAGTGATTGGACACTGACAGCAAATAGATCAACGCGACTTTATTGACATCAGTACTTTGTAGGAGCACCATGTGCAGTGATTACTGCAGACGCCCTTCTTGGCAAACTGTCCACATGTTCCTGGACAACAGCAGGCGGGCGGTATATTTTGCCATTCCGCCTTAAGGGCCTGATTCAGCAAGGAACGCAGTTGCTAATACGCATGTTATCGGCTGATTGTTGCATACTGCACATGCATCGCAGTGCGCAAACCGGCAACTGCGATCGGAACTGCGACCGCAGTGACTACTCAGTCCCATCGCAGAGTGATTGACAAGAAGTGCCGTTTATGGGTGGTGACGGGGGGTTGGGGAAACACAGGCGTGCCAGTGCATTTGAACGCCGTTGCATGGGCATGCATAAATTAGCCACTGCGATGCCCTACGCAGCCTGAGGCCTGATAGTGTGCGATAAAGTTAGCAAATTCCGAGTAAGGTCAGACCTTGTGCAAGTGTGCATGAGGCTGCGATGGTGCTCGATTATACCGATGTTTTCGCAGTCTTGCTAAACGTTACGGATGTGTGTAAGGTAAAGTGGGCGTCTTTATGTAGTTCTCCAGTGACATTGCAATTGTACTGAATTAGCAGACTGCGTGTGTAATTGCTATTGCATTCACAGTTGCGTCCTGTAATGAATCAGGCCCTAAGTACAGTGACCAACTGTGACACTGAAGAAGGTCGAGTAAGCCTAGAACGCACCTGCCGCTCCACTTTGTCCCAGAGGTTCCCAATAGGGTTAAGATTTGGGGGCAAATTTACTAAGATGGGAGTTCTATTTAAGAAGTGATGTTGCCCATAGCAACCAATCAGTTTCTACTTCTCATTTATCTAGCACTTTCTAGAAGATAATACCTGGAATCTGATTGGTTACTATGGGCAACATCACTTCTTAATAGAACTCCCATCTTAGTAAATTTACGCCCTGGACTCTGATCTGGCAAGTCCATCCGGGTTACTGAATTTTCTGTATACCAGTCTAGCGTCGCCCTGGAAACATGACAGGTGGCATTGTGGTCTTGATAAAAACATTTGTTGTTTCCACAGAACTGCAAGTGCATGGGCCTCCCTACGAAGTGTTCTTGTTGAAACCGCCACATTAGTGGCCATTTTGAACTTGTGTGCAATGGTATGCATGGTATGCATTTTCCTTGCACTGGGGTGTCCAATCACTTTTATTTACATAGTGTATCTGCGGCCAACTCAGCATAAGCCTTTTTATTGTTATATTTAACTTTTGGCCATGAAATTACTTTCTTCACAATTTATTGGAGTGGAGTGTATCAGCTTAGATGCAAGTTTTACGAAAATTGTCTGCATATATTTTATTGCCTAATGTACAGTAATAAAGACTTTACAACAATGCAAAAGGCACATTCCATTATGAGTCATTTAAGTAACTGGGCAGTCACATTTTGTCCCAGTTCAATGGATGTCATAAAGTTATATAAATGTTGAGATATAAAATCTGATTTTACTTTACAATTGGTCTGATACTAATTGACTCAGTTTTATATTATCTCTGGACATATTGTTGTTTAAATATTCTAATGCCGCGTATCCATGACATCGTAATCATTCAATCGCTCATTAATCGTGTATAAATCGGGTAGTATAATGTCGGAAACGACCAGCGATGCGCAGTCTCGCTGGTCGTTTCCGACATCAATCATCGTCTGAACACGACGGTCAATCTGCCGATAACGACAGATTGGCCATGTACGGGATGAGGGAGGGTCCCTGCACTGAACGACATAGCGTTCAGTGTAGACACTACAGGGGAAGAGGAACGACAGTACGATTACAATGTTGTAATCGTACTGTCGTTACCCCATGGGCAAGTGGATGCGCACTTTAAGGCTAGGTACACACCTGAACAATATCGGCACGATTTGGCCGAATCGAAAAGACAAATCGGGCATATCATGCAGTGTGTATACCCGATTTGTGCGCTCCTGCGGTCGCATGCAATATCGTGTAATTGGCTATGCTGCACGGTCAATCACACGATATTGCATGTGAGGCTGTACATATTAATGGATCAGTGATCGTGCCGTTGTTTATTAAATCTTTTAAGTGTGTACCGCCAATCATGCGATGTCCAGGGCGAAGGCAAATCGCCCAGAACCCACCCTAACTGTACCTGCACTGTAACTGCTATCTTTGGAACTGTAGCCTACTGTTCGTTTCTCTATTTATTGGTGCACGGCCCCTATTTTACCAAATGACACCCTTATGCTGTTGTATTTTTTTATTTTCTGTATCTTGTTTTTTTCTTTTTCTGACGCATATCTATTTTGTTGTTGATCTTTGATCGTATTTTGTCATTTTTATTGTCCTACTGATCTGCTAACATACATATTGCTTCAATAAAATCAAGAAATATGATACTACATTTGTAAGAAATCTCAGGCGCTGATAAAATATTGGGCCTGATTCAGACCCGCTCGCAAGCGGGTCACTGCGCACGCGCGAGCCCCGGAGCGAGTGAGAAATTCACTCGCTATGGGGCTCACTACGAACGGGGCGGCTGTCGATCGACAGCTCACCCCGTTTTGTAGGCGGGGATGGCTGGTCAAACTGAGGCGTTCCTGAAGGAACGCCTGCCGTTTGAGGGAGGCCCTACTGACATCACACGTGATGTCAGTAGTGAGCTTCCTGCTCTATTAGAGCAGGAAGCTCACTGGGGCTTGCGGGAACGAGACCCTACCACAAGGGTCTCGTCGCAAGCCCGATGGCACAGCTTAGCGAGTGGCCAGGAGGCCAGGTAAAAAAAAAACAAGCGGCCGCCCTGATTCAGAGCGAGCGCTCGCTTTTTGCGCGCGCCTCTGAATCAGGCCCACTGTGTATTCCAGGGGCTGCTGTTTAGGGGATACGCAACCCTCAGGGTATATGAACTTTAGCAGAATTTTTCTTTTTTATTTCTTCTGGTAAAGTTTGATACTACGGGCCTGATTCACTACAGATCGCAATTCTGCTTATACGCGCGCACCGCAGTTGCTAATATCAGCGGTGCTATTTGAACATGCATTCACATTGCGTACGCAGCCAGACATAATGACACCCACTTCCCCTTAGTGACATCCGTATACTAGTGCAACATAGAGAATCAATCGGTAACATCCAGTAATATCGGACCCAGACGCACAGTTAATGAAGCCCTAACCTCACTCATGAATTGCTAACTTCTGCGCACGCTTTGAGACCTCAGGGGGCATCTGGTATCACAGTGGATAATTTATGCACGCTCATGTGACGGCGTAGAAAAGCACTGGCACACCTGCGTTCACCCGACCACCCCCCGTCACCACCCACAAACGGCACTTCCTGTCAATCACTCTGTCATGTGTCTGCGTAGCCTTTGCATACGCAGTTCTGACCGCAGCATCTGGTTTGCGCACGCGCACTGCGATGCATACACATGCGCAGTGCAAATTAATCGACTGATTGCGTGCTTATTAGCAACTGCGATCCAAGCTGAATCAGGCCCTACATTCCCTTATTATGTAGTAACAGTGCCAGTCATACAGTTGAAATGTCATAAATATTTCAATTCATTTTTATTATCAAAAGTTCTTATTACATTAGTAAGTGACACAACAGGAATGGTGATGTGTAAGCAGATAGACCAGTGCTGTTTTTGTAGTTGATACTGCACCGTCTGTTAGTAATTGTGTACCTTACATACAGGTCTATACAATCTAACACCACTAAATAAATAAAAGTTAATACATTGCTGCCCTGGATAAGAAAAATCACAAGTAATAATAACCTCTAGCAGCATCCAAGACATACCTACTATTCAGCTCTCTCCTTCCAGAGTAGCCCAGAGGAGAGATGCCGGCTGACCCTAGGTGTGGGGGCGGGACCCGGCATTGCCATCAATAGGCCCCGCCCCTTATGGGAAATGCTGCGATTCGCGGTCGATCGTGAGGAAGGACAAATATGACATGATTTGCATATAAACACATCCTGTTGGCACTGCCCCTCCCCATTTGCCCGTGATTTGTGACAGTAACCTCCCCATAGTGCCTAATTCATGAGGAAGTGGGCACTAGATGTGGCAGGACCGCCGACTCTTTCGTGGGTGCGGGGGACTGTCCACAAATTCAGGTGTCTCCCGCAATTTAGGGGAGAGTAGGAAAGTATGATCCAAGGCCGGTAAAGAGTATTAGGTGCCCCTCCCCACCAGGATCCCCAACTTAGAATACCCCCTCCCCTATCCAGAAAGAGGTGGGATGGTGAGAGTGCAGCAGATTATCCAACCCAGGCTCATGCCTAAAGCCTAGTGGGTACTGGAGGGTCAGGTTTACTATAATTTTTTACATATCCAGGGGGCCCAAAGCAGTACTATGGTTTGGGCTCCATGATGTGTTAATCAGGTTCTGGGTAGCAGGTGGAACGGAGGATGTGAGAGTCAGTGCCAGTAGCCGCTCTTCCATGCCACATTTCCAGCCTGTCACTGACAAAGAGGAACAGCAGCATCATCATTATCATTGGCACTTACACCTATGCCATGCTAGTGGCAAGAGACCCTTCTGAATTTGGCATCCGGAATGCATATGCACCCCTCAGAATAGTAATACCCCTTTCACACTGCAAACCCTGGTCGCACTAGGTATTTTGTACACCAGGTATTTCAGACTGGCGGCCTGACCCCGGTTATTGTCAGGTCAATTACGTCACTGCCGTCATGTCCCGAGCCGGCGCTTGGAAATTTCATAATTTGCAAAAGGTGCCTGATGGGCAGCCCGGCCCTACACACATGGGACAGTGCAACTATCCACCATATCATGACCTGCTCTTGGTGATGATTAATGTGGGCAACATGTACCCTAAAGGGTTATTATTACGTCTCTGATGAAAAAAAGCTCACAAAAGAGGATATTTAATTTAACAGCTTGTATGTGATAAACCTTTTATTATGAGACTCAGGGTCTAATCAACAGGAACAAAATGCAACTGAAAAAGACCACAATGCAGATAGAGGAACGTGCTGCAAAACACAGATAATAGAACTTGTCAGTATAAGGAGATGTAACCTATAAATGCCATTGGCAGCGCAAGTTTTATAATCCTGTGTAAAACATTTGCTTATTTCACAATGATGTACAATACACAGGCAACTAATCACAGATTATTTAATATAATAAATGGGAGGAGAGAGTAGGGAGGGCTTGCCTTGAAACTATGGAACTCATTCAGACCCGCTCGCTAGATGCGTATGCAAATCCAGCGCACGTCCAGCAAGGCAGGCGATTGTACGGCAAGGCATTAGCACGCCCACTATGTCTTGGCGTGCGATCACTTTGTGTATGCAGACGCCCACCAGCCATTCTTAAGACGCCCACTTGCGCATGTCATATCCTGAAAGTGCAGGAAAGCATTGGTACATCGAGCACCATCAGATGCGATTGCAGCGCCTGATGTAGACTATACCCTGCCGCAAGCACTGCGATCACTATTTTTTGTATTTTTCTTCACATAAATCGTTAGGTTTTCTATAGGGAGAGACAGATTGGGTACAGGATGCTGGTGCTCAGGATTCAGGTAGTAAGAATCCCGAACGCCCGGCATCCCAACAAGGTTAGGATACCGATACCTGTTGGTAAGTATCCTGACCCTACCCCTAAACCTGACCCTCCCTCTCTGCAGTCTGAACCTAAGCCTCCCCGCATAGCCTAAACCTAACCTCACCCCCCAGCCTAACTCCAACCACCCCCCTAGTGCCTAACCGACTCCCTAGTGCCTAACCCCAATATTATTAAAACCATTGTATAAAATTACCTTCAGGCTGTGTGCATAATGTGTATATGAAACATAAATGAATTTCATGTGTGTACACAAACTTTGTTTGAGCCACAAAATTAATGCAAATATTGTATAAGATTACCTGCAGGCTGTGTGTATAAGGTGTATATGACACATAAATTCATATTGTGTTCAGATTTGGGTCCCATTCCCAAGATATCTCATTATGGTATGCAAATATTCCAAAATACGGAATATTCCGATATCCAAAATATCCCTGGTCCCAGGCACTTTGGATATGGGAGACTGTATCACAGAGAAAAACATAAAAACAATACATCAGTGTAGGTTTGCAACTTTAACAGTTAACTATTTAATAATGAAAAAAAGAGATCAGTAAATATACTTTTTGTTTGTTAAATAAATGTTATTGATTATTTTGCAGCGATTGTTTTTTTTTAATTTATTCATTCATTTATAATTTCAAATAAACACTTTGCATGTTGTTATGAAAAGTTTGCAATAGAAAGTAGAATATATATATATATATATATATATATATATATATATATATATACTGTGTATATATATATATATATATATATATATATCCAATGGTGCTGCACTCCGTTCAAAATAGTTTATTTAAGCAACTGTAAACAGGAGCAGTGTTTCAATATATAAAAAAAAGTGTTTTTAGCTGATGACAGTGCCGGTAGGACATTGTACCCTGTACTTGTTTCCAGTTGCTCAAATAAACTATTTGGAACAGAGTGCCGCGCCATTGGATTCTTCTATGTGCATTTACAGTGCGGGCACCCGTTTCAGCCACCTTCGGTTCAGGAGAGCCGAACCACACACATATACATATATATATATATATATATATATATATATATATATATATGTCCATGGATCCGACACTCCCTGTAAAAAAAACTATGTCTTTGCCCCGTTGCCAGCAACCGCATGGTTAAATGCTATAATAACCAGACAGGATAGATGCTACACTCAGGGGTTTCAATAAATCACACAATAGCAATTTTTCCTGGGGTTAACGTTTTAATGACTGTACAATGCATTGAAACGTCGACCCCAGGAAAGAATGGTATCGTGTGATTTATTGAAACCCCTGAGTGCCGCATCTATCTATATATATATATATATATATATATATATATATATATATATATATATAATGGCACTGTACATACTTTATTGAGATGCCTAAGCCAATGCTAGGTAGCACTGGTTTTCCAACTCAGTCAGAGGTGTCCTGAGCTTCAGTGGAATCCTGAGCATGGGGCCAGTTTGTAGCAAGGGGTGGGCCATGTTTGGCCTGCGGGCTGTAGGTTTGCAGCCCCTGATCTAGATAAATGACAAATATAAATCAATATATTTATCCATGGCAGGATGAGGCTTTGCATTATCATCTTATAAACAAAGAGAAAACAACGCTAGTGGAATGATGATATAGATGCAACTGCACAAATCTAATACTACATATACATCAAATTGTATGGAAAATATCAATGCGGCTTGGTTATACTTGAGCGTTGATTGCAATGAAATTCATAAACTCCATATACTAAGTGTCCATTTAACATCAGTTCTAACAAATTGGATAGATACTAATAAAAATGGAAATGGAAAAAAGATGAGGATTAAAGTCAATTGTTAGTGACCCAGGAGAGCAATATTAGTCCACAGGTTCTTTAGTTTTCAAGTGCTGCACTTCAGAGTGTATATATTTCTGTCTAATATCCAGTGTAGGAGGAGTATGTCAATGTCTGGAGGGGTAGAAATAAACCTCCTGAGCAAGGTGTCCTCACACAGTTTGCATCAACGCTGGAAACTCGACTCCATAAACTGGTCCGGATGTGAAAAGTGCAGCACTAACTGGGTCACCACTAACAATTTACTTTATTCCTCATCCTTTTTCCAGGATGAGGAATAAAGTAAATCACGATCGTAGTGATGCCGGGCGCCGCGAGCGGACAGCCGCGCGGGGAGGGGGGTAGTGTTAGGTTTAGGGCTCCCGGGGGGGATTTAGGATTAGGCATCCCCCCGGGGGGGTTAGGGTTAGGCTAGGGGGAGGGAGGGTAAGGGTTAAGCACCCCCGGGGGGGGATTTAGGGTTAGGCACCCCCCCTGGGGACTTAGGTTTAGGTAGCGGGGAAGGGGGTGGTTAGGGTTAGGCACTTAGAGGGGGGATTAGGGTTAGGCACTTGGGGGGGAAGTTAGGGTTAGGTACCCCTAAGGAGGGTTAGGTTAGGTTAGTGGATACTTACCAATCCACGATCGGGATTTCCAGCGCTGTCGGGCTTCCGCTGCGTCGCACTCTGCTCCTGTCGGGCTGCCGCTGACGGGAATCGAACCGCCGGCCATGCGTCCAGCGGTATTTCATACCCATTCCTGCCTAACCTTTTACAAGGGAAGAGACATTGCCTTGACAGAGTTTACAGCTGGAAATATAACGCAGGACAGGGATAAGTGAAGACTAACATAAACCATAAAAGCTTGTAATATTTATCTCCTTTTCAGGAGGTAGTGTAACTAGTTACAGTCTATAACATAGGCAATGCAAAAGACTATTAAACCAGTGTTGACAGTTTAAAATAAACACTTAACTTTCCCAGAACATGGACAGTCCAAAAATAACTTGAAATAGCATCACGTTCCACTTGTTCGCTGCAGGCTCAAGTGCTAACAGAGATAGAGAACTATTACAGAGACTCAGCCCCTGTTTCATAAAAGCAGAAAAATTTACAAATATGTATTTCTTAAAATCAAAGCACTTTACATGAGCACAAACTGAAGAAATGTGCTGCGGCCCTGCGTTGTATGTTGCTGACAGTTGCATGTGAGTCACTAAAGTGTTTTTGGAGCCAGGAGATGTAATCCAGGGGTACAAAATATATTTTTTTGGCCCTAGGGCCACATTGTGAAATTGTACTCATTTGAATTGGACACAGTATGATGATAAGTTGCTCCGAAAAGTAATACATGTAGACAATAAAACAGGAGCCTCTGTGCAGCTGTTTAATATTGTGAAAGTCGCTCTTTAGTGTAAAATAGGGATGGCTATCGACCATCGATAGTTTACAAATATCGACTGTTTACTACAGATGGTCTTGCCGTCGATGGCAGAGAACCAATGTTTTTCTGTCATCGATGGCAAAGTGGAACCCATGTGTTTTTTTCTGCTCCTGATGGAGCTTAGCCCCGCCTCCTAACTGCCACTAAGCCCCACCCCAGTTTTTTGATTGGCCTGTGATTTGCCAGTCACCCGGCAGCTGTGGCCATCAAGTGGCGCAACCATCAATGGTTCGCCATAAATGGTTATTGTACCATCGATGGTTATCACTAATAGTGCCATTGATGTTGACCATCGATGGAAAACCACCGATGGCCATCCCTAGTGTAAAATCACTACAGTGGGGGTGTGGAAATGACATATAGGGGTGTGTCCTTGCCAAATAAGGGGCTTGCTAAAACACATTTGGCCCACCTTCACCTCTGCAACCCCTGTGTGTTATGCCGTTATGTTGTAATCAGTATCTGCATATCCTGCCTCAATGCAAGAGTTGTAGTATTATAAATTATTGCAATATAGTGACAGTGGATGGGATCGCATCTAGGGCCTGATGCAGCGTCGTACTCTAATGTGAAAATATGTAAATGTCCCATCCACAGACGCCTTGGTCACAGATCTGCCGATTATTGGACTTCTGAGTAACCCTATGGTCGCGGAGAATGGCCGCGGGAACTGAGACGCCAGAGACATTTTAACTGTGCACATGATCACAGACAGACACACCCCAAAAACGTTTGCGACGTGCCTGTGTTTGAGTTGCCACCCCTGTGAATAAATTCTGACTGTAAGAGACATCGGTAATGAAACTTGATGCATGCGTAGTGCGACTCAAACGCATGCGCTGCCACTGTCCCCCGATAAGCGCTCCACTGCGTAAAACATCGGTATTGTGTACATCACTGAATCAGGCCCCAAGTTCCTTAATAAAAATGTGCTTAAGAATATAGAGTTCACTAAGATAATTTAAGGACATGTAAGGTCACCTAGATCACAGGTTCTCAAACTCGGTCCTCAGGACCCCAAATGTTTTCCAGTTCTTCTCACAGAATCACAAGTGCAATAATTAGCTCTACCTGTGGATCTTTTAAAATGTGTCAGTGAACGAATACACTTGTGCTCCTGCTGGGTGACCTGGAAAATGTGACCTGTGTGGGGTCCTCAGGACCGAGTTTGAGGACGACTGTACTAGAGTAAATAAAAGTTAATGTTATCAATCAGAAAACTAACTAGTTTGGGGCTAATCTGGGGCTACATTCTGGCACCAGCCATGTTCCCTCTAGGATGAGCGATCTAGAAAGAATAGTCTTACAATTGTATTTGCTAAGCAAGAACCTACAGATGGCGAATGCAGGCTTCAGGGTAAAGTCCTCATTACATTGACTGTTTTGCTCTTTCCCTCAGATCATCAGGCGAACCAACATCCTTAGTTTAGGGAATAGATATCCCTTATTGGGGATGAGTACGGGATGCCGGCGTTCGGAATCCCGGTGGTCAGAATCCCAATGCTGAAATCCCGACAGGATTAGGATACCGACACTTGTCGTCAGTAGCCTAACCCTCCCCCTCTCCCTAACCCTCCCTCTCTGGTGCCTAAACCTAACCTTCCCCCCTAGGGCCTAAACCTAGCCTCCACACACCCTAAACCTTCCCCCTTAGTGCCTAACTCACCCCGTAGTGCCTAACCCTAACCATGACCCTCCCCATAACCCCAGTACTTACTGTCGGGATGTCGGCGCCAGGATTCTGACAGGTGTCGGGACTCCGGCGCCAGCATTCAAAGCTCCAGCATCCCGACTGTCGGTATATTGACCACATCCCCCTTATATACATATGAAATTTTGAATGTGCTCACTATGGTCTTGAAATTATTCAGTACAAAGGTTCATCAGTTTTTGAGATTTTATTTCGGTCAGGAAGTTTTGTGACAGTAACAATATATTAGACAAGCCTCCCTGTGCCCACCAGATGGCTGGATCTGGCTAATTTCACTTATTGCTATGATGAATGTCAAGGTTACAATGTGTGTTTAAGCTTTAGCTGTCATTCAGAAACACAGGATGTCATAAACTGTGTTTTTTTTATTCCAGGTTGCGGATACGCATTGAAACAATTAGGACAATTTAGATTGCAGTCAGTTGTATACTCATCTCCCTCCGGATGTGGATGGAGACCCTGGACTACATCTGAAGTTACAGCCAGTGCCTCTAGCAATGGAGATGCTACGTCGCTCATCGGTGTTTGCTGCAGAAGTGTTAGAGGTTTTTGACCGATCGCCCACAGATAAAGAACTGGTTGCCCAGGGGAAAGCTCTGTGCAGAGACTTTATCCAAGCTCGGCTTCAGCGCGCTGGTCTTGGGTGGAGTAAACCAGAGCATGGAATGTCTTCTGCCCTAGGTGGACGTATGGCAGAGGTATCAGCCACCTTTCTGAGGCTGGGTCAGTACTCTCATGGCATCTGACATATGGTGCTTATAGAGCTGCCTCTTCTCTTTTATAAGACCATTGTACCTACTGTAGAATGCAAGCTGGCTTTTAAAATAGAGCAACTAACTTACACATATACAAATATAGACGTCAATGTTTCTGTAGCTTCCAGATAAAGTTGGGATGATTTTTGGAGACATTGCCTTAAGCTGGTCATACAATGCATGATAATCCTACAAACCAGCCAACTGCACGACTGGTTTGAATGAACTATCATTCAGTGTATGGACCTGATCGTTCACAGCCTTAAAATGGCTGTCTGGATCGTTTGGTTGAGTTATCAAACCTTTCCGACCCACCCAACCATCATTCAGACAACTCCAGGCAGTGAATGGAGATTGTCCCCATACCTACTTGTCTACTTTTGAAAAAGTATTTCAGGGAGATTGTGAAAGCAGCACTATGTGGTGGTAGTGGGCGTGTACAGCTACATCTGAGAGACGTGCCATAAAGTTAACTTACATTCAAATGCAAACGAGACCCAAAGCAGTTAGTAAGATCTACTTGTTGATGAAAACACACTGATACTATTCAGGGCTTGCTCATGTATTGTGTTTTACAGGTGGTTCCATATAAGTGGCCACGAGAAACCTTATATGAAAATGCATGTAGCCATAGGAATCATTGTGCCTTATAACCAATGCATGGAAGTGGCACTGATTATACCATTTGAATGCATATATCTCAGATTTTTTTTATATAACAGCTTCATAATGGGAGTAAGGTGTAATCAGGGTAACGATACTGGATCAGAACCTCTATATACCCCTGCCTATACCTTCTAATATCCTACCTATAAACCTCTAAGGATGACGCTAATTTGTGTACGCAGTCATACAGTAAATAAAGACTTAAGACCTGGAATGTGTGGTTCCAAAGCACAAGTATTATTCAGGTAAAAGTACAGTCAGTTACACGCTATTGATCCAGACACAATTCGGCGGAAAGGAATTATACAGACCCACGTACAGTATACATACGCAGCGCTTCCGGACCAGATGTTAGGCATCAGCAAGAAACCCCTAGTCTATCAGCATTCAGCACGAAGACTAACAACCCAGCGTTTGAGCACACATATTTATACCACCCAGGAATAGACAAAACAATAGAGACGTTTGTTGCTGATGTAATTGGTTCCCAAGGGGGATACATCTGTTACAGAGCATTTAACAGGCTGATTCAAATAGACACAACCCAGCCTCCAACAACTGAGGGTCCCTAGATTCCCGCCA
Source organism: Taudactylus pleione (assembly GCA_031769625.1). Taxonomy (NCBI): domain Eukaryota; kingdom Metazoa; phylum Chordata; class Amphibia; order Anura; family Myobatrachidae; genus Taudactylus; species Taudactylus pleione. Next base: position 2,391,725 of record JAUIMM010000228.1, on the reverse strand, counting down.
CATGCAACATCCTAACAGTTGTTCATATTATATAAATTTTGTTGCTTGAAGTCTCTGCGGTCCATAAGTCGAGAATGCATGATGCGATCTCCCCACCGATAATACCGGAATTCTGTTGAAAGAGTACGCATCAGTACAAAACCAAACACGGCTTACTTTGCATGTATAAAACCTTAGTTACCAAATAATCTTTATTTCACAGCATTTATATTAAGTGAACAAACTAAAATCTTATACCTTAAAGCTTATGGAACCTTATATGTGAATGTGTAATGTGTGAGTATACGGGGTTTGATATAAAGACACTAGTTAACTGGGGACAGATGCGTGCGCATTTAGCTACTAAACAGCGTTTTCATATAGGATCTTATGCATTCGCTAATATGCGACTAGTTAACAGCGCAATTGTGCCTATTAATGTGTATATGAGAAACGGTGAAAGATGCAATCACATGATGCTATTAGTAATATCGCCATATGTACTTAAATGTGAGTTTATCTAAAATGGCGCTTGGGCGGCCATTCGCAAAATGGCGTCTTACGATTTCATTTTCAAGATGGCGTCTTGCGGCCAGTCGCAAGATGGCGTCGCCGCGATTCAATTTTAAACTGATCTTGTCTCAGCAATTATCCAGCTTCGACAAGGGAGATTGCCAAACTCTTCAGGGAGTCAGGGAGATTTCTACTATTACAGGGAGTCTCCCTGACATTCAGGGACAGTTGGCAAGTATGCTCCATACATAGTGCAGTGTATGGAGGTGATATAATTATCAGATGGTTGCTCCCTCCCTTATATATCGACAAGTGTGAACCCAGCTTAAAGGCAGCTTCAGACATCTTCTTAGTAATACTGCTAAGCAGGGCCGGATTAAGAGGGGGGTGATAGGGGCCCCTGTAAATAGAGGGGCCCCCTCCAGGGTCAGTGTGGCCCTGCCGAGAACAGGTGCCCTGTGGCACCTGTTCCCGTATGGGGGCTCAGCTGCTGCGGCTCTGTGTTCTATTGCATGCAGCAGCACAGTCAGTTAGGGGGACTAGGTAGCAGCTCTGCCTGCAGGTCAGAGGAGTAATTAGCAGTGGGGATGGAGCAGTAGCCTCTGCGTGGCTTGGGGGAAGGGGTGGTAGGCTCCGTGTGGCTTGAAGGGGGCCTCCACAACTTAGTTGCTCAGGGGCCCTCACAAGTGTTAATCCGAGTCCAGTGCTAAGACACTGGACTCGGTCTCCAGTAAATAATAGTTAATTAACTCAGGCTTAGTCAAGTATGGAAACATTATATATATATTTCTAAACATTACTAGCAGCTCTATAATACAGATATACAATATAGATTTTAGGGATAGTGGTCATTTCAACAGAAATCTAGCACACCCAAGTAATAAAGAATTCTAAAAACAAACAAACAACTCCTGTAGTATATTAGACATAGGAACTGACGTGCTCCTCTAATTCTAATGGTCTGTGTACTACATTTCCTGTGGCAAAACCCAGTACTGTCCAGAGAAAGGCCTGATTGTTATCTATACAAAACCTGACCCACTGGCCACATTTTTTGGTATTTTCATAAATCACTAAGAAACTGTGTTTTGGTTATTTATGAAATACAAACCAGACACTTCTCGCCGAGGTTTTTATTTTTATAGTACATGGAATTTTTATACAGTGTCTTAATATTTATGTTCATGCAGTCAAACATATTCTTCACATTGTCCTTCAACCTCGACCATGTCCTTGAACCTGTCAAATCTTAATCGTATAATAGTGCTTTACAGGTTTATTATACAGTACATATAATTTACTTGTCAACTGTTTTTGAGCAGTAGAAGCTGTAACGTCTGGCTGAGTATGTTAATTAGTTGTGTCTTCCATTCTAAAACAGACTAGGCTGGGAACTGGGGTGGACCTTATTGTCCCATTGCAATCTGTTACCAACAGTGACAAAGCTCTAGAACATTAGTGCTGAGTGGTTCATAATATTGTTACACCTAAGACAGCAAAATAAGTGGTATGGGATTTTATACTTAAATATTACATTTAAAAATTAAATTACTGTTTTTGTTTTAGCAAATATTGCTAAACCTGGGATCTGACAAGTCTACTTGAAGTGAGTGGGTCATTGAAACTGTGTTTTTTGGAAAATCTCTGCTACAGTATTTGCCCCCTCCATAAATGGCTGGGAAAAATCATAGTAATGGGTCATTGAACGCCCTCATACAGAAGCTGTTTATTACTTATCTTAAAAGAAACTTAAAGTTTAGGTGCTTTCCCTCCTAGAATGTACGGGATCCCAAATTTTGGGGTGAGTTCCCGGATTTCTGAGAGAGCAAACAAATCTCCTGGGAGCACATACCTTCTGTCAGTAGGTACTGTCTCTTGATGTGTACCAGCCATGTCATCCAGCCCCAGTGGGTTGGGAGGGCTTTGTGACAGCATTGCAGTGATCACACACTTGTCCATTCTCCTGGTAGTGCAGTAGTTTTCTTGGACTAAAGTAGATCAGTCCCCATGGATCTCCAATTAAGTGGATCACGTCATTCTGCCATTGTCTCTAGCTTGGCCAATGCACAGAGTATAGTGCAGTAAGGCTGTGAAGACTTGATGCTTGACACCATGTGTCTCCAAAGCTCCCTTCTTGATCTCCTCTTGGACCTAGAAAATCTTCAAGTAGGAATAAACGTTGTCATCAAGCCATTCCTACGTAATCTTTTTCTACCTTGCCTCCAGATCTCCTTGAAGTACATAACCAGAATAATCTGGCTAGCAAAGACATATATACAATTGTTTATTTCCCCTATAATACCCAATGATGCTAATGTCCAGTAATCCAGGCCAGAGCCTTAACTAGACTTTTTGGTCCCCTGTGCCAGAGAGAGCATTAGCGCCTCCCCCCCCCCTCCTCACCACCATTTTTTAGACAGGGACGTAAGATAGAGCACCTGAAAAAGGGCCATGGCCTCATGGGAAGGGCCAGGGAAGAGATAGGGGAACAAAAACTTCAAACAAAAACGCCAGTATAGAGGAGCCTTGACGCTGGCCTGGCGCTTATTCATATATTTGCAAATGTATATAACTAATACCTCTGAATTTCTATTATTATGTAGGATTCAAGTATTTTTGTTTTTATTGCTGCAGTGTGCTGGAGGGAATCTCCCTTTTTTTCCTGTGGTTCAAGAGATAGGGGAAGCCAGGAGATGATGGGGATAAAAGAGGAGGAAGCTACAAGTGGGAATGATAGTAAACAGGAAAATTGCCAGGCCCAAACAGCGCCCCCTGCCCTTCGGTGCCCTGTGCCATGGCACTGGTCACATTATCCTAGTTAGGGCCCTGATCCAGGCCGGCCCAACCCCAATTATTTTGATAAGTGAATAGCGATACTTGCACTCAAGGTAGATCTACTTGGAGGAACATTAATATACCAGAGATTAATGTGGGGAAACATGGTAAGGTAAATGCTAGAGATACTGTACATGTGAGAGAATATTACACTGATCGCTATACACAGATCACACTGATTGTTATACACAGATCACACTGATTGTTATACACAGATCACACTGATTGTTATACACAGAAGAACACAATAAGACAATGATTTTGAAATGAAGCACAGTCAATACAGTTCAAAATATTACAATCTAGCGCCCTCTTCACAATTGCTGCATTTGGCTCTATAATAAATAATTATTTTTATGAAGGAAGAAGAGGGGAATTAGAAGAGGAGAGGAAGGGGGAGGTCTGCAAGAAGAATAACGTAGCTCCCTGGTGGCTGCTCCTGGAGGAGGAACCAGCCAGTGCAGCAATCTGGCAGCAGATAATCCCCGGCCAGCACACTTGAGTGAGAGCCCAGTTTAGTATGAAGAAACAACAATCAGAAAAAGATACCGGTTATTTGGGCTCCCGCCTCTGGTTGGAGCCTTACGCAGCTGCATACCCAGAGTATATATGGGGTAGGCCTTGGCCCTGTTTGGAACACATTATTTATAGATAGAAATTACAAAGTCATCACTTCAGTATTCACCAGAAAATGTGTAATATAGGGGATAATGCTCCCCCTACTGTCAGTTATTACCAGTGAGTCACCTTCCCAGGACCTATAGTCATGGAACCTCTTTGTGCCATCTAAAATCCTTGTAATGTACACTAGGTGATACATTTACCCTTATATAACATCAACTTTTGTAGCACAGGACACATTCTGTATTTTAGTAAGATAACATAATCTATATAATGCGATACTCAGAGCTCCTCTGCATGTAAAATAAAGCAGAAAGACGCTGCTACAGAACTAAGAGACGTGCTTTGTTAGCCAGCAGCTGTCAGGATGTGGGAAATGAGTTATGAAAAGCCATCTTGAGGTTAGAAGACTTTTCATAACATTAAATGATGGTTTAAGTTCAGACACTAGAAGTGAATGACACATAATAAATAGGCTTCATTTAGCCTAAGGGGCCTATTTATCAAACAGTGATAAATGACCTAAGGCCTAGCATTTCTATTTGCGGTGATTTAAGAATGGATTTTGTGGCAACAATCTGCTGCCCCAGTGAAGCCTGTGAATGTTTACACTGCCGAGTTCCATCCTGCTGGCAGTGATACTGCACATGCACATTGGGCCTGATTCAGAGCCGCTCGCTAGCGCACAGCGTTCGCAAGCGCTCGATGTTTGTTATCTGCTCATGCGCCGCGCCCGGCGTGCGCCCCGTCAAAGGACTGAAGTTCAGTCGCTACGAGGCTCGCTACAAGATGGGGCGGCTGTCGATGGAGAGTGACAGCTCGCCCCGTTTTGTAGGCGTGTAGGGGTGGCGGTTGGCCAAACGCAGGCGTTCCCTTAGGAACGCCTGGCGTTTGAGGGAGGACCTACTGACATCACAACTGATGTCAGTAGTGGACTTCCTGCTCTATTGGAGCAGGAAGTCCACTCGGCCTTGCGGCACCCGAGCACCCTGCCACAGGGTCTCGTCGCAAGGCCGATGGTCGCGATTATCGCGACCGGCTCCTTGCCGCTCGCACAAGCTGTGGGCGGGCTCCCACAGCTTTGTGAGCGACATGAGACAAAAAAATAAAACCGCCCACATTACCTGCGAGCGGCCGTCCCTTATGATTGGTTCTGATCAGGCCCTTTGTGAGGGCACACAGAAGCGAGATGGATACCTTGTTGCACTCTAGACCCTCTTTCCATAGGTACTGTAGGAGTAGACTAATGTGTTCATTCCTGCAGTTGGACTTGATAAATAGTACAACAGCAATGGTGTTCTCGTTACCTACCGAAACGCAGGAGATATCGCAGATGGCTTAATAAATAGCCTTGTTACTTAATTTAGTGGTACTCATGTAGATAACACAATTTCTCCATGATAATAGTGGTCCTATGGTTTGATAAATCGGCCCCAAAATCTGATATAAAGTCTATACTTGCATTAATGGCAACCCTAGTACCGTTTCTGTGGGTGATCCCATATTCCGTTTGTCCTCCTTTTATAGTCACATCTTTATATAGTACAGACATCTAATGAATCCTATCTGTATCTAAATATAAACCTGATGTGCAGCCCTAGATGAAGTCATAATTAAACTCTTATCTACTTTACCTAAAAACTGGATAAGGACAAACCTGCCAAAACTGAGACTGTTATGAGGTATGTGTCAGGTGTCCCAAGGAAAACACCCTTGTGTGTGCGTATCCGAAGGAATCAGTAGCACCACAAATATATGAGTGATGCAAATAGGATGTATTCACTCGCACGGGGTACAGTGCAGACTTGTAAACAGGCTTGGGCAGACTCCCCCTCAGTGACAGGAGCCGGTTGCTGCACAGTAGTATTAAGTGCAGCACTCGGCTCCTGATACTGTGAGGGAGCCGACACTGCACACAGGGCAGTCCGCACCTCCTGCTCCCCAACACCCCCGGCCCCCCAGTAAAAACACGGGAGTCGGGACTACGGAGTTTGGCCCAGTGTGTACACACTCTTCCCGCTTGGCCACTCCCCCTGTCCACGAGGTCACCCCCCCTTTTTGGCGACGTTGATGTAGGGAACCCAGAACTGGAACCTGATGTAGGGAACTCAGAACTGGAACCTGATGTAAGGAACTCAGAACTGGTACTTGACAAGCCACACAAGAAAAAAAAACAGAATGAGCAGACTGATATCTCAGATGAACTGGGTCCACTGTAAATTAGGATTGCAATAATAGTAATGTCTCGAATAACACTGGGGATTGCAGATGGAAAGGAGCTCAATAGTAGTAATATCCCAAATAACTGGTGAATATAGGTGAACAGAAATGCAAATGACAGTGATGTCTCGGGTAACATTGGAGGTTGTAGATGAACAGGAAAATAACCTGAATGTTGAAGTGATGCTGGGCAGGTATTCGAGAGGACACTGGGAGCCAACCGACGGCAACACAGAGAAATCAGGAGTACCAGGAACAGATCCAGCAAGGTGAGCGAAGATACAGAAGCCTGACACAGAGAGACTGAGACCTAGAGTCTGACACCAAAGTTATGGCATGATCATCTGACAAGGGAAGCACTGTGGTGCAGGCTTAAATTAAGGAATCACAGGTGCAGCCCACTGCTGCTAAAATCAGGCAATCAACCCCAGCTACAGCAGGATCACAGACAGGCCATAGGACTAGGTCGGCTGGATATGCTGGTAGCACCACAGGGGAGAGCAGCACCACTGGTAGGAGAGTGGTACTGCAATGGATCATGGCAGTAAGCTATGTAACTCAAAAGCCTGGGTCCCCTAATAAAATCACGACTGTACACTTCAAGCACCATCTGCTCTGTTCCAAAACAATTATAATCACTACAAGCTACTATTACATTCACAACTGATCTATGCGCCTGAACTATATCCAAATTCCTTTAACATTGCCTGAAACAACTTGTGTGACTGGATGTCAAGCTAGTGCTTGAAGGTAATTTATTTATAAAATAACCAAATCTTTATGTCATCCATAAAAATGGTAAATAATCAAATCCTTCCAGTAACACCTGCAAGAATGGTTTCTGAGTACCCAGAAACCCCCCTGACAGAGGTGATAGCAGACGCCATGTACTTAAGCCCCGCCCCCTCAAAGCATTCGGCTGCAATTTGCACGTCATTTGTCCCCGCCCCCTCCGATCGACCCGCAAATTGCGGCATTTTGCTTTGAGGGGGAGGGGCCTAACTACATGGTGCCAGCTTGCCAGGTCTCCTTCCCATTAGATCTGCTGCAAGGTAAGTTTGTTTGTAATGTATGTGTGACATATGTGTGTTTATACTGTATATGTGTGTGTGTAAAGTATGTGTGACATGTATGTGTGTGTATATGTATGTATGTGCGGATATCTATGTATATATATATATATATATATATATATACACGGAAACCCCCCCATAAAAATCCTGTGTTTGCCCCAGCCTTCAGAGACATCCTAGCACTACTCTATAATTTCCTCTTGTACAATGTTAAAATGCTGTTCCCTAAATGAGAGTTGTCAGCCTTCCACGGCACCTACTGTTTTCCCAGGTGTGATATATCTGAGAGGGAAAAGAAGAATGGTGCCTTTATAGAGAAGTATTGCTATATAACGCAGGGCCGTAGCTTGGGTAGTGCGGCCGGTGCCATCGCACAGAGCTCCACAGGCCAGGGGGCACTGTTTGGGCCTGTCAAATTTCTGTTTATTATCATTCTTGCTTGTAGCTTCCTCTTATTTCATCCCCAGCATCTTCTGGCCTCCCCTATCTCTTCCCTGGCCCTTCCCCATGAAGCCATGGCCCTTTTTTGGGTGCATTATGTCCCTTTGAAAAATGAGGGGGGCGCAAATGCTCTTTCTGGCACAGGGCGCCAAAAAGTCTAGTTACGGCTCTGATATAACGGCTGTACTTGAATCATGCAACAAGTTTACAGGGAGACAATTTATAGTAACTTTATATATCTGTACGTTCTTCTAAACTTGTATAACTAAATGTTTTCTAGTGATAGTATACTATGGGGTATATTTATCTAAGAGAGATCCCTAAATTTAGCAAAAATGTCAGGTTTTTGGGGATTTAGGGACTATCCATATCAATGCCCACAGTCTGTGATGGCCGTCACCGGGTATCATCAGAGGCACTCTCCTCCTATAGCTATAGCTTCCTCATGCAAATCATGGATAAGCTGGTCACTGGTTATTTAAAAAGGACATCGACGATACTCGTACCTCTGGCTGTTCTCCCTATGCCTTTGCCATCTCAGGATAGCAATAGCAGATGCGGTGATATATGATATAAGAAATATGGCGTTATTATTCCATTTTTTTTTTATTAAAGCATTCAGTATAAAGATTTTTTGTTACTTCAAATGTTATTATATCTTTTTTTTTTTCTTAACAAATCTGCACCTAGAAGCCCAAGTCCCAATGCTGGGTCACACATGGGCAGTAGGGACCATAACCGACCGGCCATAAGCCTATGCTCATTGCTACCAGCCAGTAGGACCTGAGCATTACTAATAAATAACCCAGAAAAAATATTTGCTATCATCACAATGAGCAGCAATAGAAAATATATCTTTTCAGGGCTATTTGATAAATTGGTCCATATGTGTTTCCTTTCTATTTTTCTTTTATCTAGGAGTCCTATGTAGAAATATTACACAGCTGTAATCAAGGGCAAATCTCACTCTCCCAGATAAGGTTTAAATATGTGCTATGTTTGGTACGTGTTCACTTGATGTATTATTAAAGCACAACCACAATGTCTCAGTGTATTATAGATTTATATAGGTGCCATCCTTCTTTTTTCTTTATCTTCTTCTATCACTGATTTAACTTTTATATTCTTTGAAAACTAGCTCTTCCTCCCTGGGTGAATCAGCATACAGCCAGACTGAGGGGGGCGGACATATAAAGTTAATCACTGGGGACATGGCCTCTCTGAGCTGCTACACCCCCCAGCAGTCACATGGGCTGCTATAATTATGAACTTGAGCTGTGGCTTTTTGAACTTGGCTTATAAAGGGCTGGAGCCCACAAGGGAATAGTTTGTAACTAAATTCATCAGAAACACAAGCAAAAGAAAATGTTTTAATCCTTTGCTAGTGCCATCCAAAATGTTCTCAAGCCTCAGTTCCAGTATAAAGTATAAATATGAAGTAGGGTGGCTGTTATATGAAAACAATGGTGAGATTGTTATCTCTAACTGTACCCCTCATGAAGTCACACTGACAACACCTGTTGTCAGAGATGAAACATGTTGGCCATGGTCCTGGTCCAGGGCTAACTGTGTATGATGTTAATACCTACAAATTGAAATGTTCCGAAAGGTCTACATAAAATACTCATTTAGATAAGCTGTCTATACCGTTTAACTATTGTACATATAAATTTGTCTTTATTGAATAAGATGTGGATTTGTACAATTGGTGCACTATGATTGTTGGTTTTCTCCATCTTTGAAGCTACTGCATTGAATGTTCGGAGGAAATGTACTTTCTTGGAGGAATTTCCTGTTTCAGACATGTTTTTTGAACACTTGAGGTGCCGCTTTGTCTTCTGTCTGCTTTATATATTTATCTTTTATATAATGTTGCAAAGCATGTGTCTAGCTGCTGTGCATTAGAAAGCTGTAGGGAAGCTCTGCCCTTCCTTCACCTTACTGCTCTCACTGGCTGCCTGACAGTTAAAACCACAGTCTTACTTCTCCCACGATAACTAGCAGAATGAAAGGGTCAGGGATGATGGAGAAAGAGATGAGTGAGTGTCGAGATGAAAGAGAGAAAAGGGGGAGGGGGACAGAGATGAAAAAGGGAGGGGCCAGATACAAAGGAGAGAGACAGACAGGGGTGTGTGGGGGAGGTAGAGATGAGATGACGGGTGGAAGATTACTGTCAGTACTTGAAGCTGGCACCTCCACCCCACCGTAACCTCAACACTCTCCCATGCATTCCCTGCCCCCACACAGACCTCCTCATCCTTTTGGGGAACTAAGATCAGAAAGAGAGGGAGATGGGAGAAGGAGACAGATATGAGAGAGACAGGGGGTGACAGAGAGAAAGATGAAAGGGGGGCAGGGATGAAAGAAACTAATGTGGGGTATAAGGCTGAAAGCCACAGGGGAGTATGAGGCTGGATAGACACGAGGGGGGAATGACATGAGTCTTGAGAGACACAGGCACGAGGCTGGAGAAACACGGGAGTTGAGGATGGAGAGATACTGGAGGGCATGAGGCTGCAGAGAAATAGGGGGGCACGCGCCCAATGTTTTAAATCTGCATGTGTCCTGGACACACTGCGCATGTGCCCCGATGGTTACCACTGGGGGACGCACATTGGAATTGCTTTAAGATCCATGCAATTCGGGGCTGTGTTGCAGTATAAGGGACTGCTTTGAAAGACGCAGTTCCAATGGCACCAGCTGCCATGTATCATCGGACATTCTGAGCAACCATAGAGATGCTCTAATATCCGATGGTGCGGCCAATGTTCGTTCGATGTTGTGAATATTTTCACACCATAGTGGATTAGAGCCGCAGCTGATGGGCATCTCAGTAGACAGACCATCAGCTGTATTATTAGCATAAATTTGTAATAGCGACTTCGACAGAAGCAGCGTCCACCTCTGAATCAGGCCCTCTATTACTGACTGAGGGGCATATACAATTAACCGCTGGGTTTCACCCGCGGCTAATTCTCGGGTAAAAGTCCCGCGACGCAGGGATTAGCTATTCAATTAAATAGCTTTTTTCCCGCGTCATTAGACCGGGACTCTTGCGCGAGAAAACACTGATTTCACGAGAACTGTGGAATCAGTGTGTTATACTCTCTCATGCGAGGCCGAACCGGGCGGATTCATGCGGTTTTTACCTCGCACCTACATGAGGTGTGAGGTAAAGCCCGAAAGCGGGGACTCGCGTGCGGGGTCTCAGGGACACCCGCGCATGGAATCCTAGCTAATTAAATCCCGACCAGCGCGATAATTTTACCCCACGGCTAATTGGATATGCCCCTGAGTGTACAAGTGCCAGCCATTTATTTTGGAGACTAAAAATGCACTGAGATATATGCAAATAACTCAGTCACTATGGCTTCAGGACAGGAGACCGGAGTGGTGAGTGAAGAGAAAGTGCTCAGTAACATGTCCTCAGTACCGGGCACCTTGTGGGCATCTTGTAAGTGTACGCCCTGGGGTGGCTGCGATTCTAATGGGTCTTTTCATGTTATTTTGTTAATATAAGCATTTCAAATGCAAAAAAAATATAATATTGTTAATATTTACCATTTTGGCACTTTCAAATTGTTTCAAAAATGTTGAAAACCATGGGTGATGTAATAAATATAACTGATCAAGCCAGAATGGATGTAGTCTCTTTCTATATTTACTCACTTATGTTAATTGAGCGGAGGTGGAATAATAATGGGTTTTGTATTGTTGTTGCTTTGCAGCGGATGAGCTGGAGTATATGAGACCAGCCGTATACAGGAATATAGCCCGGCAGCTGAACATCTCTCTCTCATCAGAGTCTATTCTGTCTGATGCCTTCCTGGCAGTCGCTGCAGAGATATTCACAGCAGGTAATATAATGGGTACAAGCCATCGTCTACACCCAGAGTAGGCAGTCATTATGTGGACGCAACCAATATTCACCATTTACTGGAAACCGGTAATGTCACTGAGACATGAGGACTAACTTTTCCTAAAATACTTGTTCTCTGCCTTGGATGTCATGTGATTTGTAAATAAGGCCTTCATCACTTATGGTGGTGTTTTTGCTAGGTCATAGTAAATGGTGAGATGCTCTGTGCCTTCCTGTGCATTTTGACTATCTTTAGCATTTGGGGCAACACTCAGGAGTCCTCAACCATATATTTTATATATATATATATATTTTCTTTGATTGAAAAATGTAAATCTGTTTTGTATTAATTGCAGTATCCAGTGTCTGTGTTCTAGCCATGAATGTCAGAATAGCTCTGTTCACTAAGAAAAACCTTTTCAGAATGCTTTTAGTGCACACTGGTGAATTTGTACTATACCACATCCAATCAGCAACTAGCTATTATCTCCCAAGTGAAAGACAATGAAAGCAGGTGTCTGATTGGTTGTATGGTTCAGTGTTAATTTATAGGTGTAAAGGGCCTCATACATCAGGTGGGCCTGTCCACTGATCCGACCGGAACTGATAATCCACTGACCATTGATAATTGCCAATCCGTCGGGGGAAATTCTTCATGTTAGAAATCCCTGATTTGTCCATTCCGATCATATTTTGGTCGGGATCGGCAAATTAGGGAAATCCAAAATGTTGGTTTTCACTGATGCCCTGACCACAGGGTTTGGGGATCAGGGAAATGCAACAATCCGTCGCTGATGTACAGGGCCCTTAAGTAATTGAACCCTAATTATTGTATGAAAATGTGACTCTTAATTGGATTTTTAAATTAAGTATTTTCCTTTTTTCATATTTAGATCCAGTTCAAAGTCATACAATTTGTATTATCTACCTTCATCTTCCACTGTAGGGATAACGTGGGGAAAGGTTGTCTCGCTGTATGCAGTGGCAGCAGGCCTCGCAGTGGACTGTGTCAAGCAGTCTCAGCCTGCACTGGTTCTGACCATCGTGGACTGTCTAGGGGAGTTTGTACGCAAGACTCTGGTCACTTGGCTAAAGAGGAGAGGAGGATGGGTAAATACACATTTCTGATAACACCCTCATGTATTACACTTTAGCTTTATCTATAATTCTCCATCAAAATTCAACATCCCTGCACATTGCCCTGTTCAGTAGTGGACAAGGCGGCTGTCACATGCGGCCCTCCCATCAGGAGTTATCTTTCTCCCTGGTCTCCTTGGTTGTTCTGTTATTAGTACCAGTATGGTTATGGTTATGGTACCAGTTATTGTTGGCTTACCATACTATCCCATTAAAAACCGGGCCACTCATGACTTACACAGGTTCTGTGTTTTTCACCTGGTTTTAATCAGCCACAGAACCTGTGTAATTCATGAGTGTCCAGATTAAAGGGATAATATGGTAAGCCTAGTTATGTATACATTAGGTAAAACAATACTTTCTCATATAACAATATATTTACACTTGCATGGTTGGTTTAGGACAGCAAATAGCTTACATGCCAGGAAAACTTTGCTGGTAACTCTACTCTGTCAGCCATAGAGAACACAAATATCAAAAATGTATTGGGCCTAATACATGACATCTGGTTACAGACGGTGACCATTTATCAAATGCAACTGGATTGTGTTGTCCTACCAGCCGGTGATCAGTACAACCCACGATCCCATCAGATGTGGAATATATAACCATAATTGTTCCCATATTGGGTGCCTGGAATGAAATGCAGATATTCCAGAATTACATGCGCATATTCATGTATAGAACTAAATGCACATATGCATGTCCAGAACTAAATGCGCATATTCCTGCATAGAACTAAATGCAAGATAAAATAGATATAGGCGCTGTCAAAAGCAGCTGGTTCAAAAGGAGTGTGTCAAACTCCAATATAGATACAATACTGAAAAGAAAAGGGGGGGATGAACAGCGCTAGGTATCAATAATAAATGAGTAATTCAGAGGTAAGTACCACTAACAGTAAATAATTGTATCACACTACATAGAATAAATAATCACATATTAATAATAATAATACATTTTGATAGAAGTGTTAATAACTCCCTTAATCAGTGATCTCATATGGCTTGGTTCATAGTAAATAGACATTTAATAATAAAACATCACAGCACAAAATTCATACTTAGAAAATCAAAACATATATGAAAAAATAAATAAATGAATAAATAAAGAGCAATGGTATTCTGATCCTGAGTTGATGGAAAATAGGTATTATCTCAGTCTATTGAAATCCACTGTTTCATAGAAAAATATATGATTAAAAATCAGAGTCAATGTGACAAAGTCATAAACTTATTATTATTAGCAGCATTCATATAAAGAAATGGAGTCAGATGTCGGGGCAATCCGGATGATTGTCCAGCAAATGTTATAGGTATATTACCAGCCTTTTAGAGTAGTCTATGTGACTTTATCTCCTGTTCAGGAGATGAATGGCTGAGTAAGTGGCTGAAAAGAGCTGAAAGAAATGCTGGTCCGAAACCTCCCGTTATAGTCTCCAATTCAGTGCAGTATTCCAGGGTTGGCAAACGCGTTTCGTTGTGGAAGACCCCCAGAACTTCGTCAGTAGCTTAGCGAGCGGCCTGATGAAAAAAATAAAAATACGCCCATCAGACCTGCGAGCTGCCTCCGACAGCAAGCGGGTCTGAATCAGGACCTAAATGTGCATATGTGTGTACAGAATTAAAAGAGTTGTCCTAATTTCTGCAGTGCCCACTATATGTATGCTTAGTATGATACTAGTCAACATCATCAGTGCACACTTGCAGCAGCCTATGGGCGGGATGTACTAAGGGCAGAAATGTGGCCAAACCCCCCAAAATACCATTTTTATATGTACTAAGCTGACCCGATTGGTAACCCTATCTCTAGATGGCATTACCCAATAGAAGCCTATGGGCTTCTTTTCATGTCCTGCACTGAAAGCAATACAATCGGATCCCTCCCAGTGTGCCCAGCAGCGCTCGTGTCATTCTGCGCATACGGATGCCAGAGGAACTTCTGGGTCATAAACCTGGAAGTCCCCCTATCGCACACGACAGTTCTTAACGGGAGACCTGTCCTTTATGATTTTCTAGGTACATACCGACGATATTATCGCCGGTATGTACCAGATAAGTTCTGGAATGTACAGCTTCGCGGATGCAATGCTTAGTACATCCCGCCCTGAACGCGGTCCAAAAGATTTGTAAGTGAGAACATCTTGTTAAAGCCCAGTTATGCCACTTCTGTCACAAGTGGAGATTCGACTGAAATGTGCATAAATCTGCAGCTCTGGAGCATGCATGGTGCGAAAACACGTAATACATGCTCTGCAAACAGGTGTTCACTCAGCTCTGCATCAGTATTACGTGACTAAAATAGAAAAAATATGTTCTTTCAATTAACAGAGATAAGGAGGAATTATTTATTTGTTAAAATGTTAATTTTGTAGGACATACCAAATGCAATGCTGTTAATTGTTTATTACAATACAAGCAATATAATGCTCAGTGCCATTGTTTTTTATATTGCCTCAGTCTATATATTAAAGGAATTTGAAGTATGAAACAAAACATATTGTAATTACCGATATTAGTATATGGGAAAGATTTCTGGACTGCACACCCTGAATATATATATAATGGGAGGTGCTACCTGATGAGACAAATTGCAGGCACAAAAACAGACAAATCTCAGGTGCACAACTCCAAATTATTAATAATATATAAATGCAATACAATTTTGCAATCAATAGAGGTTTTTAGCATAATCTTGGCCAAGGTTATGGGCCTACCCACCATATCCAGGTAACCTCTGTAGGGTAGGTCCCTAACATACTACGATTCAAATCCAGAGCGCAGGACACCCCCAAACTAGCCCAGCTAAGCCACCCCAGGGCACCGCCATAGTAAGAAAAGTGCAGTGTGAAAGAGTTAGGAGCAGCTACTGCTGCATATAAAGAATGAAAATAAAAAGTGAGGTACATATATAATAAACAAACAGTGAAGGGTTAAAATGTGTTATAAAAGAAAATTTTACCGATATTAGTAGCAGATGTAATCAATGAAAACAAACCTATTACTACCAATAATTTTTTTGTTATTTATATAGTGCCTTTGTCCGTAAGGGCTCAAAGCATAGATCGCATAGAAATGACTAAACTGGACAAGCTTTCTCCACTCAACCAATCACAAGCAGTTTTCCCATGATGACAGCTTGTGATTGGTTAAGAGGTATTGACCCTTCCAGTTAACTTAGGGCCTGATTCAGCAAGGATCATAATTGCAAAGCTGCATGCCGGCTATAGATATATGATGTATGCATGCAGGCTATAGATATATGATGTATGCATGCAGGCTATAGATATATGATGTATGCATGCCGGCTATAGATATATGATGTATGCACGGAGGCAGCTTTGCAATTGCGATCCTTGCTAATATGGTAATGCAGCAGGAGGCCTCACGCCTCCTGTTCATTACTTATCCGAGCTGCGTTGTCCAACGCAGCATCGGATAATCTGCATAACAGCGGCAGGCTAAGGTGACCCATGGGGTCAAGCAGCCGACTGCCGCAGTTGAAAGAGGCCAGGAAATCTCCGTCAGCCGATGGAGATCCTGGCCTCTTCCCACCCCTCAAACGACGGTGACACCCCTCCGTTTCAGGAAAACGGAGGCCATCGCCGCCCCATCCACAAACGGCAGCAGACTGTCAATTATTGCCAGTCTACTGCCAGTCTGCGAGCGGGAACGCATACCCGTCCTGCACATGCGCACAACGGATCATGCACCTGCTCAGATTCCCGAACATCGGAATTCTGCATTCAGCAGTGCACTAGCGTACACTGCTGAATCAGGCTCTCAGTTCAGTATCATTTATCTCCATAAGGAGATAAGCTAATGCAGTTTTTTATTTAGTTTCCAATTGAACTATGTTTATAATGGAAATTCCCAATTTGATTTTTTTGAGTAATAAAGTTTTATAACTTTATTTTATCTCTGTGTGTGTGGGTGTAATAGCCAATGGTGCCCTTGGGTATAGTAGTGTGGCTTCTGTTGTTTACTGGGACATGTAGTTGCAAAAGAGCTGGGACCACTGGAGTGAGATGTTTGTTACTCTTTACCATTACCCTGCCACCGTCTCATGTGTGCACGTCCTTACTGTGCTAGACTTATACAGTCCACATCTCCAGTGCCACAATTGAATGTAATGTTAACCCTAAAGACAGATGTATTTCCTATGCATCACAGTACATTTTTTACACATTAGCATCATTGGTGAAAAATTTGTATTATCTGCAAATAATTTACGTGTGAAGCCTTCTGATCCCTCTTTTATGCTGTTGATATCTGGATTTATCTGATTTTCTGGATAAAAACTCTAGACACAGAGCAAAAAGGAATTTACAACCTTGTGCGTGCCACCTAGATTCAAGACAAAGAGCCACAATTGCATGTAGTATTGGCAGTAGAAATTCCTATTGGGGACCAAATGTATGTTTCTCCTCTATAGATACATGAACTGAATTGGTATCCTCTGATAATAGGTTTGTGGAAGGTCCAAAATAAAGTAGTGGTTACATCAAGTGTGGTGTTAAGGAATTAAAGCTGTTTAGATGTTCTGACATAGCTTGATGCACAGCTGGTTAAGGAGAGATTGAGTAGCCATTCCCCTCTGTGTTTGCCTAGTAAGTCACTATTCCCCTCTGTGTCTGCCTAGTAGGTCACCATTCTCCTCTGTGTCTGCCTGGCAAGTCACCATTCTTCTCTGTGTCTGCCTGGTAAGTCACCATTCCCCTCTGTGTCTGCCTGGTAGGTCACCATTCCCCTCTGTGTCTGCCTGGGAAGTCACCATTCCCCTCTGTGTCTGCCGGGTAAGTCACCATTCCCCCCTGTGTCTGCCTGGTAAGTCACCATTCCCCTCTGTGTCTGCGTGGTAAGTCACCATTCCCCTCTGTGTCTGTCTAGTAAGTCACCATTCCCATCTGTGTCTGCCTGGTAAGTCACCATTCCCCCCTGTGTCTGCCTAGTAAGTCACCATTCCCGCCTGTGTCTGCCTGGTATGTCACCATTCCCCTCTGTGTCTGCCTGGTAAGTCACCATTCTCCTCTGTGTCTTCCTAGTAAGTCACCATTCTCCTCTGTGTCTGCCTGGTATGTCACCATTCCCCTCTGTGTCTGCCTGGTAAGTCACCATTCCCCCCTGTGTCTGCCTGGTAAGTCACCATTCCCCTCTGTGTCTGCCTAGTAAGTCACCATTCCCCTCTGTGTCTGCCTGGTAAGTCCCCATTCCCCTCTGTGTCTGTCTAGTAAGTCACCATTTCCCTCTGTGTCTGCCTGGTAAGTCACCATTCCCCCCTGTGTCTGCCTGGTAAGTCACCATTCCCCTCTGTGTCTGCCGGGTAAGTCACCATTCCTCCCTGTGTCTGCCTGGTATGTCACCATTCCCCTCTGTGTCTGCCTGGTAAGTCACCATTTCCCTCTGTGTGTGCCTAGTAAGTCACCATTCCCCCCTGTGTCTGCCTGGTAAGTCACCATGCCCCTCTGTGTCTGCCTGGGAAGTCACCATTCCCCTCTGTCTGCCTGGGAAGTCACCATTCCCCTCTGTGTCTGCCTAGTAAGTCACCATTCCCCTCTGTGTCTGCCTGGTAAATCACCATTCCTCCCTGTGTCTGCCTAGTAAGTCACCATTCCCCTCTGTGTCTGCCTAGTAAGTCACCATTCTCCTCTGTGTCTGCCGGGTAAGTCACCATTCCCCACTGTGTCTGCCTGGTATGTCACCATTCCCCTCTGTGTCTGCCTGGTAAGTCACCATTTCCCTCTGTGTGTGCCTAGTAAGTCACCATTCCCCCCTGTGTCTGCCTGGTAAGTCACCATGCCCCTCTGTGTCTGCCTGGGAAGTCACCATTCCCCTCTGTCTGCCTGGGAAGTCACCATTCCCCTCTGTCTGCCTGGGAAGTCACCATTCCCCTCTGTGTCTGCCTGGTAAATCACCATTCCTCCCTGTGTCTGCCTAGTAAGTCACCATTCCCCTCTGTGTCTGCCTGGTAAGTCACCATTCTCCTCTGTGTCTGCCTGGTAAGTCACCATTCTCCTCTGTGTCTGCCTGGGAAGTCACCATTCCCCTCTGTGTCTGCCTGGTAACTCACCATTCTCCTCTGTGTCTGCCTGGGAAGTCACCATTCCCCCCTGTGTCTGCCTAGTAAGTCACCATTCCCCTCTGTGTCTGACTGGTAAATCACCATTCCTCCCTGTGTCTGCCTAGTAAGTCACCATTCCCCTCTGTGTCTGCCTAGTAAGTCACCATTCTCCTCTGTGTCTGCCGGGTAAGTCACCATTCCCCACTGTATCTGCCTGGTATGTCACCATTCCCCTCTGTGTCTGCCTGGTAAGTCACCATTTCCCTCTGTGTGTGCCTAGTAAGTCACCATTCCCCCCTGTGTCTGCCTGGTAAGTCACCATGCCCCTCTGTGTCTGCCTGGGAAGTCACCATTCCCCTCTGTCTGCCTGGGAAGTCACCATTCCCCTCTGTGTCTGCCTGGTAAATCACCATTCCTCCCTGTGTCTGCCTAGTAAGTCACCATTCCCCTCTGTGTCTGCCTGGTAAGTCACCATTCTCCTCTGTGTCTGCCTGGTAACTCACCATTCTCCTCTGTGTCTGCCTGGGAAGTCACCATTTCCCTCTGTGTCTGCCTGGTAACTCACCATTCTCCTCTGTGTCTGCCTGGGAAGTCACCACTCCCCTCTGTGTCTGCCTGGTAGGTCACCATTCCCCTCTGTGTGTGTCTAGTAAGTCACCATTTCCCTCTGTGTGTGCCTAGTAAGTCACCATTTCACCTTCTGTGTCTGCCTGGTAACTCACTATTCCCCTCTGTGTCTGCCTGGTAAGTCACCATTCCCCTCTGTGTCTGCCTAGTAAGTCACCATTTCCCTCTGTGTCTGCCTAGTAAGTCACCATTCCCCTCTGTGTCTGCCTAGTAAGTCACCATTCTCCTCTGTGTCTGCCTGGTAAGTCACCATTCTTCTCTGTGTCTGCCTGGTAAGTCACCATTCCCCTCTGTGTCTGCCTGGTAGGTCACCATTCCCCTCTGTGTCTGCCTGGGAAGTCACCATTCCCCTCTGTGTCTGCCGGGTAAGTCACCATTCCCCCCTGTGTCTGCCTGGTAAGTCACCATTCCCCTCTGTGTCTGCGTGGTAAGTCACCATTCCCCTCTGTGTCTGTCTAGTAAGTCACCATTCCCATCTGTGTCTGCCTGGTAAGTCACCATTCCCCCCTGTGTCTGCCTAGTAAGTCACCATTCCCGCCTGTGTCTGCCTGGTATGTCACCATTCCCCTCTGTGTCTGCCTGGTAAGTCACCATTCTCCTCTGTGTCTTCCTAGTAAGTCACCATTCTCCTCTGTGTCTGCCTGGTATGTCACCATTCCCCTCTGTGTCTGCCTGGTAAGTCACCATTCCCCCCTGTGTCTGCCTGGTAAGTCACCATTCCCCTCTGTGTCTGCCTAGTAAGTCACCATTCCCCTCTGTGTCTGCCTGGTAAGTCCCCATTCCCCTCTGTGTCTGTCTAGTAAGTCACCATTTCCCTCTGTGTCTGCCTGGTAAGTCACCATTCCCCCCTGTGTCTGCCTGGTAAGTCACCATTCCCCTCTGTGTCTGCCGGGTAAGTCACCATTCCTCCCTGTGTCTGCCTGGTATGTCACCATTCCCCTCTGTGTCTGCCTGGTAAGTCACCATTTCCCTCTGTGTGTGCCTAGTAAGTCACCATTCCCCCCTGTGTCTGCCTGGTAAGTCACCATGCCCCTCTGTGTCTGCCTGGGAAGTCACCATTCCCCTCTGTCTGCCTGGGAAGTCACCATTCCCCTCTGTGTCTGCCTAGTAAGTCACCATTCCCCTCTGTGTCTGCCTGGTAAATCACCATTCCTCCCTGTGTCTGCCTAGTAAGTCACCATTCCCCTCTGTGTCTGCCTAGTAAGTCACCATTCTCCTCTGTGTCTGCCGGGTAAGTCACCATTCCCCACTGTGTCTGCCTGGTATGTCACCATTCCCCTCTGTGTCTGCCTGGTAAGTCACCATTTCCCTCTGTGTGTGCCTAGTAAGTCACCATTCCCCCCTGTGTCTGCCTGGTAAGTCACCATGCCCCTCTGTGTCTGCCTGGGAAGTCACCATTCCCCTCTGTCTGCCTGGGAAGTCACCATTCCCCTCTGTCTGCCTGGGAAGTCACCATTCCCCTCTGTGTCTGCCTGGTAAATCACCATTCCTCCCTGTGTCTGCCTAGTAAGTCACCATTCCCCTCTGTGTCTGCCTGGTAAGTCACCATTCTCCTCTGTGTCTGCCTGGTAAGTCACCATTCTCCTCTGT
The DNA here is from genome assembly GCA_031769625.1 of Taudactylus pleione. Lineage (NCBI taxonomy): Eukaryota > Metazoa > Chordata > Amphibia > Anura > Myobatrachidae > Taudactylus > Taudactylus pleione. The sequence continues at coordinate 2,370,770 of JAUIMM010000228.1, read as the reverse complement.
GTCTGCCTGGGAAGTCACCATTCCCCTCTGTGTCTGCCTGGTAACTCACCATTCTCCTCTGTGTCTGCCTGGGAAGTCACCATTCCCCCCTGTGTCTGCCTAGTAAGTCACCATTCCCCTCTGTGTCTGACTGGTAAATCACCATTCCTCCCTGTGTCTGCCTAGTAAGTCACCATTCCCCTCTGTGTCTGCCTAGTAAGTCACCATTCTCCTCTGTGTCTGCCGGGTAAGTCACCATTCCCCACTGTATCTGCCTGGTATGTCACCATTCCCCTCTGTGTCTGCCTGGTAAGTCACCATTTCCCTCTGTGTGTGCCTAGTAAGTCACCATTCCCCCCTGTGTCTGCCTGGTAAGTCACCATGCCCCTCTGTGTCTGCCTGGGAAGTCACCATTCCCCTCTGTCTGCCTGGGAAGTCACCATTCCCCTCTGTGTCTGCCTGGTAAATCACCATTCCTCCCTGTGTCTGCCTAGTAAGTCACCATTCCCCTCTGTGTCTGCCTGGTAAGTCACCATTCTCCTCTGTGTCTGCCTGGTAACTCACCATTCTCCTCTGTGTCTGCCTGGGAAGTCACCATTTCCCTCTGTGTCTGCCTGGTAACTCACCATTCTCCTCTGTGTCTGCCTGGGAAGTCACCACTCCCCTCTGTGTCTGCCTGGTAGGTCACCATTCCCCTCTGTGTGTGTCTAGTAAGTCACCATTTCCCTCTGTGTGTGCCTAGTAAGTCACCATTTCACCTTCTGTGTCTGCCTGGTAACTCACTATTCCCCTCTGTGTCTGCCTGGTAAGTCACCATTCCCCTCTGTGTCTGCCTAGTAAGTCACCATTTCCCTCTGTGTCTGCCTGGTAAGTCACCATTCCTCCCTGTGTCTGCCTAGTAAGTCACCATTCCCCTCTGTGTCTGCCTAGTAAGTCACCATTCTCCTCTGTGTCTGCCTGGTAAGTCACCATTCCCCTCTGTGTCTGCCTGGTAAGTCACCATTCCCCTCTGTGTCTGCCTGGGAAGTCACCATTCCCCCCTGTGTCTGCCTGGGAAGTCACCATTCCCCCCTGTGTCTGCCTGGGAAGTCACCATTCCCCTCTGTGTGTGCCTAGTAAGTCACCATTCCCCCCTGTGTCTGCCTGGTAACTCACCATTTCCCTCTGTGTGTGCCTAGTAAGTCACCATTCCCCCCTGTGTCTGCCTGGTAGGTCACCATTCCCCTCTGTGTCTGTCTAGTAAGTCACCATTCTCCTCTGTGTCTGCCTGGTAAGTCACCTTTCCCCTCTGTGTCTGCCTGGTATATCACCGTTACCCTCTGGGTCTCTGGGTCTGCCTAGTAAGTCACAGTCTTCATATTAACAATTACTATACAAAATCCTACACATAGGTCTAGTTCCAAACATGAGATCAACAAACATAATGTATAAAGCTTGTTCGAAGTGGTAGTGATTAACTTAATGTCCTTTTGAAAAATGCTGTTATTTAGCAGGTATGAAATCGGTCTGATAACCAGATCCTGAGATGCAGCAGTCTGGCATCCCGTACAAGTACCAAAAAGTTATGTAGATGGTTTCAGGCTCCAACAGCATTGGAAAAAATTGGGCATGTGGTAGGTTAGGCCTCCAACAATACTACAGCACAATTACTTACTGGAGCAGGAAAGTGGAAGATGCCAATGTCGGTAATGCAGTTATGCCTAGTAGGTGTAAAAAAATACTTTTGATCCTCGAGATCATGAAAAGAACAGTTATCCATAGAGTTCAACAATGAGTTGGTACAGGACTCTATACTGGTACAGAATCAGTCTATCATGAAGGACATCAGTGATTGGGCGTAAAGATCTTTTAACCAGTGTGGTAGCAGAAATATTTAAACAAAAGTGAATTACAGCTCCCTGGTAAGTATAATTACCCTCTGGCTTAATCTTAAGGCGGATCCTTAGATCTGTAAGAATCAAGGTGGAGTAACACCTCATCAGGGCTACAAGGGACCAGTTGGCTTTCAAAACGATTATTGTGCACTGTCTACCAACAGCTTGTAGATTTTTGTAAAAAATACTTCTATATGGTCTTTATGGGTTCAAAAGGATCTGTCATTTTGTGAGTAAGCAGATGTCGAGGGACAACAGAAAGGGTCTTCCAGGATATGGCTAGGCAGTGTTGTTTGAGCAATGACTGGAGGAGAGAGAAAGATAAGTATTAATCTTCTTTAATGATTGATGCAGCCGTTACCATAACAGTATGTAAATGTCGTATGGACAAGAGAGCTCTATTCAACCTGCCATGCTCCTCGGCCACCAAGCTACGCCCTTTTCTATCGTCTTCTCGCTCATTGCACTCAGATTATTGCCTCGATTGGCTCAATTTCTAGTTATCACTCTCGGCAACCTACAACTTTGACACATTCTCAGTCTGGCTCCTATTCTAGTTTTTACCTCCCACATGCAACTGTGTCTGCATCCGTACATTGCCTACCATGTTGCATGCTAATAGCACCACAGCAATTGGCAAATTGTAGTTAAATACAAATGTTCATATACAAATACTGTACTGCTGCCCTTTTTTTGCTCTGGTGATTAACTTTGTCTATCAGATACTGTCTTATATACAGTAACATAAGGCAGTAATGGGCAACAGGCAGTCCTCCAAGCCTTTACCAGTGGACCCCATCAAGTATCAATATGACAACATTTGGGGATTCAAAACAAATTGGATAAAAAAAAATTAATGGCAAATTCAGCAAATTCTGTTCAGGTATTTTCACAAGCGGCATTTAATAATAAAGAACAGTGGTTTATATTTGAGCACTGGAGTGATAGTTTCACAGGTGTCTTGATTTTTTCTGAGATGCGCATGTGCAGATCAGGTCCTGCGACGTCACTCGTAGTCGGGGCCGGCCCGAGCCTAATATTTTTGGTAAGCGAAGATACATTTTGGCGCCCCCTGGCTGAATTTGCACACGCTGAAGGTGCGTGCACCCGACAAAGGAAAGGGGTGTGGTCTCATGGGAAAAGCCATAATCAAGAGCGCCAATCATGCTGGGTACATGCCCAGTGCTCTTGGAGCTGCTGGGCATGCTCCCAGTCCCTTTCTCCAGTCAATAGATGCCGCATGCATGCGCATGTCATCTATTCACCATTTCCGCCCCCCCCATCTGGAACACTTTGTCACCAAAATAGGGATGGTTGGTAGGCATGCTAAAGGAAAGGTCTCAAAAGAAAGGTGCGTGGTCACACAATAGTATTTCCAAATCAAACGACACCACACAATAGCACAATCTTATTCACATTACACCGCACATAGTGTCCGATTCACATTACACCACATAGTAGTGTCCGTTATTTATGTTCTGACACACAGTAGTGCCCCTTTTACACAATGCTAACATTAGTGCCCCTTATACACAATGTCCACAGTAGTAGTACCCCTAATACAATGCCCACAGTAGTAGTGACCCTTGTACAATGTCTACAGCAGTAGTGGCACTTACACATAATGCCCACAGCAGTGGTACCCCTTCTGCAGTTCCCCCCCGTAGTGGTGCCCCTTCTGCAATGCCCCCATTAGTAGTGGCCCCAGTAGTAGTGCCCCTAAAAGTAATGCTCCCTGTATTGGTGCCCCTGTAAAATTGCCCCCAGTAGTAATGCCCCCTGTAAAAGTGCCCACAGTAGTTATGCCCCTGTAATAAAGCCCCAAGAAGTTAGCCTCCAGTAGTAGTGTCCCTGTAAAATAGCTCCCAGTAGTAGTGCCCCCAATAGTAATGCCCCTGTGATAATGCCCCCAGTAGTAGTGCCCCTGTAATAGTGCCCCTAGTAGCCCCTGTAATCGTGCCCCTAGTAGCCCCTGTAATAGTGCCCCCAGTAGCCCCTGTAATAGTGTCCCCAGTAGCCCCTGTAATAGTGCCCCCAGTAGCCCTTGTAATAGTGCCCCCAGTAGCCCTTGTAATAGTACCCCCAGTAGCCCTTGTAATAGTGCCCCCAGTAGCCCCTGTAATAGTGCCCCCAGTAGCCCCTGTAATAGTGCCCCCAGTAGCCCTTGTATTAGTGCCCCCCATAGCCCTTGTAATAGTGCCCCCCGTAGCCACTGTAATAGTGCCCCCCGTAGCCACTGTAATAGTGCCCCCAGTAGCCACTGTAATAGTGTCCCCAGTAGCCACTGTAATAGTGCCCCCAGTAGCCCCTGTAATAGTGACCCCAGTAGCCCCTGTAATAGTGACCCCAGTAGCCCCTGTAGTACTATCCTCTGTAAGAGTGCCGTACAACACACACACACACACACACACACACACACAAAAAAACAGAATACTTACCTGAAGCCCCTATCCTGCGTCCGCTGCTCCTCGTAACTATGGGAGAGACGTCATGACGTCTCTCACATAGTACCTGTGGGGGAAGCCTAGCCGAAGCTCAGGAGTGAGCTCCGGCTGCCGCTGCGGGCACCCACCAAATGAAGCCTCCCTGCGGCGGCCGCGGGTAGAAGGCGGGAAGGAGTGTGGCACGGAGACGGGGACTGGAAGGAGTGTGGCGGCGGGAGGGTTCCTGTATAGCTTTGGCTGCGCTGGGGATTGAGTGCCCTCTGCTGGCTGGCGCCCTACGCACATGCGTAGTCGGCAAAACGGGCAGGCCAGCCCTGCTTGTAGTGCCGCAAAAGCCGCAGCACGATTGACATGCTGATGGCATTTGGGGGCAGCAGTCCAGGAAATGGGTCCGGCCAGACCCATTTTCTAGGCGTGCCAAAGCCAGTAGATGCAGCTTCACTGGCCCGACAGCGTGATTTCACCAGACATCCTGGGAGACCTGGGGATTACTCGGAATTCCAATGTTCACGCAGTAGATTCGACCCTGCATCCTCGGATGCAGCAGCGGATCAGAGAAGGCGGCAGAAGGTGTCTATTTACACAAGACGCCTTCTGCAGCATTTGCATGTTAGCACAGTCGCTGTGTACAATAAGACTATTGCGTACAACTATGAATCAGCCACAGTGTTTGTTACAATTTAGAAGATGTTAACAAGAATGACTTCTCCAGATAAACAAGATATTTTTGAAAAACTAAAATAATCAGTGAATATTGTATTCATTCATAGTTCTAAAACGTTCATAGTTCTAAAACGATGTAAGCCAACATTGCAATCACGGTTTAATTAAAAACTGTTGTATGTTGTTTCATATTGCACTTAAGATTGTGTTTTAAAAATGTCATCATCCTGTAATTTGTATATGATAACTATTTTGTTTGTGTAATTCCACTTCCACTGTCACTAGAATCTCAGCATGCAAAGCTATCCATTCTATGCCCCGATTATGGTGTTTTCTAGTCTATTCCGACTGTATATTCTTCCCCCTATTAATCTGTTTTACTTAAGAATAAGTCCAAAGAAAGCAGATGGAAAATAGCATCACACCATATTTTAATAAGGAATTCCAAATTAAACCAACCCTTAATCTGGATTAAGAGGCCCGTGACAGTTCAAATACCAAGAATTCATTGGTAAAGCATAAGATTAAGAATACTTGGCTCCATTGAAAGCTGCACTGTTGTAGCTAGCCAAAACTTCCCTACAAGAGATCTTTATGTTGTGTTCTCAGAATATGTAAATATAGTTATAGAGGTATATAAATAATGGTATAATGTCTGAGAACTTCTTTATTTGAGTGTATTCAATTACAGACTAGTATGCCTCAACATGGGTATACACCATGCGACGGTGTGACCCAGCTATGCGGCGTCCGATGTAACTATACACCATGCGCGCTGTAAACACTGCACGATCTGGTGTACGAAAGCGCAATGTAATGTTAGATGCTGCATGTAACAGCATCTGGTCATTCATTGCATCAGCCCATCTACCGTGCAGGACAGCAGATGGGACGATGCAAAGAAGGACCGTCAGGAATGACGGATCGGGCTTACACACTATCCGATGTGTACAATATATTGTTCAGATCCAAGTCGGAACAATATATCGTCCAATACATCTATAGCATGTACCCAGCTTTAGGGGTAAATTTACTAAGATTCGAGATGGTCGAGAGTTTCAAAGTGATTTATCTCGCTGGTACTCGTCAAAACTCGGGTGATTTAAACCCTTTTTTTTTTACCAAATTTACCAACAGGTGTTTTGAGGCTAAACGAGTTTGCTGATGGTGAAGCTGAACGAGATATCTCTCCAGAGTATCTCGTTTTGCAGGAGATTAGTCACCCGAGATTGCAATGTTTTCTCTCTGCAAATCTCTCCCTAGCTAGCAGCCTGCACATATCAGTGAGATATGTGTTGGCTGCTTGTGTGTTAAGACTTGTAAAAAAGGGTTAAATGTTATTAAAAAAAAGACTAACCAGCTCCGGACTTGCCAGCCTGGCCTGGTTCTTAATTTACAGGGAAAAAAATGTGTAGGGTTCCAATGTAAATTAAGAACCAGCAACAGGCAGCAGGGACAGAGCTGGTTTTAAATATACGTAGAAAAAAAATAACGTGAGGTTCCCCGTATATTTAAAACCAGCCCTGAACCCTTTCTAGCGGGGGGCTGATGCCACAGACAGGGATGCCCTTTCACCGGGCCCCCCAGCCGCAACATCAGTCCTGACCGCTAGTCAGCCCAGGCCAGGCATCCCTGGGGAGTTGAGTATCCCTCCAATAAAGGGGTACCCCTCTCCAGGTTACCCCTGGCCTAGGCTGATAGCCCGGGGCTATCCCCGCAACCCCGGAGTGGTGGGTTGATAGTGTAGGTGTAGTGTAAAATTAGAATTAACAACATTGTCTTTACAGTGGAACTACAGATCCCAACAAGCTTCCCCCGCATGCTGGTACTTGGAGAACCACAAGTACCAGCATGCGGGGCATTAAGGGCCCATTGGTATGTGTAGTTCGCCTGTGAAGAAATGTGTAAATAAACACAACACACACTGTGAGAATAAAGTTTTATTACATAAATACAGTACATACACACACATACTTACCTGCTGCCAGATGTGCAAGTCCACTTCTCAATGTAAAGTATCCGTTCGAAATACCTGAAAAAAAAAAAGCCAATATTCACCCTTTTGTCGCTCGATGTTCTCCGCAGTAATCCTTTTAGATGGCCGGACACTCTGTAACAACATGTATCCGCATGGTGTTACAGTATCGCGAATGACTTCAGTGTCCCGGCCGCCAGCCAATCAGCGGTCGCTCATTGGCTGGGACCCAAGTGAACTTAGCAAATGAGCGGCTCCTACACGTGGGTCCCAGCCAATGAGCGTCCGCTAATGTTAGCCGCCGCTGATTCGCTGACGTCCCGGCAATAATGAGAACTCAAGCACTGAGTTCTCATTATTTTTACTGTATCAACATGCTTATGCGTGTTGATACAGAGTAGCCGGGCCCCTCTGGATTACTGCGGAGAACATCGGGGGACATAAAGGTGAGTATTGGATATTTTTTAACAGGTAATTCGTTGGGATACTTTACGTTGACAAGGGGGACGGGAACATCTGGAAACAGGTGAATATGTGTAAGTGTGTTTATGGATGCAATAAAGCTTTATTTTCACGGTGTGTTGTGTGATTTATTAACCATTTCTTTACAGGTGAACTACAGGTGGGCCCTTAATGCCCCGCATGCTGGTACTTGTGGTTCTCCAAGTACCAGCATGCGGGGGAGGCTTGCTGGGACCTGTAGTTCCACTATAAAGACAATAATGAAAATTCTAATTTATACACTACACCTAACACTATCAACCCTGGGCTATCAGCCTAGGCCAGGGGTGCCCTGGAGAGGGTGACCCCTTTATTGGGGGGTCCCCAACTCCCCAGGGATCCCTGACCTGGGCTGACTAACGGTCAGGGCTGATGCTGTGGCGCCCAGTGAAAGGGCACCCCTGGCTGTGGCATCAGTCCCCCGTTAGAAAGTGTCCAGGGCTGGTTTTAAATATACGGGGTACCTCACGCCAATTTTTTTTCTCCATATATTTAAAACCAGCTCTGTCCCTGGGGCTGGATCTTAAATTACAGTGGAACACATTTTGTTCCCTGTAATGTTAAGAACCAGGACTAGTTGCCATGTCCGGGGCTGGTTAGTGTATTTTGGGGGGGACCTCACATCATTTTTTTTTTTTCAAAGTAATCCTATTTTATCCATTTACAGAAATAAACATACACAAATCACAATGAGTTTTTGCTCCTATATCACCCGAGCTTGTCATACCGATTTTTGGTGAATTTGAGAGATGTAGGTTTTAGGTGAAAAGTACTTCCGATTTGGCCTGATGGTGATTTGATTCGAGATTGCTATCTCACCCGAGTTTTATGAGTGAGATGAGAGAAATCTCTCTCTAACTCACCCAACTTTACCTTTAGTAAATTTGCAAGCAGGAAAAAAATGAATAAATTCTTAGTAAATTTACCCCTTAGAGTCTCCACAACTATCTTCCCTTTTTGTATAATGTAGTGGATTCATATTAAAAAACAAACAAAAGCTAATACCCAAATAAACAAAAATAGTCTTAATAATCTAAATATTCGAAAAATCACATTGTTTGCTGACTAGCAGTTGAGAATTTGCCTGTCTGTAGATTTCTATGTATCTAAGAAGAAATTTTTTATAGGCTTACCTATCCCACCCATCATTCCAGTGGCTACCATGTAGTAATTGTAATACAGTCCCCACTGGTGGCTAGTATACAAAAGCAGAACCCCTTCTGGTGGATATTATATAAAAGTCCTCAATCTACTGGGTTTTAAAGTGGACATAAATCTGGTGACTAGTTCTCCAATCTGGTGGCTAGTGCATGGCTGGGACTTTCATCTGGTCCACTCACAGTTTCGGAACTGCTCCATATATCTCTATACCCTCATATAGCTGGTCATGTGTGATCACTGTGTATGAGGAAAAAATATTGACTGGTGTAATCAGAATATAACAAGATGGGATTTTAATATGATGGCTATTTTTCTCATTTGATTTACAGACGGATGTAACAAAATGCGTTGTCACCTCTGAACCCGGCCTCCGGTCACATTGGTTGGTCTCCAGCGTATGCAACTTAGGTCACTTCTTGAAGGCATTAATATTTTTCCTGCTTCGAGAGCGATAACCTCTTGCAATAGTTATCTGTTCCTGAAGCATTTGCAGCTTGGACAAGTCATTTACTGCCAGGTAATGCCTCACCTTCGCTTCCCATGTCCTGCTGACCACTGTTCTCCTGAGAACCCATCATGGAATATTGTGATACGTGAATGGAACTTTGGCTCTGGTTCTGACTTATAAGAAACAGCAGATGGTTTTGTGCGATTTCCCTGGTCTCAGAGCAATTCCTACAGACTTTAAAGATTCATCAGATTTCAGCCATTTGTACTGTAACTGGACCAGCATGTGTGGACATATTCAGTGTAAATAGTTGAGACTAGGCTGAGTTACTGTTAAATATACTACACCAGTATTATAGAAGCAAAAGAGTGCACATTAAAGATATATAAACCGGTTTTCTGTTACATATCATTTCTTTGTAATAGTCTCTTTTGTAAATGTATAATCAACAGCGACGGCTCCTTCTGTTAAAATTTGAAGAGGGCTGCCACTGCATGGGATTCTTCATGATGATGTCACTCAGACGAACGTCAGATTTCGTCCGTTGCCAGTATGCCCATCAATTTTCATGCATGCGCAGTCACACTAAAACAGCTTCTAGAGACTGCATAATCTGAAGCACTTTAAGTTAAGGATGGACATCGGAGAAGCCGATGGTTAGCAACAATCGATGTTTCCTATTCGATGTAACTACTTTTCCCATCGAATAGCGGAAATTGAATGGTTGTCAGCCATCGGATTCAGCTTTCCGATGCTCATCCGAGGGCTGGCTGTGGGGAGAGCACACACCACTGCTCTGTTATGCAGCAGAATAGATGCCGTGCGCATGCCATGAAGACCTCCTAAGTCTATATGGAGTATGAAGACCACGGAGGGCCTGTGGTTTAGGGTTAGCCATAGAAGAGAGCAAATGGGAAGTGTCTGTCACTGAAATCTCCATGTTCACCCAAACTCTGGTGCCCATGGAGTGGGGCAGCCTAGGTGATTTAGGAAATTGGGGATACTCATATCACCAACTAAAGATCTCTAGAGAACATGAGCTTGGATGCGTGGCTTTTTAACAGACCAAATTAATTACATCACTAGTTGAAGTGAGGAAAGGACCAGGGAGAAGACTCTTTTATTGGTGGAGTATGGAAAAGGTAGAGTAAATGTGTGAGGACAGTCATACAGGTTGAGTCTCTCCCATATCCAAATATTCCGAAATACGGAATAATTTTGGCATGACTGAGATAGTAAAACCTTTGCTTTTTGATGGTTCAATGTACACAAACTTTGTCTAAAGCACAAATTATTAAAAATATTGTATAAAATTACCTTCAGGCTGTGTATATAAGGTGTATATGAAACATAAATTAATTTAATTTCTGTACACAAACTTTGCTTGAGACACAAAATTATTGAAAATATTGTATATAATTACCTGCAGGCTGTGTGTATAAGGTGTATATAACACATAAATGCATTCTGTGTGTATATTGGGGTCCCATTCCCAAGATCTCTCATTATGATATGCAAATATTCCAAAATACGGAATATTCCGTTATCCAAAATACCCCTGGTCCCAAGCATTTTGGATATGGGAGACTCAACCTGTAATCAAAAGTAATGCAATCAATTCATGAATCATATAATTGGTTTTTCCAGGATTTAGGTCAGTCTTATTTTACGGGAGGATGGGGTAATATTTGTCATGAAAAGGTTACTGATCAAGTTGGGTAAAATAATCCCTAAGTATTGGATTTGAGAGCTATGCTTGTTAAAGGGGAAATTAAGTTTAAGTATTGAGGGGATAGAAAAGTCTAAACCTTTAGTTTGGGCTACATTTATTTTGAAGTTAGAAAGAACCAAGAAAGGATGAATTTTGTGGAGCAAAGTCAAAGGGGCGCATTATGGTTAGCAAAATGTCCACAAAGAGAGCACTTTTATGGCTGCCCGAAGTCATCTGTATACCAGCTATATCAGGATTTGACATAATTTTAGAGGCAGAGTTCTATTGTAAGAGCAAATATAAGAGGGTAAAGGGGGCATTCTTGTCTAGATCCATTTGCCACAGAGAGGGGAGAAAGTGTACCCATCACTAGGGCTGAGGCCAAGGGATTTGTCTTGAAAACCATAGGAGGCAAGAGCTCTCTACATAAAGGACCATAATATTTTTTTATTATACATACACAAAAACAATGTGTGCAGGACTAAACTGTGCCGACAGCAATATTCACATTTCTTTAAGAAATGGCAAAAATGGAGAAAGAAAGAGGTGGGGGAATTGCTTAGGAGTATGGAAGGGGTACTCAGGGCTTTGTGAAGATGTAAGCTCAGCTTTGGTATTGACAAGAAAGAAAAGAACATAAAACCTTCCTAAACCAACAAGTTGAGCTACTAGGTAGCGTGCCATCCACCCCATCGGTGAGAGTATTAGACAGATTGCTGAGAATGCAGAGTAGAGGGTAGAATTACTGAAGCCTTTAAAACACAAAAGTGGTGGTGTTGCCCATAGCAACCAATCAGATTATGTCTATCATTTTCTAAAATGCAATAGAGAAATTATAGACATCTCAATTCGCGAGCTTTGGACCAGCAGCGGCTAGCACAGCGGCCATACTGAGCTTCTGCGCAGAAGCTCATTCAGTTTACATGTAAAATGGCTGCAGGAGGGCTGCTGCGCATGCAGTCTCAGCTACTCCAAACCATGAGCTTTGCGGAGCTCGTGAGTCACACCTCACGGCTCCGCCTCCAGAACGCACCCCCCAGGTCCAGCAAGAAGCTAGAAAAAAAACAAGCAGGGGGGCCACGGCTGCATGGCCCGGACTAAGAATTTTAAGTCAGCTTAAAGAGGGGTACTGTGCTTGGAAAAGGGTACTGGATGAGGCCGGGGTGCTGTGCTGGGAAAGGTGTGTTGGATGAGGTCAGGGGTGTTGTGCTGGATGTAGCCAGGGCTGTTTTGCCGAGAGAGGGGTGCTGTGCTGGGAAAGGTGTGCTGGATGAGGCCAGGGCTGCTGTTTTTCCGAGAGGGGTGCTGGATGAGTGGTGCTATGCTGGGAAAGGGGTGCTGGGTGAAGCCAGGGGTGCTGTTCTGGGAGATGGGTGCTCTGTTGGGAGAGGGGTGCTGTGCTGAGAGGCGGGCAGTGAAGGGGACAGTATGTGGTGCTGTGAGGAGGGTCACAGTGAGTGCTGTAAAGTGGGCAGTATAGATATACAGCTATATATATATATATATATATATATATATATAGCTGTATATGTTTATAGAGTATAATGGAGAGAGAGAGATAGACAAATGTAGTGGATATTAATGTTAAATTGGGGACGATTTTGTGTCCTCCTCCAGACTCCTGAAGGAAGAAAGAGGAGCAGGAAAGAAAAGGAGGAACACCTAAGAGGTAAGTTAAAGTTGAGTGTCATAATTGAAGATGTGGGAGTGTGTCTTTAGACACTTACGAGACACTATTTTGGGGGCTTAAGGACACTACTGTGGCCTATACAACCCTAGAGAAAGAATATGTGGCACTACAGTGTGGGCATATGCAGTACAGACCATAAAATGGGGCATCAAAGTGTGGTATAACCATACTTGCCTACTCTAGGGGGTGATCTCTCTGACTCCGGTAAGTTTTTGTGTTTCTTTAACAATAAAAAAATAAGTCAAACACTAAGCTTGGTGGTGGGATTATCTGCTAGGGAGCACCAGCCAAATCTTGCCTAGGGCACCAAATTGGTTAGGGCTGGCTCTGTGCAACACCACCACTTGTCTGTTGGCTTAAGTAAATCTACCCCTAGGGTCTTTTTCAAAATACATATTTCTATATTACAAATGAAAGGAACTGGAAACACTAACTGGTATTAAATAGCTGTATGCTATGACAAATAGTGTTAGCTATCGCTTTTCTTTAACAAGCCTTATTGGTATATGTATGAATGCAAATGAAAATAAGTCAGTGGGGAGCATTTCTGTAAGTAGTGTGTAAAGTAAATCAAACTCAATAATTACTTTTCTCCTCAATTTTCCTATGCCCTGTTGTTACTTCTCCAACAAACAAAAATACATATGATTTCAGCACTTAATGAAAATGTGGTGGATAATAAAATAATGGCATATGCAGGCAATTGTAACCTTTGCATGCACATAATACTTTAGCCTGTGTTATTTAAATAATTTGGGCCTCAGCCAGAAGAGATCAGGAAGAGATCAGAAATCCCACCACATTCTAAAGAGCTTGCCACAATCACATGACCTTGGTGTATGTCACTCGGAGCTAATGGAATTCTTAAAGTAATATCAACGTTCCACCGCATCGAGAACCTCCTTCTGCAGAGGAGAACCAGCCGAAGCGGTCAGCAGTGCAGTGGAAAACAATGTTGATGTTATAAACAAACCCAAAATTAGAGATTGTTTTGGGATAGTTGCTGTTTTTTTAACTCTCACTCTGACTTTCTGGGCCAAAACCACAGAGACATTTAAATGCTTTAGAAACTAGATAAGCAAGTCATACCAGTACAGCTAATCTGCAACCCGTGGATGTGTGTTGATACGGTTTTCTCAGTAAGTTTCTTACTATGGGTCTCCTTATATTAAGTGTTGAATAATTGCTTAGGATATTTTGCTTATTATTTGTAGATATAGTTACCGGCAGTTAATTGGAGTTCAACTAATTACTTCAAAGTTTTCCTTGAATGTTACTGAGGTACCTCTGGCGATACGCAAGCTACAGTATAAGATAGAAAGTAACTTGTATTTAATATGGTGTAGGTCAGTGGTTCACAAACTTTCTTGAATCACGGCGCCCTAGAGGATCATCATATGTTTCATGGCACCCCTAGGCCAAAAGTTTCTTAATTGAATAATGTTGTCTTAATTTCTCATTAAGTAAATTGTGCTTACCTATCATGCTTAGGTTCAGTTGTTGTTTATCATATTTTATGATAGGCAAAACCAGTGCTGGCGGCTGCCTATCACATTAACCATAAATAATTTAATTTGACCCTGGACTTTCAAACCGTGGCCCCCCTGCAATAGCCCTGTGGCTCCCCAGGGTGCCACGACATCGTTTGGGAACCACTGTTGTAGGTATTAAAGAGCACTTGTACTCTCAATGTTAGCACATATACCTTATTGATAGAAACAGTAGGAAAAGGGATGACATTGCACAGGCAGATAAATTTATTTCATGTATTAAAGCCACTATTCCATGCTATATAAGGGGAAATGAAGACATATAGGGCAGTGGCGGTGCTCACTTGAGTTAGATACAATGTCAAGAAACGGGGTAAGAGAAGGAGAACTCTGTTTTGTGAGCACTCTATGGGCTATATTCAATTAGCCGCGAAAAGTCGGAAAGGTTTCGCCTGCCGCACTTTGACTACAACGCGTGTTTTGGCCGTGGAAACTTATCAGGCTCATCCCCGCTATTCGCCGTATTCAATTCCAAAGGACGCGAAAACACATCCCTGCGAAACACAAACAGGTGAAAAGTGCTGTCAAAAATGGGGAAATCAGCCTGACACCCCCCAAAAGATGCACTAACATTGGGGATCGATATAGATGTCCCCGAATAGCTCTACTGAAGCTATTTAGGGTACTTAAGTACTGTCAATTGGCAGCTTCTTTGCACAAGTGGAGAAAATAAGTAGTCCTGTCAAATTTGGAGTACTTGAAATGGGTGCAAGCATGGTTTAAAATCGCAAAGTGAAATTTTAAAAAACGCACCTTCAGCAAGCACCTGCAATCCAAAAAACACCTCCCCCATACTTGCAGACCCCAAAAAAGTCTATTTAGCTAGTTTAAAAGTTTGTACCCCCACTTTGCACTTTTTCAAAGTAATTTTTTGGGGTGTTCCTCAATTTTTTTTTAGGGATTTTTTTTTTACGCAGTTATGCTTTGGGGGGCTGTCCCAAGGGTGCTGAGTGGTTTCCCCATCTTTAAACCCCAAAACCGCAATTCTACACTTTTTATCACCACCTATTCATAGGCAAATATTTTTCGCCTATTACATTGCATTGCGTTTTCGCGTACGCGAAAACTATTTGGAATTGAAAACTGTGAAAAGTTTCCACCTGGCGAAATGACTTCATCCGCAATTTTTTTTGCGAAAAACGGCTTTTCGCGTCTAATTGAATACGGCCCTAAGTTTTACAGAATAATTATCTAAAATTTAACCTTTATTATATATTCTAAAATCTGCTAATACTGTGCAATCCTGAAATTATGTACTTTTTTACTATTTAATTGATTTGTACTGTTTCTTCCACTTTGCCTGCCTTTTTTGGGGTCGGCTGTTATATGTCTTAGTATTTATCTACAGTATGAGCTAGGACATATGCAAGATGTCACAGGTATATTAATGCACCCTATGTATATCTATTGAAAATTTGCACCGTACTCATATATTAAGGTTGGAAGCAAGTGCCAAGTTGTATGCTTTAGGTTGGCATATCCTGCACCTGGACACTTTATCCATGACTATTGTTTCTTTATCTCTATTAACTGCAATCAATCGCATTTGAGTAGTTCTCTCATTGAGTGTCCTATGCATTAAGAATGACACCCAACAGCAGAAACGAAATGTGAGCAATGTCCCTGTTTTGTTTCCAAGGGCAAACTGTTCTCCAGTTATCTCTCACTCCTCACAAATAGCATTGAGCACAGATGAGGAGCAGTAGAATGAGGAGTGGCAGCTCTATGCCCTGACCTCACTTATTATCTGCACCCACAACTTTATGTAATATGATGACATGATGGGTACAGTCTAATGCATTGTGATATAACAATCTTCAAATAGCAATGAGTAAATAGATGTGATCTAATATTTCGTCATAGAAGGAGCAGATAGATTAATCTCCACTTTCACGATCACTCTAATTTCAGTTAATGTGATTGTCATTTCAAACCAAAAAACTACCTTCAGTGATATTTCATTGAATTTATTTTTGATGTGTTTTTGTATGTCTTACAAATACAAATGTGAATATATGTGTCGATTGGGTGTTATGTGGGCACCCATGCTAATTAATTTTTTAGAATATATCTTATATCTATAACTCTAAAGCTGGCCATACACTATACAATTTTCTGTCAGATATCTGTCCAATCTGGCTGGTTGGAATAAAAACCTGGTAATGTATGGGAGCCAATGATATTCGTCCATTTGCTCACAAACACTGGAAAATAGCCAAAAATGGTTGTTCAGACAAATTGGTTAAAACACACACATTTTACCAATTTGAACAATTTTTTTTGTCCTTTTTTCAGTGTTTAAAACAATATGATGGACTGTCATTTGCTCCCATACATAACCAGGTTTTCATTCCAACCAGCCAGATTGGACAGATATCTGACAGAAAACTGTATAGTGGATGGCCAGCTTAAGAGTGCTCACAAAACAGAGTTCTCCTTCTTTCCCCCGTTTCTTGACCGTATTGATAGAACAAAGCTATACAACTTTGACACTCCATTTTTGGAACTTCCTGTAACAAGCATGCAAAATAGCAGTTGTGCTTAGGTCCCTGAAATGAGAGCATTTTGAACCAATCAGAAGCCTGCCTTAAAAGCTGGAAACTTCCTGCCATTTGAGGATTTTACAGGACATTTATTATGCATAGGATGCTCACACTTCATAAGAGATAGTATATACGACACTCAAAACCTCATTACTACTCACCAACATGTATACCACCCGGATGTCTAACTTCATGCACAACGGAGAGTTTAGACCATAGGTTCTCAAACTCGGTCCTCTGGACAGGACTCCAAACAGTTTATGCTTTCCAGGTCTCCTCACAGAATCACAGGTGAAATAATTAGCTCCACCTGTGGATCTTTAAAATGTGGCAGTGAGTAATGACTACACCTGGGCACCCGCTAGGTGAGCTGGAAACATGGACTGTTTAGGGCCCTGAATGAAGAGTTTTAAAACCACTGGTTTAAACAAAACTATAATGCTGAAACAAAGTGGATGTAAAATAAGTAAACATATAAGTTGTCTTATATGTTTAACAGGTATATTACTGTGTGTGACAGGTCTGCTTTAAAAATATATGTTACATATTTCATGGTTGAAAATAAATTATTTTCTGAAAATAGAGTTACACATATTATAGAAAAAGTGGGACAAATAATTTATAATGCAAAAACTGAGAGGTAAAGTAATTAAAAATGCTTTTAAGCCGACGAACGATTTATCATTCCATCCATCAGGCGGTGCGTACATCAGACCCCCCAACATGAACCCTTCCACTAGGTACAAAATGCTCTGCTCCTGGACTTCCCTCTTAATTTATGATTGCAGTCACCTGTGTTGAACTGATTAATTGATGTGAAGGGTGTTTCAGCACAGGTGACGGCAATAATCAATTAAGTGAAGTCCGGGGACGGAGGACTGGTAGAAGAGGTCACGTTGGGGGGTATGCGTACACACATTATATCTGTGAAAGACATCTTTCACAGATATGTTGCAGCGGCCGTGCTGCACGGCAGATGTGATATCTGAAAGATATATCCATCACATCTGCTTGTGTGTACACACGACCGGACAAGCCATATGATGGCCACAGGAACCAGCGATAATGACATCACAGCTGGTTCTTCTTACCAGACATATAGGGTGGCCGATTGGTAAGTGTGTACCATACCTGCCGACTTTGTGGCTGCTCCTTCCGGGAGGCAGCAGCCAGATCGGCAGGACGAGGGGGACGTGGCCGGGACAAGGGGGAGTGGCCAGGTGGGTGACAGGCACTTGTGGGCATGGCGGGGCCAAATGATTGCATCTGTTTGGCCCCACCCCCGCTACACAATGCCAATAATATAGGCATTGTGAAGCAGGGAGCGGAACGCGTCACCAGCCCCCCCAGCTGCGGGGGTTGCAGGGGTTATTGCGGGGCATAGGAGGAATGGGCGGCAGCTGGGAGGATTGCCTGCCTTCCCAGGAAGTCGGGAGCGGCACCCGATTTTCGGGAGGCTCCCGACCAAATAGGGAGGGTAGGCAAGTATGGTGTGTACGCACAAGTTCGTTTGTGCATAACCTTGCCAAATTGTTCGATGGGTCGCCCGATCTAACGATTTGTCGCTCATGTGTGTACTCTACATTACTCCATTTCGAGGTATTTCTAGTTTTATATTTTCAGTTGTCTGGTTCAATTATATTTTTGTTTACAACATGTCATTCTTGTTTAACATTTTCCACATGTTAATTCTATTATCAATCTCTACTGCATATACATTTTAATTCTGTAGAATTTGTGAGTTAACGCTGAAATATTTATAATACACACAACAGCACAATTGATTTTAAAATGATTTGGCCTTAGAGCAAATGTCACTTGGTTGGCCGTGAAAGAAGACATTAGGAACACAAAAGCCCATTTCCAAATACACCTGCCAATCCTGTATCATGGAATGGTAAATGGCAATGGATGAACTAAGGCTGGGTACACCCTTACAGATATATCTGCAGATCGACTGATCTGCAGATGATGGTTGTTCATACACACTAAACAACCATCATCTGTCCGGGACCCATGGCTAGATATATCTGCTGTCCGCTTTCGAACTACGTCTATATTATTGGAAATAACACAGGGTGACCTATCAAATTAATTGTGCACACCCATATACGAAGGGAAATAAGGAAAAGATGTTCCACTGATCCATAGACAATATAAAGACATACAGCCATGGCCAAAAGTTTTGAGAATGACACAAGTATTGGTTTTCACAAAGTTTGCTGCTTCAGTGTTTTTAGACCTGTTTGTCAGATGTTACTATGGTATACTGAAGTATAATTACAAGCATTTCATAAGTGTCAAAGGCTTTTATTGACAATTACACTAAGTTTATGCAAAGAGTCAATATTTGCAGCGTTGACAATTATTTTTCAAGACCTCTGCAATTCGCGCCTGGCATGCGGTCAATCAACTTCTGGGCCACATACTGACTGATGGCCGCCCATTCTTGCCTAATCAATGCTTGGAGTTTGTCAGAATTTGTGGGTTTTTGTTTTTCCACCCACCTCTTGAGGATTTATCACAAGTTCTCAATGGGATTACGGTCTGGGGAGTTTCCTGGCCACGGACTCAAAATTTCGATGTTTTGTTCCCCGAGCCACTTAGTTATCACTTTTGCCTTATGGCAAGGTGCTCCATCATGCTGGAAAATACATTGTTCGTCACCAAACTGCTCTTGGATGTTTTGGAGAAGTTGCTCTTGGAGGACGTTTTGGTACCATTCTTTATTCATGGCTGTGTTCTTAGGCAAAACTGTGAGTGATCCCACTCCCTTGGCTGAGAAGCAACCCCACACATGAATGGTCTCAGGATGCTTTTACTGTTGGCAAAGAAGGGTCAACACTGCAAATATTGACTCTTTGCATAAACTTAATGTAATTGTCAATAAAAGCCTTTGACACTTATGAAATGCTTGTAATTATACTTCAGTATACCATAGTAACATCTGACAAAAAGGTCTAAAAACACTGAAGCAGCAAACTTTGTGAAAACCAATACTTGTGTCATTCTCAAAACTTTTGGCCATGGCTGTACTACACTATAATAAATTTTTTGTTTGTCTATATCTTTTATATATATCTACAAACGTTGGAGAGAAATATTAAGGACTTAAAGAAGATTTGTTGATCTCGGAGACTGAAGAATCTACTTTTACCATTGGATTCAGCTAAGCTTTGTATTTTATATCTAATTTGATCATTAATACTTCCGAACAGTGGAGCAATTAATCCTATTAGGGGTATTCAATATGGAGCGAAAACGCCGTTTCTGCGAGGTTTTCGTTCGGATGGCGTAATTTTCGCCGCTTTTACTTTTACACCGTATTCAATTTGAAAACTTTTCACGGCTGCAAAAAGTATATTGCATTCGACCCTGCGAAAAAGTATCACCAAGGAATGGGTGGCGAAAAAAAGTGCAGAATTGGGGTTTTGGGGTGCAACATTTTGGAAACCACCCTGCAACCTTCAGATAGTCCCCCAAAGGTAAACTGTGTAAATTTAAAAAAAAAAATACCTTAGAAGACCCCAAAAAAAGCACTTTCATTTTGGGGGCGAAAAAAAAATTGGGGGGTGCAAAGTTAAAAACTAGCGAACTACAATCTAGGGGGGTCCCCAAGTATGCCCCAGGTGTTTTTTTCATCTCAGGTGTTTGCGGCAGGTGGATTTTTCACGTTTTTTAAAACTTCACTTTAGCAACTTTTAAATATGCTCACACCCATTTTCAAGTACCCAAAATTTGCTGGGGCTACTTATTTTCTGCAAAAAAACATTCTAAATACTATTCTTCACCACCTTCCCAAATCCACAAAATAGCAGCTATTGAGCCCGTTTAAAGATCCCAAAAACCTTAAGCAGGGCTACTCGGGGGTATCCAGAGTGATCCCCCATGTCAGAGCATCTTTTTGGGGTTGTTAGGGTCATTTTGCCAAAAATCAGCGAAGTTTTCGCTCATTTCACATTCGCCGTGTGCCGTTTTCGACAATTTCATATTGAATACAGGTATAATCGGGGGCGTGCCCGATACTTTTTCGCCGGCAAAAGCTCCGATGTGCGGCGAAAATTTCGACCCGCATAGACGGCGAAGTTTACGTTTCCTATTGAATACCCCTGTATGTGTCTATAATATTATACGTCATATGTATCTTGTTCGTAAGACATTATCTAAATTTGACCGCATACGGACCAGATGGTTGGAGTCCAGTTACGAAACCTCAAGCCTCTTTTTGTAACATGCTACATATATTTGTTTGTTTTTTCCTTGCTTGTTTTGAGATCTGTGATTAGGAGATATTATGGGGTCAATCCAATTATGTGCGAATTACAAGGTGCGAGTTGCTGATTTCTCTGCGAATTCGCTTTGCAATCAAATTAGCAACCAGTCAGAGTAAATTTGCAATTTTCCATTTCTTTATTCTAAGGTTAACATGTCAGGACACCGTGCTGAACCCCTTGGACACCCCCCTAATGACAAATTAGGTAATTTTAAGTTTCCAATTAGCTTAATTAGTCCAATAATTACATATCATTTTTTTGGGAGTTAAAAAAAAAAATGGCCTCAAATTAGCCCAAAATCTACTTTTTCGTTAGTTTAGGCACCCCAAATTTAATTACAGTATGTTTTTTTACATTTTTCAAAGTGGCCTCAAAGTACATAAAAAAAAAAAAAAAAATTTTTTTTTTTTTTTGCATTTTTCATTTAATTCGTTAGATATTAAACGAAAAAAGTTTGCCATTTATAATTAAAAAAAAAGAAAATAAGCACAAATCTGTACTTTCCTTATGCCCACAAACAGCCTTCTATACGGCCATGCTAACGAAACTATACATTTTGGGAGGTGCAGAATGGTCTCCTCACTCTTTCATGCACTTCTCTAACATGACATTTGACAGTCAATTCACAAACCTCCGCTGTGAGTACCGTGATTAGGCATTTTTAATTGAATTGGAGAATTCTCGGGTGCGCACATTCGTACAAAGTCTGCGAGTTTCATGAAACAAACTAGCTACTCACAATTCACACCTATTTGGATTGACCCCTATGAGTGTGGGACTCATTTCCTTATTTTGTTTTCATATCTTAATATGTGTGTTGTACTCCGTTTATTTCTTTCTTTCTTAATGCAATATGAAAATTGATTTGTGTTTATTTGACGTACCAACAGCGCGTTTGCTTTTTATATTGTGCTTGATTGCTCAGTGACTCGCTGCTACACTTGCGTCAACATCTGCACATCTGTTCAACTGTATTTTGTATAATGCTATGGGTCCTGCAGTACCCTTGTTTTTGCATAGTTGTACTGTTGGTTTGTATGTCATTGGTTGTCCAATAAAAAATACTTTATCCAAAAAGGCTGAGCAGGACCCTAGTGGGTTACTGGTGTCTGCAAGGGGTTATACAGGAAATAAGCACTGTTGGCAATGTGAGATGGTGGGTCACTACTACATGGGTGGTGGTACGTTGAGACTGATGATGGAATGTTAATTATTTTGACAATTATTGGTTATATGCAGCCAAGGTGGCACATTGGTTAGCAAGGGCATTTGCATAGGTTTCCCCTTACTGCTCCTGTTTCCTACTGTAGTATAAAACTGTGCTGCACAACAGGGGTACAAGTGGAGAATGGGACAAAAGTAAGAGAGTTATTATCATTTGTATATTACAAAATAAAATCAAGCTGTGAATGCCATTGGTGAGTTCAAATTTTCTTTAGACAGATTTAAAAAAAACAAAAGATACATTAACCACTTAAGTGTTAATTTTGAGTCGGACGCAGGTGGCAATAAGGACGGATGAATGCCTATTGTGCATGTGCTAAAAAAATCGGCGACCATGATCATAGTTTGCTAGTGCATATGGATTTATCCGCCCTTCGATGTTCCACGCTATCCATGAAATGGGCGTTTCTGGATACTACTCCTAGTAGGAGTGTCATACAAGTGTTGTGGGCATGTAGGCTGACTTTCATGCTTGATCGTAGCGTGCCGACGGAGATGGGATGCCTGTTTCAGGCGGATCTTGTCCAACCGGCAAGGAGTGGGTGCAAGTCCAGATACTAATGATGCCGGTTGCAGATGGAAAAACAGTGGGCGGGATAGGCTTCCAAATGCATTCGCCTGCATTTTCTCCATACACGGGTGGATTCTCGCATTAGCATAAGCGAGTGAGCAGGCTGCCACGACCATTCAGAAAAGTGGCAGCAGAACCAATCAGAATCTGACCTGTTTTTTTTAACAGTTTTCAGATGGGTTGTTAGTTATTGTTGTTACACACTATGTGAAAACATGAGGCATTGATGGAGTTACATAATGTACCTTGCAGAAAATAATACGCTTAAGAAGGGTATAATAGGATTAATAATTGTACCCGCACATTAGCAAATATACCCCTTAGTACATGAATTCCCGGAAATATAAATAATTTTAAAAGGGTACTCTAGAGCTATCAGCAGTGTGAATTTAATAATGGCATGTGACCAGTAAAGACATTAGTTCCATAACTCAGACACAAACTGTTACAATGTCACTTTCTTGTATGTGACGTGTAAATGCGGAGCCATCGTCTGTGTGCTAGTTGCCATGGAGACAGTCTGCTCCAGCTTCCCTTCAGAGGTGAGACGGAAGATGCGGGAGATCTGTATCGGGAAAGACAAGGATTACTATTGGAACCCTATTAAAGTAGAGCTGAAAATATATATATCAACTAACTATGAATTGCTGCCCTAATGCAATTACAGCCCTAAATCCTCAGTGAAATCAGAATGTGGGAAATAATTATTTGTCCCAACATCTAATATCTCATTTGGAGAAACAAGCAACACATACTGTTGGTGGCACCTTTTACTACCTCAGCCTAAAATGTGACATGTGCAAGTTTGGCTGGCCAATTTGGTAACTTTCTTTTAGGAAATTGCCCAGCCAGCCATTGTCCTGTGTACAGTCCGAACCAACATTTTTTTCAGCAGAATGGAATAAAAGGGTCAGCATACAGCCTCTACTGGTGTGTATGTGGCCATCAGCTGTAATGCTGGTGATGGGGACACTGTGACCCAGCTACTGAGCCTGGAGCCTGAATAGCCAGATCTGTGCTATTTGGCTACATATTCACACAAATTTGGCTGTTTACCAATTGAGGAGAATGACTATATATATACTATAGAGAGAGCTATGGTAAAACTTACCCTTGTTAATGCTCTTTCTTCGAAGTCCATAGGGTCCACAGGGAGACAATTGGGTGTAGGTGGTGGATAGGAAGACCGACACCAAACAGTTAAGCATTTGCAATCCCAGAATTCTCCGGTCCTTCCCCCCCTATATCCCACTCCCAAGGCAATCAGTTTGTCAACAAGCCCAAGGCAGGAGCAGGAGAGGAGAGAAGGAAGACTGGTACACAGAAGAATCACTCTCTCACACGACGGAGAAGGAGACCGGTGACCAAGAAACGTAACCCACAGAAGCCAGGTGCGTCAGGGCGGATGCCCTGTGGACCCTATGGACTTTGAAGAAAGAGAGCTAACAAAGGTAAGTTTTACCATAACTCTCCTTTTCTTCTTTAGGGTCCATAGGGCTCCACAAGGAGACCATGGGGATGTCCCAAAACAGTTGTTCAAGGGCGGGGACGCTCCTGAGCCGAAGAAAGAATCCTGAGAGGCAAATGCATCAAAGACATGGAATCTAAGAAAGGTGTGGACAGAAGACCACTTGGCTGCCTTGCAGAGTTGTTCAGCAGACGTGCCACGGCGGGCTGCCCACGAGGGGCCCACAGAGCGAGTAGAATGAGCAGATACTATAGCCGGCACTGGAAGGCCAATCTGCGTGTAAGCCTGTGAGATAGTCATGCAAAGCCATCTGGCCAGAGTCTGTTTGTTAGCTGGCCATCCCTTCTTGTGGAATCCATATAGGACAAAGAGGGAGTCCAATTTCCTGATGGAAATTGGACTCCCGAGAGGTCTGGTGATTGAAAGGCCGGAACCACAATTTCCTCATTAAGCTGGAAACGAGAGACCACCTTGGGAAGGAAGCAGCGTTGCATAAAAATCTAATTTTTTTTATATAAAAAAAAAAAATTGGATTTATCTGATTTAAATCGGATATTTTATTAAAAAAGTTTTTGTTTTTTTAAGTAAACTGTTTAATTTTAGATGTTTAAACCTTGTTTTAGTAAAAAATGAACAATTTTTGAAGTGAGAACAGTAACAAAATAAACACAGTAATAGAATAAATGCACACTAAACAGTTGCATCAAAAAGCACAATTAGGCTCTAAATTTCACTCAGTTGTTTGAGTCTGAGTCAAACATTTACATGTCTTTGTCCACGTCCTCACGTTTGTCCTCAACAGAAAAGGCTCTGTAGAATGCAACCAGCTTAGCTGCTTTTTCATTTCCCAATCTGTTGCGTGTTTTGGATTGTACAAAACCGTACGTTGAAAAAATCCTTTCAATTCCTGCACTTTATGAAACTGCGGTGAACATCTGTTTCAGAATATTTACGACAGAAGTGTCTAACTGAAGTTGAGCTGTGTAGGACATCCACCAGGCTAGAGGAGAGTATCGATTCGGGACATTCAGTCTGATATATTTACCAGCTGAACATTATTCAATTGTGATTAATTTATCATTGAGTGACAGAAAAAGTTTTTGACACTATTCTAAACCAAAATCTCTTTTTTTCAACTTATCAACCATTGATCATTTTATTATTTAGTAATTTTCAATTGTCTGATTATATTTTTGTGTTTATGTGCCTATTGCTTTTTATGTCTCTAATTTTTCATGTATGATTTGATTATTAAATATCCTCATTTTTTGTATATTACCGTGGTTTCTCTTTTCACAATTGTGTTTTTTGTGGGGTTGCAATTTTCCCCTTTCTTTTATTAACTGCTGCAGTTACAATTTTAACAGTGTATTTAAGCGCTTGGGTATTTTTTCCTTCTTATGAGCAAACTCTATAGCAGTCTCAATTTAAGCAGGACTAAGATTTTTTTCCCCTGTACCCAGGATCAAGTAGATTAGCCAGCAAGTGGGCATCTGTGAGTGCAATTTTAGCTATTGCCTTTGCCATCTTTACTACATTGCTGTGGTGTCCAATCTCTTCAAGATCATCTAACAGCTTCTTCCACACTTGTACGACATCAATGATTGTGCACAATCCAGAGCTACAGGTACATCATTTGATTGAAATAGTGCAACCCTGATAATTTAAATCATCAGGGTTTTTTTTTCAGTAGATTAACCAGCCGTGCCTCTTGTAGAAATGGTTACCTGAAGCTGGTGGTGAAGAACCAATGGAGAGTGTGCCAAGAGCAAGAGGTCGTTAGGGACTGCTAGCGACAGAGGTGCCGTGACGTGGCCTAGCAGCCTCCCAAGTATTTGCAAATGCATGCAACTAATATCTCTGAATTTATATTACCATATAGTCTTCATATATTGTTGCAAGTATAATTCAGTGTGCTGAAGAACAATAGGGGGTTAACTCCCCCCCTTTTTTCTATAGCGCTACATAACCTGGCTCCTAGGAGAGGTATGTAGAGGGACAGGAACCAGCGTTCCCAGAGAGAGCTGCAGCTGCTGCATAGAGAAAATGGCCGCCGGAGATCTCTGAAGGGGCGGGGGAGGAGGATTAGCTCAGGGCAGCAAGACCGCGGTGGACTGGCGCCCTGAGCTGGGGGAGGGGCCACATTGACAGAGCTGACCTCCCCTTGCTGACTTTTAACCACCGGTTCCCTGGTCTCTAGCACCAGTATACATGCCCTGGTGGTCTAGTGGAGTCCCGGACGGACCGGTGTCCACGTTAGCACCTCCGGTCTGTCCCCTGAGACCAGAGATAAGACTGGCAAAATGTGAGTAAAGGCGAGCGGTAACCCGCTTTACCTGTCCCCTGGTGTCCCAGCTGCGGTCTGGGGTCCATCCGCAGGACCCGCTAGCCAGGACCCCGGGAGCCCCGCCGAGAGTACCAAGCCGAGGGCTGGAGTCGCAGCGTCGCGGAGGGGTGATGGAGCGGCAGTACAGACGTCCGGAGGACAGTCTAGCGCTGCTTGCCCGTTAGTATTAAAAACAAATAAAATAAATCATAAAAATAAAAGCTTGGGCTGCTTAAATGCAGCCCACTGTTCTAATAGTGATCCGGCTCCTGCCGGACACCAAGCAAACTGATTGCCTTAGGCTCAGGGCCAGAGCTTTCTGGGATTGCAAAAGCTTAACTGTTGTCCGGTCTTCCTATCCACCACCTACTCCAAAATGTCTCCCTGTGGAGCCCTATGGACCCTGAAGAAGAAATATTATATAATGGACTGAAGAAACATTTTTATATGCAGATTGTAATTCTGGTTTACGTACAACTCAGATTTTTTGCGATCTGCGCATGCGCACAATCTGTGCACGTGCGGATCTGTGTCTGATTCGACGGTCGCAGTGCCCCTAAGCAGCAGCATGATTGACGTTTGGGGGTGGAGACACCCAGCTTCCCAGAAAACAGGGGTGTGTCGAGGACAATGTTTGTATCTTCCGACGCAGCATCACTGGCCCCGGCAGCATGAAAACACCGGCCTTCCTTAGTAACCTGAGGGTTACTCACATGACCGATGTTCAAGCAGAGTGATCCGATGTTGTGTTTTCCATCTTGTTATATTCCAGTAACCTATATTTTGAGTTTAGAGTCTGTGTACAATTATACCCTATGCTGATGTACGGTATTATTCTGCGAGGCACAGACATAGTTGGGCACTTGATTTCTTACCTTCTGTACATGAGGCTCTTTGGCAAAGCTGATCCTGCTGAGTGAGTGTGAGGTCAGACTGAGCTGTTCTCCCTGCACCTCTCCTTCTTCCACTTCCACAACACCTAATCGCAGACAAGGGAGAGCTACATAGCATTAACACAGTAGTGCTCCATGCATGACTGATCTACCCCTGAAATGAGGTACGCCATCACTAAAAACGGTATTGCCCCATTCCTGAATTACTTAAGGCCAGCTACTAGTGCTACAGCCTGAGGCAGAACTGTAATAATCTAACGCCAGGCAGACTTTGATCAGATATGTAAGATGTGTCATACTACAACTATATAGCTTGTAACAGCACGTGTCCATTTGCCTCATTGCAAGTCTGTTTTCTAAATTCAAAACAAGTCCATTCAATGTATAGCACTCCTTTGATGTACCAAGTGACAGGTTGTCCCAAAAGAAGCCAGTTTTTCAGACTGGTATGTGCAATCTATGAAAAGGAAATAGGGGGTGCCCAATAGTGTTTCCCCTCATCATTTAACAGATAATTGCTTAATTGTTTTTTTATGGTACACACATTTATTTTACCTACAGTATATTCCATTGATTATACAAAAACTGTGCTATTGGTACCTCCTGTTTTCCCATTCACACACAGCTGCCCCAGCATATTCAACAAACTATAGAATAAATATATGGTTATTTAGCAAACCTGGCGGGTGTGGATGGCACTGAAGCTTTTCGATTTTTAATCTTTCTTGACTACAGAGATTCCAAGGGGTTTATTTTACTTTTGTTGGTGTTCATGACCATTATTTAAAAGGGCAGTGCTTTTACTAGCCGTGCCTTGCTAGTAAAAGCACTGCCCTTTTAAATATCTGGCATGAACACGAATAAAAGTGTTGGATTTTACATCCTGACACTTAGTAAATAAACACCCAAGTACATGTCATTTTTCCATGAACATGTCTATATCAGTATGTGGTTGGTACCGTGCTGGGCTTACCTGTGTTCTGAGCACATATAAATGCCACTTGGTTGGTCCCAGGCTTCACACGGATAAATCCACATTCTCTGTGCATTGCCCTCCCCGATTCTGGGTTAGAGGCACAAAACCTGCATAACAACATGAAAACACAGGAATTGTACTATAAGTTATGTATACATGCAAATCATACTGCAGTTTATGTACACTGCCTATAAATACACCGTTTACCTGCTTAAGTCATACTTCCGTCTTCCTCCTTCTGTCTAACATACAATGTCTTACATAGCGGTCCTGCAGAATGTTTGAAGTTACACCAGTTCCAAAAACAGAAAAGCCATAAAACAGGGGTTTAGACTGTAATAACGTTAGTAGATGGAGGAGTCAGTTTAGGCCTAACTACACCAACTACTTTGCAGCCAACGGCAAGCAGGTACCATTGATTAGTAATAGCAGATAATATTACATGCACTACATGAAACCAAATTTCAGCTACATTGGAAAGACATGGGGGTCTACTGCAAGAATATATCATATCCCACTCACATGAAATTCAGCATGGGCTGTCCAACATGAGAGATGACCACTTCCTCCACGTAGTGAAAAGATGGGATAGAAGGAAACTCCCCTTCCCCAGCAGGATCAGATACCCAGCTCCCCAGCATCCAAGCCAGAGGCGCCACAGCTGGGTTCAAAGGTGGGCCATCTGTAACAATAATATTTACATATGAATGCAAAGGAGACCTAGAGAAACACACCACACGCATAGCACAACCCCCTGGCCAAGCCTGTATGGGAAATACCTGCACATTCGTGTGCAGTGACGTCCGCATTAAACACAAGCTTAGAATCAGCAAGGATCGCTATTGCGATCACGCACGCGTTCTCACTGCGAAGATATGGTAGTGATTGTGATCGCAATGCCATAAGCAGACTAACATAAGGACGCCCCAATCTGTAATACTGTACTTAGCAAGACTACGAAACCATCGGTAACATCGAGTACCATCGCAGCCTCACGCACACACTTGCACAAGCTCTGACCTTACTCAGGAATTGCTAACCTCATCGCACACTGTGGAAGCCCAAGCTGTGTATGGCATCGCATTGGCTAATTTATGCACGCCCCTGCAACGGTTTTGAAACACACTGGCACGCCTGCGTTTCACCGACCACCCCGTCTCCACCCCCAGACGGTGCTTCCTGTAAATCAATATGCG
Source organism: Taudactylus pleione (assembly GCA_031769625.1). Classification (NCBI taxonomy): domain Eukaryota; kingdom Metazoa; phylum Chordata; class Amphibia; order Anura; family Myobatrachidae; genus Taudactylus; species Taudactylus pleione. Next base: position 2,341,303 of record JAUIMM010000228.1, on the reverse strand, counting down.
ATGGGTCTGTGTAGTCATTGCGATGGCAGTCCAATCTTTGCGCACTGCGATGTATACGCAGAATGCAACAATCGGCCAATTGTGTGCGTAATCGCAGTTGCGATCGGTAATGAATCTGGCCCTCTGTCAGCTACCACTACTATTACTACGTGCCTGTACTCCTCTCGCCCACTGGATGATCACATAGATTTTATGATACAAGGGGGCCTATGTATCAAAGCTTGATGAGAGAGAAAATTGTGACATATAAATAACCAATCATCTTCTAACTTACATTTTATAGGCTGTGTTTGAAAAATGACAATTAGGAGCTGATTGGTTAATACTTTTTCTCTCACACTTTTATCTCTCATCAAGCTTTGTTACATACAGGGGTATTGAATATGGAGCGAAAACTCAGTTTCTGCAATGTTTTTGCTCAGATGACGTCATTTTCGCCGCTTTTACTTTTACACCGTATTCAATTTGAAAACTTTTCGCCGGTGCGAAAAGTATATTGCATTCGACCCTGCGAAAAAGTATCACCAAGGAATGGGTGGCGAAAAAAAGTGCAGAATTGGGGTTTTGGGGTGCAACATTTCGGAAACCACCCTGCAACCTTCAGACAGTCCCCCCAAAGGTTAACTGTGTCAAAAAATAAAAAAAAACAAAAAAAAAAAAACCTCAGAAGACCCCAAAAAATAAGAGTAATGGTATGACATACCTTGTTAACTCTTTTTCTTCGAGGTCCATGGTGTCCACAGCCATTACGTTGGGTATGAATCCCGGTCACCAAACAGTTAACGCAAACAAGTTCTCTGCTCCCAGGATGCACCGGGGTTCCTCCTCATATACCCCACCCCCTGCCTCAGGTAGCCAGTTCGTTACCAAGCTCAAGCAGGCAGCGACAAACAAAGGGTAAGAAAGAAAAGACCCATACTCACGAGTCCAGACTCTCAAGAGAAGAACTACGGAAAAACCTCCCCCAGAACTACAGGTGCGCCTGGGTGGGTGTCCTGTGGACCCCATGGACCTCGAAGAAAAAGAGTTAACAAAAGGTATGTTATAACATAACTCTTATTTTCTTCTTCGTGGTCCATAGGGTCCACAGCCATTACGTTGGGGATATCCCAAAGCACTAACCCTACGGGCGGGGACGCTCCTGACTCTCGGAAGAGAGGAGAATCCTACACCCGAAGGAGGCATCCTGAGAGGCAAAGGTGTCAAAGGAATAAAATTTGACAAAGGTATGGATGGAAGACCATGTGGCTGCTGTGCATAATTGCTCAGCAGAAGCACCACGGCGGGCCGCCCATGATGGACCTACCGCTCTAGTAGAATGTGCCGTCACTGAATCCGGCACCCGCATACCAGCCTGTGTATAAGCCAATGAAATTCCCATGTGAATCCACCTGGCCAGTGTCTGTGTACTGGCTGGCCAGCCACGCTTATGACAACCATAAAGCACAAAAAATGAATCGGACTTCCTCCATTTGCTCGTGCGCTTAACATAAATTCTCAACGCACGGACCACATCCAGGGAAGCCTCACCTTGTAAGAGACTTTTGCCCTGAAATGCTGGAACTACTATTTCTTCATTAATATGAAATTTAGACACCACTTTTGGAAGGTAACCCTCCCTAGTACGTAGCACTGCTCTATCTTGATAAAATACCAGGAACGGCTCCCGGAAGGAAAGCGCAGCTAAATCCGACACTCTACGTGCCGATGCAATAGCAAGGAGGAATACCGTCTTTGCTGTTAGCCACTTGATGTCTATTGAATTTAAAGGCTCGAACGGAGGAGCTTGTAAAACCTTCAGAACTAGAGTCGAGTCCCACTGAACAACCGGGGAAACGAAGGGAGGTTGAATCCTCAACACCCCCTGAAAAAAGGTCTTTATATCTGGTCTCAGAGTAATTTTATGTTGGAACCAGACTGAAAGAGCTGACACCTGTACCCTTAAAGAGGCCAAGTGGAGCCCTTTTTCCAGCCCGCTTTGAAGAAAATCAAGCACTCTGGATATCAGAAATTTCTGTGGATCATACCCTTTCAGTTCACACCACTGAAAGAAAGTATGCCAAACCCTATAGTATATACGGGCAAAGTATGATTTCCGTGCCTTCAACATCGTCCGTATAACAGACTCGGAAAACCCCTTCTTCCTCAAGACGGAGGCCTCAAGAGCCATGCAGTCAGCGATAGCCGATGAAGATCCGGGTACCAGCAGGGACCCAGATCCAGAGATCCGGTCTCAATGGCAGAGGCCATGGAGTGTCTATGGAGAGAGACCGTAGATCTGTGAACCAGTGCCGTCTCGGCCATGCCGGAGCTATTAATATGATGGTGCTGCCCTCTTGTTTGATCTTTCTGACAACTCTGGGCAAAAGAGCAAACGTGGGAAACAGATATACCAGCTTGCAATGCCACTTTACTGTCAGTGCGTCTACAAACTCGGCTCTCGGATCTCTTGTCCAGGATCCGTACCTGGGAACCTTGTTGTTCCTTCTTGATGCCATCAGATCTATTTCTGCTAGACCCCACCTGTCCACAAGGTTCCGAAAAACCTGTGGATGTAGGGCCCATTCTCCTGCATTTATCTCTTGCCGACTGAGAAAATCGGCCTCCCAATTCAGGATTCCTGGAATGAACACGGCAGATATCGTGGGCAGATGAGTCTCTGCCCATACCAGGATCTTTGATACCTCTGCCAAGGCAGCCCGACTCCTTGTGCCCCCTTGATGATTTAGGTAGGCGACCGTGGTGCAATTGTCCGACTGTATCTGCACCGACCTGCCCTTTAAGATTTCCTGAGCCTGCACTAAAGCTTTGAATATAGCTCGGAAGACGGCTTTCCGCCACTGACCACTTTCCTTGGAAAGTGTGTGACCCCGTCATCGCTGCCCAACCTTGAAGACTGGCGTCGGTTTTGACTAATGTCCAATCCGGCACCCAAAAGGGGCGACCCTGCCAGAGATGCTTTGTCTGCAACCACCAGGTCAGGGACAACCGTACCTCTGGAGAGAGACGCAGCAGCTGAGACCTGATCGTGCGATGATCCTTGTTCCAGCGAGACAGAACTAATTGCTGCAGTGGTCTGGAGTGGAATTGAGCGTATTCCACCATCCTGAAGGTGGCCACCATCGACCCCAGGACCTGCATGGCTACTAAAACGGAAATCTGCCTGTTGCGAAGCAACCTGCGTATTCGTGATTGTAGGGCAAGGATCTTCTCCTCCGGCAGATATATTTTCTGCACCACGGAGTCCAATCTCGCTCCCAAATGACACATCTGTTGTACCGGACAGGGTGAAGACTTTTGCCAGTTTATGATCCAGCCGTGACTGTACAGACATGATACTGTCAGCCTCAAATGATCCTGTACCTGCTGTGGGGACTGCCCCAGCAACAGGAGGTCGTCCAAGTAAAGCAAAATCCTGACGCCTTGGCGTCTGAGGCATGCCATCATCACCGCCATCACCTTGGTGAATACCCGAGGGGCTGTGGACAGGCCAAACGGCAGGGCCTGGAACTGAAAATGTTCCTCCCCTACCGCAAAACGAAGAAATTTTTGATGAGCCTGTGTGATTGGGATGTGAGGTAGGCATCCTGTATATCTAGGGATACCATATAGTCCCCCTGTTCCATTGCCAACACAATCGATCACAATGTTTCCATCCTGAACCCGGGGGCTCGAACAAATTTGTTGAGCTCTCTCAGATTCAGAATAGGCCGGTATGACCCATTCGGTTTCTGAACCAAGAACAGATTGGAGTAAAACCCCTCCCGGAACTGATTCTCTGGCACCGGAATCACTACTTCTGATGCTAGCAAGGCAAGAATAGCCTTCTGAAGGGCCAAAGCTCTTTCTGAACCCACCTGCGGGTTTACACAAAAGAACCTTTGCGGAGGAGTCCTCCAAAACGTCAGGGCGTACCCTCGGGAAACAACTCCTCAAACCCAGGCATCCTCCGTTGTGAGGTGCCAGGGCTCTGAGAACCGAAGTAGTCGGCCCCCCACCCTGGGATCCCCCAGGGGGAGGCCCGTCCCATCAGGCCACTGGTTTAACCTGGACCATAGATCCTGGACGTTTGTTCTGCCAGGGCTTCCTGGGTCCTGCCTTTTTTGGTGGAAATCTCGCTGAGGGCTGACCTTTGGCCTTGCCCTGCGGCCGAAACCCCCGAAAGGACGCCCTCCTCAATTTAGACGAGGTTGCTGATGGCAAACCTGCCATCTTTGAGGCTGCCATTGAGGATACAATTTTGTCCAATTCTGGACCAAAGAGAACACCTCCTATGAATGGAAGGAATTCTAGGGCCTATTTGGACCAGGTATCTGCCTTCCAATCCTTCACCCAGAGGATCCTACATGCCACCACGGACTCTGCTGAAACCTTAGAGGAAAGGATCCCTGCATCCAAGGCGGCATCTCCCAAATAAGAGGCCCCTTCTCTAATAAAGGAGATCATATCCAGTTGCTCATTAGAGGCATCTGGTAAAGACTCCGTTAGAGTTTTGGCCCACTCCTCAATAGCTCTTGCTACCCAGGCAGTGGCCGTTCCTGCCAGCGAAAAAATATGATATATGGTAAGAACTTACCCTTGTTATCTCTATTTCTACAAAGTCCATAGGGTTCCACAGGATACCTTGGGGTATAGGTGATGACGTCAGGCACGAACACCACAGAGTTAAATTTTCAGCCTCCCAGGATGCACTAGGGTCCCTCATCCTATACCCCACCCCCAAGCCAAGGCAATTCAGTTTCGTAACAAGCCATAGGCCGGAGGAGGAGAACAAAGAGAGAGAGGAAAGTCTGGAACACACAAGAATCACATTCTCACCAGAAGGAGACGGAGAAACCAGTGACCAGATCAAAGCCCATCTGCAGTACAGGTGCGACAGGGCGGGAGTCCTGTGGAACCCTATGGACTTCGTAGAAATAGTGATAACAAGGGTAAGTTCTTACCATATCTCATATTTTCTACTTCAGGGTCCATAGGGTATCCACAGGATACCTTGGGGATGTCCCAAAGCAGTATCCTTTAAGGGTGGGGACGCTCCTGTGCTGTAAGGAAAATCCGCCGCCCGAAGGAAGCATCCTGAGAGGCGAAGGTATCAAAAGCATAATAATTACAAAAATATGTAAACGTGGCTGCCAATCACCGCTGAACTGCTGAGGCGCCACGTCGAGCTGCCCACGAAGGACCCACAGACCTAGTAGAAGAGCTTTAATAGAGGATGGAACAGGAAGACCTGTGAATCCATCCTGCCAAAGTTAGAGTAGTGGCAGGCCAACCCTTTTTATGGAAGCCAGAAAGGACAAAACCGAGAGTCAGAGTCTGATTTCCTAAATGGACTGGTATGGTCAACTTAAATTCGTAGAGCCCGTACCACATCCAAGGAGGCCACACCAGCAGACAGGACTGGGGAAGTAAAGGCCTGTACTATAATTTCCTCATTGATGAGGAAACTAGACACCACTGTAGGTAAAAAACCAGGGCAAGTGCGAAGCACTGCCCTGTTCCTAGGAAAGATGAGAAAAAAGGAGGTCTACATGACAGAGCCCCCCATTCTGCGATCCTACTGGCCAAATCAATGGCCAGAAGGAATACAGTCCTAGCCGTAAGTCATTTGAAATCCACTGAGCCCAGTGGATCAAATGGCGGTCCCCTGAGAGCCCTAAGGACCACAGCCAAATCCCAAGGAGCCACCGGTGGAACAAAGGGATGCTGAATATAACGTACACCTTGCACAAAGGTGCGGACCTCAGGAAGAGTAGCAATCCTACGATGAAACCATACTAACAGGGCAGAAACCTGCACCCTCAGGTAAGCAAGGCGAAGAACGTTATCTAAGCCCACCTGTAGGAAAGCCAACACTCTGGATATCCGGAATACCCGAAGAGCATAGCCTCTAGGGCGACACAACTGAAAGAAAGTATGCCATACCTGATGGTAAATTGTTGCAGATAAAAGCTTCCAAGCTCTTAGCATGGATAGAGCCCCTGTTAACTATAGAGCTGGAAAACCCCTAGACCTTAAGAGAGCAGTCTCCACCGCCACACCGTCAAGGACAGACAACCCAGGTCCGGGTATCAGCCAGGATCCTGAGACAACCGGTCCAGGTGTAGAGGCAACAGCTTCGGAGTGTTAACTGAGAGGCTCCGAAGATCTGAGTAATAGTGCCGTTTGGCCCACGCTGGAGCTATCAGCAGGAGCGTGCCTTCTTGCTATTACTGGAAGAAGGGATAATGGAGGGACAAGGTACACAACTTAGAAGGTCCACTGGACCTACATACGTCTACCAGAAGAGTCTCATCTCTGAAAGGCTCCACTTGTTCACCAGAAGATTGAACACCTCCGGATGAAGCGTACATTTCCCTGAATGCATGTCTTGACGGCTAAGAAACCCTGCTTGCCATCTGAGGATTCCTGAATGAACACTGCCGATGATGGCAGGGATATAGCCTTCCACTCAAGCCAGAATTCGGGACACCACTGTTAGTGTCGTCTGACTTCGGGAACCTCCTAGGTGGTTTACATAAGCCATCATGATGGCGTTGTCAGACTGTACCTGCACAGTATTTCCGTGGGGGACCTGTCCTGCATGCTGGAGAACCTTGAATACTGCTCAGAGTTCTCAGATGTTTATGGGAAGCGCATAATCTGCTGGTGTCCACCTGCCCTGGAACAAGTGTGGACCCGTCACTGCTTCCCAGCCACGGCTACTGGCGTCAGTCATCAGAAGGACCCTGTCCGCAATCCCAAAGGGGTTGCCCCTTGTTTAGGTGAGCTTTCCGCAGCCACCAGGCCAGAGAGAGACAAACCTCCGGGGAAAGCACTATTGACTTTATCCTATGGGGCAACCCATACCACATTGCCGCGTGAATAGACACTCGGCGACTCTGCAGGCAACTGCGTACCTTTGCCTGTAATGCAGAGATCTTTTCCTCAATTACAAAGATCCCCAGATGTTGGGATATGGAGCATCCACTGTGAGGAATCAGAGAGGACCATTTCCAGTTTATCAACGTAGCAACACAAATATTGTCCGTTGCAGATGGCACTGAAGTATCTCTGGAGACCCTGGTAACAACAGGAGGTCACCTGGATAGGGTAACAAGCGGACCCCCTGCATCTGCAGGTGGGCTGCCATGACCCTGGTAAACCGTGAGGCACGGAGGCCAGACCAAGTGGCATTGCCAGAAACTGGAAATGCTTATCGACCACTGCAAACCTGAGGAAAACACTGGTGTGCTAAGAAAATAGGGATATTCAGGTAGTCACCCTGAATATACCCAACGACACTACAAAATTCCCAGACTCCATTGACTGATGGAATGCACCTGAACCAAGGAACCCTTAAGAATTTGTTGAAGGATTCAAGGTTGAGGATGTCCTGGTAAGACCCATTGGGTTTCTGTACCAGAAAGAGGATGGAGTAATACCCCGTTCCCCTTTGGGGCAACGGAATAGGTACTATAACTCCTGCCTGGGGCATAGAGAGTAACACCCTCAAAAATTACTGGTCCTTGTCTTGAATTGACAAAAGACCTGTAACGAAAAACCGTCTGGAAGACCTTTACCGGGAGGAGAGGACATACCTTCAAGAAAATACTTCTCTTACCCCAGTGTCCGTGGTGGTCAGACACCAGGACTGGGTGAACTGGAGAAGCCGGCCTCCAACTCTGGGGTCCCCCGAGAGGAGGCCCGTCCCGTGAGGCTGAAGGCTTATAGTCCAACTTGGGAGTAGGACGTCTTGTACTCCAAGCCTGTTCTAATGGCTGAGCAGATTTCCTGGCTACTGACTGTCTTGGAAAGCTGTATTTTAGACTTACCCTGGCCTCACAGGGCCGAAAAGACGAAGCCTCAGACCCCGATGGGGCTGTAGCCGATGGCAGACACGCAGACTTAGCTGCTGCCTGTGGGGCCACAATTGTGTCCAGATGAGGGCCAAACAGGACCTGTCCCGTAAAAGGCAAAGCATTCCAAATGGAATCTGCGTCCGCTTTCCAAGAGCGCAACCACAGGGAGCGGCGAGCCGCCACTGCTGTCGAGCCGCTACTGCTGCCGAGGAGATTCTGGAAAGGAGCAGGCTATATGTAAGACTGTCTCATTATGAACGTGGCTAAGTCTCTGAGAATTTGCCACTATCCACCTGCTCTGCTGGAGAGACAGTGTGCAGAGATCCAGTTACCTACCCAGCGCTCCATGGCTCTGGCTCCCCAGCACTGGACGCCCCTCCAGCAAGGGAATAATTGGATTCTAGATATATTTGCACCTTGCAATCTGTAACCTCCTTCAAGGAGGATCTGGAGGGCATGGGCAACGTAGCACTCCTCACCAAAAGGTCAACCGTGTTTGAGGCTGGAACCGCTCACCCGGATTTTCCACGCCTCCTCTAAATGATCCACCTGACCAGATAGAGGAATTACAGTGGCAACACCCTTATCCTTAAAGAAGGCATATTTGGATTTAGCCACGGGGGATATGTAATAACCAAAGCCGCACGGACTGCCCGTAGAAGGCCAGGTATATAGACTTTAGACCCAGACTACGCCTCCTCTGCACTAAGGGGCTCGTGTCTGAAAAAGTCAATAATTTCACCGTCATCAGACATCATGATCCTTGGCCGTCTGAGACCCAAAAGGCCGTTTAGAAGGCCGAAATGGTGACTCCCCCTGTAAAACGTCCATCAGGTGCTATACCATTTGGACAATAAATTCACCCACACAGGCTCCTGCGAGACCTGGGGGGGGCGAAAAACAGGATACACTGGGGCACCATCAACTGCCCAGGGACCCCTGCATGTGATGAGACCACCACTTGCTGCGATAACCCCTATGGGGAAACACAGGGAGCGTTGCCCACAAGGGCTGTAAGCATCTTAGCCAGCTGAGGGCGGTCCCTTTTTGTGCAGGCACAGTGACAGAAATGGGGCGTGATATATAATACAACATGCCCTCCATAAACCCTCAGCGTCTACATATCCCTCCGCTAACTGCACATTATATCAGCACATTATAGCTGGAAGAGGATATCCTCGTTCACTTTCCGACATGAGGAGTGTGAACGGAGCTTATGTGACTTCCCACACAGAAAAAACACGTTTACTGTGAGGTAATAAACACCCTGCAACACCGCACCGCAAGGGCTGTAGCAGAAGAAGAACAGGGATAGGAAAATGGCTGACAGTCAGAAATGAAAGTACAGGCAAACAGCGCTAGCATTTAAGTCACATACTATGCAAAGATAACATCCTGCATTACAAGCACTGCAATCAACTACACAGACCAGAGCCTGGTAGGAAACAGTGCTGCATACACTGACCTTAATTGAAGGAGAGGTATGCGGGAGACCCGGACCGCAATGGCACCTGTATCAGCTTCCAGCAGCGTTTGCCATCCCCAGCACATGCAGAGAGAAAATGGCCACCGAGGAGCAGAGAGGAGGCGGGCCCGGGGGAGGAGCGCTGACTCAGCCCGCTCAGACCGCTGTGGAATGGCACTGTGCAGTGGGGGAGACGCCGGCTGTGAGATAGGGAAGGCGTTCTCCCCTGGCCTGCTATTAACCCCTGGGATGCCGCGCTGTACCGCACATGCTGCGGTCCGCTGTCCCTGGTGGTCTAGTGGAAGGCGCAGGATCAGTACCTGGCCCCACGCGCAGCCGGTCCCCAGGGAGCCCCCTGCCTGGGGACCAAAAAGGACTGTGTTACCGGCGGGTGCCCACCGCGGGACCCCACCGCTTACCTTATCCCCCGTACATCCGGCCACAGTCCAGGTGTCCAGGGTTACCGCTAGCTGTGACCCCAGCTACCTACCAGCATCCCCGGATCGGTACCGGCGTTCTGGTACCGGCGGGGCGTAGGAGCGACAGCATGGACGTCAGTACTGACTGTCCATGCTGTAAGGCTCATCTTGTGCAGACACAGCTGTACTCTGAAGAAATCTTCTGGGGCTATTACAGCCCCCTCTGTGAATGTGATCCGACCTCTGGCCGGACACCCACGAAACTGAATTGCCTTGGCTTGGGGGTGGGGTATAGGAGAGGGACCCTGGTGCATCCTGGGAGGCTGAAAATTTAACTCTGTGGTGTCCGTTCCTGACGTCATCACCTATACCCCAAGGTATCCTGTGGATACCCTATGGACCCTGAAGTAGAAAATTGATTTGAGACAAGTCTCCAGTCTCCTATCCCTGGTTTCCTTCAGCGAAACTGCTGGGATTAGCAGAGTGGTACGTTTAATCAGCTGTGCCACATGTGCATCAACTGACGGTGGATTCTCCCACTTGGCACAGTCCTCTGCTGGAAAAGGATATAGAGCGCCATTCTTTTAAAAGAATGGCTTATCTTATCCGGACGGACCCAGGCTTCCTCCATAAGTTCTGATAAATGTTCAGACTTTGGGAATTCTGCCTTAACTACTTTCTGGCGCTTAAACAGGGGGGCTTTCCTAGGCGGAAGATCCCCTTCCTCGATACTTAACATTTTACAGCCCTTATCAGAAAGGGGACATCGGCTACTGGGAAATGATCATCACCCTCCTCGGAGCTAGACTCCTGTGAAGAGTCCTGTGCCTGTTCCTCGGAGGAGGAGGCACTGGAGTACTCACCCATATGAGGCGATACATGGCGCCTAGATTTAGGCTGCTTTGGCTTGACAGCCTGAGGCTGAAAAACCCCCGAGGATGATGCCATAACCTTACCAGCACCAGGGTCCATCCAAGGCGGCCACATTATGGGCATAGGATGCATCTGCTGAGGCAAACCCCAAACCGGTGGTACCAGGGCAGCCAGCCGTTCTGCCACCTGAGCCATAACCTGAGAAAATTATGCCCAAGGGGGCTCAGGGCCTGAAACAGGCTAACTTAATAGGTGTGGTGGCTGTCTGAAACAGTTCCCACAAAGCCCATTTTGTCCTGTGGGGACAATCCTGCCTTGCAGGCTACACAGGATATCAGCAACGGAGCTCCCGCCACCTGACCCTCAGACTCCTTAGACATAACACTATGCCACTGGTTCTGACTGTATATGTGCTGCTTTCTACTCTCAACCCACACACCTGTAGCAAGGGAAGGGGAGAGACAGTGACAGTATACAGGAATTACAGTTCTTTTACAGAAGAAACAGTATCCATAAACAACAATCACATGTCATGCATAAATACTCCGCGAGCCATATGCATATAAGCTCTCACTACCACAATCAGCCTAAGCTTAGGTAGGATAGAGCCCTGTAAACACCTAAACCAGCAGTAGGCAAGGTATACAGGGAGACTGCCCAGCGTCCTGTAGGAGCAGCGCTCAGAGAGCAACGGACATACATCGGGCTGCCCTATATGGAGGCTGGGAGGAGCAATCCACAATCACTGCGCCAGAGGACTGAGCTAGCGTGTGGATTGGTGGAGGGGCCGTCGGAGAAGCATACCTCCCCTATGCTGCTTGGACATGTCCGGTAAACTGACCTGGCCGCTGCCACAAGCCCCGGCTGGTCAGGAACATCATATCCTGGCGGTCTAAGCTAGGAGACAAGCCGTATGCCTCCTGACTGCAGCGCGCCTCCGGCCAGTCTCAACGCCGGAGGCCGGACTGCCACGTGGTCCCGGCGTCATCGGCCGCAGCAACCATCTGCTTACCTGCCATCCCCTTGATCCGGTTGCGGTCCAGGGCCTGAGAGCCCCTGCCGAATCCCCTGCCATGGACCTGCCAAGGTTAGCGGTGCGGCGCCGGAGGAGGTAGTTGCAGCGCGTGGCCGGTGCACCTCCAATCAGGCACGAGGCTGCTTCCAGGTCAGCTCAGACCACCCGCTGAGATAGAGAGTAAAACTCTCCTTTTTTTTTTTTCTTTTGTTATTCGTCTGCAGGACTGCTCCAGCAGTCCCACTGTCTATGTGGTGAACACACCAAACAGGAAGAACTGGCTACCTGAGGCAGGGGGTGGGGTATATGAGGAGGAACCCCGATGCATCCTTGGAGCAGAGAACTCGTTTGCGTTAACTGTTTGGTGACCGGGATTCATACCCAACGTAATGGCTGTGGACCCCAAAGAAGAAAGAGCACTTTCATTTTGGGGGCGAAAAAAAAATTTGGGGGTACAAAGTTAAAAACTACCGAACTACAATCTAGGGGGGTCCCCAAGTATGCCCCAGGTGTTTTTCTTCATTGCAGGTGTTTGCGGCAGGTGGATTTTTCACGTTTTTTAAAACTTCACTTTAGCAACTTTTAAATATGCTCACCCCCATTTTCAAGTACCCCAAATTTGCTGGGACTACTTATTTTCTGCAAAAAAACCCTTCTAAATACTATTCTTCACCACCTTCCCAAATCCCCAAAATAGAAGCTATCAAGCCCGTTTAAAGACCCCAAAAACCTTCAGCAGGGCTACTCGGGGGTATCCAGAGTCATCCCCCATGTCAGACCATCTTTTTGGGGGTGTTAGGGTGATTTCCCCAAAAATCTGCTGAGTTTTTGCTGATTTCACTTTCGCCGGGTGTCGTTTTCGATGATTTCATATTGAATATTGATATAAGCGGGGGCGCGCGATACTTTTTCGCCGGCAAAAGCTCCGATGTCCGGCGAAAACGTCGACACGCAGAAGTTTATGTTTCATATTGAATACCCCTCATAAGCCCCAAGGTATTACACAGTGTCCTCTCTTCTGATCTATCCAGTGCCTAAAGCTTTGTGTGCGACTCTGTTCTGTTGGATAGGAAGAAAAATACTGCTCAGACAAAATCAAACCAATGCATCCAGGTATTTCATAACAAGAACTCAAAATCATATATAAAAGCATATTTAGTAGAACTAACTAAAATAAAGCAACAGCAATGGCATTTTGGCACCTAGTAAACTAGCTTAAAACCCTTGGACAGCAGACTGTTATAATGTATCTTTTTTCTATAGTTGGGATTTATTTAACTATAAAGGTGCATATATGCACAACAATTTTTTTCAATGATTATCGTTCAATCATTGAAAAAATCGTTCACTTTGCAAATTAAAACTATGAACGATTATCGTTCATGCGCATTCACGTTTGTAGTTCAGTCAGACTGACCAACTCAACGATTTTCATTAAGGGAATATGCAAAAATCGTTTGTAGTTCAAAAAAATCTTCATTACATTTAGTAAATGAACGATTTTAGTAAACTATTTTCAATAATTTTTCCCTTGAAAAAATGAACGAAAATCGTTTACAAAATCGTTCATTTACAAAATCGTTGTGTGTGTGCAGCTTAACAGTTATTTTTAGTTTCCAAACAAAAGAACATGAGCTTAAAATCTGTTATATTACATGCAACATTGCCAAACACACTAGTTGGCCAGAACAACATATTCCAATTCAATACCGAAAACTAAATAATATAAAAAAGGCAAATAACCAGCACAGAAAGTGAAGGTAGGAGGTCACTACTAAAGGGGAAAGTGCAGTATAAAAATGTATCCAGGCCGTTGCGTTCTCAAACTCGGTCCTCAGGACCTTAAACAGTGCATTTTCCAGGTCTCCTCACAGAATCTCAAGTGAAATAATTAGCTCCACCTGTGGATCTTTTAAAATGTGTCAGTGAGTAATGAATACACCTGTGCACCTGCTGGGTGACCTGCAAAATGTGAACTGTGTGGGGTCCTGAGGACCACTGTACTAGATCAAAAGTTCACAAACATCACCATTACAGTCCAGGTTTTAAGGATAGTCAAGCTTGAGCACATGACTTAATTAGTACCTAAACTTGGACTGTAATAGGAGAGTTTGGGAAAACCTGTACTAGATGATAACATTATGGGATTTTTTAACGGAATTAGAAATCAGGGGTCAAGTAAACTTTATTATGTGCTAACAGGTGATGGAGGTAGGTCTGATGGAGGGACAAGAGCTAGTAGTAATACCCCTTTTCCACCTAAATTCCGGGTCTGACCCAGAGTTGGAACAAGGGCCCTGATTCAGACCCACTCGCAAGCGGCTGTCCGCTCGCAAGTGGGTTGATGGTCTGCACTGAGCATGCGCACGACGGAGGGAGCTCCGTCGTGCGCATGCGCCAGACGCAACGAGCGAAGGAAAGTCCTTCGCTCGTTGTGTCTGATCAAAGGGGGCGTGCTGTCGATGTTGATTGACAGCACGCCCCCGTTGGTGGGCGTGCCGGGGGCATGCCTCCCTGACGGGGGCGTTCCCAAGGGAACGCCTCCCATCAGAAGCCGGCCCACTGACATCACTAGTGATGTCAGTGGGAGTGATTTTGGCTCTGAAAGAGCCAAAATCACTCCGGGCCTTGCGGTTGAAAACCTCAACCGCAGGCTCCGGCTCGCAGTTTCGATGGTCGCGATGGTCACGACCATCAAACTGCACGCTCGTATAGGCTGTGGGTGGTGACCCACAGCTATACAAGCGTCCAGGAGGACGCTCCATTTTTATGGAGGGCGGCCCTCATTCAGAGCGTGCGCTCTGCTCAGAGCGTACGGCTCTGAATGAGGGCCAAAGTTCCTATCCGGATCAGACCCGGAATTTTGCCGGCGCCGACTCGGGATATTCCCGAGTCGGCGCCGCTCACACCGGAGTCGGGTCTGCACAGATCCGGCTTTTCCGGAGTGAAAGTGGACGCTTGGAGATGACGTCATCTCCAAACGCCACTGAAGCCGGACCAATCGGCCGGCTAGCAGCGCACTCCAGGTCATCGTGACCCGGAGTGCGCTGTTCTCACAGCAGGGTTTCACGGGCTACGCCCGTGTTACACCCTGCTAGTTACCTGGGTTGGATTGCCGGGTCACTCGACTCGGCGATCCAACCCTCCCCCCTTTTACACCAGGGAGCTGCCCGAGTTAATCCTTCAAAAACCCGGGTTTTAGCTCCGGTGTAAAAGGGGTGTTAGTGTAACAGGTGACCAATGAGCTACCCCTCATCCCAAAGTCATCAAAGCACAACAGACCGTGGTAAAACTCTGATTTGATCCCATGCACACAGGCTAATTAAGGAAACAAAGTAACTATTTCAACTTCCCGGAGAGCACTTCATACATTATATCTATAAGCCTGTACACACTGGACGATGTGTGTACGGGGCAATGTCATCAGCGATGGGCCCAGCATTGTTAAGTGCATCCACACTTGATGATCGTCGGGGGGACAGGGGAGCGGGGCCATGCTGTATTCGGGAGCATGGCATTGCTAACTATACCCCCAGATTGAGCTGCATGTACAGCAAACTGGGGATATCGTTATCAATTTGCGGGAGCGCGCACCGTTCATCGGTGAGTACATACACACTGGACGATACGAACTATATATCAGTCAACGATATCGTTAATGGATATCGTCCAGTGTGTAAGGACCTTAACCTTCAATTACGCAGGAGACTTTATTTAGCCTTACTGAATAGTGATCAGGCTGACTTTGACTGATATGGGTAATTACTTATTACAGACACAAGTGGTAATAGTAATATCATAAGCTACCTTTATGTACATCTTTTTATTCTAATATGTTTGCATACTTGCTATATGTTATGTGTGTTTAAGATATGTTATTTGTTTGTGTATATTAACAATTTTTTTAGTGAAAGAAGCCTCGTTGAGGAGTTTATTTCAAGTCATGTGATACTAACATATATTATAATATACTATTTTATATATGTAAACTCCACCCATAAGTGTAATCCATCTCTGTGGTTTTATCAAAGCAGAAAATTACTTTGTTATGCTTATAAATAGGTTTAAGTAGGGTACCACTGTTCACTATTTTGTGTGTTATAGATTTATTTTAGACGCTGACTGCCACATTGTGAAGTTGTAGTTATAAGTTCTTATCTTCGCTACACTATAACTATGTGTAACATATTATGCAAACCTTATCAACTATACTAGTGATTTTTTAAGTGTGTATATGAACAGGCCACATTTTTATTACACCTATGCGCTCACACATTGTTAAAAAATGTTGTAATGCAACAATCTATTACAACCCAACAGCCTTAGGAGGGAAATTTCTGGTCTATATTTAGATTTTATATTAGAGGATGATTCATTTGGCCTTTCATTAATTCATAAATGCCCAAAAAGAGGTCAGGGAATCTGCAGCTATTAAGGTGTATATGACAAAGGTCTGAGCAATATGTTTTATTCAGCCTACATTACCTGCTTTTCTATGTGTACCCAGTTTACCAGCTAATCATGGGAATGTTTGCAGCATAGTCAATCAAAAGGTTTGCAGCAGTGGGAGATACAGTAAGTTCACTGTATAGTGTGGGTGATATTACATTTTATTTATAGGGTGCCACAAGTGGTCCGCAGCGCCGTACATACGTCAACAGTAGGACAGTAAAGGGTACACAGAACATACTGTACAGTGGTAGTGACCTGTTCACCACAGTGATTACTTACGTAAGAACAGGACTGTAAGTGACGTGGGAATTATGTGAGGAGGGGGCTGGAGGTAAGCAGGAAGCCACAAACAGAGTTACCTAGTGAAAGTTTCCCTAATAATACTCCTTTCACACATAGCCTAAATATCAGTGTTGTTGACGGTGCACGCGCACCGACCCGGGTCTAGACAATGAGAGCGATTCAATTCAGCAGGAGTTAAATAGCGCCAGAAAGTTGGTCCCGCAGCTATTAAATTCAGAGCACTGTTTAGTCCGACACTTACAAATTAAGTCGGAGAATGTTGGTTCTCGCGACTTAACCTAGGTGTTTAGTCACGAGAACCGCCATTTTCCAACTAAAGTGCCGGCCCTCAGGAGGGTACAACAACAAATCATTTATCGACCTAACTGCGCGCTGAATTGAATAGCTCTGGGAGTTTCCTCCTGGCCCTATCATCAGCTCGCTGAATTGTTATTCTCAAAACATTACAATTATTTAACAAACCATCTATGTTTCTATCATAAGAATATCCTTACAAAGAACTGAGGATCACATAGGGTTGAGGTTACCATAAGGTAAAAAAGGGCAGACTCGATGGGCCAAGTGGTTCTTATCTGCTGTCAAATAATATGTTTCTATCTATCAACTAACCCACGGTACTGAGCATAGCGTCGAATGAGAGATCAGCGGCATACAAAAAGAGATAGCAGGGTATACAATTTGTTAAAAATATCAAAGTTGAGACAAGCATTTTTCTGAAACTATGGAAAGCAGAAGTTACCCCTACTCTTCCAAAGGGGATGGGTACAGGACCAGGCACTATGGCCAGAATCCCCACGAGGTTACAATCTCGATGCCCCCAGGTAAGTAAGCCTAACCTAACCCCTAACCCTCCCTCCCCCCCAGTGCCTAACTCTCCCTCACGCCGCAGCCTAAACCTAACCTCCCCCCCAGCCTAAATCTTACCCTCCCCCTAACTCCAGTACTTACCTTCGGGTTACCTGTGGTCGGGATGCCGGCACCGGTATCCTAAGTGTCACGATCTCGGCGTCAGCATTCTGAACGCCGGAATCCTAGTTGTCGGGATTCTGACCGCATCCCCTTCCAAAGTGGTGTCCTGCTCCTCTAGGAAGCACACTGGAGATCCCAGATCACTTGGAGAGCACGCCCACAACAAGCTTGATTGTATACAATCATTTTGTCGACAATCAATATGTCGACAGTGAATATGCCAATGGGAGAATTTCAGCAGCATTATGCTGACACAGTTGTAATGCATTTTAAAAATGTAAAGGATTTTAACCATGTCAGCATTATAACTTTAAACATACTGCTTTACCATTATATTTAAAGTTATAATGCTGACACAGTTACAATGCTTAGCTAGCATTAGAATCATGTTGGCAGCATTCTCCCATTGGCATATTAACAGTAAACAGATTGATTGTCGAAAAAAGGTTATTATTCCAGCTGCGGGTATGAACGTCATCTCATATAGAGGCGCATTTTGCATACTCTTAGCATGGCAGGACCTTAATATTATTACTCTGTTATACCGCTTTCATACCGAGAACCAGGGAAATACACTGGTCTATCAACATGTGAATTTCCTGGCTCTCAGTCCCCGATTCTCCGATCCTGGTACAGAGCAAGGTCGTGAACCTGGGACTCTAACCTGGGTCAATCCCTTTCACACACGCCGGTTTTCACCTGCCGGTTTTTCGCAGTGTAGTAATTTTAATAAAGTATGTAAGCAGATGGGTCCTTTCAGACGGCATGGTCGCCTTGTTACAGCCGGAAAAATCCACTGACAAGAACGGCTGCCATCCATGGTTTCAGTGTTAAAAATAGGGGAAAAATCATAAACATGGCAAAACCAGCACACACAGCACAAAACAGTTGTGTGAAAGGGACATATCCAAAAAACGTCCAGCTTTGGACAGTTTTTTTTCCAGCCGATGAAAACCGGCGTGTGTGAAATAGCCCATAGGGACACAAGACAACATTGTAATGTTAGGAAAATAACAATTCAGCGAGCTGATGATAGCGCCAGGAGGGAGCTCCCAGAGCTATTCAATTCAGCACAATGTTAGGTCGAGAAATGATTTTGAAAAATCTGACTAAAGTGCCACCAGCGTTCAAACCCATGGTACGGAGCACAGCGTTTATATATTGTGATAGAAGCACCGGAGAAGTGTGTAATGGCTTCTATATTTGTCCCAGATTCCTGTCTTATGTCTTTTAAAACCCCCAGGAGAAGTCTGTTAGAAAAGCAGACTAGTAATGTCGGCTTCTGTAAAAAGCCGGAATGGGTCCTGGGGGTGTGGGTGTGAGGAGAGGGAGGGCTCCATCCACAGGCCACTCCAGGTCTTGGGCCTTTCAGCCTTGTAGCAGGCTCATCAGGGCTTGCACCTGGAAGTGGCTAATATATGCTGGGTCCAGTTAGGGCTGAGTGTCTCATACCTGGGAGAGCAGGCCCGCAGGTTAGCTTGCTCTGAGACACTGCTGGCTACAAACCAGAAAATACTGTGGGCCTGATTCAGACCCGCTCACGAGCGATATGCGCTCGCAAGCGGGTCGATGGTGGCCCAGTGCGCATGCGCACGATGGAGCGCGAGACCCGGATAGTGACGGGCAAACCGTCGCTCTAGGTCTCGTACCAAAGGGGGCGTGCTGTCGATTGAGTGACAACGCGCCCCGTTTGGTGGGCGGGCCGGGGGCGTGGCTGCCCAGACGGAGGCGTTCCCAGGGAATGCCTACCGTCTGGGGCCGGTCCCACTGACATCACAAGTGATGTCAGTGGGAGTGCTTTCGGCTCTGTTAGAGCCGAAAGCACTCTGGGGCTTGCGGCAACGAGACCCTACCACAAGGGTCTCGTCGCAAGCCCGATGGTCGCGATGGTCAAGACCATCGCGACCATCTTCCTGGCCGCTCGCTATGGCTGTGGGTGCTCACCCACAGCTATGCGAGCGTCCAGGAGGCCGCTCTAAAAAAACAGAAGGCTGGCCCTGATTCAGAGCGAGCGCTCTGTCAGAGCGTCCAGCTCTAAATCAGGCCCAGTGGACGGAGATTTACTTAGTGTTCCGTTAGTGAGGGAACTTGATGTCCAGTTAGTGCCCAGCCGGGCTAGGGTTTATTTTGTGTTTTGTTTCTTTGATTCTTGATATTGCACAATAAAAACTAGCGCCGACCAGCTTGTGCGAAAACCCACGACTGGAGTGCTATTTCCTGGCAGCTGTGTGTAAGGTGGTGTCTGTCTACCCCAAGAGAGGGACCCCCTACCCCGTCCTTGTCACAATGTACACAGCAGGCTGGTCAACACTACAAGCCCAAAAGTGCTTAGCATAAAGCATAGAGCCATGCAATCTCCATAGTCACACATTAGCATTCTAGCTGAATGGATGCAAATCCCCACATGTTCCAAAACCTAGTGAAAGTTGGGGGGCTAACATATTATGTCCACGGTTTTAGAATGAGATGTAGAATTAACACATATGGAATGTTTCAGTGTCCACATACTGCTGGCCATGAAGTGTATGTATGTGTCTGCAGATTTTACTATCCAGGTTCTCAGCTTTTATATTTATATTAGAGATAAGTTTATTTATTATCTTATCTGGTGAATGAATAACAGAGGGATTTCCCTGTAATCCCTCTTCATAAACACCTGGCTATAAATAGATTAAAACAGTTTGCCTACATATGGTATAAGGTCTCATACATATGGGTATTGAAAAGCATATACATAACCTTGTACTTTATCCTCACTTTAACAGAGCATTAGAAGCACCTTAATAAATAAGTCTGAATGCATCCTTGCAGCAAAGTGCAACCATTTACTGTAATTCCACTACTTTACTGGAGGCAATTCAATTCCCAGGTTGGGATGTGCCATTCTGAAATGGCACATTGCGACCAGCAACACTGCACATTTTTCTTTACAGCCATAGAGGTACACAGGAAAACCTGCACTGTTCAGGGCACTGTACTGTATATGGTAGACATGTGTGCAGCCGTACATCGCTGCTAATAAAATCATTCCCACTAAGGCCCGTATTCAATTAGTTTCGCACCCGCCCTGCCGGACTTTTCGCCTACATCGAGTGTTTTAGGTGCAGAAACTTATCGTGCACGTCCCCGCGATTCGACGTAATCAATTCCAAAAAAATGCAAAAACGGCACCCGGTGAAACTTGAACAGGTGGAAAGCTCTCTCAAAAATGGGGATATCAGCCTGACACCCCCCAAAAGGTGCACTGACATGGGAGATCACTATGGATACCCTCGAATTGCCCTGCTGGAGGTATTTGGGCTATTTAAATGGTCTCAATAGGTGCTGTTTAGAGTATTTGCATAAGTGGTGAAGAATAGTTTTTAGAATTTTTTTTGGGAGAAAATAACTATTCCCAGCAAATTTGGGGTACCTGAAAATGGGGGCCAGCATATTTAAAAGTTGCTAAAGTGAAGTTATAATAATCATTAAAAACCCACCTGTCGCAAGCACCTGCAATCTTAAAAAAACATGGGGCATACTTGGGGACCCCCCTGGAGTCTATTTCACTAGTTTTTAAGTGTGTCCCCCAACTTTTTCACCCCCAAAATGAAAGTACTTTTTTGTGGTGATCTGAAGTATTTTTTAAACTTTTTTAACACGGTTTACCTTTGGAGGGCTGTCCCAAGGGTGCTGGGTGGTTTTCCAATGTTTGCACCCCAAAACCCCAATTCTGTACATTTTTCCGCTTGCTATTCATAGGCAAAACTTTTTCGCCGGGTCCACTGCATTAACTTTCTGCATTGGTGAAAAGTTTTCGGAATTGAATACGGGGCTAAGTTTCCGGCTGGTGAAATGACGTCACCCGCGATACTTTTTCGCCGAAACTGACTTTTCGCTTCTAATTGAATATGGGCCTAAGTGTAAATGCTTCCGAATACAGTGAACAGTGAAACTGACACGAAGTGAAATGCTTGCCAGAAAGTGTGTGGACACGTCAATGTGTTTCTGTTTTGCACTATCACTTTCGAAGTGCATTTAAAAGGTCAGTAGAATGTGCATTAAACGACTGACAGTAATGCCTGTATGTACAAGGCCTAGCTCCAACACACTGCATTATGCTAAATTGGAACCTCGTGTTCAGCAAAACACTTAAGAGACTTGGAGGGGTATTCAATATGAAACGTAAACTTCGCTGTCGAAGTTTACGTTTCATATCTGAGTTTTTACCTGCGTTAAAGTATCGGGCGCGCGCCCGCTTATCCCCGTATTCAATATGAAATTAACGAAAACGGGAGACTCCGAAGTTGGATTTGCGTAAAGTTACGAATTTTTCCTTCAAAAAATTGTAGGACCCCCCTAAAGTTGTAAAAACATGGGGGATCACTATGGGTACCCCCGTTTTAGCCTGTAATTGAAAGTCGGGGATTTAAATAGCCGCAGCAGGTGTTTTTTCCCGACATTGAAGAAGTGATGCAGAAGAGCACTTAGGTTATTTTTTTTCGTTTTTTTAAGTGGTCCCATCAAAATGGGTACTAGCATATTTTTAAGTCCCTATAAATCTAAATCTATTCTAGAAAACACCTGCCGCATACTTGCAGAATAGCCCTGAACCTATTTCCCTATTTTTAAACAATTTTTTCCCATTTTTTTTTTCACCCCAATTCTGCAATTAATTTTTTGGGGTGTCCCTATTTTGTTTTTAAACTTTTTTTGACAGTTCTTTTTTAAATGTCATTCCCAGGGGTGCAGGCTATTTTTTTTAAGCCTGCACCCCTAAACCCCAATTCTGCACTTTTTTTCGACACCTATTCAATGGTGAAAAGTTATCCCCGTTTTTTATCAAAGACTTTTCGAACCTGCAATAAGTCTTTGAAATTGAATACGGTGTAAAAGTCAAACCTGCGATAATGACGTCAAAAGAGCGATATTAACGCAAAAACGATGTTTTCGCTCCCATATTGAATACCCCTGTTGGAGTAGGGAATAGTTAAGATATCTATCATATATTTAATAAGACCACTACTGGCCATTTGCAAAGAGCAAGATTTTCCCTTGGTGTAGTGAGCACATCAAACAATTCCGAGACCTCAGACAAAAATAATAATAATTTAGACAACCTATACATCTGAACAGATGTGGAACTACAAGCCTCAATATATACCAGCATAGGCATACTTGGACTTGTAGTTCCAGAACAACTGAAGGGGGGAGGGAGAGGGAGAGGGAGAGGGAGAGGGAGAGAGAGAGAGAATTTTTGTATTACACATACATGCACAAACCTGAAGTAAGGCAAACACCAACAGGAAGTATACATGTTATATGCAACTATAATTATCTGTAATTATATGCTCTAGAAACATGCGACTAACCCCTTTAACCTATGCAGCATTATACTATCATTATAGAACATTTAAATAACAGAGTGCTAACCACTGATTTATGCCCAACTCACATTATACATGTCTGTGGATCAGAAAGCACAACGTCTGGCAGTGTAGTCATATAATGAATCATATGGTTTACATAATATAATACCTTAAGCTTTGCACAGTGACCTTTGCAATGCATCAGTAATGATTAGAAGAAGCTGTACTGCATGTCTGTGCACGTTACCTGTACTGAGCACACTGGCCATTTCTCTTCCTGGCTTCTTACAGGCAGGAAATGATCTCACATGGGACTGGTGTATACTGGGAGATATAGCTTCAGATTACAGCTGCTGTAGTCTAAAGTGTCACAAACATTGTTATCTGATTTCAATGCCCAAGTAATAAGGGAAACTACAACAATGACATTATATCAGTAAAATCTAGTTCTTACATCCACCCATAGAAATACTGTATATAAAGATGACCTCTACCAGTCTCTGACAATGTACAGTGATGGTTATCACTTATCAGCAGGGCAATTTTTCTTCTGGAAAAATACGTTCAAGAACTGTGGGTCATACTTGCCTACTTTTGAAAAAGTATTTCAGGGAGATTGTGAAAGTAACACCTATAAACGCAGCGGTAAAGTGGGCGTGTACTGTTACATCTGAGAGGCGTGTCATGATACCGACTTATGGGCCCCATACATCAGAGATGGATTGCTCTGACCCTGCGATGCTGCAACCCGGCATCATAGAAATCCAACATGTTGGATTTTGGCGATTTGACGATCGCGATCAAAAAATTATCGCAATTGTCAAATCGCGGACATATCAAATGTCTGCGAACTGGCGACGGATCGCAGAACATCGATGGTGGGCGATCGGGAATTTCCGATGTATATATGTATTCAAGAACTGAGGGATACATTTACTAAAGTGAGAGTTTTTAGAAGTGGAGATGTTGCCCATGGCAACCAATCAGATTCTAGCTATTATCTTCTAGAACAGTGGTTCCCAACCTCGGTCCTCAAGGCACACCAACAGACCTGGTCTTAGTGATACCCATGTTTGAGCACAGATGGTTAAATCAAAGTAACTGAGGTACTAATTAAGTCATTTATGCTCAAGTATGGCTATCCTTAAAACCTGGACTGTTAATGTGCCTTGAGGCCCGTGGTTTGGAAACCCTGTTCTAGAAGGTGATAGTTAAATGTTAAGTACAATCCGATTTGTTGCTATGGGCAACATCTCCACTTTCTAAAAACTCTAACTTAAGTAAATATACCCGAGTTCCTGCTTGTTCCTACTGAAAAATAGCACTGGTTATCAGCATACGATTCAGTTTTTCTCCTTGTAGTTTAATATTGCAAAATATGTTGCCACTAAATTATAGCCATGGCCAAAACTTTTGAGAATGACACAAGTATTGGTTTTCTCAAAGTCTGCTGCTTCAGTTTTTATGATGGCAATTTGCATATACTCCAGAATGTCATGAAGAGTGATCAGATGAATTGCAATTAATTACAAAGTCCCTCTTTGCCATAACAATGAATTTAGGGCCTGATTCAGACCCGCTCGCGAGCGCTGAGCACTCGCAAGCGGGTCGACGTTGGCCCGTCGTGTGCATGCGTGAAACCCGGATAGCGATGGGCAAGCCGTCGCTCCAGGTCTCGCTACAAAGGGGGCGTGCTGTTTATGGTGAATGACAGCATGCCCCCTTTGGTGGGCGTGCCGGAGGCGTGGCTGCCCAGACGGAGGCGTTCCCATGGGAACGCCTACCATCTAGGGCCGGCCCCACTGACATCACAAGTGATATCAGTGGGAGTGCTCTCGGCTCTGATAGAGCCGAAAGCACACCAGGGCTTGCGGCAACGAGACCCTACCACAAGGGTCTCGTCGCAAGCCCGATGGTCGCAATGGTCTCTACCATCTTCCTGGCCGCTCGCTATAGCTGTGGATGGTCACCCACAGCTATACGAGCGGCCAGGAGGCCGCTCTAAAAATTAAGAGGGACGGCCCTGATTCAGAGCGAGCGCTCTGTCAGAGCGTCCGGCCCTGAATCAGGGCCTGAATCCCAAAAAAACTAAATTTCCACTTAATTTCAGCCCTGCCACAAAAGGACCAGTTGACATCATGTCAGTGATTCTCTCGTTAACACAGGTGAGAGTGTTGACGAGGACAAGGCTGGAGATCACTCTGTCATGCTGATTGAGTTAAGCTGGGCATCCACTATACAATTTTCTGTCAGATATCTGTCCAATCTGACTGGTTGCAATGAAAACCTGGTAATGTATGGAGCAAATGACAGTCGATCATATGGTTTTAAACACTGAAAAAAGGACATAAAAAATTTGTTTAAATTGGTTAAATGTGTGTGCTTTAACCAATTTGTCTGAACAACCATTTTTGCCTATTTTCCAGTGTTTGTGAGCAAATGGACGATTGTCATTTGCTTCCTTACATTACCAGGTTTTCATTCCAACCAGCCAGATTGGACAGATATCTGACAGAAAATTGTATTGTGGATGCCCAGATTTAGAATAACACACTGGAAGCTTTAAAAGGAGGGTGGACATTAAAATAATTGTTCTTCATCCGTTAACCATGGTTATCTGCAAGGAAACACGTGCAGTCATCATTGCTTTGCACAAAAAGGGCTTCACAGGCAAGGATATTGCTGCTAGTAAGATTGCACCTAAATCAACCACTTATCGGATCATCAAGAACTTCAAGGAGAGAGGTTCAATAGTTCTGAAGAAGGCTTCAGGGCACCCAAGAATGTCCAGCAAGCGCCAGGACCGTCTCCTAAAGTTGATTCAGTTGCAGGATCGGGGCCCCACCAGTGCCGAGCTTGTTCATGAATGGAAGCAGGCAGGTGTGAGTGCATCTTCAAGCACAGTGAGGCGAAGACTTTTGGAGGATGGCCTGGTGTCAAGAAGGGCAGCAAAGAAGCCACCTCTCCAGGAAAAACATCAGGGACAGACTGATAATCTGCAAAAATATACAGGGATTGGACTGCTGAGGACTGGGGTAAAGATATTTTCTCTGATGAATCCCCTTTCAGATTGTTTGGGGCATCTGGAAAAACGCTTGTCCGGATATGGAAAGGTGAGCGCTACCATCAGTCCTGTGTCATGCCAACAGCAAAGCATCCTGAGACCATTCATGTGTGGTGTTTCTTCTCAGCCAAGGGCGTGGGCTCACTCACAATTTTGCCTAAGAACACAGCCATGAATAAAGAATGCTACCAAAACATCCTCCAAGAGCAACTTCTCCCAAACATCCAATGCCTTTTCCGGCATGATGGAGCACCTTGCCATAAGGCAAAAGTGATAACTAAGTGGCTCGGGGACCAAAACATCGAAACTTTGGGTCCATGGCCAGGAAACTCCCCAAACCTTAATCCCATTGAGAACTTGGGGTCAATCCTCAAGAGGTGGGTGCACAAACACAAACCCACAAATTCTGACAAACTCCAAGCATTGATTAGGCAAGAATGGGCGGCCATCAGTCAGTATGTGGCCCAGAAGTTGATTGACAGCAGTCCAGGGCGAATTGCAGAGGTCTTGAAAAAGAAGGGTCAACACTGCAAATATTGACTCTGCATAAACAATGTAATTGTCAATAAAAGCCTTTGACACTTATGAAATGCTTGTAATTTTACTTCAGTATACCATAGTAACATCTGACAAAAAGGTCTAAAAACACTGAAGCAGCAAACTTTGTGATAACCAATACTTGTGTCATTCTCAAAACTTTTGGCTATGGCTGTAATTCTTCCACACAGGTGTTAAAAACAATGCCTGTTAAACAAATAACAAAACCTTGTAATTGATGGCTAATGACACACATGTAAATATGTGTATATATACTGTATGTCTACATGGGTTTGTATTATTTTTATTAGTTTCAATGTATACTAAAACACAAGTTAAACATATCCTAGGTAATCTGTATATTTAAAGATCTGGCACTATGAGCAGAACTTACTAAGTGGCTCGGTTTGCATCCTATCGATTTACTAAGCTCATTAGAACAGAAATATCAATCACGATCATTCCCCATTAGATGCATACAAACCACCATATTAACCAAGGGGCGATTTTTTAACTCATTGCAATAATTGCCCCAAAAAATGACTTGCCTCCGGCAGGTGTGTTTGTGTAAAGCGATGCACAGCCTTCTTTATATAGTTAAAAAAATATATATTTTTAATGTGGGACACCCTTCAAAAATTGATAACCAGCACTGGGCCTTTAAGTCTAAATTGATAGTGGAAAATTGGGTGGATAACTACCACTAAGGAGGGCTAGAGTAATAATGGGGTGAATGGGACTACATCTCCAAGCCTCCACTTAAAAATAAGCCCATTACACTAAAACACAAGATGATGTTTTTTTTTTTTATTTGCCAAGTTCCCAGGGCACATACATGGGGCCTGATTAGACCCGTTCGCAAGCAGGTCGATGGCCAGGCAGTGCGCACGCACGGCGTGCGCGAGCCCCGGAGCGGGTCGGGGAGATGGCTTGCCAAACGGAGGCGTTCCCGAAGGAACGCCTGCCATTTGGTGGTGGCCCTACTGACATCACGATGTCAGTAGTGAGCTTCCGGCTCTATTAGAGCCAGAAGCTCACTGGGGCTTGCGGAAGACGAGACCCTGCCACAAGGGTCTCGTCGCAAGCCCGATGGTCGGGACCATCACCTGGCCGCTCGCTAAAGCTGTGGGTGGTCAGGGAGCAGGTCTGAATCAGGACCATGGTTCTGAGTGTATAATACAGTGGTAAATGAGGGTGTGTGGGGAAATCAGTGTGTGTGTGTAGTGTGTCTCTGTCTGTCTGTCTTTTGTTCTTTTTTAACTTGTGCATTAAAGATCCCAGTGGGCCCGGGACATGAGGCACTTGTTGTTCTCCACACTAGCTGTACCAGTACGTTGGAGAATAGCCCTAGTGCTATCAGCATATGCTAGCTCTCCCTTCTATAGAACCACCAGCCCTGGCTGTTAAAGCTTAGTACTGGTTAATGGAAAATTTAGGGAGGACCCCACATTTTTCAATTGTTAGCATAGGCTAAAAGATCAATAACTAGTTGTCAATGACCCCAAGCCATTTTTTTTCTTTGAATTTTTGAACAAAACCATATAGAGAAGGCTGCACGGAACTTTGGGATTCATGCAGCATTTCTAAACCTCACACACACAAATGGGGAGCTGAACTAAGGCTTGTGATAAAGTGGAGAGTGATCAAGTACTAAGCAATCAGCTCCTAACAGTCAGTTTACAGGCTGTGTTTGAAAAATGAGTTAGGAGCTGATTGGTTTGTACTTTATCACTCTCTAAGGCCTAGTGCATCTCCCTCCCACACTCATCCCACCCCCATCAATCTGTGGCAGATCCCAGGTTTTAGGTACAGGTTTCTAAACCTCAGCAAACCCGGCGTTTAGTAAATTACTGATGTTTTGGGCTGGACAGAGGTCTGGCTATGGAACAAGATGAATGGATGAACATATAAATCATCAGTTTATATAAATCATGGTTATAGGAATCCTACCGTGTTGTCTTGGGTAAAGGGATGAATCCTCTACCTCTAAAGGAGGCGATTCCATGATTTCACTGTGGTTTATTTCTAGTTCAAGTGGAATATGTACTATGGAAGCAAATGTGTTGTCACTACCAACTTCTAGGTGACATGGCAGCCCCTCTGAGCTTTCCGCATCAGACAAGAGGTTCCCAGTGTCCTGTACAAGAGTGAGAGGATGCTCAATGCTTACACCACATAAATGTTCTGCTCCCTCTTCCACTGGATGAGGTGATGGAGCCATATGAACTACATTTTGTGACAGGGAGGGCAAGGAAGACCTGCTATAAGAATGCAAGGAGAAGATAAACTTAGAGGCTGTATGGCATTTGGGTGGTTTAGAAGGAAGACTGGTGTCCATGAGATCTCCTCTGATATTGATGTCTGTGTGATGTCTGCTTTCTCCTACAAACACAAGGCACCTTTTCTTCTCTCTGGAAGAGGGAGAAAGTCTTTTTTGCACTTTTTTTCTCTTTCCAACTTGCAAAATATGTGGCCCAGCAGCTCCACTCCGCTTATTCTCCCTGCCACTTTCAAAAAGCGATGGCACAGCATTGGGCCTGAGAAGTGGGTGCTGGTCCGGCATACGTGGGACAAAGCTGTCCAAGCTGAAGTGCTCACTGCACAGGAAAGAATAGGGGCCTGGTGTCCAATCACTACGTTGTATAGCAGCCATCCACAGGCAGAGACGAGCTTCATCCTTCAGAGGAAACCTAGAAGGGAGAAGGATATCATGCATTACATAGAAAAGAACTAATCCTACACTCACAGCAGACCTGGTTGTAGATTTCTGACTATACTGTGCTGTGGTCAGATTTCTAGATAGAATGCTAAATCCTGAGGGTATGGGAGCCTTTAGCAAACTTTGATTGATATCTCTTCTTTTTCAGGTTCTAAACAATAACTACATTGAAAAATAAAATTACTATTCTGCTGTAATTCACCAGTTATTAGTTTTTCAATATCACAATAGTTGGCCTTAAAAGTTACACTTTCTCCAAAGGTCATCTCTATGGCAGCCACATTATTATCTCTATGTTATGATATGGTAGCAACTGAAGATTCCAACTCTCAGATTAGTCTGTTATAAGTCGTATGTATGTGCGGTCTATGGTGAAACGTAGGAGAACTTGTTGTCAATTCCTTGAACATTAATGACCATACATCAACTTTTTTGTGCAATTTTTTTTTTTTTAGTACATTTTGCCTTGGTCATTATGATCATTCACTTGTAGACATTGGTCATTTTGTAGATATCAGACTTCAATTATTTCTGGACTTCAATAAATCCTAGGGGATGATGCTGCCATCTGGTGTGTGTGGTCATACGGACACATATAGGAAAACTGGAGAGTAAATTCTGCTATCATAAGGTTTCACAATCTTAACACAAAAAAAAGAGAATAAAAACTATTGTCAACTGTATGATGCAAACATATTTCGGAGGTGGTTTGAGCTGCGTACACACTAGGATGACGAATCGATCGTCAAGCCAATCCGCCATAGTATCTAACGATTGGTATGTGCATACACAGTTATCAATCATCAGCCCAATGTGTTGTGCATGGTGGCACATGTAAATGCTGGCCCGGTAGTAATGTCAGTCCCCGGCAGCCTCTGCAGGTGGCCGCCCATACACACAGCATAATGTGCCGTTATATCTGCAGATATATTGACCATCGGCTGTGCCGCAGAGCCGGCACGATATGTCTGTGAATGGCGTAGTTGACAGACATATTGCTGGTACACACCCACCAACATGCCCACGATATATTAGCTGTTCAATTGAACGGCTGATATATCGGCCAGTGTGTACCCAGCATTACTGAGAAGTTTATCTGTAAGATCTGGATTTTAGAACTTAAAAAGTAACAGTTTCGAGGAAAATACCATCAAATACAAAAGGTTCAGTTTTTATAAAAAATGAAAAATAATTCTGTTTAATGTTACTGACCCATACTGCGCATATGCAGTACGAGTGCTGCGTGCACGCACGCAGAGCGGCAGCAGTCTGTCAGTGATTGTCTGCTGTCTTTTTTGGGCAGCAGCGGCCTCCGTTTACCGAAACTGAGGCATGTCGCCGTTGTTGGGGGGGAGGGATAGGGAAGAGGCCAGGATCTCCGTTGGGTGACGGACATTTCCTAGCCTCTTTCTCTCATCTGCGGTGGCCGGCTTGCGTGACCTCTTGGGTCACTTAGCAGGCTGATGTTCTCGCAGATTATCCCTTGTACAAGGCAGCTTGGATAAGTAATGCATGTAGGAGGAGTGATGCCGCCTGCTGCATTACCATAACTGCAAGGATGGAATTGCAGGAACTGCTTGCGTGCAGCTTTGCAATTCCGTCCTAAGCTCAATAAGGCCCATAGTTTTACATCATTTGTACTCCAAACAATGATCCCTACTCCAAGTGATGTAGTGTGTGGCTGCAGCCAAGAGCACAGAATATCCTCCCCTACCCCCAAAAAAACAAAATAAAAATATTTTCACTCAGGTAAATTGTCTTGACATTATTTCAGGATTTTTATTAGCTATAAAATAAAAATTGTATTTAATAATTGTGACTATTTTAATGCATGGGTCACCAGTGCTTACAGACTATGGCCCGCATTCAATGAGAGGCGAAAAGTCGGAAAGGTTTCACCTGTCCGACCTCCTTCGCCTGTTTCAGAGGCGAAAACTTTTCGTGTGCGTCACCTTTCGCCATATTCAATTCCAAACCACACGAAAACGGAAAGCGGCGAATGCGGAACAGGCGGAAAGTACTGTCAGAAGTGGGGAAGTCAGCCTGTACCCAAAAAAAGATGCACTAACATAGGTAACCAATGTACATGTGTACTAATACCCCTAATAAAAGTGTTTGGGGTACTGAAGTAGTTTAAATAGCTTCTTATTAGCGTCTATGCAAAAGTGGTGAAGAATGGCACACAGCAGTATTTTGGGTGAAAATAAGTAGTCCAGTCAAGTTTGGGGTACTTGAAAACGGGTGCTAGCATATTTAAAGGTTTCTAAAGTGAACTTTTAAAAAATATCAAAAACACACCTGCTACATGCACCTACAATCCCCAAAACACTTGACCCATCCTTGCAGACCCCCAAGAAGTCTATTTCGCTAGTTTTTATGCTTGTCCCCCACTTTTTACTTTTTCACCCCAAAAATGAAAGTACTTTTTTTGGGTTGTTCTTAAGTTTTTTTGTGTGCTAGTTTTGTCCTTTGGGGGACTGTGCCAAGGGTTCTGGGTCGTTTCCCCACGTTTGCACCCCAAAATACAGATTTTGCACTTCTTTTCACCTGCTATTCATAGGCAAATCTTTTTCGCCTATTACACTGCATTGAGTTTCCGCGTAGGCGTTTGGAGATAAGTTCCCACCAGGCGAAAAGCAGCAATAGGCAAAACTTTTTTGCTGATTACGGCTTTTTGCCTCTAACTGAATGCGGCCCTATGGAGTAATAGCCTGCGCAACCCACCGGTGCTTGCATTGTGCACACTATTATATTTATCCCTATTATTGCAATATTTGCATGGACACCTGGCTTAGGTGAGCACTCTTGGGATAACCAGTAAGTATCCCAGAAATTACCTTCTGGATGGAAGGTGGGTTGTGTAAGTGCTGTAATTATCCTGAAAACATGACCTGCTGATGGTACTTGAGGACTGGAGTTGAGAACCACTGACTAAAGAGCACAATGATTGCCCAGTGTGCTCACCACTTAAACTAAAGGTAAATAAAAATGTGCAGCTCGTAGTGTTGTGGAACTACTAGTTCCAGCATTCCTTGCTGTTGTACTTTTACAACAGTTGGATGGCAACATGTTGGCTTACTACTTGTCTACCAGTATCCTAGACACCAGCCTAGCTGGTACCTGTGGAAGGAAACGGCCCCTCTTGATCCCTTCCCTTGCCGGTTGGTGCAATTCGGCGCCGCGCAGCATATCACCATGACAGCCCCCTCCGTGTTCCGTACAAGATG
This sequence comes from Taudactylus pleione, assembly GCA_031769625.1. Lineage (NCBI taxonomy): Eukaryota > Metazoa > Chordata > Amphibia > Anura > Myobatrachidae > Taudactylus > Taudactylus pleione. The sequence goes on along the minus strand of JAUIMM010000228.1, from coordinate 2,309,071 downwards.
GCAGCGCCCTTGGTGTACGGAAGAAAACACAATGCTGCTTCTTTTAGCCTCAAGAGTCCGTTTCCCTTAAGGTTCCCCGTATGACACCAGCTGCAGGACAAGTCGCCAAGGCCACTGCTCCCTGTCCCGTACAGTACATGTATCCCTTCCACACCGCTGCCACACTTCCTTGTTTGCTCACATTCCAGAGGATCCCTTAGCAAAGTCGCCTCTGATAGGTAGTATTCGGGTCAGCTGACGCTGTAGCGATCAGCAGACTAGGCTGGCATTATGCCGTATGAGTGGCTGAAAATAAAGGAATGATGGACGCAGGTGAGTTGAGCCTTGGATTGTCAGCTCTTGTGTCCACAGCCCTATCCTGTCGCCTGGTTGTGCTATAGAGATAGTTCTGAATACTGGTGGGGCTTTACCATGTGTGATGTAGCTGTGGTTGTCCTGTATCCCATGGCCGGCCTATGCATGCTGTCAGCAGTATTATACATTATATAGTGTGTGACATCATCCTGATTTACTACTTGTCATGTTATCATTTTACAGTTTAATATATATTATACATTTATTAGAATTATATCAAACTGTGACTGAACATATTGTTTCAGTGTGTTTAAAAAATGAAATGAGAGAGGCTGCTTCTATACATGTAATGGTGGTACTAAACATACATGACCAGCCACAAATATCCGCACACTAAGGTGATGTGTGTCTATTGCTGGTGTAACAAGCGTATAATTCTACTATGTGATATCAAGGCGGTGTTACAGAGCTATCCTGACTAAAAGATCTGGACACTTCACTAAAGGCTAAGGATATCCATCATGGTCACTGACATTGTATTATATCTGGCCTAAGGTATTGCTGGCATATTACACCCAACTAACCATTATCATTGGCATTATCGCTGGCTTATATGTTGCTGGGCATTATCAATTGCATAAGTGTTTCTGGGCATGATTGCTAGAATATTAGACCTTGTTGGGCATTATCACTGGCCTATATGTTGCTGGGCATTATTGCTAGTATATTAGCTCTTGCTGGGCAACATCACTGGTCTATATTTTGCTGGGCAACATCACTGGTCTATATGTTGCATGGGCATTATTGCTAGTATATTAGCTTTCACTGGTCTATATGTTGCTGGGCATTATCACTGACCTATATGTTGCTGGGCTTTATTGCTAGTATATTAGACCTTGTTGTGCATTATCACTGGCCTATATGTTGCTGGGCATTATTGCTAGTATATTAGCTTTTGCTGGGCAACATCACTGGTCTATATGTTGCTGGACATTATCACTGGTCTATATGTTTCATGGGCATTATTACTGATACAGTATATTAGCTCTTGCTAGGCCACATCACTGGTCTATATGTTGCTGGGCCACATCACTGGTCTATATGTTGCTGGGCCACATCACTGGTCTATATGTTGCTGGGCCACATCACTGGTCTATATGCTGCATGGGCCACATCACTGGTCTATATGCTGCATGGGCCACATCACTGGTCTATATGTTGCTGGGCCACATCACTGGTCTATATGTTGCTGGGCCACATCACTGGTCTATATGTTGCTGGGCCACATCACTGGTCTATATGTTGCTGGGCCACATCACTGGTCTATATGTTGCTGGGCCACATCACTGGTCTATATGTTGCTGGGCCACATCACTGGTCTATATGCTGCATGGGCCACATCACTGGTCTATATGCTGCATGGGCCACATCACTGGTCTATATGCTGCATGGGCCACATCACTGGTCTATATGTTGCTGGGCCACATCACTGGTCTATATGTTGCTGGGCCACATCACTGGTCTATATGTTGCTGGGCCACATCACTGGTCTATATGTTGCTGGGCCACATCACTGGTCTATATGTTGCTGGGCCACATCACTGGTCTATATGTTGCTGGGCCACATCACTGGTCTATATGTTGCTGGGCCACATCACTGGTCTATATGCTGCATGGGCCACATCACTGGTCTATATGCTGCATGGGCCACATCACTGGTCTATATGTTGCTGGGCCACATCACTGGTCTATATGTTGCTGGGCCACATCACTGGTCTATATGTTGCTGGGCCACATCACTGGTCTATATGCTGCATGGGCATTATTGCTAGTATATTAGCTCTTGCTGGGCAACATCACTGGTCTATATATGTTGTTGGACATTGTTGCTGATGATATATTAGCTCTTGCTGGGCAACATCACTGGCTTATATGTTGCTGGGCATTATTGCTGGTATATCGCTTGTCCATATCTAATTACATCCCCTTTCACAGTGCACACATAACCTCACACATTGTCTTTCTTTCACATCCTCCTGATATTTGGCCAACATTCCTGTGTGACTGGATCATGCAGCCCACCAGGAAACTCTCCATTCTGGCTGGACCAAATTTGCAATGTATAGCACCTACCCTTGTGTATCAATTCCTATTTCCCTATAGATTGTAAGCTTACGAGCAGGGCCTTCCTACCTATATGTCTGTGTGTTAATACCCAGTTTTGTTTTATTTATGTTTCCAATTGTAAAGCGCAACGGAATATGCTGCGCTATATAAGAAACTGTTAATAACTAAATAAATACATATTAGACCTTGCTGGGTATTATCACTGGCAAAGTGTTGCTGTACATTATTCTGGAGTATTAGATCTTCTTGTGCATTATCATTGGCCTATGAACAACTGCTCGCAATTCTGTCGGCACAACCTCACTACACTTAGCCTTAACCCAGTTGTATCAGGGCAGTGTAAAATAGACTGCAAACAAAGTGTAATGCTGGTAGCATCAATCTTTATAATGGTCTACTAGCAGCAGTCCATTAATTGAGTTAGTACACTGAAGTGCCAAAAGTTATGGGATAGATGCCTAGTATCGAGTTGGATCCCGTCTAGCCCAGCAAAGTGTAGCCACTAGACATGGAATCGATTACACAAGTGGATGGAAGACCTCTGGAGAGATGTTGACCCATGCCGGCTGGATAGCTTTCAACATCTCCCTGATGTTTGTAGGTGCAGGATCTTGGGTGCGAATAGACCTCTCCAACACGCCCCATAAATGCTTGATTGGGTGAACGTGGTGGCCACACCATTCGTTGGAACTCTCACGAATGCTTCTTGAACCAGTTCTGCACAACTTGGGATTGATGATACTGCATTATCCTTCTGGAATTATTGTTTTAGGGGTACATGAAGGACTGCAAATGGTCATCAAGCAATGCAACGTGGCGGTACTGTCAATGATGACGTGTTCAGGCGGACCAGTAGACCATGAACACCCCCCCCACCATTATGGAACCACCACTGGCCTGCACAGTGCCTTGTTGACAACTGGGGTCCATGGCCTCATGGGTCTGCAGCGTCACACCCGAACCTTACCATGAGCCTGAAACAACCGGACTTGTAACTCATCAGACCATGCCACATGTTGCCAGTCCTCCAGGGTCCAATTAGCGACGTCACGAGCCCAGGTGAGGTGCAGTAGTGTTAACAGGGGCACTCTGGTGGGTCTTCTGCTCCCATATCCCATGCAAGCTGAAGAATGCTGCACTGACCTGCTGGTTATACGTCTGGTACCTCCTGCATTGAATATGGATGTGATTTGAGCCAGTGTCGCTTGTCTGTTACCACGGACAATTCTGGCCAGAAGCTGCTGGTCACAATCATTAAGCACCCGTGGTTGGCCACTACACTGTCCATGGTGGGTGGTAATGCCTTCTTTGAGGTATTCCCGGTATACACGTGACACCGTAGATCGAGGAATGTACGCTCAACTTCAGAGATGGAATGTCTCATCCATCGGGCACCCACTATCATGTCCCCTTCGCAGCTGCGATTACGCACGCAATTGGCCGATTGTTGCTCTCTGCACATGCACCGCAGTGTGAGAACGGCCACTGTGATCGGGAAAGATCACAGTGACTACAAAGATCGATCGCAGAGTGATTGACAGTAAGTACCATTTGTGGGAGGTAACGGTGGGGGGGGGGGTGATCAGCAAAACGCATGTGTGCCAATGCATTTGAACGCAGTTGTATGGGCATGCATAAATTATCCACTGCAATGCCTTACGCAGCTTGATGCCTTATAGCGTGTGACAAGGTTAGCAATTCCTGAGTAAGTTCAGAGCTTGCGCAAGTGTGCATGAGGCTGCGATGGTACCAATGGTTTTGCAGTCTTGCTAGACATTACATATGTGTGTAAGGTAAAGGGGACACCCTTATGTAGTGTTGCAACGGCATAGCGATCACAGTGGATTAGCATACCATCGCAGTGAGACGGCGTGTGTAATCACTATTGCAGTTGCGAACGGTAGTGAATCAGGCCCAAAGAGCGGTAAAGCTATACTATACGATATATCGTTCCGACGCGACTCGTAAGGTGTATCATACGGATTGTGCATTGTTTATGCCCGATTACGCGTGCACGACAGTCGTTTAGTGCATTGCTGGGACGATGTAGTGAATGACCAGGAGCTGCTACAGAAAGCATGTAATGACACATCGCGCTGTCAATCACCGAATCGTGCAGTGTGTATGGTGCACGCGATATATCGTTACTTCGCATCGTTGCTGAGTCGCACCATCGTATAGTGGGCCTGATTCAGAGATGGACGCTAATGTGATCGCAGCTGCGATTTCGTGCAGAATGCAGCTGCGAAAATATGCTAATCGTTCCGAAGATCACATGAGCATAGGGGCGTCCACTGTTGCCTTCTAATCTGCGTATGACGTCACTTACGTGTGTAAATATCGGTCACATCGAGCAACCATCTTGCCCTTGCGGAAGTCTGACCAGCCGAAAACACTGCAGCTCACCTAACACACAGAGGACCTCATTCAGAGTCGAAGCGGCCGCACGGTCGTACGGGAAAAGGGGCCGGATATTCAAATGATTCCCTCGCAAGTTGCGTCCCTAAGTTTGGATCGGTAGCTGGCCGACCAAGGGGAGGAAGCGGTCGGAATTAAAAAAAAAAATACGCCCCCTTCTCATACGCATTGCACGTCATCTCCGGGCATATAAGGATTATTCGAGTCCATCGGGAACCATCGGAACTGGCCGTAGAGCTTAAGGTTGACCATACCCTCTCTTAAGCTCTACGATCATGTCAGTGTAAAAACCACCCATGTCACATGTGCCATGACGCTACTTTGTTAATTATGCACTCCCATAATCCGTATGCACTCCCATAAAACGCCGTTCGCATAATGAGGCACGCCTGCGTTCGGATCTCCACTCCCCCGTTTTCAAGCTCCTTCCCCTGTTACCACCCACAAACGCCTCATTCTGTCACTCAAACTACCAACCTGGCTGTGTTCAAGGAGAGAGAAATTTCTGATCGTAGCGGCTAGTTTGCGCACGCGCATTGCGAACTTTACGCATGCCCAGTATAGCGAACATCGGTGGCGTACGACCGTGCGGCCGCAACAACTGACTCTGAATGAGGTCCAGAGAGCTCTCGTGCTGCGTAGGAGATCATAATGGCTAACTTATACATGCCCATGCGACTGCATTTAAACGCTAAGACATGCCTCTGTTTTTATGACACCCCCCCCCCCGTTATCTCCCCCAAACGCCGAATCGCAAAACAATCGCAGCATGGCTTATACACATGCACAATGGTAAACAATCGCTCGATCGGCGTAAAAATTGCTATTGCGTCCATCTTGGCGTAAGGCCTGGTGTGTAAAATAATTTAGGGAATTAGCCATTTGATACACCAGGATAAGTGCTACTTATTGAATATCGGTGAAGCCAAAAGTCCTTGGTGGGCCGCATGATCCAGTCACACAGCCTATCTGTATATGTACATACTTGTGTAACCAAATATTGTATGGTTTTTGTTTTATCATAATTAAGAAAAGACCGTCATATTTTTATTTTTTTGGACAGTAAAGAGTGTTCTGTTTTAATCAGCAGTACTAATTCTCTAATAGGGGTTGGGTATGCAATGCCGGCATTCGGGATCCCGGCGGCCAGAATCCCAACGCCGGCATCCCGGCAGGGTTAGAATACTGACACTTTGTCGGCCGGTATCCTAACCCTCCCCCTCTCCCTATCCTAACCCTTCCTCCCCGGTGCCTAAACCTAACCCACCCCCCTTCGTGCCTAACCCTAAACCTCCCCCCAACCCCTCTTCTTACTTTCGTGATTCCGGCGGTCGGGATGCCGGTGCCGGGATTCTCACATGTGACCAGCATTCTGACCAGCGGAAACCCCGCTGTCGGCATTTTAACCGCATCCCCCTAATAAATCCATTTTGATTCTGAAAGAAGATAAAATGTAAAAATGTCAAAGGAGATGATTACTTATTACAGCTACTTCTAAATATGGTTGAATTTACAATTTATTTGTGTGCACGTATTGGAAAGGATATTCATTTATTGCCAAACAACATATCACATTACAAATAATGGTATTACTGTTTATTTTTTTTATTTAAATTAGGATGTCATTGTACATGTAAATGATTATATAGTACCTTGTATACCTTTTAGAGTCCCAATTTTTCATTGTAACAAAGAAAAATCTAACTACTGATACACTTTGGAATTACTAATT